>JAEIFT010000049.1:0-1213685 GCA_018904225.1 Lordiphosa mommai | reverse complement strand
TATCTCGCGAACGGTAAGAGATACGGCAAAAATAACGAAATTTCAGGGGTCCTAGGGGTAGTGTAATATCCCTCCACCACCCAATGCCGTACTTATTGTAGACACTCATTCCATCAATAAATATTATCTCTTTATTGGGATGACTCAGGGTTAATTATCCAACAACAAAAGCGCTTTAAAGTCAAAAATCTTTTTAATACATCTCCACGTTGGTACTAGAAAATTAAAAACTAAAAAGGCATTGGTTACTTCTGCTGTTATACATGCCTAAGTATTTGAATTAGTAATGAGTAATCGATATTTCGGTGCTATAGAACAGAAAATTTGTTCGTCTTGGATATAGATTTTGTTTCGTAGTTATCTTCACGCAAACAAAGATTGGTATCGATTTCTTTCGAGTTAAATAATATTATTATTTGTTTCTTAAAAGAAGATGAAAAGATCTACCTTGTTGTATTTTAAATCCAACCGTAATTTGTTTAGAAGTATCCTCGCCACACAAGTAAATCTTTGCCTCTTGGGCAAGTTTTTTGAGTACTGAAATCACTCATGATTAGGAGCGATTCTTAATGCTCCTAACAGACTCACTTAAGAATTGGAGTTCTGAACGATAGTTTTTAAAATCGAAAAAAAATGATCACAAATTGACTCTAACTTAGTAAACCTTAAGGATTTTTAAGTGACAGGTTTTCTTCTGGTGAATCACCTTTCTGCGAGAAGTTCATCAGACTTTTCACCATATATAGTCACGAAATCACAATCTTATCTATATAATAAAATAAAGTAACTCATCGATTTACTATATCTAATCATTTGTCAAGAACTATCGAAGTGTATAAAAGCCATTCATCAGCTGAAAGTCAAAGCAGTAAAGTCGAACGAGTAAAGTAACAGTATTAACCATGTACACTACACCAAAGCATCTCGCCGTCCTGGCACTTATCCTGACACAATTGGTGGGCTTCATCCAAGGCGGTGTTTACGACAATGAGGATCATTGGGAGTACTTGACCAAATCTATGGATGTGCCGGAAGGAGCTGTGTTTGGTGGCATCGATTCCAAAGGATATTACAATTATGTGGGACGTGTGGCCTACTCCAGTTCGGTGTTGCCAGCTCGTGTAATACCCGAATTGGGTGTAGCCTCATACAATACGGATACTGTAGCCAATCAGGCCACAACCTATGAGGTACTTGTGGCTAACGAAACTGTCAGTTATGAATGGATCCGAAGCTTTGATGGCTACAGAGAGAAGAATGCTGTCTCAGTGGGAACTAACTCCAACAATGATCGCGTATATGTATGCCGAGCCAGAACCGATGGTGGTCTGTATATGGGCACTTTGTTCATGGCAAATCGTATGTGCTATATAAGATTCGACAATTTTCCATTGAGGAAATTCGATAAGTACGAGATATTGATTAGAAATCGTAAGGTGGATCAGTATACGGTTTGTAGTTTAAACGATTTATTATCTGTCTTATAAGAAACTAAGAATGCGAAATAAAGCAATTATGGAAAGATCTTAAATTATACTTTTTAAAGGCGTCAAATGACAATTAAATGGTATCTAACCAAATCACTAAGTAATATTAATACATGGAATCAGTTACAACTTACTTAAGTAAGCCATAGTTACTATGTGTTATCAAAGTAAAAATTTTTGAAAAAAATAATTTTTTGGTAACAAAAAAATATTTCCAACAATTTTTTATTACTTTTGTATATTTTTTAATGTATCTATGTTTGAAAATTATTACCCAAAAAATTAAAAATAAATAATATTTTTTGAAAAAATATATAGTTTTTAAAAAAGCGATTTATTTGGAGAAAAAATAAGCAAACATTAAATTTGTATTTGTAGTATACGCTTAAATAATACCAGGGTTGCAAACCGGTCCGGAACCGAACCCCTAAAATCCGGTTCGGTTCGGGGTTTTTGGGTTCCCCGAACAGAACCACGAACCGAGCCTCTTACATTTTTCACCCCTCGAACCTGTACCCGAACCTAACCACTTTTTCCAAAAATAAGGTTCGGTTCACAATAATAAGTAATTTTACAAACGAAAGAAATTCCTTATGAGATTATTCAAACTAAAATCTTGAAAAGTCTGATTATAAGGAACTAATGTCAATAATGTTATAGATTCCTTCGAAAATTGTCCAAGAGATCATTCTTTGAAAAATGAAAAAAAATTTAGAAAAGATCTAAAAACGAAGACATAAAATATTGCGCTAACTTAGTGCGCGTATAGATGAAGTTCTCCAGGAAGATATAGTGCCACATATTTTTACTAAAATCAATCCCAATGGATAGGGATTTTCCAATTCTGAAATTCTTGTCTCGATCCCGTCTTTGACTCGGGACTGTTTGTTTTTAACTCGAAATAGGCTTTTTTCAATAACACAAGATATTGATTTAAGTTTGTTATTAAATGGAAAAGAGTGGGGAAAAAATTTTGAACTTTCAGTTACTTTTCGTTCCCTTACTATGGCATTGCAATTCCGAACTTGTTTTAAGATTATTTGATTTTTAGGTATCCGTACTAGAAATGAGACTTTTCGGATTTATACAAAAATTGTTCAAGTGAACCGAGGTCCGAACCAAAACCTGGGGTTCAGACGATCCAGGAACCGGTCCGCGAACCGAACCCAAAGATTCCTCACAGGTTCGAACCTCCGAACCGAACCTCCTCCAAAATTTTGGAGGTTTGCAGCCTTGAATAATACATTAAATAAAAATTAACTATGATTCGTTACCTATATTCTACCTGAAAGCGAAACAAATTACCTAAAAATTGAGTATTTTTTTTCTTAACTAAAAATACAAAAACTTTGACGTGTGTATTTTCTAAAATAAAAATCGCATTTTATTAAGGGTTCCATATTGGAAATCGATAAAAAAAAATTTACTAAAAAATGGGTTCATTTTAAATTTCGGACCAAAGATTCCTTCTCTCACAATTTTTGCTTTAAAATCGCTAAGCACGATCTTTATGTCATGATTGAGGAGGCGCTTATATAAGTGTTCCAGGCGCTCATAGAAATCGTCTTTAACCGAGTCATCCTTGTCTTCCGTCGGGCCGTGGGCACAGATAAGACTAATATTCAAATATTTAGCCTTAAGTCTGAGTGCGGCTGGCAAGCGTCGTTGTCTCCTGCTTACCACGAAACCGCACCCAAACTCGAGCTTGGTAGCATGGTAGATCTGTAGTAGATCTCACAGAGCGGTGATATCAGCTGACTATTTTTTAAGGACATCAACCATCTGCAGCTGCTTTTCTACTGGAGATTTTCATTTACTTATGAAATTCATAAGAATTTCCACCATAAACAATTGCGAAGTTGACATACCACAATCTTATCAATTTGCTTAGTCAAGTAATTCCCCGAAATCTTTGTGATTTCCTATATCTAATCATTTGTCAAGAACTATCGAAGTATATAAAAACCAACCAACAGCTGAAAATTGACACATTTTTTAATCCAACGAGCAAACAAACAGTATTAACCATGTTAACTACACCCAAGCATCTCGCCATGCTGGCACTTATCCTGACACAATTGGTGGGCTTCATTCAAGGCGGTGTCTATGACAATGAAGATCATTGGCTAAACGTGGCCAGTAATGCGGATCTGCCAGATGGAGCTGTACTGGGTGGCTTGGATTCCGAAGGCTACTACAATTATGTGGGTCGTGTGACCTACACCAGTTCGGTATGGCCAGCACGTATATTGCCCGAATTTGGAGTGGCCAAATTTAATACGGATGGTACAGCCTTAAGTGCCTACCCCTATCAGGTACTTGTGGCTAACGAAACTGTTAGCTATGAATGGATTAGAAGCTTTGATGGCTATAGAGAGAAGAATGCTGTCTCAGTGGGAACCAACGTGCACAACGATCGCGTATTTATATGCCGAGCCAAGACCGATGTTGGACTGTATATTGGCTTTTTGTGGATGTCAAATCGTATGTGCTATATAAGATACGACAGTGTTCCATTGAAGAAATTCGACAAGTACGAGATATTGATTAGACATCGGAAGGTGGCTCCGTTTAATCCTTTTGAAATAAACTTTATGAATAACTGAGAAACTAAGTAATAGTAAATAAAGAAATATTCAGAAAATCTTGTATTAACTTTCTTAAGGGCGTCATTTGACTTTCGAACTGTCATTAGTGTTCGAGATAAGCTTCCTTTTGTAAACAGCTTAAGGGAATTTTTCGGTTTTATAATGTCTAAAACTATTTAATAACATAGATCTATTAAATTTGGTGTGCTGAATAAAATTTCTGCTGCCGAAACGTTGAAAATGTTGCAAAAGGGCTTCGGTGAGTAAGCCCTATCCATGTGATTTCTAGTTACTCGCTGAACTCAAAAGACCGCTTCCTGGACACTGTTTTTAATCAATAGAAAAGATATTAACCGAAACGAAGAAGAAATTGAAGGCTGTATAGGAAGAGACTTTGCATCATGTTTTAAAAATAATTTTTAATAATATGTGAGGGATGAAATGAATTTACAAGAATAAATAGAGAGTTTTTGATATTATAAACAAATTCCTCGTATTTTTTGCCCACCGTAGTTTTTGATATGATATCTAATCAAATTACTAAGTATTGTTATCAAATGGAATCAGTTGTCAATTTTCTTAAGTAAGCGATAGTTGCTTAATTGCCATCATAATACGAAGGGTTGAATTGCGTTTATTGTGCGCGTGCCGTACTCTAGATCGAACAGATACGTCGCACAGTGGGGCCATATATCCGTTTTATTGCAAAGTTCATAACTTCAGAATTTATGAAGAAATTAATTAATTACACAGTGATAGTTTTTTTCAAAACATAAAAAAGACATGACCAACTTGAACGGTTTTGCTTTTTTGAGTTATCACGATGGTTTCATAAAAAGCTTTTTTTAAGTTTTTTACGAAGTTCAAATTTTTTTGTAAATTTTTATTGTAAAAAATTTGATATTTTATTTTCGTGAAATCGAAATAAATATATTTATATGTTTTTTAATAAAATGCATTCACAGTTTTTCGATATCATTGAGCATTCAAAAGTTATAGATTAAAATCTAAAAAAAATTATAAATTTTTGTATAGAATTTTTATTACCAAAATGAAATTAAATTAAAATCAGATTATAATTTATATATAATTTAGAAAAAAAATTTAACTTGATGAAAAACTTTACAAAAAATTGTTGTATAAAGCCATCGTTATAACTCATAAAACTAATCATGCAGTTCGATTCCCAGGGTCCAAAATAGGGAAAACCAATTAAAGTTGGTCATGACTCTTTTTCGACTTGCACAGTGTTATTAATATCTAAAACGCATTTTACAGAGCAGCGGTGGGCATGAAATTAAGTTTGGGAACAGTCCAACAACAACAGAAAAAAAGTACCCTTGATGTTGTGTGTTTTTATTAGCATAAACATAAATTAACATTCACACACATTCAAGCCGACGCTTACGACTATTAGCTGGCTCAAAGGCATTTTACTTCCAAAACTCATGAATTTTTCAACCGATCTTAAGTTAATATGTTTTAAGTCACAAGGCTCTTACTTTAAAATTGTGGGTCTGACAGTTTCTTGCGGTTTGTAGTGAAAGGGGGAAAGCATTTCTCAAATTTAAAACAAACTTGATCTGCATATGGGATATACCTACACAGAAAAATAATAATATTTTTTGAAGGTCCATTGGATATTTTTTTTATATCAATTTGGACTGGATATGTCCATATACAGTTTTTTTTAATATATTTGAGATAAAAGAATGTTAAATTAATTTTAGTTTTAGTGAAAATGGAGCTGAAAAATATCAAAAGGATATGCATTTCGATATCCATTCCAAATGGATCTGGTTACTTACATTCCAAAGCTTTTGATATCGATGATGCTGAATAAGAATATGTGTATATTCTCTATGGGTCGCAAATGTTTGCTTCTGTCTGTTGCATGCATTTGCACAACTTTATGATACCCTTCTTACACATTTTTATGGATACAGGGTATAATAAAACAATTCTTATAATATCGTTAACAAACCTAGTAATTTTATAGTTTTTTTTTTGCCACAGTGAAAAGTTGTGTCCCGTTGCAATCGTATGCCTCAAGTTCTGTCAATGGATGCTTTCTTCTCGTTGTTAGAAACATTTGCGCAAACCCAATTTTCTGTTTGTACCTTTAGTACAGAGTATAATAATAATACCCTCTACAAACGTGTGAAAATAAAAACAATATTTTTAATTCGATTATAAATTTTTTCTCAATTACTTTAATTCGAATTACTTAGTTTCTCAATTGTTATTAACATTCATATCAAAAGGCATATACCGAGCATCCTGACGATGTCTTATCAAAATCTCGTACTTGTCGAATTTCCTCAAAGGTAGATTATCGTATCTGATATAGCACATGCGATTTGCCATAAACAAAGTGCCCATAAACAGGCCACCATCGGTCGTGGCTCGGCAGACATATACGCGATCGTTCATCGAGTTGGTTCCCACTGAGACAGCATTCTTCTCTCTATAGCCATCAAAGCTTCGGATCCATTCATAACTGACAGTTTCGTTAGCCACAAGTGCCTCATAGGCTGTGGCCTGATAGGCTACAGAATCCGTATTGTATGTGGCTACACCCAATTCGGGTACTACACGAGCTGGCAATACCGAACTGGAGTAGACAACACGACCCACGTAATTGTAGTAACCTTTGGAATCAAGGCCACCCAACACAGCTCCTTCCGGCAGTTCCACAGATTTCGTCAAGTACACCCAATGATCCTCATTGTCGTAGACACCGCCTTGGATGAAGCCCACCAATTGTGTCAGGATAAGTGCCAGGACGGCGAGATGCTTGGGTGTAGTGTACATGTTTAATACTGTTCGTTTACTCGTTCGACTGGGTAATGTTTTGACTTTCAGCTGCTGTTGGTTTTTATACACCCCGAAAGTTTTCGACCAGTGATTAGATATAGTTTCGGGGAGTTACTTGTCTAAGAAAACTGATAAGATTGGCAAATATGTGATTATTTATGATGGTCAACTAAATGATTAATTTAGGTTCAATATCAATTTCGTGAGAATGTGTACATAGGTAAATCCCCAGAAGGAAAGCTGTCACTCAAACATAATTTGGTCTTAACAAATAGTACAAGAAATGTGCTAGTCTGGTTTTCACAATTTTATAAAATCTGAAAAATTTGAAGGGTCAATTTATCTCCAAATTTTTTTAAGGAAAAAGACCTTAAGGCTGTTCACTTTAATCTATTACCGATAGATTTTTAATATATCTTTGGTTCAGGTATAATAAAGCATATAAGGAAGTGCGTTCGAGAAGGCTGGGTTGGTTTTTAAATGGAGAAGATATTGAAACGGTCAAGGAGTGCAAGTACCTTGGAGTAACTTTAACTCATAAGATGTATTTTAACAAGCCTCTTGAACAAAAACTACGTTACTCGAAGATCGCTCTTAATAGCACGTGGAGCACTTTACTAAGTCGAAAAAATGTAAGACCCAGTACCAAGTACAAAATGTTCCAAGCTACAGCAAGAGCCTTAATGTGCTATGCCGCACAGGTCTGGGGTTACATGAAATTCGAAGTTGTTCAAAAACGACTTCGCTTTTTAGTCAAAAAAATGTTTCGACTACCGCTTTAGATTCCGAATTACTCTATTTATTTGGAAACTGGGCTGGCATCTATGTTTGAACAAACTCTGCAAACCCACTTCAACTATATTGGGACAAGCCTTAAACTTGCCTAAAACAGGTTCTTCAGGAACATCAATAACACAATCCTTCGAACTCTGGCAGAAGCTAGCTAGTATATACGAAGTAGCGCTTAATTTATTCAGCTGTGACTCATGGCTAGCTTCCCAGTAAATGTTATTGCTGACAATAAATGAAAAAATGCAATACAATCTCTTCGAAAATACCTAAGTGAAGTTAGAGTAAACGCTTGGGGGAAATCGGTGCTAACAAAGGAAGAGTTAACTTACATACAGAATAGGTTGAACTGGAATACGGTGGAACGTTTCCTATTACACATCTAGCAATTTTATTATTCAGCAAATGTGTTTAATCACAACTGAAGGATGGAAGATCCACTATCATTACTTATCTTAGTTTGCATACAAACCAAAGTGGTTAAAAATGAGAAAATACCACTTCTATTAAAATATTTTCTAAAACCAGGGAAAAACGGACGATTGATTAGAACTCAGCGCTGAAAAATACATTGAAAAACGATTGCGATAAATTATAATTTGTACTGCCAAATGGACATTGAAATATCCAAAAAAAAAAAAAGTTTAAATAAGGGGATAAGAAAGGGGTCTTCTAAATTTAATTTTAAAGGGACTAAAACCAATAATGGGTTGATCTCGGAATGGCTCAAACTGTGCCCGGCTGGCCCGAAAAAAGTTTAAAAAATGTAGAACGCCCGGAGAGATCTTGTTCGTTTTTTTTTTTTCATAAAACTTTGCGCATATATATATATATATTTAATTAATATTTTATATTTTATCTGATTCATTAAAGTCTTCTATTCTCGAAACATAAAAAAGAATAAGAACTTACTTTAACCTTGTCTGAATCGAACTCGGGCCGAGAAGCACAAGAAGGTTGCCTGCAAGTTAAGAAAATAGTTCCATACACCTAAACCCTATTTTACCATCTGAGATCTCTTCGTCATCGGACATAGATATATATTTATATAAGATTTTTTCGGTGTTACATACATTTGCACAAACCCAATGTCAAAAATGTTGCCACTTTGAAACCCGGGAGTATTATTTTTTACCTTAATACATAATGTATAAAATTGACATTTGTTTCATTTTTAAATTGATAAAATTTCGAAGCAAACTAATAAGGATCCAACTTTTACTTTCCATCAATAAATTAATAACGAAATGAACCGAAAATATAAAAAATATTAAACAAACAACATAGATTTGTCAAATTCTTAACTTAAGCTTTTTAGAACCAATTTTCCTGCTGATTAAGAATTCGACAGCCCCTTGTATGTTCATTAGGAATCCTGCAAGATGGTCCAATAAAGAGATGATTGAATTATAAAGACTAAAACATCCTCTATTTGATTGATTCCATAAGCCTACCTTATTTATATGTAATCTAATCAAATTTTTTTGGACTTATAATCTCCCTGAAAACCTAATGATTCACTATCAATATGCTTATCGAAGACTGGTTATATACGTAAATCAAACCAGCTAAACATTTTCCGACAACATATTAATAAGGAAATTCGACAAGATATTGATATCGGCTCTGTATATTCCTTTTAATATAATTTAATAAATTAATTCGAAATAAAGCTAATGTTAAAAATAGAAGGCTAACATCGGCTTCGCCGATGTTTTAAATACCCTTGCAGTTTTTGAAAGGCGCTACCATTGATAACAAAAAAGTTTTTTTCACTAGAATTTGTTTTTAGACCGATCGTTCCTATGGCAGCTGTATGCTATAATCATCCGATTCCGATCAAATTTTCCAGAATTGTGTGGAAGTATATAAAACTAATATATACCACGATTGGTTATGCTACGATGGAAAACAAAAAAGTTTTTCCCACTAGAACTAGTTTTTGGACCGACTGTTTATATGGCAGCTATATGCTATTGTCATCTGATTTTTATAAATTTTTCCAGAATTGTGTGGAAGCATATAAAACTTATAAATACCACGATTGGTGACGCTACGATTGAAAACAAAAAAGTTTTTCTCATTAGAACTAGTTTTTGGACCGATCGTTCCTATGGCAGCTATATGATATAGTCATCCGATCCGGCCGATTCCGACAAATGTGCAACGTATTTGTATTTAAAGACTTTTAGCAAAGTTTGGTCAAGATATCTTCAAAACTGAGGGAGGAGATAGCATAGAAACAGACGGACAGACGGACGGACAGACGGACAAACGGAAATGAACTCAGCTCGTCATGCTGATCAAGAATATATATACTTTATGTGGTCGGAAATGCTTCCTTGACCGCGTAATAAACATCGTGACAATTTTAATATACCCTCTGCAAGGGTATAAAAATTGTACTTGATGTTTTTAAATAATGCCCTTGGCTGATAAATGTTTCCTGTGGTTCGGGTGGTACTGATGATTTTTCTAACGGTCGGTGGTGAGCATGACAAACCGTATACAACTAAAGTTATGCTCGTTACGTAGTTACTTTAAAAAATATTTGTGTTTTGTTTCTGTAAAATATAAAAGAATAAACAAATAATAATTGTATAATAATAAAAGTTTTCTAACTAAAAATGCGCTCTTAAAAATTCCAAAGTTGAGCTATGAACCAAAAATCGGGGGACATTTTAAAAATTCGCAATCAAAAATGATGTCAATGATTTTCCAACTAAAAAAACTAAAGAGTTTTCAAATGATTTATGTCCCTTTTTGGGGACTTTCCTTCGTGAAAGGTTTGCATGAAATTCGTATAGAATTTGTAATAATCTTTTTTTGACCAGCATAGAAAAAAAATCACCAAATCGTAGCACCACTATCTAATCTTATTTCTAGGCAAGTAACTACCCTAAGACTTGAATGATTTAAAGTGGCATCGAGTCGCTTATCAAAAAACTGGCAGTGTATATAAAGACCAGGAGCTGGCAAATATCTACCACATTACCCAGACAAACGAGCAAACGAACAGTATTAACCATGTACACCGCACCAAAGTATCTCGCCATCCTGGCACTTATCATGGCTCAACTGGTGGGCTTTATTCAAGGCGGTGGCTACAGCTATAAGGATAATTGGGTTTATTTGACGAAATATATGGACCTACCGGATCATGTGGTGTTCGGTGGCATCGATTCAGACGGTTACAACAACTATGTGGGTCGCAACTTTTACTCCAGTTCTGCATTGCCAGCTCGTGTGGTACCCGAATTGGGATTGTCGAAATTTAATACCGATACTTTAGCCAGTGAGGCCAACAATTACGAGGTACTGGTAGCTAACGCCACTCTGAGTTACAAATGGATCAGAAGCTTCGATGGCTTTAGAGAAAAGAATGCTGTCTCAGTTGGCACTAACTCAGTGGACGAACCGGTATATATATGCCGAGCACGGTGCGATAATGGACTACTAATTGGCACTCTATTCCTGTCAAAACGATTTTGCATTATCAAAAACGGTAATCTGGCAGCGAAGCAATTTGATAAGTACGAGATATTGACTAGAAATCATAAGGAGTCCCCGTACATGCCTTTTGAAATGAACGTTATGAAAAAATGATAAAGTTATTAATTATGTGAAATAAAGCAATTGTTCAAAATATTATTAAAATATTTTACAATTAAAATGGATATTATAAGATCTTTTTGTTTGGTATTTATATATAATTTTTAAGCTTAATTGGTTGCTAATCTATGATCAACTCAGTATTATGGATATTAACAACAGTAACAAATGGATATTATAATATGCAGTCCTAATGATTATCGGAAGTATGCATTTGATCATTAAAAATTATAACATTTTATGGAACAACTTTTAAGCATGATATTGGGAAAACCTGCTATACGCTTTTTGTCTTTGATGAGCTGGAATAATAAGAAGTCATTGGGCATAAAATTGGTACTGTATCAACAAGCAGTGCTTGGAAACGTATTTATTTTTGTTTACCTGGAAAACTATTCGTAGGTAAGATAAAAAGAATCTGGATTTTTCAGGACCTAGCTAAGGGTACAGAATGTGCTTTTTAGATTAGTCCTTTCAAGCAGCGGTGGGCAAACCCTTGCTCCCACTAGCTCCTAAAGCTGCTAGGGCAAATTTTTTGGCAACTGACGTCACTGAGTCGCACAGGCAAATGCTTCTCTTCGAAAGAAAAAAATCCAACATGCAGACAACAGCAAAAACAAAATACACGCAGTGTGCGCTACCGAGACTCGACCCTAACATATAAGGGTTGTATTTATACCAGGGATCGCAAATAAGAGTTATGGGGTTTAAAAAAATCAAAGTGGAAAAATGGTCTTAGATCAATGTAAAAACACTACGGGAGTTGTTTTTGAGTGCGCAAACCAACAAAAAATTAAATTTTTATTTTTAATTTATTTAAATAAATTGGCAAATAACTCTTATTTTTTAACCTAAAAAAATTAATTACAAAATAATTATTAAATTTCCATTTTAATATATAAATTGCGATATAATTATTATTTTCAATTTTTATAATAAAAATTGCTACATAAGTCTTACTTGTCAATTTTTATTTTAAAAATTGAATATAAGAGTTATTTTTCAATTTTTATTTTAAAAATTGAAAATAAAAATTGAATTTAAATATCTTTAGAACCAAGCGGTGCATCACAAAAGTTAAAATATATATTAGATCTGCGATTCAATTCCTTTCCATTGATATATCACATGTCCTTAAAGGATCAATATTAAGGATCGCTAAAAGTATTTCGATTTAATTCCTCTTTTATATGTTGACAAAATTTCGAAACGGTAACAACAAAAATAAGACATCGCATTGTAGGAGGGATCTGAAAAGAAGCCGGTTTCATCGCAAACATAGCATGTATCGACTAGTCAGGTAGACAATACGTACCAAAGCACCTGATCAATTTAAAATAGAATCTCAATTCATGTGAGGTGTGCTCGGGGAATGAGCATTCGGATGACGACAATGACAGTTAAAATTAGTCATGACCGAAATTAACGGATATTCTTCTAAGCTAATTGATACAAATAAGAATACAAAAAAATTATGGGAAGATAAAATAATAACACAGGGCAATAGCCATTTTGCTCTAGCCTTCTCGATGCAAAATTCTGTTCCACAAGAAGGTGGTTTATTTTTGAAAATTTGCTATAAATTGAGAAAAAATCATCTTTAATGGCTAATTTAGTCAATTTCGGGTTTGCTGATGCGGCTCGCTTTAATTAATGTATATAGTGTCGCATAAAACTCATAAACCTACAAATTTGTGCTTGGTGTGACCTCCATAATTTTCCATAAGCTAAAAAACTGCAAAATGGATTTTCCGCGATTTCATGAAAACAAGAGATGAAAGAGAAAAACCGAGACCAGTTTTGGAATCAGTGCACAAAAGTGGAACAGAATTTAATACATAGAAGGCTAGAGCTCACAAAAGTGGTCACTTTGTTGGCCTGTGTAATGTATCCTAGGCTGTATCAATTGGCTCAAGTACTGCATTGCCAAAAACTAAAGTTTCAGTACATTCATTTTGTCTTATTTTTCTTGGTACCGTTTTAAAATTTTGTGAACATATTAAAGAGGAATTAAATCGAAATAATTTTAGAGATCCTTAATATTGATCCTTTAAGGACATGTGATATATCAATGGAAAGGTATTGAATCGTAGATCTTATATATATTTTACCTTTTGTGATGCACCCCTTTGTTCTAAAGATATTTAAAATCAATTTTTATTTTCAATTTTTAAAATAACGAGAAGGCAAAGCTAACTTCGACTGTGCCGAAGTTTTAATACACTTGAAAAACTTTACTTCAACTGATTTAACCGGTAAAATATATATTGGATATAGATATTAGATATTTAAAATTATGAAATCATTGATAATAAAAATTTAATACCATAAAAAAAAACTTTTCTTAGTAAAACACATTTTCCGACCGATCGGTCCTATGGCAGCTATTTGCTATAGTCATCCGATTTTGATAATTTTTTTTAAAATTATGTGAAAGCATATAAAACTAATATATACCAAGATTGGGGACGCTACGATAAAAAACAAAAAAGTTTTTCTCACTAAAAGTGGTTTTGTGACCGACCGTTTATATGGCAGCTATATGCTATAGTCATCCGATTTTGATAAATTTTTTCAGAATTGTGTGGAAACATATAAAACAAATATATACTACGATTGGAGACGCTACGATTTAAATCAAAAAAGTTTTTTTCACAACGACTTATTTTTCGAACGATCGTTCCTATGGCAGCTATATGCTATAGTTATCCGATTTTGATACATTTTTCCGGAATTATGTGGAAGCATATAAAACTAACATATACCAAGATTGGGGACGCTACGATTTAAAACAAAAAAGTTTTTCTAACTAGAACTTGTTCTTAGACCGATCGATCCTATGGCAGCTATATGATATAGTCATCCGATCCGGCCGGTTCTGACATATTAGTTGCGTGCAGTAAAAAGAAGACTCTGTGCAAAATTTCAGCTCGATAGCTTTAAAACTGAGAGACTAGTTCGCGTAGAAACAGACAGACGGACAGACGGACAGACAGACGGACAGACGGACGGACGGACAAGCGGAAATGAACTCAGCTTGTTGTCCTGATCAAGAATATATATTGTTTATGGGGTCGGAAATGAATATTTCTATGCGTTACAAACTTCTGGCCAAAATTAATATACACTTTTCAAGTGTATAAAAATTGAATAAATATATAATTAAATAATAATAAAATAATAAAATAATTTAATAAAAATAATAATTATTTCGCAATTTATATAATAAAATTGAAATTTAATAATTATTTTGTGATTAATATTTTAGGTTTAAAAATAAGAGTTATTTGCCAATTTATTGAAAAAAAATCAATATATAATTCTTATTTTTTAATTTTTAAATTAAAAATTATAATAATTACGATCCCTGATTTATACCTTTGTAGAGGGTATTATTATCTTATCCGGATGTTTGTAAAGTATAGAAAGAAGCGTCCCCTACCACATAAATATATTAGGTTGGGTGAAAAGTAATCTTCAGGACCGCCAGAGTACGCTGCTTTCGCAAAAGATTCAGATCCCTTATAAGGTGTGCAAAATAAGTTTCCTTATAAAGCTTATTATCTGCTGCCGGAGCTTTGCTAATCGTTTTTTTGAATTAATCATTTTTGCTCAATTTCTTCTAAGATACTTCCCTTGCTTGCAATCACAATGTTAGGTACACGACATATCTAGGTGCCGTTATTATACCCTTGCAGAGGGTATATTAAAATTGTAAGCCTTTCAATGCTAGGATGAATATTGAGGGTTCTTAACAGTAATGAAGAACTTATTTAGCCATATAAGAAACTTAATAAAAATATATCAGTTTACATATTTCGATCTGAAAAATATTTATTTAAGTTTAGGAAAAATATTTTATAATTAAGAAAAATTTTTTGACTGAATTTGAATTGTTATTTTGTTAACTTTAAAGAAAAATACCCTTGCAGTTTTCAAAAGGCGCAACCATTGATAACAAAAAAGTTTTTCTCATTAGAACTAGTTTTTATACCGATCGTTCCTATGGCAGCTATATGCTATAGTCATCCGATTTTGATCAATTTTTCACGAATTGGGTGAAAGCATATGAAACTAATATATACTACGATTGGTGACGCTACGATGGAAAACAAAAAAGTTTTTCTCACTAGAACTAGTTTTTGGTCCGATCGTTCCTATGGCAGCTATATGATATAGTCATCCGAGCCGGCCGATTCCGACAAATGTTCAGCGTATTTGTATTTAAAGACTTTTTGCAAAGGTTGGTCAAGATAGTTTTAAAACTGAGGGAGGAGATAGCATAGAAACAGACGGACGGACAGACGGAAATGAACTCAGCTCGTCATGCTGATCAAGAATATATATACTTTAAGTGGTCGGAAGTGCTTCCTTCTATGCGTTACAAACATCTTGACAATTTTAATATACCCTCTGCAAGGGTTATACCCTACAAACAACTACAACTATAGAAAAATATTTCAAACTTTGCTTTGAATCAAGGAAAATATGTTTGTATATGTAAATTATTTCGCACGCCTTAGGCCATTCATATTTAGGCAGACATGTCAATTTTCAGCGCGATGCAGCTTAATGTTTTGTTTTAACAGCTGATTGTTGTTGACGTGTTTGGCATCATGTTGAGTATGAAAAAATTCATATAAATTATTTTAAGAGCTGGAACAAAAGTTATTACGCTATTTTTTGGCAGCAGCATTTACTATGTACACTCCCTAACACTTGACGCAAAATGGCATTCGTCATGTTTTTCAATTGGAAATGAAAGTCCAGCTGTTACAGACAAGTCGAGCTTCTTTTAATCTCTTGGCTTGTGTCTTTTAATTTTCGCTTAAGAGAAAGGGACCTACAGTTTAACGATGAAAAGTTTTTGAGAAGCTTTTTCATGACTTCATACTTCACAACTGGCGCCAACAGCTGGTGAAGGTGACCTTATGTGTAAAAGATTGTATTATATTTTATTATATTATCTTATATTACTAGCTACCCTTTGAGCCACACAAGGCGATTAATGTTTTACAATTAGAGTCTTCAAATTTGTTTAAAAAATATTTTTTTATTGGTAGAGAGCACCTTAGCAGCTTATTTTAAGCAACACAATATTTCGTCATAGCAGGTGAACATTTGTGTTTATATGGGTACAAAGAATGGTCATAGAGAAAATGGTACAGAACATATTATATTCTACATATAGCCTATTTATTCAGTATACTGATTGATACCTTTTTTATTCCCTGTTAAATTTTTTTCGAAAATGTCCCTATGCTTTTATCATCACTTAATTATTAATATTTTTTATTTGAATGACTTCCATCAAAACAAAATTAATTCTGAGCGCAGTCTTTTCCCTTGCATATTCTTAACATATTCAATTTAAATTTGTTTATTCTCTAATTTCAGCTCACTTAGCCATAATAAACACTTGATGTGCTGAATCATTCAATAATGGAGCTAAATACCCGCCCTCCCTGCCCCCCTGTCACCAAATCATTTTTGGGCTTTGTTTTGACGCGTTGCAGGGAGCCCATAAATGGCACGCAATGCCATTGAAAACAGATTTCTATTGTTCGGTTGTTAGCAAAATTTCAAAATTTTGCAAACATGAAATCCGTTTCGAATTGTATATCTATATTAGAGAGAGAGAGTGAGAGTGAGAGAGATGGATGTGTCCGTTGTTTGCAAATATTTAATTATGAATTATTTCAATTTTATATGCTCAACTGATGCTGTTAAACGGCAGAGAAGAAAACAAAAACAAATTTTTGAGAATTATTTGGAAAATACAACGAGCCGTCTGTGTGGGCGTGTCGGCCAACAGGCGACGGGTATTCTATATAGTGTATATATCATCAAGAAAATGCCTTTGCATGACTCAACAACTGCAAGAGTAATTAAGTCCAGTAAGGGTTAGTGTGAGGGCAGTAGCAGCTGGCCATAAACTGGACTGATTAACAAGCTAATCAAAAGTCAAAAACAATGCAAAAACGATCTGTTTTGGTTAGTCACAAATGATCGATTTGATGGTCGTTGTGGGCGATTGACAGTCAATTGGTGACGCAGTGGAAGACATGTAGGCGTCTCAAGACATTGTCGACCAGATTACAAGTTCTAGAAGCCATGCGACTGCTCGGGTTAAATGGAATTTTGTCTCTTCTTTGGCGCGCTCTTACCCGCTCTCTCTCTCTCTCTCTCTCTCTCTCTCTATGTAGCTATTTATAAGTCTGATGTGTGTATATCTTTGAAGCTACAGTTGTCGATATATATATTTTGACAAACACATTTCTGTTTCTATCTTTAAAACAAACAATACAAAAATGTGAAATTTGTTTGTAGAAGTGAAAAAGGGGTGGTCCGAGCTTTGAAAATGCTGCATCAGTTAAGAAATTTAAACGATCGTAATCAACTTTTTCTTAGCATTAAAATAAAGCATCACAAACAAATCTACGATTTTATTAATTGAAGACACGAAATTTGTTCAAAAAGTAATGCAAATTTTTAAATTTCCGCGGGCTACGTAATATATTCGATTTTCGATTTTTTGTACCGAAGGTACAAAGAGTATATTGGGTTTGTGCAAATGTATGTAACAGCCAGAAGGAAGCATCTCCGACCCTATAAAGCAGGGTTGCCCATAACCCGCTTACGACAGAGCAGACAACAATACATATAAGGAAAAACATTTGTAAAAGAACAGCAACCACATGAAAGAGATAGAGAGAAACCCATTATTGTCGGGTGCTGTCCACGGATCCAAACAAAAAAAATCTTTGGCTGAGTCAATAATAGCTTGGGCTTATCAGCGATTTGTGCCCGTCGTAGATGTTGGCTGGGTATGACGCGGCATGGATTTTCTTATCTCTATGGGTGGGGCTTAATCTTGGGATGCTGGCGATCGGCTCTGGGTGCCTGGTAGTCAGTATTATGAGTCATATAGGTGCCTCTACCCCTATGGTATGTGGGAGGGAGATGGGTGCTAGCTCTTATCTGTGAGCGTTTCATTGGACAGCGTCTTGTGTAAACAATACAGGGGCGCTGTAGGGGTTTGGGCGCTTGACGGATTGGGGCGCAGTTGCAAAAAATCCACTGCTGCTTGGGCTCTGGGACCCTGTTCCCCCAGACTCTATTGTATGTTCTATAATAGGGCGTCGGGTCGCCCGGGCGCTTGGACGCCGGACGGCGGGCGCTGGGCGCTTGGGGGCAAGGGGTCGGGGGCGCCGGCGCTGGGCGCTTGGGTAAGAGGTCGGGGCGCCGGGCGCTGGGCGCTTGGGTAAGAGGTCGGTCGCCGGGCGCTGGGCGCCGGCGCTGGGTGCTTGGGTAATAGGTCGGGCGCCGGGCGCTGGGCGCTTGGGTAAGAGGTCGGTCGCCGGGCGCTGGGCGCTTGAGTAAGAGGTCGGGCGCCGGGCGCTGGGCGCTTGGGGTAAGAGGTCGGGCGCCGGGCGCTGGGCGCTTGGGTAAGAGGTCGGGGCGCCGGGCGCTGGGCGCTTGGGTAAGAGGTCGGGCGCCGGGCGCTGGGCGCTTGGGTAAGAGGTCGGGGCGCCGGGCGCTGGGCGCTTGGGTAAGAGGTCGGGCGCCGGGCGCTGGGCGCTTGGGCAAGGGGTCGGGCGCGGGGCGCGGGGCGCGGGGCGCCGGGCGCGAGATGCCGGGCGCCGGGGGGCCGGGCGTGGGGGGTGGGGGTTTGGAAAAAAAAAAAAAAAATCTATATATATGTTGTTGATTTATTTTTGCTCGAGAGGTTCAAATCTCAAATAGATTAATTTCATAATTATATTACATTAGATAGTTGTAAAAAAAAAAAAATCGTGAGATTTTTTTTTGTTTGGACAGGGAGGTTCAATTTTTGATGAGGTTATCCAGAATATATTTTTTTTTTTTGTGAATAGCTGATGTGAACAATTTACAGAGTTTTGAAAATGTATATAAAGAGAATTTTAAAACTGATATTAACATACAAAAAAAAAGAAATGGATTTCGAAATGAAAGAAGCTGATGTAGCGGACCAAGTCAAAGCTGGACTTCCCTTGGAGGGATCAGCTTGCGCATCGGTCGAGCAAGCAGCTTTGTACCGCGCATTGATCGAGGAACGAGATATGCAACGGGACCCTATACCAATCTGGTACGATTTCATTCCGAAATACTTTCTAGTTCTTCGACCTGGAGATCCAAAAAAAGTTTATTTAGATTCCGAGTATGACGGAACAGTAGGATTCTCTGATGACGAATGTGAATTGCAGAAATTTAGAAACGTGTGGAGAAACAATGAATACTTTGAAGACGCATTATATAATTTTATTGTACAATACGTTAATGATAGATTCCTTCAAGAGTGGGACTTGAATATAGAGGATTGTTTTGAAAATCCTTACTTAAAAGTAAAAAATAATATTTTCAATGCTGACTTAATGTTAGCAAGTTATGACATAGTAATGTGTCCACCACTTAATATGGTTTTTAATATTACTTATGAAGAAAAAAAATATGGACATTTCGATATTAATTTGAACACATTTAATTTGTGTAAAGAAATTTAAAAAAAAAAAAATAAATAAATAAAAATAAAAAAAAAAAAAAAAAATCTTATTTTTTTACTACTTTTTTAACAGGTTTGACATCATTTAATTTTTTTATTAAAAAAAAAAAAAAAATGTTTGTTTTCTTTTAACAGGTTTTAGATTATTTCATTTATTTATTTATTTATTTTATATTACTTAACATCATAAAAAAAGAAAAACATAATTCAAGTAGTAGTAAAAAAAAAATATTAATTTTTTATTTATTATTATTATAAACATTCAAAGAATTAGTATATATATTTTTATAGGGATCCATAAGTAGTTCTGCTTCTCGTTCATTCTCCATTACTTGTATATTGTATTGTGAACAAATACATCTATTCGATCCATCAACAATATCTACACCTTTTTTTGATAAGGTACAATCTTCATAGTGCTTTCCATTGTTATTGATGATAATTTGTAAATTTTGTACATATTCAAGTTTTGCTTGAATATGATTCAATTTTTGTTTATCTTCTGGTAAAATGATATTAGAGAATTTTTTTGAGGAAATCTAATATTTCCTTTAGAATCATTTTTAAATTTATTTTGTTTTTTTTTTTACAGTGATGACTATTATTCAATAGTCATTTGTAAGGTTTGACTATATTTTTTAATATCAAGCGTTTTTATATGATTTTCACTTGTTTGACTACGACTCATTAAATATTGTCTTTCTGTTTGATTTTCAATCTCGTTGGTTTTAGGAATATATTCATAACAATTAATGTTAAGATGTCGACGTGAATAATTACTATAATAACTACATCTTATTCTTATTTCACATGATTCATATTTAAGATTAAAATGTCGATAAAATGGATGTTGACTTTCGATAATGCCGCCAATATAACTTTCTTTAGCTATTAAATCTTTACGAAATGCTTCAATTGCTTCGTCTATGGTGAAACCTCTATTTCTTGAATATATATTGTGATCGTGATTAATATTAGAAGCTGATCTCCTTGCTCTTGCCGATGTATTTATTGATAAATTATTTAGAAGTTGAAATGATAAATATACACTAAATTCTATTTCTCTATTTGGAATATTTATAGAAAAATTAATATGTTTTTCATTGAAATGGTTATAACAAATAACATTGCTGATAATTAGGATTAATATCAAAATATTGCTTTTCAACATTTTTTTTTTTTTTTTGTTTCCTTCTTAATGAATTGTTGAAAACTAAATTTTAAATTTTAAATGATATTCATTTTATATGTTTGAGTATAGTTATGAATGTCAACGATTATAACATTTTGCAATTTCTTCGATAAGTCTGGTATATTTATCGTTTCTAATTCACCGTTACTTAGAACTCTTACAGTCTCAGTTTCTCGATATTCGTAACAACTTATTTGTAATTGTTTCTCTTTAAAGCTAGATTCATAGGTACAACGAACTGGTATATCTGTATTACTATATTGAAGATTAAAATGTCTATAAAATGATTCCTTCGTTTCTAATATACCACCAATTTCTGTTTCTTTAACAATAAGATGTTGACGAAATGCGATTATTGCATCATCTACTGTAAAAACATTCAAAAGCGGTGATTCTGTTACAGTTTTGTTATTTTCTGTTGTAGTTGGTGGTGTTGTTGTTGTTGAAGTTGTTGATGTTGATGATGTTGTTGATGTTGTTTTTTCTAGTAAATCATCAGTTTTTAATATTCTACTATTAGTCATCATTTGAAATGATATATTTATATTTATCATATCATTATTAGGGAGTGTTACGTTAAAAGTTACACTTTTTACGTTTGAATTCAGATTAACATCATGAATACTTGATATGGGAGAGGAATTTGTAAATATTACATTTAATATAAAAACAAACAAAAATATATTGAAAAATTTCATTGTGATAAAAAAAGGAAGCTTATCTCAGTAACTAATTAGCTCAACATTCGAATTGATAATAAAAAATTGTTTTTAAAACATATATATATATATATTTTTTAAAATGATAAATGTTGGCAGTTAGCAAAATGCGTTTCATTAAACAAGACAGACAAATTGAAGTACGAAACGCAGATAATGCTTGTGAACTGAATAAAAACAAATTAATTGTACATAGTCCATTATTGCCAAACTCAATACGCGCTTTAATTGTAGGACCATCAAATTGTGGAAAGACAAACGTTATGTTAAGTCTAATAGAAAGTCCAAATGGTTTAAAATTTAAAAATATTTATATATATTCAAAATCGTTATATCAACCAAAATATTGTTATTTAAAAGAATTAATTAAACCAATAAAAGGAATTCGACTTTATACATTTTCAGAAAATGAACAAGTCATAAGCCCCAGTCAAGCAAAACCACATTCAATAATGATATTTGATGACGTAATTTGTGATAAGCAAAATACAATTAGAGATTACTTTTGTATGGGAAGACATAAATATATAGATTCCTTTTACTTATGTCAAACATATACAAAAATTCCTAAACATCTTATTCGTGATAATGCAAATTTAATAGTTATATTTAAACAAGATGAAATGAATATTAAACATATTTATAATGATCATGTTATTGGTGATATGTCATTTAAACATTTTTTAAAAATTTGTAGCGAATGTTGGAAAAATAAATATGATTTTGTTGTTATTAACAAAGATGATGCAATAGATAATGGAAGATATAGGAAGGGATTCGATAATTTTATTAAATTATAATAATAATAATAATTCAAAACAAATTTGGTTTAATTGAACATTAATATGTTTGGATAAATTATAGATAAGGTTTAAATCAGGTTAGGATCAGGTTAGGATCAGGTTAGGATCAGGTTAGGATCAGGTTAGGATCAGCTTAGAATCAGGTTAGGATCAGGTTAGGATCAGGTTAGGATCAGGTTAGGATCAGGTTAGGATCAGGTTAGGATCAGGTTAGGATCAGCCTAGAAATCAGGTTAGGATCAGGTATATATCAGCTATACTTCAGGTCTAAAATTTAATATATAATTTCATTAAATCAAAATATTGTAAACAGTTCAAGGTTGATGATTAAGCTGATAACATACAAAAAAACAACAACAACAATGAAGAACAGTAATAAGAAAGTTCAATTGTTAAAAGATCTTGTTCAAACAAGATCTATACTAAAAGATAAATTAAAAAGTATGAAATTTAATGAGATGGAACGAGTAAATATGTTAGAAAATACTTTTAAACCAATTACAACACCTTTAAATAAGATTATTGAGAATATGCAAGATAATACGGAAAATAAATTGATTAATGGAATGACTCCTCGAAAGAAAAAATTATATATAAAAAACTTAAATAAAATCTCAACAAAAAGGTTAAATAATAATGATAATGATAATAAACAAATTTTACGTATGACAAGATTTAAATTAGATAAAAGTATTCCAATGTTAACTAAAAGTCGTAATATTAATGGTCCTAGATATTATAATACTAAAAAAAATTTATCTCAACTTGATAATAAAGAAAATATTTTGATTGAAAACTTGAATAATCAAGGAGAATTGAAAAAAATAAAGAACATTCCAGATAATGTTGTTGATGATGATGATGATGATGATGTTGATGATAATGTTGATGATAATGTTGATGATGATTTAATAGCCTTAACAGATAATCAAATGCAAAAGAATACAAACGTTTCACAAAATGATACAAAAGTTGATTATTTACAAAATCAAATAGATGAGGATAATTCACCATCTACAAGTCATAAAATTCGAAAATATTTAAAAAATCTAAAAGATTCGGACAATGATGGAAAAAAAAATAAAAAAAAATTTAAAACTGATGAGTGTATATCAAATGATAAACAAAGTTCAATCTTACATAAATCTTTTAATATCAACGGACATAGATATTATAATAAAAAAATAAAAAATGTTGACGCTAATGACAATATAAAAAATTTGATGTTAAATAATATTAAAAAAAATGAATACAACAGAAAAAAAGAAATCTCAAGCGTGGTCTTTTCAATAAAAAATTACTTAATTTTAATGAAAATTTTATAAAAAAACCTAAAAAATTCCATATTTTTTTCAAAACGAAAAGGTATATCACAACTAAATACTGATAAAAAACGACTTAGATTAGAAAAAAAAAATGTCTTTACACCGATTAAAGAAATGAATTTAAATGATAAGCGAAAACAAAAAAGAGAACAACAATTAAAAGAATCATTTTTGAAAAAAAATAAATTATTACGTGACGAATGTAAGGTTACAAATAAATCATCTTTTTTGAAAAAAATTGAATTATTAAAGCATAATAAACAATTGGATATGATATATGGATTAAATATACACAAAAATGGACAGTGGTATTATGCTAATAATAAACTAAAATATAATGATAACATTATTATTATAAATAATGAAAAATATTTGATAACTCCTGGCTTGTTTCAATTATTATTTCACAGTCATCCTCTTCATTACACTAAGAATGATTTGCAAAAATATAAAAAAATTTTAATAACAACAAACGCACATAAACGTAATTATAAACCCAATGCTCAAATAAAAGGGACAAAATCGTATAAATATCAGTATATAATAAAAAAACTGTTTATAGCTAAACTATACATTGGTGGTAATGGATTGTTAATGAAGTCTATTTCTAAATCCAAATCCAACTATATATATTGGGACAATCCCAATGAGTTAGTTGACAGATTACGATTACTTCTATCTTCAGAAAGTGCTGGTCATAATAATCATAAAAACGAAATTATTTCAATTGTTGATGAACTTAAAGAAGCTCATATTATAAAATGAGTTATATTAATAAATTTGGTGAAAGCTCTAATAATCCTTATCAACAAAGTAGTATAAAACAATCTATTGAAATCAAGCTTAGATCTTATCTTGATAAAAAAACGGATTTATTAAATATTCAAATTGATCAAAATTTAAAAGAAATAAATGTGCTTAAGAGCCAAATTGTACAAATAAATGAAACAATTAAGGTTGATGTTGACAATGATTTAAAAGTTATTCAATTGGCTATTGATCAAGCTTTAAACGCACATAAGGATTCTTTAAAAGGTGTTGAACAAAAAATATCAAATATTGAGTCATATATATTTAAAATGATTGATTTAATTTCAAAAAAGTGAAGTTATAATAGAAAAAATTGATTATCCATTAATTAAAGCTTAATATTTAATAACACTATCAATATGAGTGCAAAAATAAATGTATATAAAAGAAATGTTGTTAACGAATTACATAAACAAGCTAGAAAAAATTTTAAAAGACGACATGTTATAATAAAGGGTATTGATGATTTATGGCAAGCTGATTTAGTTGAAATGATTAATTATGAATCTGCTAATAAAGGTTATCGATATCTTTTAACTGTAATTGATACTTTTTCCAAAAAAGCATGGGCAAGAGCTATAAAATCCAAAACTGCTCAAGATGTTACAAATGCAATGAAAAGTATTTTTAATAACAATCAACGAATACCAAGAAATCTACAAACTGACGATGGAAAAGAATTTTTTAATAAAACATTTCAAAATCTGATGAAATTCAATAATATTAATCATTATTCAACATATAGTGTTGTTAAGGCTAGTATAGTAGAAAGATTTAACAGAACATTAAAAAATAAGATGTGGAAAGAATTTAGCTATCAAGGAACATATCAATGGATTAATATTTACAAAAAACTAATTAATGAATACAATAACACTTATCATAGAACTATAAAGACAACTCCAAATGATGTAAATCCTTTAAATGAAAAAGTGATCTTAGATACTATTTATAATAATATTAAAATATTTAAGAAACCTAAATTTAAAATTGGTGATTATGTTCGAATAAGTAAATACAAACATATATTTGAAAAAGGATATACACCTAATTGGACTACAGAGATTTTTACAATCAAAATCATACAACATACAAATCCAGTAACATATGTTTTGGAAGATTATCAAGGAAATGAAATAAAAGGAGGATTTTATGAGCATGAGCTGTTGCTAACCAAATTCCCAGATATATATTTAATTGAAAAAATCTTAAAGAGAAAGAAAAAACATGATGTTTGTCAAATGGTTGGGATTTTCATCAGAACACAATTCTTGGATTAAAGTCTAAAATATAAAAACAATTAGCTATAGTGATTTGGTTTATTCATTTGTACGATCTAAAGATGTCAATAACACTAACTTTAAACAGTAATAGTTCAACACTCATTACAAATTATTTTCCCCCGATTGAACTTAAAAGTGATTATGTTTGTGGATTAATAAGTTTAGATACATATCATTCAATACCAAATGTTGATAAACATAACAATTTATTTCATATTGGTAATGAAGTGATAGAATTACCAATTGGAGCATATGAAATATCTGATATTGCAGATCTCATACGAGAAACATATTTAAAAAAAACACAATGATGGAAAAATTGAGATTTTACCAAATTATAATACTCTCAAAACCGAAATTCAGAGTGACCAGAAAATATATTTCAATAAAGAACGAACAATTGCACCAATCTTAGGGTTTACATCAAAAGAACTAATTCCTGGAATCAAACATTCTTCAGACAGAGCAATAGATATAACAAAAATAAATTCAATGTGTGTTGAATGTAATATTATATGCGGTTCATATATAAATAACTCAGCGGGACATATATTACATCAGTTTTCACTTGTCGTTAGTCCAGGTTATAAAATAACAGAAGTACCACAACATGTAATATATTTACCAGTAAATACAAAAGAAATAAATTCGATCATATTAAGAGTTGTTGATCAAGACGGTGATTTAATTAATTTTCGTGGTGAAAAGATAACAATAAGATTACATTTAAAGCCAATTGTTGAATAATAATGATTATATATAATAGAAAGCAAATTTTAATTCCTTCATCATTCGCCTTAACACCACCATTTGATTCAAAACAAAAGTCATCTTGTGGTAAAAAAATAACTAAAACTACAACAAAAAATTTAACAAGGTGTAACAAGGATTTTCTCCGTAATTTAGGTTTTCAACTGACAAACAATGAGTGATATAATTAATGTATTGGAAAAGCCCATGATTGATAATTCAATTATTAAAAAAGATTTTCACAGTTACACATCTTATTTACAATCCTTTGAGAACAATGATGAAATTCGTATATCAATTCAAAACCAAGATTTATATATTTTACCTAGCGAAAGTCTATTATATATTGAAGGATATATCGTGAAATCTGATTTAACACTTACAGATCAAGTACAATTATTAAATAATTGTATGGCTTATTTATTTAGCGAAATTCGATATGAACTTAATGGAATTGAAATTGATCGAACACGACATTTAGGTATAACAACTGAAATCAAAAATTTTTTATCATTTAATTTACCAAATAGCGTAAAACATTATAATGCTGGTTGGTCACCATTTGAAAATCATATTTCTCTTGCTAAGGGTCATTTTAATTTTTGTGTACCATTATATCTTTTGCTTGGATTTGCTGAAGATTATAATAAGATAATACTCAATGCTAAGCATGAACTGATATTACTTCGCGCTAAAGACAATGTTGATGTTTATAAACATTTATCTCCAGATTTATTATCAACATTAAAACTCATAAATATTACTTGGAAAGTGCCACATGTACAATTATCTGATGCATACAAATTAGCTATATTTAAAACAATTAATCAACGTCGACCATTAAATATAGCTTTTAGAAGTTGGGATATGTATTTTAATCCTTTATTACCAAAAAGCACATCACTCATATGGAATGTTAAACTATCTTCTCAAAATGAAAAACCACGTTTTCTGATTATAGCACTTAGAAATAATAATAAATATGTACATTGCGAATTATCTGATATTAAAGTACATCTAAATTCAGAAGTGTATCCTTATGACGATCTTAATCTTAAATTTGAATATAATCGATTTGCTATCTTATATCAAATGTATTTAAATTTTCAACAAAGCTATTATGGACGTGATCCATTACCAATATTAACACGTGATCAATTCAAATCAATGGCACCAATTATTGTTGTAGATGTAACCCATCAAAATGAATCAATCAAAAGTGGACCAATTGATATTAGAATTGAAATGAAAACTATAAATAATATTCCAGAGAATACGTCTGCATATTGTTTAATTATACATGATAAAATGTTTGAATATCTCCCCCTAACTAATGAAGTAAGAAAAATATTGTAAACCATTAGATTTAATAAAAAAAAAAAAAAAAAAAAAAAATATCGTTTTTTTTTTTTGGATATGTAGGTGTGTACTTGATTTTTTTCTTTATTCAATTATTAAACATTGATGTAATCGCTCATAAATTTAAAAAAAATGGATATAAAATATAGTCAACATAATGATAATAATCAGTCTAAAATTGGATATGGTTTTGTAAACAACTTAATAAACGCATTACCTGTTGAACTTCATTTACCTGGTTATCAGTTTTGTGGACCTGGAACAAAACTTGCTAAACGTTTAGCAAGAGGGGATAAGGGAATAAATCCATTGGATGCAGCTTGCAAAGAACATGATATTGCATATTCTCAATCAAAAGATTTAGATAAGAGACATCAAGCTGATAAAGTATTGGCAGAAAGTGCTTGGCAACGTGTTAAGTCTAAAGATAGTGGTTTAAGAGAACGTGCAGATGCGTGGTTCGTTACAAACGCAATGAAAACAAAAGTTAAATTTGGACTTGGAATGAAGAAGAAAAATATTAAACAAAAAAAATCTAAAAAACCTTCAAATAGAGGAGGAAGAAAGTTATTTTCAACAATTGTTGTAAAAACAAGGAATATGTTAAAAAAACGAAAACCTAACGATCTATACAAAGCAGTTAAAATAGCGCAAAGTTCAATTCCATCAAGCTTTAAGAAGAAGAAGAAAAACAACAAATCAATACAATCTATCCCAAGAATAATTCCACTTCCAAAGATTGGTGGATTCCTGCCGTTGATACCAATTTTTACAGCATTATCTGCTCTCGGAGGTTTAGCTACTGGTGGATCAGCCATTGTAAAAGCTGTAAATGCTGTCAAAAATGGAAAAGAGCAATTAACTGAGGCAACACGTCATAATAGATATATGGAATCCATTGCTATGGGGAAAGGATTATTTCTTAAGCCGTATAAAAAAGGATATGGTCTTTTTTATAGTCCATATCCAAAAAACTATTAGTTAATCTACCCAATAGACCGCTGACAGATGTTGATTTATTTAAATATGGTAAACATCTAAAACATTTTCGAGGTGTTTTTATGCGTGATTGTTTACCTAGAAAACCATTAACAGAAGAATGTGGAATTATTAATTTAGATAATTCAAGTGGTAACGGAACACATTGGGTAGCTTATTATAAAAATCATAATTATAAAGAATACTTTGATAGTTTTGGTGACTTACAACCACCAATTGAAGTAATAAATTATCTGAAAATCCCCATAGAATATAACTTTAATCGTCAACAAAAATTTAACACTTTTAATTGTGGTCATTTATGTTTAAAATTTTTATTTAAAAAATATAATATAAAATAATATACAAAAATGTTTAAGGTATTTTATAATGACCCCATGCAAGGGTGTCAACATTATTATTTGTTATAAATCTTTTATCATCTAAATAACTAAGTACAATTTTAGTAATATGTTGTGTATATAACTGATGTATTTTTGTTCGAAATATATACATTGAATCTGAATATATTGTCTTTTCATGTAAGCAATTGCGAAAATCATTTATCGTTAATTTTTTTGTTACACATTGTTTAACACCTTTTATTTTTTGTATTTCTTTATCAACTCCGTCAATTTTGATCGAATACATTTTCGATCGTAAACCGATAAATTCCTTAATAATTTTACCATTACACTCATCCTTCATCATACCCAAAACTTTTTTATTCATTAATGGTAAATTGAAAATGTTTTTTTCTGGATATGCTGAGGTATCAAAATGTTTGCTTATATCATTGCGAATATCTTCATAAAAATCATTTGTTTTGATATCATAAATAAACGAATCTGTATCCATATAATTTAGATTTACGTTTTCCCCATATTTTGGTTTCATATAATCATAATGAAAATCATACATTTTCCATTTGGATAATTCTAATACAGCAAAACCAATGTAAATTGGTTTATTGTATACGGTATGTACTCTACGCATTTCAATTGTAATCATATCATCAGTAACTTTTTGTAAACTATGGAAATTAAATTTCGATATAAGAGCTCTGGCTCCTAATTTTCTTCCTTTACTTTCCCATTCAGAAACAATTTTTATATCTTTCCTCTTATCAACATTTTCCATTGTTTTACCATAAACAGCATTATTGAGTAATTTAAAAAAATTTTGTTCAAACACATTTTTTGCTATAGTCCTGTGATGATTATTTAAATCAATATACTTTTTTAACCAATTTGATTGATTGAATTGTAAAATTCGATGAATTTTTTTTAAAACAAGACCATTTTTAATACATTGTTGCAATATCCTATAATGAATCACATAATTTGTCTTATCAGTTAAATCGGTTATCAATTTAACATTTTTCATATGACTATTCTTTTTATTTTGTGAACAAAATGGTAAATCATTATGATAATCATGTAATATTTGCGGATATTCCAAATCTACTTCTAAAATGTAACCAACAGGTGAATCATCTTTAAGAGTATTTAAGTTAAAATTTTGAATATCTTGAACCCATGTGAAATTATTATATGGAATATATTGCGACATAGCAATTCCATACAAATTGTTAACATCCAAATATATTAAATAATTTGATTCCTTATCACAATCAAAATCGCTAACGTATTTATTATTAGCTATAGAATTCCGCTTTCCACATTGAACAATACCTCCCCTAATACCTTTTAAAACAAAATTATACATATCGATATCGGTTAAAAGTTCTAATGAAATCTTTGTTGTCTTTAACATTGCATCCCAAGATAAACCAGGTGTAGTAAAATATTGACATGGATCTAGATTATATATATTTTTACAAATTTTTCGAAAATTTTCAAAAAATATCACAAAGCAATAAGACATCAACTTTTAAATATAATAATGAATAATCTAATAAATTTGCGCATTTAAAAAACATTCCACACCTTTTGTGCATGTTCGTAATCAGTATCACTGCAAGATTCATTATTAAGTTTATTAAAAAAACTTGAACGAGATGGTAATTGTACATCCTTAAGACGATCTACTGAGTTTAAGTAATCGTAGGGGAAAATTCCCTTACGTTTCATTAATTGAAATTCATCATCATTTTTACAATTTGATTTAACAACATTTAAATCATCATCTGTTAAATAATTTGCTAAATTTTGTAAACTTGAGGGCATAAATCTATAAGAGTCTAAAAAACGAAGTTCAATACTTTCTTTAGAATTTAAAAAAATTCTTTTTGATATTGATATGAATAACTCTTTGTTAAGGGGGATTACATTTATATTGCCCTTTATAGAAGCTAACTCCTTTATAAATAAATGACAGTCATATGATGACAGATTATGAAAAAAAAATGGGTATAAAGTGAGGTAATTGATATTCTAAATTGCAACTATTATGTGCAGGTCCTCTATATTCACCTGTCAAATGACAATGATCACGAACTTTATCATTATCATTTAGAATATTTTGATTGCATATAAAACATATATTTGTATATGTATGATGAAGGAGTTGTAAAGGAGTTAAAGATTTCATCGGCTTACATACGCGCAAAATGTTGTTAAAAATTGTAAGACAATCAATAACTAAATTTTGAAAAAATTTTGTTGCTGAATCTTCACCATTATATATTCGAAATTTATCCAAATTTTGATCATATGAGCATTTAATATAATAGCTATAAGCAAACGGTATATGTTTTTGAACAGATCTTACTTTTGTAGAATTTTGTATATCAATGCTCTCTAAAATACACTCAAAATCAGCATAAACTACAAATGGAACATTCATTTGCTTTTTGAAATTTTTAAATTCAATAAACTTATCAACTACAGCAGGCATCTCTGTTACTACCTTATTACATTCAGCTTTATGTCTGTTCAATTTCTTCTCATCATGGAAATGGAGTAAACAAGTGTTGCAAAGAAATATTCTCGAAGTGTGCTTCGTTAATTGACTGTGGATTAACCTGTTAATGAAATGTATATATATGTAATTAGTTATCGTTTTTTTTTTTTTTTTTTTTTTTTTTGTTATCTACTCTACTTACTTTTCAAGATTTTTAATCCAAACGTAATGAAAGTTTTCTCCGTCTTCGAGAACAAGGAGATTTATATGATGTGATTTTTCCAGCTGAGTTGAATAATAAGGTCCAATTATTTTATTATTTTTTTCCAAACCGAAAACGTTAATGCTGATCTCGGGATTTAGTTCTTCAAATCGTTTAATATTTATTATCGATAGTGGAAATTGTAGATTTTCGAATTTTAAAAGCATGTTGTTGGAAAGCAAAATGCTATCTGATGTTATATCTACAATTCTATATGATGAACATTTGTGTACTCTAGTCTCAACAGGATTTAGTGCTGATATTATTGCCCATTTAAAACAATAATCATCGTTATTTTGTACATTAATACAAGCTTTTCTTGCTCCTATTGTCTGCGGTAAGGGGATGTATCTTGAACCTCTTAAAGGTTGATATTTATTTATGTTAAGTTCTAAATGTGATATTTCAGTTAGAGCCCAACCGCTATCTCGCTCCTGAAACTCGCTCATTTTCGTTAGTAAAAGTTCACATTGATTAGAAAAAATTTCAGATATTTCATCAATTGTCATTAATGATGTTAACATCAACATTACTGTTTGATGTGACTTTAAATCAATTCTACAAACATTATCAATTTCGTTTACAATCATATATTCACAAAATAATTCACAGTTAAATTTAATATTTATGTGTTCTTTAATAGCTTTTTGAAGAATTTGAATAACTTGAAATTTAATTGTACTAAAAAATGATTTAACATCCAAATTTCGTTTATCACTATTTGTAAACATATATGTCTGAATTCTATTTTTAAAAACAGAAGTTGTACATTTTAAATTGTCATTTATTTGATGAGCAGTTAATTTTTTGTGTTTATTTGTTCGTAAATGTTGAGACCATTTTGTACTTTTAATGTGTTCATTACACACTATACAAATTTTTATATTATCTTCGCTCGATGTTGCTGTTGCTGTTGATGTTGACGCTGTTGTTTTATTATGTTCTTTTGACAAATGTTTTTTTAATGTTCTATTAGTTTTATATCCGATCCCACAGAATTCACAAAGAAAACGCGACATTTTTTTTCCTTTTTTTACGTTGATTTGCCAAATTCAAAAGAATAATTAGCTTGATTCAATTTTATTTTTTTAATTGTATAATTTCCCGAAGAGAAATCCTCAATGGCGTCGTCCTCCAAACTATTATATCGAGTAGGTAAAAACACGACGTATTCGTTCAACGTTAACATTACTTTGGGTCCGAATATGGTCGTTTTACGTTCTCCTTTTACGATTTCAAACGAAGTATCGAACGGAAAATCCATTAGCGTTAAAATAGGTAACAAGATATTAGTTGGTTTAATTTGATTATATTTTTCAAGGAAATTCATTTTTTTAAATTACTTTTCTTTTTTTGGAAACTGTGAGCAAATGTTCTTTAGGCAAGAATAAATATGCAATTAAACTAATCGGAACGAAAACCATTTACATTTATATACAATCTCAGTGCACACTAACATCATTTTTTTACATATATAGAAACTGATAACAAAAATTATTTCAGTTACATATACATTCTGATTACAATCAAACGCAATTTTGCCAGAGTTGTTTTTTTCCAATAAAATGATTACATCAGATGATTTAACTACATTGTTAGAAGAGGGAAGCTCGAATATTGATAAGGAACACAAAAAATATATAGAACAAAAAATAATTTTAGAATTAAAAAAATGTGAATTGAATCATTTACATTTTTTTATAATAACTAAATCCGGTTTACATAAGTATGATTGTGAGCTAGCTAAAAAATCTGAAATTGTAAATATATGTGCATGTATTTTGCATTATGAGAGATTAAAAAACTGCTTTAAAAGCTTTTGTGAGAAGCATATAAAAGAAAGATCTTTTTTTTTAAATAAAATTTAAACAAATTGAAAAGTTTAAGACAGAATAGTCCAATTTTTTTTGTTTTTTTTTAAAAAAATGGAAAATTCTCAAAATAATTTAATAAATAAATTTGCTCGTCTAACATCTAAACCAATCTTATTGTTGGAAGATATGGTTGACAACTTACAATACAGAATTCTACGTGTAAGGAGATTTACATCTGAACTTGGAATGAGTATTGAACTGGAACTGGATGAACATATCTTTTTTTTACCTCACCAATATACCTCTTTGAATGATGATGATCTGCGAACTCTGAATACTTTAAAAATAAGCAAGCAAAAGGCTAATGATGATAGTTCATACTTAGTGCTTAGTAATTCTCCATTTCAATTTCATGAAGATGATAAATATGATTTAGTGGGAAATGTGTATGGAATTGTTAACTATGAAAACAAAAAATAAACAAATAAATTATTTTTATTAAAAGATGTTTTTTTTTTTTTTTTTTTTTTTTTTTTTTTGTCATTCGTCTTTCACTGAAAACTATACCCCCCCCCCCAATTAAAAAAAATGGGATATATATATATATATTTTTTTTTTTTTTTTATTTATTTTAATATTTTGTGCTCGTTTAGCTAGATTTTCGTATCGAGATATAATATCTAAACATTTCATAATCATTTTGTTTATATATTTATTATATTCATTTAAACTATAATTGTTTTCATATATTTGCATAATAATTATTGAAAGAAAAATATAACTTGTATCCTGAGGGAAATAATTCATCTCCATGATTAAAAAAAAAAATTTTTATTTTCTCCATAATTACTACATCCATGACAAACAATTAAAAATGTAATGAAATTTTTTATTTTTTTTTTTGTTTAATTTATAACTTAATTATTTTAACTCTATTTAATTTAATTTGAACACGTGCATATAATTTTTTTCGAAACGATCTCAATCCGTGTCTGCGAACTTTTTTGAAAATGTAAATTTGATACTGACAAGAACACAAGTATGAATTCCATAATGTTAATTCAAATTTTGGATCTATCCATCTTCGAGAATCATTGGACGTTGAACTCGTAGAAGAATTTTCTGCTTCTGCTGCATCTACACTCTCATCCATAAGCATAGTACACACTTCATATTTTATAAAATCGTCTAGTGATTCCTGGAAGAATGGATAATCTTGCCAAAGGGATCGCACTTTGTCCATATCATCATCATCCTGAGTCAATCCAACGGTCACCGAGTTGTATTTAAAAGATATTTTTTTTTTTAAATTGTTAAGCCAGTTTATTTTATAAACAACCATTTCTTCTTCACAAAGTAAGTTAATAGGAACGGGTGATAATAAATCAACTTCGGTTGTAAAAATATTAGTTTCGAAAGCTGTAATATACATCAGACAGTAATTTTGTTCTCTACTAAAAACTTTCAGTGCATTTTATAGTAAAAAATTTGCCATCATTGACCCTTCCCTATCAAATAAACTGATGAGAACAACATAAAATATTGATAACCTCATACCCTACTTTTTTTTTTTTTGCAACAATGTAATGCAACCTCAATATAAATAATCTATTTGACGTCATTGAACCTCCCTGTCCAAACCAAAAAAAAAAAATCTCACGATTTTTTTTTTTTTTTTTACAACTATCTAATGTAATATAATTATGAAATTAATCTATTTGACATTTGAACCTCTCGAGCAAAAATAAATCAACAAATATATATATAGATTTTTTTTTTTTTTTTATATGATTACGTCAATCAATCAAATTCAAATAACAACCACGCCATTTGCAACAATGTAACATACAAATAAATATGCATTTTTTTTTTTTTTTTTTTTTTACACCATTCGACTCTAAAAAAAAAAAAAAAGCACCCCAAACCCCCACCCCCACGCCCGGCCCCCCGGCGCCCGGCATCTGCGCCCGGCGCCCCGCGCGCCCCGCGCCCCGCGCCCGACCCCCGCCCAGCGCCCGGCGCCGCCTACCAGCGCCCAGCGCCCGCGCTCTTACCCAAGCGCCCAGCGCCCGGCGCCCCGACCTCACCCAAGCGCCCAGCGCCCGGCGCCCGACCTCTTACCCAAGCGCCCAGCGCCCGGCGCCCGACCTCTTACCCAAGCGCCCAGCGCCCGGCGACCCGACCTCTTACCCAAGCGCCCAGCGCCCGGCGCCCGACCTATTACCCAAGCACCCAGCGCCGGCGCCCAGCGCCCGGCGACCGACCTCTTACCCAAGCGCCCAGCGCCCGGCGACCGACCTCTTACCCAAGCGCCCAGCGCCGGCGCCCCCGACCCCTTGCCCAAGCGCCCAGCGCCCAGCGCCCGCCGTCCGGCGTCCAAACTTTACTCCAACTGATTTAACCGGTAAAATATATATAGGATATAGATATCAGATATTTAAATTTTTAAATCATTGATAATAAAAATTTGATACCATGTAAAACAAAAAAGATTTTCTAACTCGAACTAGTTTTTCGACCGATCGTTCCTATGACAGCTATATGATATAGTCATCCGATCCGGCCGATTCCGACATATTAGTTGCGTGCAGCAAAAGAAGACAGACGGACAGACAGACGGACAGACAGACGGACAGACAGACGGACAGACAGACGGACAGACAGACGGACAGACGGACGGACAGACAGACGGACAGACAGACGGACAGACAGACGGACAGACAGACGGACAGACAGACGGACAGACAGACGGACAGACAGACGGACAGACGGACGGACGGACGGACAGGCGGAAATGAACTAAGCTGGTTGTCCTGATCAAGAATATAAATAGTTTATGGGGTCGGAAATGAATATTTCTATGCGTTACAAACTTCTGGGCAAAATTAATATACACTTTTCAAGTGTATAAAAAAACACCTCAAATATCCCGCAGTTTTGGAGTTAGGTTGTTCGAACCTTTAAGACATATATTCTACTCATCATTACTTATCGAACTCCCACACATTGTTTTCCGATCAGATGAACGATGGTATAGTTGCCACACCCACAATAGGAAAAAAATCGCATATCCTTCACAATTTTAAAGACACAATTTTTTGAAACCTTTTAGGCATATATTTTAATTGTCCTTACTTATCGGTCCACCGTACACCGTTTCCAGATCAGATGAACTATATTCGAGTTATAAGCAAATCAAATAATTACGCTGGGCAGCACTGCCCGTAATTGTAATGGGCAGCACTTGCACAGTTTGTGTGACTCCAGGTCCGTCGGGCATGACCGACTTTCTTACTTGTTTTCATTCACATTTTGAATGTTTAGTTAAATTTTTACAGCTGTTATGCTTGAATCATATGTTAATTTTGTTTGGAAATAATGTTTAATATTTAATATGCAACAATTTATTTGAAATCAAATTATATTCTTAAAATTATTCCTTATATATATTATTCTTAATATATTCTCTAGTTAAGATCAGTTTTAGTGAGCTTTTGCAATGTATTAAAACTTTGTAACAGAGGAATTTAGCTTTGCCTTTCCGATTCCATTTCAGGCTAACTCTTCATAATATATTATCTTTATCCAGACTTCTTTTAATTCTTATTTTTTAGATTTTCAATTATTCATAGCCACCTTACGATGTCTAACCAATATCTCGTACTTGTCGAATTTCCTCAAAGGCAGATTATCGTATCTGATATAGCACATGCGATTTGCCATGAACAAAGTGCCCATAAACAGGCCACCATCGGTCGTGGCTCGGCAGACATATACGCGATCGTTCATCGAGTTGGTTCCCACTGAGACAGCATTCTTCTCTCTATAGCCATCGAAGCTTCGGATCCATTCATAACTGACAGTTTCGTTAGCCACAAGTACCTCATAGGCTGTGGCCTGATAGGCTACAGAATCCGTATTGTATGTGGCCAATCCCAATTCGGGTACTACACGAGCTGGCAATACCGAACTAGAGTAGGCAACACGACCCACGTAATTGTAGTAACCTTTGGAATCAAGGCCACCCAACACAGCTCCTTCCGGCAGTTCCATATATTTGGTCAAGTACACCCAATGATCCTCATTGTCGTAGACACCGCCTTGGATGAAGCCCACCAATTGTGTCAGGATAAGTGCCAGGACGGCGAGATGCTTTGGTGTAGTGTACATGTTTAATACTGTTCGTTTACTCGTTCGACTGGGTAATGTTTTGACTTTCAGCTGCTGTTGGTTTTTATACACCCCGAAAGTTTTCGACCAGTGATTAGATATAGTTTCGGGGAGTTACTTGACTAAGAAAATTGATAAGATTAACATATTTTTGATTGTTTATGGTGGTAAAAAAAAATATTTATAATGGTTCTGTATAATGTGATATGAAAATGTATAAATAGGTAAGTCCCCAAAAGAAAAGTTGTCTCTTAAACATCTTAAATTTACCACACACGAGCTACTGAACGACCCCTTGTGATTCATGGTAGTAATTTTTGTAGTAAGGCAGAGTAGAGTCAAACCATAATATTTACGACTATCTTCTGTAGGAAGAGCCTATGCTAAATCCTTTTCTGGCATCTGGAATTGTTTTGCGCTTTTACTTTCGTTCATTTCGTTGCATACATTTTAAAATTAATTGATCTTTTCAGTTCTTCTTGTCTCTGAGATCTAAGTGGTAATCGAGAAAGGCGAACAGACTGACAGACGGACTTTATCGGTATATCGGCTGTTGATGCTGATCAAGAATAAAAATATACTTTGTGGGGTTCTTTCCTCTTCCAGAAAAAAATAAATCTAAAAAAAAAAGACCACCTGTATTTACCGGGATTCGAACCGACAAATAACAAAAAGGAGTCGTTATTACTATCCACTCAGCCATCACCTATTTCGAAAATCAGGTAGCTAAATTGCTATATAGATACTTTGATTTTAACACTTTACAATTTTACGACGCATTTTTATAAACATACACCAAGGCCTCGAAAAGGTGGTAATTTTTTTCTTATGTGTTTTGTTGTTGTGTCGTAAACTTATGGAGGTTACCACTTACAATTTACCATTTTACGAGGACTAGTAAATACCCTCAGTAATATTTTTAAAGGAAAAAGATCTTACTTACATTTGTTTTCCAATTTTGAAGGCAATACAAATGAAGGGTACAAATGTGCATATGCCACAACAGCAACACGACGATTTTTCCCAAGCTGCGGCATACCCGCTGAAAACAAAAAAGTTTTCTTACAAAATATAGTTTTTGAACCCATCTTTCCAATAGTAGCTATATGCTATGTCATCCGGACATATGTGCAGCCTATATGCATTTAAAGACTTTTTTGAAAGTTTGCTCAAGATAGCATAGAATCAGACAGACGGACGGACGGTGCTGATTCAGAATATATATACTTTATGAGGTCTGAGATGCTTTCTTCTATGAGTTACAAACATGTGCTCGAATTTGTATTTAATATACCCTCTGCACGGGTATAAAAAAGGAGTAAAGCTAATTTCGTCATATTTAAAAAAAAAAATTAAGAACTAAATTATCAGTTTTCTCCAGTTTCATCCAGATAGATAGGCCATGTCTATATCAACTCAGCTCGTCACGCTGATCACGAATATTTTCTTTCTTTCTTTCTTTCTTTCTTTCTTTCTTTCTTTCTTTCTTTCTTTCTTTCTTTCTTTCTTTCTTTCTTTCTTTCTTTCTTTCTTTCTTTCTATCTTTCTATCTTTCTTTCTTTCTTTCTTTCTTTCTTTCTTCCTTTCTTCCTTTCTTCCTTTCTTCCTTTCTTCCTTTCTTCCTTTCTTCCTTTCTTCCTTTCTTCCTTTCTTCCTTTCTTCCTTTCTTCCTTTCTTCCTTTCTTCCTTTCTTCCTTTCTTCCTTTCTTCCTTTCTTCCTTTCTTCCTTTCTTCCTTTCTTCCTTTCTTTCTTCCTTTCTTCCTTTCTTCTCTTTCTCTTTCTTCCTTCTTCCTTTCTTCATTTCTTCCTTCCTTCATTTCTTTCTTCCTTTATTAATTTCTTTCTTTCTTCTATGCGTTACGAATATCTGAAAACCAACGGGCTCGATTCCACAACCGGTTCCTTTTAAATTGAGAACCCGGGTTCGGGTTCCAATGGCGTTTTATATATTTATAAACATACTAATGGAAGATGTTATATGTTTAAATTAATAGAATTCGAAGAAGAAAAGCCTTATAATCTGCTGCAATTTTTATGGCTATGAAACCTGTAGAAAATACGGTCACTATAAATAAGAGATGATCAAATCGGCGTACCCGTGATTAAGTAACTCTAACAACCTAAAATCCCCCTGTGACTGAATAGTTAAAGTAACAGTGTTGACTTAATCGCAATTACGCCGGTATTTTTCATCTGTAACTTATAGTGTGGCCGTACACGTTCATAAAAATTTCTGAGAATTGCTGGACAGAATATTTTTTTTTATTTTACCGCCACAGCACGGCTTCGACTGGCATATTGGGAGAGGAAAAATAATAAAAGTATTTTAATTTTGAATACGTTAAAAAAATTAAGAAATCTAAAAAATTTTGTATTTATCGTGTCATTGCCTTTCCATATGAACAACATAATAACCGTTAAAAATATAGAGTTTTAGTGTTGCGTTAATTTTGTCCAGATTTTTCTTGCGGTGTGGAAAAAGTTGCTCCTATCATACATGACAAATTTTGAACTTAATTATCAAATAGGAAAAAGTTGACAGACTTCCGATACAGATCGCTTTTTGGTATTGGTACATTTGTTGGGTAAAGTTATGGTAACATAACAGCCATGACCTCGAGCCGAATATACTCACTTTATAATTATGAAATATTTTTTAACATCAGAGTGTAAAAATAGATTTTGTGCTTGCAATTTTTCTTTTAGAACCCAACCCCATAAATATGAAAAAAAATGTTCGGTTCGAATTCGGTGATTAATTTTAACGGGGTTCGGTTCCCGGTTCGGTTCAGGCATCACAAGAACCTGGACCTAACCGGTTCTGAAGTGTTCGGTTCCGAACCAGTATAATTTTTTTTTCTTATACACTTGAAAAGTGTATATTAATTTTGCCCAGAAGTTTGTAACGCATAGAAATATTCATTTCCGACCCCATAAACTATATATATTCTTGATCAGGACGACGAGCTGAGTTCAATTCCGTCTGTCCGTCCGTCCGTCTGTCCGTCTGTCCGTCTGTCTGTCCGTCTGTCTGTCTGTCTGTTTCTACGCGAACTAGTCCCTCAGTTTTGAAGCTATCGAGCTGAAATTTTGCACAGAGTCTTCTTTTTGCTGCACGCAACTAATATGTCGTAACCGGCCGGATCGGATGACTATATCGTATAGCTGCCATACGAACGGTCGGTCAAAAAACAAGTTCTAGTGAGGAAAATTTTTTTGTTTTCCATCGTATCGTCACCAATCTTAGTAGATGTTAGTTTTATATGATTTTACAAATTTTTGGAAAATTTATCAAAATCGGATGACTATAGCATATAGCTGCCATAGAACCGATCGGTCGGAAAATGCGATTTACTAAGAAAAGTGTTTTTTTTATGGTATAAAATTATTATTATCAATGATTTAAAATTTTTTAATATCTGATATCTATATCCTATATATATTTTACTGGTTAAATCAGTTGGAGTAAAGCTTTTCAAGTGTATTAAAACTTCGGCACAGTCGAAGTTAGCTTTGCCTTCTCGTTTTTTAATAATATCAGAATTTGGAATTTTAATAAATAGGGATACAAACCTTAATTTGTAAGTAATGAATAAATAAATAGTCCAAGACAATCCATTTTTGACTCTGGTGCATTATAGTTCATTTGTTCATATATGGAATGTTATTAGTTTCAGTTTTTCAGAAATCAAATCTTAAGTATTTAACGAGTTTGATGTTATAATTCGGATAACTCTTTTAATTTATTTTATAATCCAAGCAGATGTTTGTGATTTAGTTACATAAATTTTAGCTCACATTTGTACCATTATCACAAAAAAAGTTTCATAATTTCGGATATTTTGTGTTACAGATACAAACATTAATGTGTCTGTCAAAATATTTATGCCGACGACTGTAAATGATCAGTACAAAAAATTGAGAGAAAAACTTGGCCAAAAGAGAGCTAAATTGTTTACCTATTTAGGCCTTAGAAAGAAACCAGTGTAGAGGAAGCCAAGCAAAGCTTATACCGAAACTAAAACAACAGCAACAGAGAGTCAATCAGAGAGAGAGAGTAAGAGAGCTCCCCTCAGAGAACGAAAACCTAACGAAGTCAACTGCCTCCACTTATTGGGGCCCACAAGCAGGCAACGAAAATGCTCAGTCGACGAGCAACTTTGGCAGCGTGTGGACTACGACGTGGACGTGGTGGAACTTGGCTAAAAAAAAAATCGAACAAAAAATTCCTATTTAAGTGTGTGTGTGTCGGCGGCAACGGCAATGTGCAAAAATAAAAAATCTATATATATTTAAATTGAATATAAAAATACTAACACACACACACACACTCTCGGCTACCTCTTAAGAGAGACAAAAGCTTTTTGCAGCGGAAATACTACAAAAACAACAACAACATATAGCAAAGTGGAAGTTAAGTGTAAACGTGTGTTAGAAAGTGCGGCCAACAAAGTGACATCACACCGGAGACGGAATCGCGGAACCTTCCAGCACCAATCTCATAACCCCAAACTACTCTCCCTCCCCTGCTCCCCAACACCCCACTAAAACGAAACAAGAGCAACTCTTACGACAAGTTTCATTAGACAAAAAAAAAAATTGTTATAAAAAATAATTTAGTTCGAAAAAAAATTAAACTTTTTTTTGTCGCTTCTGCAACGAAACGCGTCGCTTGCTAACAACAAAATGAAGCCAACTGTGATAGCCGCCAATCAAGTTCCCTCCCAGGCCAATGCCAATGGAGCAGGCATCAACATACCCATCAATCGGGAATACATGATGAACACGGGACACGGTTCACCGCTACAGCAACAACAGCAGCCGCAGCCGCCGCAACAGCCACATCCTCAGTATGTCGCACAGCCAGCTTATGGCTCACCCAGACAGCGACAGCAAATTCCCACAAATCAACAGCAGCAACATTTTCAGGTGAGTGACTGACCAACTGACTGACTAAATGGAAATGCCGCGACAGCCATAAAAACGAGAGCCTCCCAAGGTTGGCGCCTGGCAAGGTCGTCCCCATATGCGTATTGTTGTTTTCGGTGCTTGGCCGGGCGAAATTCAATTACAGTGGAGACTCTTGAAAATCAATCAAGGATGATTCCAATTGGAGATATAGTTTTAGAAATCGTATAATATTTTTTTGGTACTAAGAATTAATTGGAAATCGATTCTGAGGAATTTTAAATCTTTTCCGTTACTCCAGAACAGGCAGTTCATTTCGGTTCAGGTTGAACTCCCACTTGACATTTGCTCAAACTATTGAAAGAGAGTAAAGATAGAAGAATTACGGGATTGCGAAACCTAATCTTTATGAACTTATTATACTCCAGTTTTTATTCAGCCCATTAAAGACATAAAAGTAGCATTTCATATTAAACAACGCAGCCACACCGACAAGAAGGAGTCTGATAAGATATATGGTTATCTCAAACTAGTCTGCAACTTCATCAAATTGTCGTCTTGCACTCGATTAATTTTTTATTGAGGCCTTAACCCAAACTCGCTAAAAGCGCTCAAATTTTTTTCAATCTAAAAAAAATTTTTTTTTAATAAATATCACTCATACGTAGTGTTTCCTCCTTTTATATTTTTATTTTAGTTGTTGGGAATAGTTTTGCTACTTTTGACCTCGAGCTGGCTAATAAAACCCAGTTATATATGTTCTTTATTTATTTACATTTAAAGTTGATTAAACTATGAATGCGATTTAAAATTTGGACTCCTGTCATTATGATATTCTCTCGATATCCTCAACATTTATTATTTTTTAAATGAGTGGTCCACAAATACTGCCATAACATTAAAACTCTGATTTTAATTTTCAATCATCCAAATGAAAGATGTAGGATGGCCTCACATATATTGATAAACTGTGAATGCACAATGGTCCCATTGTCGATTTTTTTTTTTTTGGCATAAAGTCGAATTATATAGATATCTGCACGAATTTTGGTGTACACGCATATTTTAGGCCCCCAAGAGGTCTTAAAAAGATTCGTTCAATTTAAACCATTATTTCATATAGTTACCATATTATCGATCTGACCGATTTTCTCGAACTTTGCTGTTTTTTAAACTATTGAACTGAAATTCAGTTTGTACAGGTATTTTAAGCTCCCAAGGAGCCCTATCAAATTTGGTTCAATTTGAACCATTATTTCATATAGCTGCCATATAACCGATCTGGTCGACTAGCTTGAATTTTGTTTTCTTATATGGAAAGTTTAAGTTTTTTTCTTTGTATTTGCTAATCTTTCTTTAACTGAACTTTGTTCACATAATTTAAAACATAAAATTGGAAACAGATTATCTTTTACGTCCATTTGTTGACCACAGTTCAAGCAATTCTAAATGCTGAAACTTAAAGTGATGTGAAAAAAATTCGTGATTTCACGAGTTGGTGAAAGTTCGGGTAAACCCAATTAGACTATCGTATAAAGGACACTTTAATGAACAATATTTCATTAGCAGTTACGACAATCCACCAAAGTTTTACTCCACGAAACAGAATTACTTTAAGGTCAAGCTCGCCTAAAAAAACACACAACAAAACACATAAAACAAAGGATACAGCACATATATACAACAAATTCGATCGAAAGTTTCACACAATGAAAAGTTTTCAGTTCTATTCCCTCTGGGGTATACCCCCTGTTATCTTACAAATCACAACTTTTCTTTTTACTTTATAGCAAAAAAAACTCGACTTTGGGACCATTGTTCGATCGGAAAATGTTGGTTCAACTATTTTTTCACAAGAAGTTCGGTTCAAGGTTCGGTTCACAGTAAATAAAAGGTCGGAATACCGGGTTCGAGCCGGTTTGGTTCAAACCAGGTTTGCAGCCTTGTGTGTAAGTGCTGCTTATTATGGTTTATTTATCTAACCTTTTTACTTATTAAACAATGGACATTCTGTGTATAAAACCTTTTATTTGGTATCATTCCTTATTCTTATCCAACTATAGTTAATGTCAAAATAACCTTCTAAGAGTGTCAACAACCTTTCATGGGAAACTCCTAAAATATAAATAGATAAAAGCCTACACTGCGTATGGGTGATATCAACAACTTTTGAGCCTTCTTGCGCTCATTCAAAAAGGGCCGGCTGTATGACCTTAAGTTTTCCATACGAAATCAGTCTATTGTACATACTTAACATACTTTGATATCAGTGGCATATTGCAGGCATGGATCGTTTGTCGTTTTACAAATTAATTGTTTTTATCATTACATACATATTGACACATATTCACTTGACATTTACCGGATTAAACGAGACAATTCAAAAAACAAAAGTATACTTTAATGGCACTCTTATTTTCCTGACACTTTTTACCACCTTTTTTTGCTGCTAGAAAACTAACTGCTCATAAAACTAATGATATAGTTCGATTCCCAGGGCCCGAAATAGGGGAAACCCGTTAAAGTTGGTCATGTCGTTTTTTTTCGATTTGCACAGTGTTACTGTTAAAGGTAAACTAATAGAACTTAGTGTCTTATTTACTAAATTAACAGACTTCAAAAAATTGGGCATTCAAAATTAATAGTTAAAAAATTCCACTTCTTTTACATAATATTTATTACCAAAATTATATTTTAATATAAAGTAAGTAATTGTTGGAAAATACAAGGGTAGACATTAAAAATTGTTTTCATTTGACTTTCAGAATTATTGGAAATTTTTAAAAATTGTTGAAATAAATAATATGTAAAAGCTAGTATATTTTCTTCGTTTTGACAATTGCTTTTCAAAGCACGATGATATGGAAATCTTTAACTGTAGTAAATTAAAGGCCCTTAAGGTTTATTAATTAAGATTTCATGATACTAATGCCGGGTCCTCACTGCAGCGCATTCTTGCATTTCTGCATTCTTGTATCAGATGCAGCATTTCTTCCATACAAAAGTCATAGGAGCTAGTGTTGGCAAATGTTGCATTCAAAATAAATGCACCAGCATCTAGCTTTTTTTAGTACTCTCCCTCTAGAGTATCGATAATTCTGCCTATCGCATGAGTATCGTCACAATTGTAACCACTAACAAAAATAAAAAACAGTTGTGAAATTTTAAGCGGGGAAAAAAATTGGCTTATATTAATAAAGCAACATCTTCTTAATTTATTTTATTTCTATTTTGTTTACATTGTGATAAGATATCTAGATTATCACAATGTAAAGAAGACCAATATCAGCTGTTCAATGGATACTAAAATGCAAATATGCTAGAATGTGGCCAATGAGGACACCTTATAGCATCTCTTCGATAAATCGTGTTATCGATGACAAAGTCACGGCGGTAAGAACCTAGCTTAAGATATACAGGATATTAAGCAATTTACTTCAAAACAAAATTTTGTATAAAGCCATCGTAATAATTCATGCAAGTAATAATGCAGTTCGATTCCTAGTCATGTCTCCTGGTCCTGTCTCCATTTCGACTGGCACAAAGTAATTAAACTGCTGTGATACAAATTTCAACGTGCATTAATTAAGTAATTGTATAGTAATCCAGCTTAATTGTTCACCTTTGTTTGTTTATTAAACAGATAAAACGACTTTCATAGAAGTCTTTGTTAGGGCTATTATACTTTATACTGTATTGTATAAATATTATTGCTATTATTTTAATTATTATGCTTATTTCTGCTTTGTTTTCGTTATCGTGGTTCCAACCTTCTATTCATATACTTCAAACCATTTCACCTTAAATTTACAAATTGCCGGCACTGTTAAGTCAGTGACCGACTGCAGAAATCGAACTAACAAAATGCCGAAAATAGACTCAGAGCGGATGACTGCTGTAAAGGGATCAAAATGAGCCCTGTTCCCAGGAACCTTAGTTTGGATCTTTACACTGGAGTTTATTTTTTATCATAAAGCATAAAACAAAAATTTAATTATAACGGTTAATTTTGCATTGCTAGTGTTGTTGTTTTGTTTCTTGCTTATCTTATTTTTGCTTCTCTTTTTATTATTTTTGCTATCCCCTCTCTGAGTACTCGTACACTGAAAAAATTGGTTGCGGCTATATATATGCACCAGAGTTAAGTTAGAAATGTTTCCCTTTGGGTGTTGCAAATTTTTAGGTATTATTTATAAATACCATGAAAATGTGTAATATTCGTATTCTAAATGTTTATAAGATAAACATAAAGTCATATAAAAATCTGGCAGATATTTGCATTTTTGTTTGTAAATAATTGAGGGTGTAGTAATAGCTCTTACTTGCTTAATACACTTAAACAAGTTTCACTGTAGTTGCATTACAAATTTGCGCTGACATTGCAATAATTTGTTGTTTTTTTTTTTTAATTTTTGTTGACCTTTCTTCCCCACCCCCCCAAATGACTCCTTCATGTTTTCACATTACCTTCAAAGCATTTGCACTAAAACTTTCTAAATCGCAATAAACAATAAAAAAGTTTCTTTGTGGTTGCGTAAAACAACAACAACAACCCACCACACCCCCTCGTTAAGAAAAGCCAGTCAAATGCAGCTACTGCTATATATTCACAACAGTATGTCAAGTATGTATGCATACACTATTGACCTACTCGGTCTAAAGAGGTGCAAGGCGGGAGGCGCCTGTACAATGAGGCGTATGATTAATGAGGCGAAGCGTGCGGAAATTTACCCCACTGAAAGAAGAACAAAAAAATGTACAGCTGTTTGCAGGAGGTGGTGGGTAGGAGGGGAAGGCTAATCTCTTTTTATTATGTATGTATGTATTTATGTATGGCCGCAGCTAGTCAAATCTATCAAAAAAAAGATTTGGCGCTTGAAAATTTCTAGAAAAAAACGGAAAGCTCTCGCAAGTGAACTGAACTGTATGAGACCTGTCTGTGTATGCGTGTGTGTGTGTGCGTGTAGGTGGGCATTATATAGTAATAATATATAATGACGCTTTATATGTTAACAAAAAGCAAGTTTTCTAATGTTTTGTGTGGGCGACTTTTTTATGGTTGCTCAATTTTTTTAGCGAGTGACGTTTTTGGTTTTCTTGGCGTCATTATTGGGTTTGCATAATTTTAAGAGTAAGTTCAATACGGAGAGATACCATTAAGAGAGTTACAGAAATTGCGAGAATGCACGAGCCATAACGAGTACAAGCGAGTGTGTATGAAATTGTGTGTGGGTGAGCATATATAAAGGTCTGCTCAGCCGGTAGTCAATCTCATTCGGCAAAAAATAGTTGAAGAGTAACCAACACGTCACAAGGAAGCCACAAAAAAACAACAACAAAAACAAATACAAATACAAAAACCGTCGATTGATATAAAGTGTGTGTATTGATAAAGTCAATTAACAAGTGGACGTGAAAGAGGAGGTAAAATTACGTTGAAATTTACTCAGAGCAAACAGCTGTTGACATCACTTGTTGTTATTGTTTGCCCCGCATATAGACACACACACATACACACAGACATAGACAGGCTGACTCACACATTTATTTATAAACAATTCGCCAAACAATTTACTTGCACTCGAAAAAACCAACGTAATTCAAACGATTTAACCTTTTTCGCTAAAGATTTTATTTCAAGTGTACATACTTCAAACTCTTATATATCTCCATTATCAACTTCAAGTGTTGTGCAGTTCTATTTAAAGCAGAATGGCTTTAGCCAAGTCCATTTCAATGAATACAAACATAGCACTCAAAACTTACCAATGCGAAGTACACAAACAATTTGATCAAGTGCTTAGCCAGGATCTAAATTATTAAAAAAATGTGAAAGTTTATTCAAAGTAAAATCCATACCTGATACTCCTTGTTTAAAACAGGGTTAGAATTGCTAACTGAAAATGATCAATTCTTTAAAATTGTGACTAAATCGACTACGGCCATTGGCGTAAGCATTTCTGTGATTACTTAAAGTAGTATTAGTTATTTATCTATTTTATATTTTCCATTTTTTAAAATTCATTCGAGTAGCTTTACAACATAAAAGAAAATTCTTGCCACAAATTTTATATTTTTTGAATTCAATTTTAAAATATAAACTATTTTATATTATATAGGAATATTACAGTATGTGTGCATCTTCCACCCACACGAAACCCAGACAATGCCCGTTTTATTTAGCTAGTTCCAAGTGACCAATCTATTCCGTTCTATTTCATTAGTTCTATCGATGGAACCGAAAGCGTTCTTCTGTTATAGCGTAGATGCAGATATAGAGGAAAAATGTGAGCACAGGTAATTCCTGTTTCCAGTTAGATGCAATAATTGCAGTCCTCGTGTCTTAACATTTTGTTGATGAAGAAATTTGGCATTCTATCAACATCTTTGAAGTTGGCCGATCCACATACATGTGCATCATAGCTTTGTACCGATCTGCTAACGGACTAGTACATTTTCTATTTGGTGCGTAGTCCCACATCTATATTCATAGTTTTGGCAGAGGTTGTTCCGTTCTAGATGTGTTTTTTAGACGTGAATCCGTATTTAAAGTTCCAAAATCATGAACATTTGTTAACCAAAGTCTATCAAGCTCTGAAGTCTAACAAGCTCTAATGTACATAAATGTAGCAATCGAACTAGGCTATTAATCAAATTGGAGTAAAATTGATAAGAACAAATTTGGAAATTACTGCCATTTCATTTGGATTTCAGGTGCAAATATTTTGCATATATTTTGCGGGCCCATTATGACTCCAAGCATAATTTAAACCCATACTATTTATAAGACTTCGCTCCAATATAGCCCATAATATGCTAGTAAAATACTCAAAGGGATCCAAAAACACTCTAAAACAGTTGGAAACATAAAATCTGCTTTAACTTTCCCTTACATTTTTCTAAATAATAAACAAAATGTTTTTAAAAATTGGAAATAATATTTCTAAATTTTATTGCGAAATTTGATCAAAATTAAGGAACTCTTCATTTTTAAAATTATAATAACAATTTTTATACACTGGAAAAGTGTATATTAATTTTGCCCAGAAGTTTGTAACGCATAGATATATTCATTTCCGACCCCCTTAACTATATATATTCTCAGGATCAGGACGACGACCTGAGTTCATTTCCGCTTGTCCGTCCGTCCGTCTGTCTCCGTCTGTCTGTCTGTCTGTTTCTACGCGAACAAGTCTCTCAGTTTTAAAGCTATCGAGCTGAAATTTTGCATAGAGTCTTATTTTTACTGCACGCAACTAATATGTCGGAACCGGCCGGATCGGATGACTATATCATATAGCTGCCATTGGAACGATCAGTCTAAGAACTAGTTCTAGTTAGAAAAACTTTTTTGTTTTCCATCGTAGCGGCACTAATTTTTTTTGTATATGTTAGTTTTATATGCTTCCACATAATTCTCGAAAAATGTATTAAAATCGGATGACTATATCATATAGCTGCCATATAAAGAGTCGGTCTAAAAACTAGTTCTAGTGAGAAAAACTTTTTAGTTTTCCATCGTAGCTTCAGCAATCATGGTTTGTATTAGTTTTATATGCTTTCACGTAATTCTGCAAAAATTTATCAAAATCAAATGACTATAGCATATAGCTGCCATATAAACGGTCGGTCTAAAAACTAGTTCTAGTGAGAAAAACTTTTTTGTTTTCTTTCGTAGCGTCCCTAATCTTGGTATATATTAGTTTTATATGCTTTCACACAATTTGGATAAAATTTATCAAAATCGGATGACTATAGCATATAGCTGCCATAGGACCGATCGGTCGGAAAATGTGTTTTACTAAGAAAAGTTTTTTTTATGGTATCAAATTTTTAATTATCAATGATTAAAAAATTGAAATATTTGAAATCTATATCCTATATATATTTTACCGGTTAAATCAGTTGGAGTAAAGTTTTTCAAGTGTATTAAAACTTCGGCACAGTCCAAGTTAGCTTTGCCTTCTCGTTTAACATTTCTTTATTTAAGGGAGCATTTTTCTAAGACTTTGAAATCCTTTAAATTAAATCAGAGGATTTATATTTACCAAAGAAAAGCTTTTCCGCATTTAGAAAATTTGTTCTAATTCTTAAAAAGAAAGAGTTTGATTGTGGTTTTTCTTTAAGGGCGAATTTCTATAAATTTATATTTGAAATTATTTTAAATCAGTAAGATAAATAATATGAAACTAAAACAGTACCGGTATTTTCGTTTCGGCATGGTTCCGGGCCGTTCAGTTCCCATTATAACGGTAAACTTTTTCTGTTCTCAAACAAATTTAAATATTGGTTCCTGTTTCGATACCGGTACATGGCTTGATATTGTATATTTCGGTTAACGGTTCCGGTTCTGGTTCCGGTATAATTCCCTGTTTTCCCATACATTCAAATATTGCGACTTGGGTTCTACTTTTTTAAAAACGATTAAGAATTATTTTTGTTTATTCTGCTTAAATTTTTTTTGTTATAATCAGTTCTTAGCAAGTCCAAAACATTCTCAATCGTACAGATGAAAAATGGCCTTGTTATCGACAATTTTCTTAAGCTTGAGTTTTCTTCTACTGACAACTTGACCTAGGCTGTTGAGTTATCTTCTAAAAGCCTTGTACTTTCCTGTATGTACATTTGAAAAATTCAAACACTCGAAGACGTCGCTTACTGTACGACAACACTTCTAGAGATTGATCAATAGTTATTACATTGACTACTTTCCGTGAAATTATCGTATGTTAAATTTGTATGCAAATTTGTTCTAAAGCCACTTACTCATCACCTGTTAAAATACTATAGCGACATTCGCTGCGGTCACGGAGATAATACAGAATCAATTTAATCGTGTGACACATTGTTTGTTCATTTTGTTTTGTGGGCGAAATTTTGATGAATTGTATGGAGACCAGTTAATTGCTTGATTTAAGTAGTTTCTTTGCTGTGACTCTAATAGTTTAATTATTACTTCGCAAATTCTCTTCTATTCCGTCTTTTCCGACCTTAGGGATGCATTTTCCAATATTAAAAAACTATTTTTTAATTTCAAATATATCGGCTTTAAAAATATTTGACCTTAAAATGAAGTATTAAATGAGTTATATATCATTTTCTTTTGCGGGGGCTGGAGGAGGCATGTCAAAAATTCGAAACAAGTTATATCTAAGTGCAGATAATACTATTCTACACTGAAAAAATTGTAGTCTCTGAAATTTCACACAGTTCATACATAGCTCGCTTATACACACAAAATGTGTCAAGATAAATGCCCATAAAAGTATGCAAACTTTATTTGCTTTAATAATTAATATATTTGAACAAGTCGGTTATGGAAGAGTCATACATAAATAACACTGTGCATTTGTTCATATTGTCAGAGAGGTTATAGTCATACAAAATAAATGGTGAACAGGCAAATATGAAAGAAAAATTTACCTTGATAATTCCTTTTTATGGACATAGCATACTTTAAAGGGCATTTATCATGATAAAATTTGTGTGTAAGGCTGGGCTTACACTCTTCGACTCATGAGTAATAAGAATCTAGTTAGCCTTCATGTTGTATTGTTTTTAATGTCAAATGACAAGCTTTTTACAATGAAAACAAGACACCACAAGGGCCTACTAGGTTATTATGTCTCATGCGTCGAAGAGTCTGAACCCAGCCTTACAGACAGACAAGGCTTAACCAACTCGTCTATAGATGCTTATCAACAATACACATACTTTATGGGGTTGAAGATGCTTCCTTCTGCCTGTGCCATACAGTTGATCAAACTTAGTTTACCCTTTTTACTCTAAGACCGCATTTACACGATGAAGCAAACTGCATGAAGTTTCTCAAAAAGCTTTTGTTTGTTGGAAAGAGGTGTGGTGGGGTGGCTTACCCCTCTACACCTCTTTCCTACAAGCAAGAGCTTTTTAGAAAACTTCATGAAGTTTGCTTCATCGTGTAAATCTCGACTAAGAGTAACCCTATTAATTCTCAGTGTACAATCAATTAAAAATTAATTTCTCTCTTTCTCTTTTTTTGCTTAGCCCGCTTTTGGCTTTGAACCCGACATGGATATGGATATGGATAACATGTTTCCACGCTCCCGCTTGGGTCGTATGCATCACGATCCGTTTGCTGGATTTGGTGGCGGCGCCACAACACGTAAGCGGAATAGTTTCCATGATACACCCCATGCCGAAGCTGATGAATTTTCTTCCTATTTTGATGATGCTGCAGACTTTGGTTTTCCACAATTCTCTACTTTGGGTAGACGTGGTCGTATGGCTGGTGGCGGTGGTGCTGCTGGTGCTGGTGTTGGTGGTGTTGGTGTTAATGATCATGATGATGATTTCTTTCATAGACTGCCATCAGAATTTCGTCAGTACATACCCGAAGGATTCGGTACTAGACGTACTGGAGGTGTTGGTGCAGCAGCAGCAACACCGCCAACACCACCACACTCAGCAGCTGGCAATCAGCCTCAACCACAGCAATACTATCAGCAGGTGCCACAGCAGTATCATCAACCAACACAGGTGCCACAATCTCCCTCCAAACATTTGTGTGATGCGGCTATACAAACCGAAGATCCCATTGTAGGACGTTCGGAGGTAGATTGTGCACCGCCTGTGGTTAATTTGAATCAGCATGGCTTACGCAACACCATGGATATGGGTGTGAAGAGTGTGGCTGAGCAGGAGCAGCAGGGACCACGTTCACATTCGGCTCCACCACCCGAACAGCAGCAACAGAATTTGCTATACCAGCAGCAACATCCACAACAGCAACAACCTGGTGTACACCAGCAACAGTTTGGCACTCAGACCACACCACCAGCGCCGCCACAGCAGCAGCCTCAATTCCACAAGACGTACTATGCCCCGCAACAGCAGTCGCATCCGCAGCAGCAGCAGCAACACAAGCAACAGACTCCGCCGCCAGCACCGCAAACTCCCGGTGGCAGCTATATACGTACCATACCGATTTTTGTGGAAGGACGCACAGAGCCCATTATCAATGCCCACAAGGAGATACCCAATCAAAATGCTCCACCCAGTGCCCAGGCTCAAGCTCAGGCTCAGGCCTCGGCACAGGCTTATTATGCACCAGCACCCCAGCAACAGCAGCAGCAGCGACCCACTCCACTCAATACTCATCCACTGGATCCACAGCTGCCAGCTGATGCTGCCGCAGCTGGTTTACCACCCCAGACACCACACACTTTGGACTCCATCAACAAGATACAGGATATACAAAGAGATGTTCTCGATTTGATGGCCAAGGTGGAGCAATTTAAGGGTACGCGTCAGGAAAAGGAGTATGCCTTTTTGGATGAGATGCTAACACGTAATCTACTCAAGCTGGATACCATAGATACAAACGGCAAGGATAGCATTCGTTTGGCCCGCAAAGAGGCCATCAAGTAAGTCAAATAAGTTCAATAACTTCCAATGTGATTCCAATGAATCACACACTTCCTCAAACGTCCCAGTCAAAAAATTAAAGTTTTGGGTTTGAGGTGATACTTTGGTGAATTGTTATCCAATATCAAGGTAATAAATTCCCACAATATGAACTCCTTAAAAACAAAAATTTGGAAGTTTTGACATTTTAAGTGACATTGGTATTGTAAATATGTCATCTTAAAGCATTCTTCATGTACTTTTTGAAAATTAGAACCAAATTAAAAAAAAATAAATAAACCCCCTATTTTTCAAAATTACCCTTATCATTCAGTTTTGACCCAAAATGGGTATTTAAAAATAAAATTATTTTTATCGAAAAACTAAGATTATTTCCTAAAAAATATGTAAATATGATAATGGGACAACAATAACTTTAGGAAATAATGAATTAATAATAATAATTAAAAATTTAAACTATGTCATTTTATGGCATATCAAAACATTTTTCAAGTACTTTTTGAAAATACGAACAAAATTTTAAAAATATAATAACACCCTATTTTTAAAAATTACCCCTTATTTTTCAATTTAGACCCAACATGGGTATTTAAGGTGGTCTTCTACCTTTGAAAATATTTTTTTTCGATTTTTTTGTTTTGCCTTATTATTACAGCTTGAACATCCCCTTTAAACCATTTTCAATTATTCGAAATAGTTTAGCAGATATATCCGTTTTAGTGGAGCAATGTTCTTGCTAATGTGAGTATTTTCAACGTTGCTGAAAACTTTAACCGCGATTTTCTCTTAACCACGTTTTTTGACCTGGTAGCCATGATTGGGCCAGTTCTACTGAACCGATTTTGATCAGCCATGTTGCAATCGACGCAGAATTGATGTAATTCTGGCCCGTACCTCAATCATGAAGATAAAAATTTTTGTACTATTTTGCACTAAACAACAAAAAAAACGTCGAAAATCGAATTTTTTTTTTAAATGTTTGTAAATTTTACCCAAAATTTTTTTTTTATGATTGAGGTACGGGCCAAAATTACATCAATTCTGATCATAACCTCATTTACCGTTTTCAATTCCCATAACCTGGAGTCCCGGAATCATGGCCACCACCTCTACTCCTTTTTTTTCGAGGCCTTAATTGGCAGGCCGATAACTTTTTGAACAGCCCTCGAATTCCAACATTTTTTTTATTTTACTATTTAATTAATTAATAACACAAAACAAAAAACCAAATTGAAAAAACTTTAATGGTTTTCCCTCCAGAATTTTTGTAAAAAACACTCATAAAACACTCGTCAAAGGTTGAATACCCCCTTAAAATAAAATGATCGAAAAACTAAGATAATTTCCTATTAAATATGTAAATATGATAGTGGGACAACAATAACTTTAGGAAATAATGCATTTTTAATAATAATTAAAAATTTAAACCATATCGATTTTAAATTGTAAATATGTCATTTGAAAACATTTTTCATGTACTTTTTGAAAATAACAACAAAATTTAGAAAAAATATAAATTAACCCCCTTTTTTATAAAATGAACCCTTATTTTTCAATTTTGACCCAAAATGGGTATTTATAAAAAAAAAAATTTATTTATTAAATATAATAATTTAAAAATTAAACTTTATCGATTTTATATTTTGAATATGTGATTTTTATGCATTTTCAATGTACTTAAAAAAAAAAAAAAAAAAAACAAAATCCCATATTTTTCAAAATTAACCTTTATTTTTATTTTTTCCTGAAGTTATTGCTGTTTACATATTTTAGAGCAAATAATCTTAGCTTTTCGATAAAAATAATTTTTTTTTTTAAATACCCATTTGGGTCAAAATTTAAAAATAAAGGGTAATTTTAAAAAATAGGGGGTTAATTTTTTTTTAATTTAGTTTTTATTTTCAAAAAGTACATGAAAAATGCTTTAAAATTACATATTTACAATTTAAAATCGATAAAGTTTAGTTTTTTAATTTTTATTAAAAATTCATTATTTTCTAAAGTTATTTTTTTCCCACTATCATATTTACATATTTTATAGGAAATAATCTCAGCTTTTCGATAAAAATAAAAAAAAAAATTTTAAAAATACCCATTTGGGTCAAAATTTAAAATAAGGGTTAATTTCGAAAAATAGGGGGTTAATTTTAATTTTTTTTTTTTGTTGTTGTTTTCAAAAAGTACATAAAAAAATTTTAAAAATGCTTTAAAATGACATAAATCGGTAAAGTTTTGTCCTAGTTATACGATTTTAAAAATACCAATGTCACTTAAAATGTCAAAACTTCCACCATATTTTGGAAATTTATTACCTTCAAATAGGATAACAATTCATTTAGGTATCAAGTCAATCCCAAAACTTTCATTTTTTGACTGGGACTTTTGAGAAAGAATGCCCCATATAGATGATGTTAACTCCTTATTTCTTTTAGATGCATTCAGGCGTCCATCAATGTGCTGGAGGCTAAGGCCGAGGAGAATGCCCGTATGGCGGCGGGTCAGGAAGTATCAACTTTGTCCGCTCCTGAGCAAGCAGAGGCTACAGAGGCTGCCACCGAGGCAACATCTACAATACCAGCAGCACCAGCCACACCACAGCCAGTGGATGCTACAAAAATCCAAGAACCCATACCTCTGCCACCGCCACCAAGTGCTGCTGCTGCTGAGGAGACGCCTGCATCCACACAGATGGCGACCACAACCACCACATCAGAATGATGAACACAGCGCCTATATAAGGCGACCGTTTCGAAGCAGCTACGCAAATTAACCAAATTCAAATGATGAGCGGAGAAAATTTGTTAATTTAGTTATTTTGTTTATTTTTTTTTTTGGAATTTATCAACGGACAGCGACAAATTTGTAATTTTATTTTTGTGAATTGGGAGCTGGCGATACACCCGCATACCACATAGCTATGCAAATCTCATGTGACATAACAAACAACATCAACATACTCGTACATACATACATAAAAAAAAGGACAACAATTAGACTCGTAAGGAAATTGACAACAACAAAAAGTGCCTGGATAGAATTTTTTTCGAAAGTTAACAAAAAGCGAAAACGAATAAGAAACATTATTACTTTGAATGAGCTGATTATGTTTAAGCCAAGAGATTGATAAATAATTGTGTGAGTTTTTTTATTATATATTTAACTATCAGAGAGAAAAAAAAACAGAAGCAAGCATATTCTAAGGGCCAGAACCAGCCGCAGCAGTATGATCTCATACAAATCTACAACCACAAAAAAAATGCAGGCGCATGTGTTCTCGCCTGGCTCGCTTACCATCGACATTACAAATAAATAGTAGAAGATGCTTTTGCTTTAAGCGTAAAATTGTTAAACAACAAATGGTAAACACTTATCAAGATAAACTATAAAAAAAACAACAACAAATATACATAATTATTTATGCTACTAATTAATGAAAACAAATAAATGTAGATATTGTTGACTATAAAAAAAGAAATGAATATAAATAACAGGATTTGTTTAAATGAACAAAATATTACTGGGGGAACAATCATGAGGGTCGATCAATAGGTATCCTTGTAAACCATAAGGATGCATGTTTTTTACTTTAAAAAATTACCAAAACAGACTTCCGTCAGCTATAACATTATTGTTTGTTCTTATTTTTTTCTTCCACATTTACTTTTTTTAGCAAATATTTTCAAGGACAACATTAATTAAATATATATCAAATTTTATTAAGCTACCTTTAAAAACAAAGTTTTTTCTTATTCAATTTTAAAGTATTCAAAGTACTTCAAGTTCCAACGCGGAATAATAATAAATGTTAATAACGAAGTTTGTCTTGCTTTTTCGATTTATAAGTAACACAGTGCCAAATAACTCGGAAAATGACCTAGAGTTTGCTGTAGATGAGGTCAGGTAAAGCATTTCCTCATACTTGGTTTCTCGTGGGAACCCCCAAAGTCGGAAAACTGTTTAGTGCTCATTTTTCTCACATATCTTGAAACAACTCGCTGATGTGCCGTCTGATTACACTAGTTTACAGCGAAAAAGACCCATTGAAGCCATTAATTTTTAATGATGTATTTTGAAATGCTACACTCAAAAAAGGGTTATAAAATAATTTTGTATGGATACGTTTTTGAGTTTGAATTTTTTTTTAGTTTTTCGGTAGGTACCCAAACCTTTTAGGCCATATCTCGAGTTACAAACATTAGATGAAGTCAAGCAAGGGATTAATCAAAAGGTTATGCAATTCTTAATAATCTAGTCGAAGAACATTTTCCAATCAGTTTAGTAGTTTAAAAGTAAGAAGCAAAAATAATAAAAAAAAAAATTTTTTTCTCAAAAACATGAAAAATTTGATTTTCTAAAATCTGTAAATGATTGAAAATAAAAATCAAAAATTTGTTTTTTCTTTTATTCTTACAAATTGCCCTATTACGAAGAAAATAAGGCGTTGATGACGAAAATCTGTGGATAAATAGCGAAGTTGTAAGCAATTGTGTGAAACAACTAGGGGTCAAATTTGACTATTTTACGTGTTTATTAAAAACAATTTTTTTTTTACTTTGCTTTTTGCCCAATATACGAGTTCCAATAGAAGCCAAATCACAGAAAAAAATTAAGAGCAAGGCCAAAAACGAAGAAAAAATAAAAATATTTTCTAATAAATACATAAATCATTGAAATTTGACTGCTAGTACTTGTACTTAATTGCTCACAGCTCCTTTATTTATCCATAGATATTCATTACCAATGCCTTATTTTCTTCGTAGAAGTGCTATTCGTAAGCACAAAAGAAGAAAACAATTTATTTTTATCAGTTTCAACCTTTTACAGATTTTAGGAAAACAAAATTTGCACGTTTTTGAGAAAAAAATAGATTTTTTCGAAATATTTTTGCTTGTAGCATTCAAACTTAAAACCGATTGGAAAATGCTCTTTAACTAGATTATTGAAAATTGCATACCCTTTAGATTAATACCTTGCTTGATGACATCTAAAGTTTCTATCTCGAGATATGTCATAACATGTAAGGGTACCTACCGAAAAAACTGAAAAAAATTCTAACTCAAAAACGTATCCATACAAAATTTTTCAATTTAATTTTTGAGCTCACCATTCCAAAGTACATCATACAAAAATAACAGCTTCAATGGGTCTTTATTTTTTTTTATTTTTGTAAACTAGTGTTATAAGAGAACAAAAATAATACAAATCTTTATTAATTAATAGCGAATGATTTTTTTTACAAGAAATTGAAATTATCAAATCATTGCATATCTGAGAAGCTAAACCCAAAATAATAGCTTTACACTCGACGGAAAATTTTTAAAGTGAATGCTTCCTATTTATTTATCCAATCCATTTTTTTGAAAATAACGATTATTTTTCTTACTATTTCAAGAGCAGCACTCTCTAGCGCAGCTAGCTCATAAAATGGTGCAGTTTAAGGTCCATTTTCTAATGGTCTCATTTTGTAAATCCAGGTGCTTATTGAGAAAGTATAGGATGCCTACTTCTAGGACGCTTTTCAAATATCTTTGCTTGTGTCTGCGACGACCCACGTATGATTTTAACCGCGGCTTAAAAATAGGCTACATATATTTTTTCAATAAGCACCTGGATTTACAAACATTGTCAACCACAGCTGATATTAAAATGGTGCTTTTAAATTACTTCCTTGATTTGAAATAATTAAAAATAGGAGTCCTAAAAACCATTTAAAAAATTGTATATAAGAAAAATATTTTTCCTCGCGCATTAATTGATTGTCCCATCGTGAGCTTTTTTCTAGAATATGTGTACGGTTATCCTTAACCAGAAAAAAATAATTTCATAAAAAAATCGGTTAGCCCTCCTTGAAAAAAAGACAAAATAGCATTAAATTTCGCTAAAATCCTACTTGGGAACAGACTTTTTTGAACCTTTTATTTGTTCTCGGATAGAAGACATGAAAAAAGCAGAATCACAATTTGGGTCCGTTAAATCGGATGCACTGTTACAATGCTATAATATTTTTAAGTTGTTTTTTTGTCGTTTATCTCGCGAACTGTTAGTGGTGGGGATGTCCAAAAATAGGATAATATTCTCGATGTGTAGAACTTTGAACCGCTGATAATGATTTTTTTTTAAATTTATGTGGCTGAGTTCACATGGAATGACCCATATATTGTGATCGAAACCCCGGCTGGTATTCTTTCAACTTGTCATTGAACTTAACCCAGTTTGTTGGCCGACTGTTTAAAATGCCCATAAATACTTTCTCTATGTAGTTTATAAATTATATCCCTCGATAATTGTGTGGCTGGTCTGGCTCACCTTTCTTGAAAATGGGGAATACGACACTCGTAGTACAGATTTCTTCAATTTTTTCTGAACCCAGCATGTCATTGTAGAAAAGAGCCAGTGAGTCTATGAAGGCCAGTGGAGCATTTATGTAGAATTCATATGGTATTCTATCCTAGCGTCACACGATCCAATTTTTACAATATTTCGCTCCCTGGATATGTGCGTGTCCAGAAACTCATCTTGTTGTAAAGATTCTACCAAAAAAAAAGTCTGGTGCTGTTTGTTTTGGACTAGGTAACATTTGGAAGTACTTTTAAAAATCGGTTAGTGAAATAAACATTTAATGCAGTCCAAATTAACCCTTTCTGTTTGCTTTTAAACATAGGTTCTTTTGGTGTCGGGAGTCCCGACTCGGGACAGCGGTTTTTATAATTTCTTGTAATTATTGGAAACTCGCAACTTGGAAAAAATCTATTCCTAAATGTCCCCGAAATTTCTTTCCTGTTTAAAATGTAAAATAAATTTTCACTTAGCTGAATTAAATGGAAACATTTCAGTAATTTCTATTGCTGCACAAATATGAAAAGTTTTTATTTATGAAAAGTTTTACAAATCTTCATCTATAATACATATCAAAATAATGAAAACGAGCACACAAATACGAATTGGGTTAGTCTTTGCTTTACCGACTTAAATACTGACTAAAGTGTTGTTGGATTATATATATATATATAAGAAACAATGTTTTTTTTTAAAAGGACGCAACATGGATGACTTCTCACAAACTTAAAGGAATAACATCTAGGCTTGATTATAAGGAGTTGGGATGTATGTATACATATGTATATATATAAAACACGTGATGTACGATAGAAATCGCTTATAGTCGCTATATAGTCTGCATTATTGTTCAAGAAGTGTGTGTATAATTAAGTGGGTTAAATATGTATTTCAAAAAAGTGCTATAAATGGTGACCCATTTGCTTGGCATTTGGGTTTAGTTAATGATCTCGACATAGTTAGCCGGAAACAGTCCATAGGTTCCATCGGGACCGAGTCCCTGCCACCAACCCTCATCAATTTGATCGATATGTGTGATGACATCACCTGGATCAAAGGTGATCTCCGATTCATCAGCAGCCTGATAGTCATACAAGGCGCGAGCACGCAGACCCAAATCGCCTAGAGTCTCCTGGCAGATAAAGTCATCCTCGTTGACCAGATCGGTTACTGAAATAAAACAAAAAATTATTATAAATTATAAAATTAGGTATAAGTGGGGACTTACAAGCATTCCGCTCCAGAGTGCTTAAATTTGAAGTTTTCACCGACTGCGATTGTTGCACTGTCACCGACACTTTGGTGCGCACCTCCTGCTCGTCTTCCTGATATACAGCCGTATCGGTTTCGTTGGAGGAAGTGGTTTCATCTGGTGATTGCGATTGCAGCGAATTGGTTTTGCTATGCGGTGATCTTTTAATGGTGGAAAATTGTTCACTTTCATGAGCCAAGGGCATATCATCCACAGGCTGTGACTCCTCTGCCTCGGCTATGGTGGAAACCACTTCGGCGGCTACGGGAGCGGCAGCCGTAGCAGCAACTGTAGCCACAGCAGCTGAAGCTGGTGGTGGAATGGGCGAAGGGGAACGTGGTGGTGAAGGCACGGCAGCTTCCTGAGGTTGTTGCTGATTGAAGGCATTTATGCGCTGGGCAATGGAATTGCGTGCGGGCTTGGCTGGCGGCTGTGTGTTAAGTCTGCAAGGATTTTTATAAAAAATTTGATTCACCTCGATTTTAAGGGGCTTACTTGGACTGCAGCTGACCCTCGCTGGTGTGCTTGGTAAACATGGCCTTGGCTGCACCCACACGTGAACCAATCAATTCTCTGGCCTCCTGATTGCGTGCCTGACGCATGCGCTCCGCTTCAGTTAAATTTTGGCCAAATCCAGCCGACGTTTTCTCCGGACTCAAGGGCTGAGGTGAGCTGTAAATAATTTACAGTGAAAGCTAAAGGCCAAAACTTATGTTCTGGTGGTTAGGACTTACGTTTTAATGGGCACATGGGCTGGCTGCAACTTGCTGGTGCTTATGATGAGCTTCTCACGCTCCTTGTGCTCCTTTTCCTCGCGTGAACGTTGCTCCTGCTCTAGTTTCTGCAGCTCCAAACGTTTGGACTCCTTATCCGTCTCCAGGCGACGCTTCTCTTCGGCCTCCTCCTTCTTCCAAAAGTCCTGCATGACACTGGCATTCAGCTCCTTGGTGGGTATAACTCGCGTATAGTTGGTACCCACTGGAGCCTTTTGCTCTTCCATGCCACCACGTGGTTCCTTGAAGCTATAGGCCGAGCTGACGGTGCTAAGTTTCTTAAGCAGACGCTCCAGATCAATGTCATCCTCATTTCTTGCATTAATGGTCAAATGGGCACCGGAGAGCAGATTGCTTACGTCACGTATGTGATTGGCACAGGTGCCCTTGCGTAGTACGGGAGCTCCCTCACCCTACCAAAAAATATACAAAAATTAAATGATAAAGTTTCCATTTCCCGATTAGATAAGTTCCAGATTTAGACTGACTCACCTGCCAGTTGATGAGCAAATACTTATTTAGGCCTGTTTTAGGATCTATTATGCGCACAAAGGCATACATAATCTTGCCACTGTTCAAATCCTCCGTCAACTCCTCCACACCCCCCTCACCGGACGCAACCAGTTTCAGTTCATTGGTCTGGCCTTCGTAGCCAAAGAGAGACCAATCCGTCTGGGATTTATCATCCAAAACATCCTTCCAGGCAGCCACCAACTGGGCACGATTCTTCTCAAAGCTAATGGCCATAATGCGGGCAGTTTATCAAATGACCTTGCAGATCTTGGCCAGCTTTCACTTGTTGTTGTTGTTGATATTGTTCACCTTTTTTGGTCTTGGGTGAAAGCCAACGCCCCACCACCAACAACGCCTCCAACTTTGTCTTCCAACTTTGCGCTGGAGTTTTTAATTAAATTCAGCAGCAACAACAACAACAACTGCAACTGCAACAGCAACCACACAATGGAATGCCTTTGGCTGGTGATTGATTTTCCCGTTGAGTTGTGTCTGTCGCTTGGGATGGGAGCAACTGGCAATGCTTTGACTTCCAAATGTCGCACGTCTGAGAATTTCCAAATTCAACGGCCCGGCAACATTTTAATTAATTAAATTGGCCCTAATTTAACTGGAAAATTTCAAATTTTTCGTTTGTTGTTGCTTGCGGCCTACACAATTTTTGCAGTGTGTCAGTGTGACCGTATGTGTCAAACCAAATAATACAGCAATTCTGCAAATGAAATAAATTTAAAAAAATACCAGTTAAAATAATTATTCTTAAGTGAAAAAAAATTAGTTAACTAATTTGGTAATAACTGTGTGTTGACGATAGTTTCAAAATAAATTCACAAATCGAGTTTATATGAACCTGATGCATCAACTAAAATTTTAACATTTAATTCACAAAAGCATTTGAAGCAAATAAGAATAAAATACATTATCTTCTTATTAATCACCCATTTCAACACTAAACATTAGCCCGGTATTAGACCCATAAAATATGAATCCTAAGACTTTTGTAAGCATCACCTCATATCCAGTTTTTCAAATAAAGCTTACACCCAAAAAAAATCGTATCAATATTAATTTGATAAGCGTTGTCTCCAATTGAAACTACAACCATCTAATGAGATATATGGCAAACTTGAAACAATCTGTATAACTTTCACCAATTTGCCGTCTTGCGATTAAGCCGTTAAGCACACACTTTTGTGTATGCCGGTTAAATTATCGCTACAAAATTTCAGAAAAATAAAAATGTACGATATTTATACACTTGAAAAGTGTATATTAATTTTGCCCAGAAGTTTGTAACGCATAGAAATATTCATTTCCGACCCCATAAACTATATATATTCTTGATCAGGACGACGAGCTGAGTTCATTTCCGCTTGTCCGTCCGTCCGTCTGTCTGTCCTTCTGTCTGTTTCTACGCGAACTAGTCTCTCAGTTTTAAAGCTATCGAGCTGAAATTTTGCACAGAGTCTTCTTTTTACTGCACGCAACTAATATGTCGGAACCGGCCGGATCGGATAACTATATCATATAGCTGCCATAGGAACGATCGGTCTAAGAACAAGTTCTAGTTAGAAAAACTTTTTTGTTTTCCATCGTAGCGTCACTACTTTTGGTACATGTTAGTTTTATATGCTTTCACATAATTCTGGAAAAATGTATCAAAATCGGATCACTATAGCATATAGCTGCCATAGGAACGATCGGTCGAAAAATAAGTCTTTGTGGGAAAAACTTTTTTGATTTCCATCGTAGCGTCTCCAATCGTAGTATATATTTGTTTTATATGTTTCCACACAATTCTGAAAAAATTTATCAAAGTCGGATGACTATAGCATATAGCTGCCATATAAACGGTCGGTCAAAAAACTACTTCTAGTGAGAAGAACTTTTTTGTTTCTTATCGTAGCGTCCCCAATCTTGGTAAATATTAGTGTTTTATGCGTCAACACAATTCTGGAAGATTTTATCATAATCGGATGACTATAGCATATAGCTGCCATAGGACCGATCGGTCGAAAAATGTGATTTACTAAGAAAAGTTTTTTTTTTGGTATCAAACTTTTATTATCAATGATTTAAAAATTTTAAATATCTGATATCTATATCCTATATATATTTTACCGGTTAAATCAGACGGAGTAATGTTTTTCAAGTGTATTAAAACTTCGGCACAGTCGAAGTTAGCTTTGCCTTCTCGTTTTTATTTATTATTGCCAAATAGTTAAATGATACAAAAAAGTTTCAAATTGATACTTTAAAAATATATACAAAGAAATGTCATTCAAATACAAATTAGTATTATTTTGATAAAATCGAAAATATTATTTTGACACTATCGAATTATCAACTTGATACTTTGAGTATTGAGAATAATTCGATACTCGATAGTTTCAAATTGATGACTAAATTGTGTCATTTTGATAATTACCTTTTTTGGGAGCAGCTGCACTAAAATTATGCAATTTATCGTATGAATAAAATGCAATATTGCATGCAAGAAAACTAAAAGTTTCATATCAAAATGTCCTTAATGGAACTCCAAAAACACTAAATTGCTAAAGACTGAAGTATGTATCGACTTTATAAATTATATAGATATGTGATTTTGATATTCAGCTCTTATTAAGTGTAATTAAAATTGAATAGAGATGAGTAAATGCAGCCGATTATTAAAAAAGTTCATTGATTGCTCGCACACCCAAAAAAAAAGTAATCATCAAAATGACACAATTTAGTCATTAATTTGAAACTATTGAGTATCGAATTATGCTCAATACTCAAAGTATCAAGTTGATAATTCGATAGTATCAAAATAATATTTTCGATGTTATCAAAATGATACTAATTTGTATCAGAATGACATTTCTTTGTATTAATTTTAAAGTATCAATTTGAAACTTTTTTGTTTCATTTTGATACTAGCCTTTAACAATTTGGCAATAATAAATAAAAAATATCGTACATTGTTATTTTTCTGAATTTTTGTTGCAATAATTTAGCCGGCATACACAAAAGCGTGTGTTTAACGGCTTAATCGCAAGACGGCAAGGGCAAATTGGTGAGAGTTATACAGACTGTTTCAAGTTTGCCGTATCTCTCATTAGACTCCTTCTTGCTGCTGTGCATTTGTCGCTCACTATCAAGTGCCCTATTTATATCATCCATGAGCTGAATAACAACTTGAGAATTACAAGTGCCAGCATTTATGCAATTTGCTTTGCTAGAGAGAATCGAGTATGACAGTTCGATTTTTCGAACTAGTACTCGATAACATCGAAAATGTGTGAGATTCGAATTGATACTTTTACGTAACAATTTAATAGGCATAGGTTCAAGTTAACACCTCTAATATTAATTTGATACTTTCTTGAATTATATTGATACAAAAATAAAGATACTGGTTGTAGTTTCAATTTGAGACAACGCTTATCAAATTAATATTGATACGAATTTTTTTGGGTGCAAGCATTTTTCGTTTTTCAATACTTTAACTCAATTATTTTATGTATTTAATTTAAATACCTTTTCTAACAACATTTTTTCTAATACTAATACTACTTATTTGAAGTGTCTTTTATCAAGTTAATGCCTTTGATACTAAATTACTGATAGCATTTTATACTCAACAACTGATTTATTTTTAGTTATTTTCATAGTTTTTCAGTTTCTTTCTTTATTTTATTTTTATAAAATATAAATTATATAATTTATGTCATTTAACGGACATTTTGGTATTTTCAAATTTAAATTTAAGCCAACTGAGTATTTTTGGTATTTGTGAAATTTTTTGCATATCTGCTGACAGTATTTTTTTCGTCTCTTAGTTGCGGTCACACTGATTTTACGGTGAAATTGAACCTTCCAAAATAATTGAATTGTGATTACAAATTAAACCAAATTGCAAATTGCATACAAGTGCTGTGCTCTTAAACATACAAACAATCAAAATATCTCACTAAAGCTAGCAAATTTTTAGTTTAAACAAAAAAGAAACAACAGCTGCATTCCCAACCACAAAAACAAAAACAACAAGAGCAGCAGCAACAATACAAAACACTTTGAAGGCGTCCCAGGGCAAGAGGAGTGCGGCGAAGGCGAAGCAGAGCAGCGTGAACAGAGGTAAAAGTTGCCAGTTGGAGGTGGATTTGGAGTTGGATGCTGCACTGGGGCTGCCGCTGCTGCTGGCCTGGCCTGGCAACAGACGAAAAATATTTTGGCATTTGGTTTGGCAGTTGATTTCGTTTCATTGCCAAAAAAAAATCCGAAATACAAAAAATTTCGGCTGTTGCTCGTCGAAGTCGAAGTCTTGGTCCAAACCTGTCCCAACAACTGCATCGTGCCTGCAACACACCCCCTCCCCCGTTAACTCCCCGCCACCCCTAACATATGAAAACTCTGTTTCAGGATTTCTTTCGAGCCAGAGCATCGTCAGTCTTTGTTCAGAGTATTTTTTTTTTCTTTTTTCGTTCCATTTACATCCAGTTTGTGGTGTCTCCTCGCTGTAGGTGTATGCGAATGTGTGTATATGTGTGTTGCTCTCATGGTCAAATTTCTTTTGCATTTTCAGTGTGAAACTCATGCGGTGCAGATCAAGACGGAGGAGCAGCAACGACATCATCATCAGCAGCAGCAGCCCACATCCCACAACCCACCATGGAATCAGCTTTGGATGTGCTCTCTAGAGCGGCCACCATGGTGCAGAATAATACTAGCGGTAAGTCAACTTCACACACACACACACACACAAGCTTGACTTGGCCATTAACTAATTCCGCTTAAAACCAAAAACAAATGTTTTCGAGGGTATTTTTTTTGTTTTATGGCTTTCACCTTTGTGCTGTCCAAAATACTTGAAAAAGTATTTCAACAATTTTGTGTAGTTCTTTCTGTAGAAGTCGTGTCCCCCCCTTCCCCACCAAGTCCCATAACTGAGGCATGATTCATGATGATTGCAACAAAAAACCACAACAAGACGACAAACACTTCCACATGACATCTTCCTCTGTAAAAGGCTTTTGGAAGAAAACAAATGAACGAACGCATTACACACAGCCACACACACACACACGAATACAGTGAGGCCAAGAATTATTCATACACCCTTCGATTTGAATCTTCAAAATGAGTCATTTGAGTTGCATTTCAAATGAAACTTCAAATGAAATGAAATCCCAAATGTAAAATTAACCAATGTACAGAAAAACGAGAAGTTTTAACTGATGTCTTTGATTGTATATAGGTTATAGACGTTGCATTTTAAATTATTTGTATAATTGCCTAGTATTTAAACATACAAGATTTTAGCTATTTGCTATTTTAGTCTGATTTATACCAACTTTGGCACTGAACTTATGAACTGCTCAAATCAAAACACTTGAAGTTCCCATTAACTTCATGTACAAGACTTGATAGTTTTAAAATGGCTTAGTATTCCCTTAATATGAAAAAAGGAGAACTGCCCTTGAAATGGTTCTCATTATTTTGTTTTTTATTTTTATATGGATAAAGGGCTAAAAAATAGCGAAAAAAATAATAGAACCATTTTCGCATTCTTCATAGAATCCTCTATATTTCGCAGAATTGCTTTGATGAAAAGCACGTGGTTAATGGATTTGACTTTGATTTTATTATTTTGAGCATCAAGAGAAGGGTAAATCTATACCATAGCGATATAATGAAAAAAATCTATATTTATTGGAAAATCCTTTATAGAAGTGATTCGATTGGTTAGGTATTCAAATAAAATAATACGAAACGCAATAAACTACAAAGAAAAGACTGAAACAGTTGATCAAAAACGTTTCCTGCCAAAGGTTCACGAAAAAGATGAATCCGCGAGGACAAGAGGGATCTTTTTAAAGCTGCAACTGAGCTCAAAAAGGTCCTAAATATAACTGCGTCAAAGCAAAAAGTTCACACATGACCCAGGGAACAGAATTTAATAACCCGCAGGCCCAAGAGAAATTCCTCTGTTTAAAGACAGACCTATTACTAATCGCATAAAGTTCGCAAAACAACATCTAAATTGGCTATACCAAAAATGTTGGAATATTTTATGGAAAGATGAGAGTAAAGTTGTTTTGTTTGGTGGAAAGGCTCTCGTTTGTACTTCAGGAGCCCTTTTAACTCGCTTTACTCATTAAACATGAAGGTTTACTATGAAGGTGGTTCACTATACTGTTCTTAAATCATAATGGATCAACAATTATACGTCTATATTTTGGATATTTAATGAAACCCTTCGCAGTATATGAGATGCCGCTAGTTTGGGCAGTCAAACAAGACAATAACCCCCAAACAAACCAGCAAGAATGCAAAGGAATAGTTCTGATAAATTTTGTGAGAGTTTTGGAGTGGCCTGCACACTGTCGCTGGCTAGAGTTCCATGAAATATGTCAGCGCTGCTTTTAAGTCTCATTATTTTTTAAGTACAATGAGCGAAAGAATTGATGCAGAATACATTTATTACAACCGAACAATTGGGAAGAAAAGAATCCATGAATAAATAGTAAATTGTTCCGATTTAAAAAAAAATCTGCCAATAAAAAAGTTTCCTTTCTTTTCTGGCCTCGCTCTTGTTAACAAACACTGAAGTAGTATCTTCGAACAAATAAAAATGAACCTTCTTGTTGAAATAGTATTAAATTTAGTTTCAAGAGGTTCAACAGGCTGAAGAAACGTTTAACGCTTTCTTTGAACCAAGGAAGTCACAGAACCCTTCAGCTATGCTCAGTATTGAATCAGTAATTAAATCAATGTGAAGGCAGGACCTTTTTACATGATATTGTAAACATACATTTATACAATACTAAATGTATAGGTTAATTTCATAACCGAAACAGAACTGAAATCACTAATGAACTGGTGCTAAGTATAATCCTCATGCCTTAATTTATTACTGCTTAAGTTACTTCTGAGGCTTTGTACTAAAGGTAAGTTCTATTGCAAAGAATGATTAACTTTAAAACGGATTCATTAGGAATTATTTCGCACTACGTTGCTAAAATTTGCTAAAATAGCTAATCATTATTAAAAAATTACCAGATTTATAGCTAATAGCATTTTTAAAAATTTAATAGGGTATAAAAGTATTTTAAACAAGGGTATAAAAACGATATAAAAGTAATTCCGCATAAAATCCGAAACGTTTTCGTGTTCTGCAATCCACGCGAATTATGAATCAGTGGCCCCAGAGTCTATTATTGATTGAATATTGAAAAACAACTGCTATTGGATACAAACAAATTAATTTTGATGTTAAGTATTTCATTAATAAATACTTAAAAGTTTGCTGAATAACCAAAGCTTTTTTATATGCCGAACCAAATTCGAAGCATTTGTCCTTAGGCTATGCGAATCGTTCGGCTGTATTGTTCGAATGGAAATGATATCGAGCTGATCTGCCAGGCCAATTAATTTGCACATCTAAACCCAAAAAAAAAGATTAAAGTCAACGAAATTGCCAGCAGCTAATGGAGCAAGAGCTACCGTATTCGGTTTACTATGAATTCAGGTTCCCTATCTTGCCGACTGACTGGAAAAAGGGACGCTTTGTGGAAACAATTAGGGCTTTGCATGAAGATGAGCTACCATTTAGCTACACGTTTAACGTAGCCGAAAATAAATATGTGTTTTATATGTAGACAGCATTTACAGAATCATTTTTAGATATATTAAGAAATTACTTGTCACTTTTGTCGCAAGTGTTACGAAAATTAATTAGTTGAAAATAAATAAAAAGCCATCTGTTTTATTTGAAAATGCCAAAAAAATTTGAAATTAATCAAAAAATTAAGGTTTATTTATATTTTGAGAATAGCTAATGTGTTTCAAGCGCAATACGTTTGAATTCGCAAAATTCGTACGTTTACCAGAACACAACAATATCGCTTCTAGGAACTTAATTACGGTAACTTTCTCGTAACATACCGACAGAAAACAATACCAAACTATTTTGTGTTTGCCACGCGTGCAATTAAAATATTTTTTATGTAAGGACGCGAAGTGCAGACCCTATGGTAGGTCAGTAACCGATAATAAAACCGCAACATTTTTAAGAAACTGCAATTTAAACCACAAATGAGCATAGTTTATGAAAATACTGAACTGTGATAACATTCCATTGTTAACCATTTAACAATAAAGAAAAAAACATAAAGAATGTTCGAAAACATTTTATCGTCACCGGTGATACATAAAATACAGGGTTGCCCATATTCGACGGACCCATGTTTTTTTTTAAAAATCAAAGAAAAAAATAAAAATTTGGCGGTTGGCAATCTTAATCATTTAATTTGTTCCAAGTAGATTTGTTTACATCAATTTTTGAATATGATATCTCTCAAATGGCCGCCTCTGGCGTTGATGGCGTATTGTGCCCTTTTTGCAGCATTTTCCATCGTTTTCGCCAACATTTCTGCCGGAATAGCGGCTATTTCTTCACGAATGTTGTCCTTGAGCTCTTCTACGGTCCTTGGCTTGTTAACGTAAACCTTTGACTTCAAATATCCCCACAAGAAGAAGTCAGGCGGCGTCAAATCGGGCGAACGCGGTGGCCAGTCCAAATCACCACTTTTCGACATCAAACGGGCCGGAAACAATTTCTTCAGAAAATCGATTGTTATGCGACTTGTGTGCGGTGGAGCGCCGTCTTGTTGAAACCAGAACTGCCTCATACGCTTTCGACGAATAATTGGCATCACAAAATTGGTCATCATGTCGCGATAACGCTCCTGGTTGATGGTAACAGCATGGCCATTTTCATTTTGGAAGAAAAACGGACCAATGACCGTTTTCGCACTAACGCCGCACCAAACTGTGACTTTTTCGTCATGAAGAGGCACTTCTTGAATCTCCTGAGGATTTTCAGTCGAAAATTTTTCGTATAAACGCTTAATGGTGTTCTTAGAAGGCGCTCTTTTCACATTTTTTAATTTTTTAAAAGTACGTTGAGTTTTCACAATTGACTTGTTCTGTTGAATGTAAATTTCAACTATTTCAGAGCGCTCGCGTGGCGTGTATTGTTCCATGGTAAAAATCTGCTTGGACTGTCGCTTCAAACGCGGTATGTCATTAAGCGATCTGACATCTCTGTCAAAAGTTATGGCGTTGCCAGATGGGTCCGTCGAATATGGGCAACCCTGTATCTTCCACCGCGTTGTAAATCTCTAAATTTTTTGTCAATATGCTATTTATTAGAATTAGGATCATGTCGTGATTTTATATGGCACAAACACGCACGACCCATTTGCGTTTCCAGAAATTCACAGAACTCCTTTACAGCTATGTTGTCATTTGAGTGATATTTAAAGATTAAGTTTCCCAGTTCTTTCCTCTTAGATGAAAGCTCTAAGCTCGCCTTCTTCAGAATGTAGGAATAAGTCTGATAATTTAGGGCTTTACAGTGCCGTTTGATAATCCAGTTTCCTAGTTCATTCTTTGTTGATTATATATCTTTTTCATAAAATAGGGATAGATCATAAATGTAGATAGGGAACGTCTCTACAGGCGACCACATTTTACAGCACACCAATTAAACAATTAAAAAATTCTCATAAGAAGCGCAAGTATAAAAAAAAACCAGGACTAAAAAAAATATATAGGATGCGGCATCTTTTATGTGGATATCTGAATATTGAATACCGTAAAAAATAGATTTTTGTATTGTGAAGTTTTAAGGACGCCTAACGCACGAACGGGAGCCTTTTCCACCAAACATAACAATTTTACTCATCCGCCATAAATATTCCTTCTTGTTTGGGCTGGCAATTTAAGATATTTCTTTGCGAACTTCATGTGATTGGAAATATGCTTCGCATTTTAATAAAGACCTTTATTGGGCTACAGGCTTTTAAATTATAATCTCTAAGACATGTGTTAACTGTCACTGCACTGTGACAGGTGTATTAAGGTGCAACATTTTTTCTCACTCGTAGCAATCTATTGAATTGAAACTGGGTGACGACTCGTTTTCATTCAAGTTTTTAGCCTTTTCTTTATAGCAAACGACAAACTTCTATATAGGATTTCCAAGCAATATTAATTTTATGATATCGCAATTTTTTTTCCACGATACCTTCCATTCATAATTTTATATTTATTTTAAACTTGCTGATGAAAACAATAAAAACCAAGTCTAATCTCTTAAACACATAATTTTCATCAAAGCAGCACTGCGTTTTTTACACAGAATGTATTATTGGGTTGACAAAAAAGTCATAACGGATTTTTTCAATAGATGAACGTTAGTTTCAAAAATTATTGGAGCTGAATAGAGAAGTCATATAACCTTGACCTTGCACCGACAGATTTTAATTTCTTTTTTTTATTAGTTCATAATTCTTTGATTGGTAAGGCATTCGTTTCTGATGAGGCTGTCAAAAAGCACGTGGTGCAGTTTTTTGATGATAAGGACAATAAGTTCAAGGAGCGTGGTATACTTCAGCTACCCCAAAGATTTTTAAAGGTGGTCGAACATAAAGGCTTATACATACTCGATAAATGTCCTTTCTTTTTATAATAAAGTCCCCGTTTTTAATAAAAAAAATTCGGACATAACTTTTGTGCCAACCAAATATTTGTTTTCGCTACTTTTTCGACCTTTTGAAAAACAATTGATATCAAATAAATATCAATATTCATTCTAAGGGCAGTTCTACTTATATCGTATATGAGGAATACTAAGTGATGTATTTTAAATCAACATTTTAAAAGATCGCAACACTAAGGGCCGTTTTCTCATCATCAGGTTTTTTATATCTAGGTGCTTTTAAGAAAATTTATGTTGCCCACTTTTAGGATGCTTCTAAATATCTATGTTTGTGTCTTAAACGACCCGCGTATGATTTTAATGCGGCCTAAAGGTAGGCTACATACATTTTCTAAAAACTCACTTAGATAAGAAAACGGTCCTAATAAGTGGTGCTATTATTCTATTTGCAACTGTATAAGTATTACTGTTGTCAAGTTCTTTGAATGTTTTAAACGACGTTAATTTCGAAATCAGTAACTAATAGCCAACATTATCTGATTAGAATTTAAAACACTGTACGAAAAAATCCAATTTTTTTGATTACCCCGGTAGAAGACCCGTAAAATCTGAAACTTGTGACATCTGTAAGCATTACCTCATACCCAGTTTTTTAAAATAAAGCCTAGGTTCGTGTTTTATGGGTACTTTTGTACTAGCAACACACAGTAACAACTGTTTTAACTAGATTGTAAACAGTTCAAGATAAAATGCTACGAAGTTCAGAATATACGGACAGGGTCATTGGGAACACAATAACAAAAATTCACTTTAATCGAAAAATTGGTAAAGGTACCTCCAGAGAAGTCTAAATCTAAATTCATGAATATCTTTAAAAGCGCACGGTAGATTTTGATAAGAATCCAATAAATTGATGGTATAATTGGCTATAACATGTTTAAAAATAACATTTACCAAAGAGAAGAAGAGTACTCGGGATCTTAAAAACCGCAAAATGCAGTACCTTTTTCAGATTAACCACCGAACCACTCCACATGTTATGAAACCTTTATGAACCACTGCTGAACCCTGCTTTATAGCTTGATTAAGTAATGGAACAATGGCTTACATAGACACAGACACAGTACCTTGCAATAGCCGGTTTTTATGTATATCTTTATTGTAGCTTTTTTTGTTTAAGAAATCATGTTCTTCATATATTTTGGTGTCTGGCTGTGGGCACCTCTGTTATAGAGTTATTTTAAATCATTTAAACATAGTGCTAATATTCCACCTACTTACCCTTAATCCAAAACTATTTCATGTACTAACGCGTACGCATAATTCTGATAAGCACTGTGCTATAGTAAGGCATATAAACACCCAACGTATCTGAAAAATGTTTTATTTTTGTACAAAACGAGAAAAAAAAGTCAAAACAAACGACAACAAAACATTCCAACAAAATGAGTTTGCGGCGCATTCCGATTCCGATTTTCATAAATGTGTCAAATGCCGCATTTTCGACGACAACCGAACGACATACAATACAGATGTACGTATGTATGCAACTACGTCCGACTGACTCTCTTTGGCTTATCAATACTTAGCAGCCCACCAGGCCAGGCGGTCGCTCGAGCACGAATTGTGGATGGTCGCTCGTATACATACAAACAATATTGCATATTTTCGTACTGGCTACATATCTTTCATATAATTTTTGCAATTTGCATTTAACCGAACGCGACAAACAAAACGCGCGCTACGCGACCGCGTGACATGCCAAAAGAAATGTGCGCGATCGTCAAAGAGCATATGAAAAAATTTCAATTTATAAAAAAAGAAAAAAAAAACCCAATTTGATTAGGCATGTTCTGAAGTATGTTAATTGCATGATAAGAAATAAATAAATATAAATTAATAAAATTAATCAAAAGAGGAAGGAACCGCCACCACCACCACGAACAGATGCCAAACTTATTTATATTTATATTTGTTTACCCATTCCTCCCCATGACTTTATCAACAACAATTCAACATATTTTGACAAATTCCTGAGGCAAAAAAAATATGCGTACAGCTGTCAACACAAGCACGCAATTTATTTATTAAACAACAAAAAAATATTTTTATTTAAATAATAAATTAATGTGAGGCAAAGCAGACGTTTGTTTGCCGGCGATTTTAAACAGCAGGTGACAAAAGTATGCAATTGAATGTCTTTAAAAATGTCGTTTATTCACCTTCTTCAAACTCATAACTCCAAAAGTCGTTTAGAAACAAAAAGTACTGGGGAAAAACACTCCGATTTTTCATCTTCTAGATAGCGCTATTTGACTTACAAATGACAAAGTAAATTCTAAGTTTATCAGTAAGGTTTGCCATTTCACCATGAATTGAATAACAAACGAATAACGCTTGCAAATCATTAAATTTTATTATCGAAATGTGTGCTCTATGAGAAATCGAAAAAATTGTCTTCAGCTACGAGGCTCGCTCAATGATTACGTCAAGAAACAGAATTGCCGAGTTTGGTCTGAAGAGCAGCCAGAGGCACTTCAAGAGCTTCCAATGCACCCTTAATCTGCACCACTGTTTGGTGCGGTTTGTAGGCCGGCGGTATCATTGGACCGTATTCTTTCAAAATTTATGAAAATCGCAACGGCACGCTTAATGGACAAAGGTATCGTTCGATAATTACCAGCTTTTTCTTTTCCAAAATGGAAGAATTGGACTTGGTTGACATGTGGTCTCAACAAAATGGTGCCACATGCCACACGTCGCGCGAAACCATGAACTAATTATATAACTAGTTTTGTGAGCAATTAATCTCACGTTTTGGATTAGTCCATTGGCCGCCATGATCATGTGATTTGACCACACTAGACTATTTTCTGTGGGGCTACCTGAAGTCTCCCGTGAACAAGGACTAGCCAACCACAATTGTAGCCCTGGAAAACAACATTACAGCTGCCATGGGTGAGATACCGGCCGAAGTGCTGGAATAGAATGCCAAAATGGGAGCTTACGGATGCTCCACCTTTACATTTACATGAAATAATCTTTAAAAAGTAACTGGCAGGCATTGATGTATCGCAGCAAATAAATATTACTTTTACGATTTCACATTTTGTCAAAAACAAACGCTTCAAAATGACCCGTTAGAAAAAATTTGAATTAGAGATGGCCGCGGGAAAGCAAAATCGATTCCACGTCTATCCCGTCATGATTTAAAACCCCAATTTTCAATTCAATTCTGTCCAGTTCCGATTCTGATTCACGTCTATTCCATGCCAATCCTGACTCACGAATACACCGTCCCGATCCCACAATTTTTTAATCAATTCCGATTCTGATCTACGCCTATCTCGTTCCGATTCTGACCCACTTCTCTCCCGTTCCCATCCACAACACAAATTTTCAATTCAATCCGGTCACTACGTTTTACGACGTGATCGTGAGAAAACACAGCCTTTCGTGATTGTGCATCAGTGATCCGTGCATGATTCGTGCCCGTTAAAAATATAATTCGTGCAAATAAGTCGGGCAGTATTGACGAACTTATTTTTCTATTATATTTGATCAATAATATTATTCCTTAATTTATTCCTATTTTCAGATGAAATAAAAATTATTTTTGTCACAATGCTTCATATGAATAGAAACACTTTTGCGGAGCTTTAAAATCAGAATGCTTTTGAACGGCTGTCTTATTTATATGAAGCATCCGAAAATAAATTTCATGACATCTGAGAGTAGGCTTTAATGCTGAATTTTCACTTGTCTGAGATCTCATATGAGATGGCTGTGAAATACCTCACGAAGTTGTAAGTTGAGTGTGAAAAAAACTTATATTAGAAACTAATAAGAGTTTTGATAGGACTTTACACTATTTGGCACATTTAAACTTCTCAGATGGACTATCCGAGCAACTCATATGAGAAGTCAAGCAAGTAAAAATGCAGCTAAAAACTGATTTGCTTTTAATTTTGAAGATCCGCTTCTCGCAGCTGCTCCATCCACAAAGTGTGGCCATGCCACCCATGATAAAATCAAGCAAAAATTCGGGGGTGGTTGATCGTGAATGATAATTCGTGCATGAATCGTTCCTGACGCAAAACGCTTAAAAAATTGTGTGCGTGAAGAGATTTTTGTGAGTCGTGCGTTACGTGAAAGAAAAAATCACTCACGCACGCACCTCTAATTCTTACTCTCCTGATCTACATTAGGAGGGAGATGTCATAAAACATGCCTGAAGCGGTTTATAGGATTCAATGTTCCACCAAATTTTCAGGGCCAGTGTTGCCTATGGGTAACATTCTGCCGTGTTCAGCAAAAGAACTTGCTACCTGATCAATGAAATATATTTTTGGTAATTCAAGTAGCCTACATTTCCTCTTGTAATTAATATGATATTTGCATGGAGCTTATTCAAGTGTCAATTTAACCAGACCTCCAAAAAGTATGCTATATAATATGAGCAGTTTTGTTAAGCTGATCAGTGATCAAGTGTCTCTGCTGAACGCGCCCATTGTCTTCACATGTCAATATTATAGTGGCTCGTTTTTATATAGTCGTAAAAAAGTCTGTTCTAAAATGTTTGAAATTTGATCAATTCGTTTTTGAGCTATTTAAGTTGAGCATGATTGATCTCTAGTTACTTGGATCACATGAGCCAATCTCAGCTGAATCATTTCAAACAGATCATTTAGATCATGCCTCATGTCATGAGCTGTGATTCCATGAATAAATGATTTGGCGAGGCTATGACTAAAAAAAAACTCATAAATAGATCAAATCAGCACACGAAAGCCAAGGAGAGCTTTGATTCAGCTCAGGCAGTGCTTTAATGGGACAACTTTTAGGTGTACATAGACTCAGCTGGATTATTATCCAGCGGAAAGATCATACACATTATGTTAAATTTGTAATTCTTATAATATGCTCATCTTGATCGTCGTCAGCTTCACAATTTGATTGATCAGCAGCGGCAGTCAAATATCGAAATGCAAAATGTCGTTAACCTGCTAATGATTAATGAATTTGTCATAATCGAACATAACATAAACATTCTGGTTCCTCATAAATCACAAAATGTAGAAAAAAGCGGGTCGATTGGTCGATTAAGCGACCCTTTCATTGTATTGTCTTGTGATTTCTGTACCTTGTTTAGGCCATTATTAAAAAGCAAATAAGTTACACTCATAAAAAAAAAAAATTGAAGAAAAATTGTGGCAATTTTGAGCCAGGCACACAGCTGGACGGCTTAGCTTGGCTTGGCTCATCAGGTAATTTACATGGCCTTTCAATTCTCCATCCACAAACAAACACTCTCTTCCTTTTACTTGGCAATGGACAACAAACGGTGCACATAATTGCCACAAAATCTCGACCAGAAAAAGAAGAAGAAATTGAAAACCAGTTTTGTGGACTAGCCTGTTGGTTAGTACCTTTCTTTTTGCTGTTGCGGCTGCTGTTGCTGCTGCTGCTGTGTTTGGCTATTTATTTATTTTAACATAACATTTGCCATAAATTTTCTCAGCCATTTTAAATGGAAAGTCAGCTAAATCAATATTTCTTCATTTCCTATTTAAATTTTAATTAAAATTTTTTGTCGCCAAAAAAAAAAAACAAATTTTGGCATTAAAATTTTTCTCACGCTTAATTTACCACCGGATGATATTTTATAATGACAACTATATTTATGTTATTGTTAGTTTTTTTTTTTTATTTCTTCTATTGTTGTTGTTGTTGTTCTGGCCAATCGGAAACCGGTTGCCTTCAAATGCGCACGCTCGCGCTTTATTTAAATTTTGAACTGGTTTGCTGCTGATTTGTGTTGTTTTTATGTGAACCCACTACTATATATATATATAAAAAATTCAGATTGTTAGATTTCACAAAAAACCAAAAATATAATTTGTCTTCCAACGTTCACATCGACTATCTTGTGTCTGTCATCTATAAAGAGAACAAATATTGTTGTTTTTCTACATTTGACTTCCGTACTTGTTATTACACTGACCCATTTGTGCATCTTCTTTTTAGCTTTTTTTTTTTTTATTTTGGGGGCCACTCGAATTTCTGTGCTGATTTCTAAACAAAAAGAATGAATATGAACATAAAAATGAAAACCAATTTCAATTAGCAAAGCGCTTTTCCGGGTTTTAGAAATGTAAGCTGAATAAATGAAGTAATATTGAATTGCTGCTTAGGTTGGCATAGCAAACGTCCGACTATGACAACGATAAACAACATTGAAGAATAATGGACAGGCATTAAGTGGAGTTTATTTTATATTGAGCAACAATTCTGGGGTGGTCTGTGTTGTGCGCAACATTTGACTGCTTGTCTGCATGTATGATGCAAATTTTGGGTTAAGCTGAGCTCTTTAGTCAATTTTCATTGACAGAAGCTTGAGAAGGTAGGTCGCATTAAGACAAATCATGCGATTTTACATGTTATGGAATGTCAAGTAAACGATTCTTTGCTCTTTTGAATAAGAACATTTTTTTATATTTTTTTAAACCTATGGGTGGGTTACACCAAACTGCAAAAATAATTTTTAATATTTTCCCTCTCTTAATTTTACATACATTGCCTCAAAAACAATGTTGAACTCTAAAACCCCGCCCGCGCTTGATAAATAAGCTTTGACTTTCATTTCCTTTCTACTGGGTGAATTTTACCAAAAAGTTGATTTATTTTTCCATTTATTTCGGCCATAGATCTTACAAATCGAATTTCATATTTATCTGCTTTAAAATAAAGTCTGCCCTTAAAGATTTCCATTTTCCGACCTTGGGAGTGGAATTTCCCAAATTGAAAATGAACTTATAGAACTTTTTGAGTGGAAAGTAAATTTCATATATATCCACTTTAAAAAAAATCCCACACAATTTCCCATTTTTCCCAAAAATCCCCCATTTTTACCGACCTTGCGAGTGGATTTTTCCTAATTCCCGTCCACTATTTATTGGTTTTGTGTGTGGAATTTTTACAATTTGGAGGATTTAATTCTAATTTTATACAGATCGTGAAAAAAACAACGATTTTCCGACCTCGGGACTGGTTGTTTACAAATTGGATTTCCGATTTATTAGGCTTATTAAAGAGTTAACAAACCCAATTTTACTAGTTGGAGTGAAAAGTAACCTTAATGACCGGCAGAGTGCGCTGCTATCTCAAAAAATATTATGGTCCCTCATAGCCATTCATATTTTGGCAGACGTCGATATAGCCCTTAGTTTTGTTTACAGCTAAAACTATTTCCGTTCTCCTAAAACATTATTTTTTGAGAAGGAAAACGGTGAAAGATACAAAAGAAAAGTTGGATTAATATTATGGGGCTAATGCTTCTTCAGATTACACAGTGAAATATTGGTTTCGAGCCGATGAAGTCCTGCCGATGTCAGAAGAATAAATGAAATGGTGTTGGAGTATTTTCCAGACCTTTCGAAAAATTACTTTTAAAACAGCATCAAAAACTAAATTGAATAATAAAAAAAACGTTTTTTAGTGAAGTTTTTTTTTGCACCCTCTACCTAGTTTACAGATTGACTCCATTTTGAAGTTTGTGCGGGTTTTCCAAAATCTGTGTTTATGCCGAATATCAAATTATTTCGTAAACTTCGCTTTAAAACCGTGATTCAATATAAAACGGATAAACAATAACAAATTGCTTCAGTGCCAAATAAGTAGCCGTACTTTGTAGAGTAGCTGGGTTCAGATAATCGCGAAAAACTTTGTCAAACGGCAACCAAATTCATTGGGATAACACCTTGCTTAATGAAGAATTGCATGGACTTTCATTATTGATTTTAGAAAAACTCGCATAGAATTAAATTAAAAAAAGGTAAAAATAGAAGATCTGTCACCCGCATTTCTCTATCGCTATCACAATACATCTACAAATCCACGGACTATAATCAGTTCCCGTTTTCGATTTCGATCAAATCGTGCGGAATTAGAATTGGTAAGTGTTCTAGTTTCCAAAAGCCGATGTGATCGTGAGAAAACACAAACTTTCGTGCGTGTTAGTTGGACTTCGTGAATTAAGGTCATGTGGTACTCTAGAAATTGTTGTTCTATTATATTTGATTAATATTATTACTCCTTAAACTGATTTGCTTTTGATTTCGTAAATCAGCGGCTCGCAGTGTGGCCAAGAAACCCACGATTGAATTAAGGTCTCTTCACGCAAAAATTCTGGGGCGGTTGGTCGAGCGTGATCATTCGTGATCCCTCCTTTAATCGTGCATGAATCGTGCGTGACGTAGAACGCTCAAAAATTGTGTGCGTGAGTCGTGCGTCAGGATATTTTTATTTCGGGAATCGTGCGTTACGTGAAGAAAAAATCGCTGACGTGCGCAACTCTTGTTCAGTCAGCAATCGTCTGTCCATCCAAGACTTATTTTAAGTTATGTGAGAAAAAATGCGCACTTATCGGTTTCAGGAAACTTATCTTCAGATTTTCGCGGCTCCCATGGAAAAACCAAGTAATATGACAGCATACGCTAGGTAATTTTTTGGGTTTTTCAATTTTGGTGATATTTAGAGCACTATGTAATTATTCCCTTACAAAAGTAGTAATTTTTTATGTGACGGATTTTTTCAAATCGGGTGAAATACGTGTTCAATTATTTCGTATACGTTACTTTACAAACCTGGTTTGAAGACGATCTAATGGAAAATTCGTTCGCCCCACACAAAGTGTACCCCTGTTTGGATTAAAATTCTTTGTTCAGTCAATCAGTGAATGAATAAGGATAAACTCTTTTAGATATTGAAATTGATGCTATTTTAATTTTCAAAATATCATGAAATTATATTAACGATGGATCTCTTAAGACTTGTCACGAAAACATGTTCTAACCCAATTCTAAGGCTGAGAAATAATAATCTAATAAACCTTTATATTGTATTGTTTTGAATGTCAAATGACAAGATATTCACAATGAAAACAAGACAACATAAGGTCCTACTAGATTGTCATGTCTCTTATGCGTTGAACTGTGTGAACCCAGTCTAAATCAAAACCAAATCTCGGTCTCATAGGAATTTTTTCTTTAACCAGTTTTTTTAAATAAGAAAATAGCATCTCTCTAAGTTCTCTGAAACTAACGAATTCTTCGATAGATTTAAAAACCTACAAATCTCTAGAGATTTTCGTGATACCCGAAATTCAAACGTAATCGGAACTGTAAATAGGCCTCCTAATAGGCCTGACACTCGCATTCATTTTTATTGATCTTCCAAAATATCAAAATATTTACCCAAGGTGTGAAATTTTTGATAGTTATTTTTTTTCCAAAGAATTTCATAATTTATTGCCAAGTGTTAGTCATTATCTAAGCTTAATAATAATACTTGTGTGTAATTTGAGATCTTATGCTCATTCTTTAATTTGCTTTTAGCAGGAAACTTCTTCAATTTCTTTATTGACTTTATTGTTCATTAGGGGGATCTCCCTGGGATGAAAAAAAAAAAAAAAAAACTTTGCCTACTTTTTGAGTTCCCTTTTTCCTCTGCTGTTGTTGCTGGTATTGTTGTTGTTTTAGCTGGCTGTAATTTGTTGCCATTGTTGTGGCTCGTCTGCCGGCTTGCCCCCTTGCTAGTTTTTTTTTTTTTTTGTTGTACCCATGATTGCCATTCGATTTGACCTCGTTACGCATGCGTGCGCATGTTTCATGCTACACTAAAAATTTTCGCATAAAACTTGCGCTTCGTCTGATGAGTAAGCGCCAAAAGTCTACGACTCTTGTCAGGCCACACTCAATTCGTCAATCTTTGATTTTTTGTTTAGTTTTCGGTTTTTTTTGTATTTTTTTGTTTTCCAACGCAACAGAAAATTGCACATTTTTTGACATGGATTAGCAAATTGACTGCGAAAAGAAATACACAACAATAGGAAAAACGATCGATTGGTGATCGATTCGTAAGATCAGCTGAGCTTGGGCAAGCCAGATGATGATGATAATGATGATGTTGGCAACACACATATGAGACTGGAATCGATTCTTTTGAGCGCTTTTGTTGTTGATGCAGTTTGCAATTCATGGGGAGCTGCCGCTGCCTCTGCTGCTGCTGCTGCTGCTGGGGCAACAACAGTAGTGGTTGTACTACAAATCGGGCGTAAAATTTCATGGGCCTGCTATTGAATTAAAAACGGGTTTGCTTCATGTTGTTGCTGCTTCTGTACGAGCAACAGTTTGTTGCTGTTTTTCTAGGCTGCTTGCAGCAATGGCTGCTTGGCTTGCTATCCAAAAGCAGGCAATCAGGCAGGCTAACCAAGTCAAGCCATGCCAAGCCCCAAAGCAGCCACAACGTGTAGTACTGTCGACCTATTGTTTGTTTCATTTATAAACTCCTTTTGCAGTAAAATATTAAGGGTATCAACACTTTCTGATCAAGTTGGTGAACATAAAAATAATATGGATCATGTGAAGGTTAACCGGGCATTAATTAAAAGTAGTCCACTAGGATCAACGAACACAGATAGAAATCCGTTCCGAGGACTATAGAAGTGATTCAATTTTAATGAAGTCTGAGCTAAGCTAAAATTGTCAAAATGTTTAATTCAAATCGAAGGACATTTAGAGTTAGGTTTATGTAAATAAAATACATACAGAGTTTCTCAGAAAAATGTATCAAATGGAAGCCACTACATATCAGCCCAGAACTGCTATAGTTCCCGAAGCCTTTAATAATGCTAAATCGAACCAAACATTTTAAACGTTTCGGTTTTAAAGGACTTGTTTGATGACTTTTTTTACAATACAGAGTAAAATTTGCTGATGAAAAGTATTTAAAAAACCTTTTTGTGATTCGTGTAGGCCATTTCGTTTTTTTTTCTACCCCTTCTAAACATTCACCCTGGCCTGCTGAAATTAAATTCTATTTAAAAATAAGCAAAATCCGCTGTCTAAATATATACCCATCTAATCCAGGAGTTATTATAATATAAATAATATTCTATGCAAAGTTTCAGCTTGACAGTGTTGGGGTAAATGTGGTTCACTTCACTAAACATGTTCACTTGATCTTTTTTTACTCGACTTACTCAAATTGTTCATTTGTTCAGTTGCTCAGTAAATTGTCAACTATTATCGAAGCATTGTGACCTTTAGCGTTGATTCAAAAGTGTTGAGTTAAAAAAACTGAATATAACGATTTGTTGGCTTTTAAATTCACTTTTCGTTCCGTCCCTTTGCGGTCGAGTGCGTTCTTTTAAGGTGACCATTAAGATTTTTTTGTAGGTGGAAAAATTAAATAAATCCTAAATATTTTCATTTTCACTTTGGTAAAATGGTTCTAAAAATATCAGTGCTTTCTAACCAAAAGCATTTTTAATGATAGCTAACCATAAAGTGAACAGTAACTGAGTAATGAGTAACTGAACTAAGTGAATAGTCATTGAAAAAACAGTCACTTAACATAAATAACTAAACAAGAGTCACTGAACGAGGCTTACTGTACAAAAATAATCTATTGAAGAAGAACATGTTCACTTTTTGAGTTTAAAGAGCGACTCATTTCTGTTCACACACTCATAAACAACCCAAAACTAACGTAGGTCAATTTGAAATGGATTTTATGACAATCAGGGGTGCCACGGAGATCTCTTCCTTAAATCCCTAAAAAATTTCTAGGACACACCTGAATATCCTTATTTTTAGAGATTTTAAAAAATCAAGTTTTATTCCTTTGGGCATTTTTCCAAGATCGATTTAACATTATTTATTCTCAAATGGAAGATAAATTGTATTATAATATCCAGTCCAAATGGAAATGGAAAATATTCAATTGATCATCAATCATAATTTTTTCCTCTTTGAAGAAACAAACAGCTTAATCGACTCAGCTGCACGTCCTGTTTAACAATATATCGATCACTGATGACTATTCCTTCGTTTATACACAATAAATTTATCATGATAAATGCCCTTTAAAGTATGCTATGTCCATGAATAGGAATTATTAAGGAACATTTTTTTTCATATTTACCTTTACACTCATTTATTTTGTATAACTATTACCACTCTGACAATATGAACAAATGCACAGTGTAAACGATGTATGACTCTTCCAAAACCGATTTGTTCAAATAGATAATTATTAAAGCAATTAAAGATTGCATACTTTTAAGGCATTTATCACGATAAATTTTTTGTCTATAAACGTAGTTTATATTTACACTGCCATGTGCTTGAATAGGGATACAAATTTGTATATGTTTCGTTTTATTTTTCTCTTAATCTCCTGTTGCTATTTTAATGGTGTTTGCTGTTTTCTGGCGTATAGAGTATAGGGCAAACTTAGGCGGATATTGTGGAACACCTGAGAATATTTTGCCAATATTTGAACGTTTTAAATATGAAAACATACTATGGGTCGCGGAAAAGCCCTAAATGCTGTTGAAAAAGGCAAAATACTTTCGTATTAGGAGTGTAATCTTACGTACCGGCAAATTGCGGAAAAAATTGGGAAAAACCATCAAATTATGGGAATAATATGAATGGACGCACCAAATAGCACTTTCACGTACTGCAGAACGGCAAATTGTTCGAGAAGCCTTATAATTTCAAAATTCACTCAAAATTACAGTTAAATGCAAGCGTCGACACTGTAAGAAGAGGCGGTAAGCAGGTCGTTTTCAGAGATTAAGAGGCAGCGGTGAACGAGGACAAGACAAAGTTCTTACTAGCCACGCGCAGAAAGTCTACGCGTCTTGGACAATCTGTAGCGATGGGTGACTACAACTTAAACATTGTAAAGGATTTCGTCTATCTAGGAACAGCAATTACCAGCGACAACAACATCAGCCACGAAATTCGAAGAAGATTTACCCTTTCAAACCGATGCTACTACATATACTGGCTCAGTAAGGATTTCAAGAGTAGAGCCCCATCTCGAAAAACGAAAATAGCTCTATAAAAGTCGCTTATCATCCCAGTCCTGCAATACGGCGCAGAGGCAGGGACATTAACAGCAGCGGATAAGCCGGCAAAGAGTAAAATTCTTCAGAGGATTTATGGCCCTTTAAAGATGAGCGATGAATTTCGCTCCCGAATGAATCACGAACTGTAAAAGCTCTATGGGGACACAAACCTAGCCAAGCGTATAAAACTGCAGCGGCTACTCTGGTTAGGACATGTCTACCGTATGGATGATTAAGCTCCAACGAAAAAGGTGTTCAATTCGAAGGCGACAGACTTGGGGAGTGCCCGACAGAGGGAACGTCCGAAACTTAGATGAAAAGACCAAGTTTAAAAAGAATGGAAGCCGAGAGCGCGAGAGAGAAGCGACTCCCAGGATCTACTCGCAGCGGCCAAGACCGACAGACGGTTGTGATTTGTAATCGGGTCCGAAAAAATCTACCTTTAAAATGATGAGAGATATGAAAATGTTTTCAATTACTGCGGGGGAGGCAGAGGGATTGGCAAAAACCATAATCATATTAGTCCTCTGAAGATTCCTTCCCTTTAGTTTGAAAGTATACAAACAATAAAACGACGCACAAAAAGAGAGACCCAGGTTAACCAGGAGAATGCATTCGTTCATTGTTAATACCGGGGTACATTCTTACCCCAGTACATTTGTTTGAGACTCAATCAATTATAAATTAATTTTTTAAAAATGCCTTAAAGTCTCGCCAAGGTCGAATTTTATAGCAATAGTGCATTTACTGTCATTCTTAACTATTGGAAGACTTCAAAATAGATTTTCGCAAAAGGTCGATTTGCAGACATATGCAACTTTTTCATTTCAATCAGCAATAGAATGCCGGTTCTCAGTTTTTCAGTAGTCGGTAGTCCACTATTCTAAAAAAAACAGCTTGCTTATTTTAGTTGAAAATAATTTTTAGAATTACAGAATGTGTTACATATACAAAGGATTGACCAAACAGAAAAGCATTGATTCAGACTCATATAATGTTTAAATATTCTAAAATCTTGCTTTACACGTTATTTCATTTGGGGTACATTTGTACCCCAATATTGATTTTTGAGTTAAACATCTTTCAAACCGGTTGACTGATAAATTCAGTACTAAAATGCAGATCTAAAGGGTATGTAAGTCTTTAATAGCCAAATTAAATAAAATATTAAATCTATGAACTTTAAGCTTAACGCGTGTTCTGAACCAGTTTTAACAGTTCTTAAGTTAAAAACGGTTCACAGTAGAATTTTGTGAAAAAAAATCAAAATAGTTTCTAGGATTTATTCTTAATAAGCTTCCCCATCAAATTCTACCGCTTGGCACCTTTGATTTTTCTCAGGGTATGAATTACTTCGTTGGGACCCGTTGCTAACCTTCCTTTTCTTGTTTTGTTGTCATTTTCGCAAGCTTGCTTACAGCCAGCCAGCCAGCCCATATACCAAGACATACATACGTACTTACGGACATACCCGCGTACATCTACTTACCTACGTTTATGCTTCACATATACTTATTTATATTTGTTTGTTTGTGGCAAACTGTGAGTAAACATTATAATGAGCTGCAATGCAATGACCGGGCCCAAAAAAAAAATGAAAGAACGCCCACGCCATGTGCTAAACCAAAACGTTGTGTAGGACCCAACCCAAAATTTTTAAACTCAAGCTGCAACACTCCAGCTCTCAGGCCACGGACTGTGGCCAATTTCCAATTGCTGCCATTTCGTTACCCTTTTGTCCAATTTGCCAAGCATCAATGTGAGAGAAGGAGTAGAAGGAGGCGTGGCAGTTGGCATCCTACGGATAGGCGTTCACATCTTCCCTTTGCCTTTTTTTTTCAATTACAAAATCACCAAAGCAAACCGAAAGAAGCAACCCGCAAAGAAAGCAGACAAACAGTCAAAACGGAAATTGGTAAGAGAAGAAATAAAACTACATAAACAACAACAACAACAACTGGCGCAAGTGCAAATGGGCTTGAAACTCTACACAAACCGACAACAACGACGACGACGTCCCGTGGAGACTTGAACGCGCGCGCGAAGACGAAGCTTTGAAAGTTCCCCCAGTCACAATATCTTCAAGTCGCCGTTGGATCAGTTTAAGTTTGTACGTCGAAGCCGCGAGTTGTCGGTCGGACAGAGCGTGGCTGAAGTGGATACACACACACACAAACACACACATATATACCACCTACCTATGTTTGAAGTCTGAAAGCGAAAACTAAAGCTCAAGTTCAGTCAGCGAATCGTTGTCATCGTTGTTGTCGTCGTCGCCGCCGTCGTCTCCGCCGTCGATTTCTATGCAAATTATTACTCAGAAAAGAAACATATAAAATAAAGCGTGCTATTTTTATTTCGCTAAATGTCGACTTGAAGCTACGAGACTTGCAAGAGACTGTAACCCGAGTCGCCATCCACGAACAGAGCAGCAGCAAAAAAAAAAAAAAAAAAAATAATATAAAACAGATTGTATCTGTATCTATAGTGGCGACTGAAGCAAAAAAAAAAAAATAATAAATAAATAAAAGTTGCTCTCCCAAACTGTGATTTGTGTTTAGTGTCTATGAAGAATCATTTCTCGAGTCCAACTTAAGAAATGTAAAAGGGGATCTCTCAACGACATGGAATATCTTTGCATATTGAATGCCTTTGAGCAAAACTATTACAATCGTATCAAGGAAATTGCCGCAGCAGCCGCCTCTGTGGCCCCTTCCACTTCCTCGTCAGCATCCTCAACAGCCAGCTCGCCCACAACCTCAGCCCGCGAAGTGGCTCAAGCTGCCGCTTTGGCGGCCACGCAAAGATTGGCTGCCTATCAGCAGCAAGTACCAACCGAGTTTCCTACAGCCCAGGCGGCAATGTTTTATCATCAGCAAAGGCAGCGACAGCAACACCATCACCAGCATCACCATCAGCAACAGCAGCACCAACATCAGCAGCAGCAACTGCAAGCGGCATCTGTAAATCATCAGCAATCCTCCGCAGATCAAAACTCCAATATGGCCAATAGTTTACTTTGGCAACCGTGGCGTGATCTTCAACAGGCAGCTGCTATGCATCATCAGCTCTATAAGCAGCAGCAACAACAACTACAATTGCACAAAGGTTCGTTCGTTTTTTTTTTTTCTAAAGAAAACCTAGCGAAAAACTTAAGAACTGACCTCCAAAATTATGAATATGTCACATACTGTAAATGGAGGAAGGGAATTCAGAGAATTGTTAGGTTGGAGGTTAAACAAAGCGAAGGTTTAACAAGTAACCACAATATAGTGAAAGGGCATTTGTTACACATCACAGATTTGTATAATGAACGAATATTATTGTACTTTCTCACTGTCCTAAACCCACTTCCCTTTTTTCATACATTAAAGTTCTAAAAAAGAGAGTTCTTGAAGTCCATATCTTTGCCAATTCTCTTAAATAAGTTTTAGTTTAGGTCTGCATACAGTTTTCTCCAAAATCCTACGAACTATTGAAATCCTTAGGTTGTTACACCTTCTCTTTAAGAATTGTGTTTGATTTGAGAAGCAGTTTCTAGAATTATTGACCTCAATGTTTTGGGTTATCCCTTTAAATTTATCGAATAAACTGCGAAACTGTTATAGCTTCGCATACAAATCTATTTTATTTAAACAAACTTGGATTATACAGACTTTGTACATTCAATCATACCAACGGTGGGGTCGCTTTAGGTACTATTGTTTAAAAATTTATTTTGCTATTAACGTACAGAAAAGAAGGATTTTAGTTATTTGAGATTTTCCTGTTTGTTGGGATCTGCGCCGAAGTTAAGGTGGCATCACGGATTTTGGGATAAGGGCGGTTCGTGAACATGTGCATGATTGAATGCTCAGATCAAGACGTTGGTTCTAGCATTCTGTGAAAAAATAAGTCAGCGATTTAAATGTTAAAAGACAAAATATTTGTCTTAGATAGAGTCTCCGTACTCACTAGCGAACTAGTTTTGAACGGTTAATTTCGTTTAACTATTCTGATTGCGTTATTAATCACATCATGGATTCCAAATCAAATTGGGAGATTTTAAAACGAGACTGGATTAAATTAAAAATTTTGAAGGGATCAGTATTAAATTTATCATTTTTGGGCCGAGATTGGGATGGAGCAATTTTGGTGGATATTCAGAAAAAATTATGTTGCCTGCTTTTAGGCCGCTTTTGAAAAATATTTTTTTTTATCGTCTACAAAGACCCGCATATTATTCAAGATTTCCAGGCTTACTTTCCACTTAGGTCATAAAAGACCTTTAAAAATCTATTCTATAAATTTGATAAAATGACCGGTTTTACTTTTTACAATTAGGGTATTCACGACAACTTGCTTATTTGATAACCTGTTGAAAAATTATATTTAATCTTCATCTGTCGTGAACACACTTGTGTGTAAATATCTTGATTATTAAAACTGAGTAAATCAGAGCCAACGATATTGCAAAATTTTAAGTTAGGTATATTTAAAATATAATTAAAGATAATTTCTTAAAATAATATGTGATTGCATATTATGTAAATGCAATCGTTAAAAGGTTCTTGAAGAAAAAAAAAAAAGTTTATTTTTTAAGATCGACCCTACCGTAATTTGAACTCAGGTCTTGTTGACTTGCAGTCTCACATCTTCACCATTGCCATCAAGGTGGAAGTGCGAGCTTAGTGTCCTTTATAAAATAGTGGCGCTCTAACAACAAAATATTCAAATTTTGACACCCTATGGGTAGCACTGTTTTAAGTGTTTTCCAACACTGAAATTTTAACCAGGCGATCACATGTCCCAGCTCTAGGCTGGTGATGTCAGCTTACTTTTCGGTAGTACATTAAGCAAGTTGTTGTGAATACCCCAACTAATTTACTACATTTCGGACCGATTATTTATCTCCTGCATAGCACTATCTGTCACATAAACTAACAAATAACAGAGTAAAATATGGTTTTATTTGACTCATAGCAGCTATCTAATAGCCTAATTCCACTAGCACAAATATGTACATTTGAAAATATTTAAATTCCATAGCAAATATACATTCTAAGACGATAAGTGAAAGTCGGCCAATCTTTGGGTAAGTTTAGCAACTATGTCCGCTTTGACTTCGCACTTGTTAAAAAAAACGCGAAATTAATGGTTTAAAAACGAAAATGTTAAAATTACAAATGCACATATATGTGTCAATGGAATCAGGCTATAAAAGATTTGAAATCGGCCTTAACATTTTTTCAACATAAACATTTTTTAGAAGTTATGGGCTAAAAATTATCTAAATGTAAGACTTTTTTTTACCCATTATTTATTGCCAAAATTACTTAAAATTAGACAAAATTAAACCAAAATAGTTCTTAATATAAATGTCTACCAATTGGTTTTTTTGAACTTACTTCTTACTTCTAATTAGATTAAAAAAAATTAGATAAAAAATCGTACATTTTCGTAGTTTTCAGACCATAACTTAAAAAAGCAAGATAAAGTCCAAAAACTGTAAATGTAGGTAATTAGAGAACACAAAGGTCTATTAAAAAAGCCAAATCGGGATTTTTTAGAATTTATAAAACAAAAGTTTTTCTTATAAAGACAATTTTGTTTACCTTTGACCTGTTTTCGGGTCCATTAAATAAACTCCGATCAAGCTTAAATTTTATTACGTTCCTGCAGTTCTGGAGGTGACGATTGGGCATGCTGGAACTACCTACCCCGCTACTTCCCAAATGGGCACTTACTAGAGTGACCCTATGGTAAGCGAACGCCGAAATACCCAGCTAACTTTTCGGCTAGTTCCTACATGGGTAATTACTTGAGTGACCCTATCATGGGTACGAATGTAAGTACCGTATTTGCGGACATTTCATGAAGAATCGCATTGCTTAGGGTTAGTAAAGTAAATAGAGGTGGTTTCCTAGTAAGTACTTATTTCACCAGCTAGGAACTAGTAGCTCAGAATTGCAGGGGTATGTTTTATATTTAAAAAAAAACGAAATTTTTTTGGCTGGAACTCTTTAATAGCAAACCTTTTTTTAAACGGGCGATTCTTATGAATATCCACTTTGATTCGAAAAACATGATCATAAGAAAACGAAATAAGAAACGGTTGGGGACCCTGACCAAAAAAAAACAACCAATAAATGCTTTTTTTCTAGTCTTCGACGACGGCGGCGGTAAGTCGTTTAGAAAGCAACTGCTCCCTGTAGCGACTAAAATACTCCGCGACACGTTCACAAACGGAATTTCTACCATTTTCTATCCCGCGCACATATTTAAAACATATAGGAAAGAAAAATAAAAAGATAGAACGAATAACTTAAGTACGAACTCGCTTGGAAAATGTACTCGTTCTTAAATTGTTACGAATTTTTACATTCAATCGAGCTGAAATCGTTTTGCATTTGGTTTTTACATGCAAAGTGAGGAGAAGTAACTTAACGGAGAGAGATACTACGCTTATATACCCATTGAAATATCATGATATTTGCCCTTCAAAGTAGGCTATGTTTATGAATATGAATAGTTAAGGGAAAATATTTATTTTTTAATAACCTTAAAACTAACTATTTTTGTATACCTTTAACTGGTGTAAAACAATGCATACTTTAAGGGACAAAAAGCAGGATTTTTTATTAGCATAATCGTTACTGTTTTCGGCTTTTTGAGTACCTAGCACTAAGAACGAAATGTTTTAGTCCAATTATGAAATTCTCTTACTTTTTGAAAACCGAATTTAATTGAAAGTTTTGGTTCATATAGTCCGATCTAAATCGAATTACCATATCAAAACACTGTCAAGGGAATGATCTTTCTGAAAGAGGATTTTTAGAGAGTTTTTCAAATTTGATCTTTAAGATTCTGCCCCCGTTTTCGGCAATGTTTCTCTGATCCTAACCAGAGGGAGAGTTCTAACTGATTAGCTTCTAGCATTAAGTTACAACTTTTGATTGAAGCACGTAAAAAATGACAAAGGTACCACCCAGTCTATCACTCCCCTTAAGGGCAGACGTGATATTTTGTGGAGGAAATATAAAAAGTTCACTAGAACAAACCGACCGCCCATCACTTTCTAGTCACTGAACCTCTGCTCCACATAACACCTGTTGCTCACGTGAACCTCTTTTTCCATCTCACTCATGCTAAAGTTCAATGATTTTGCAATGGTTACGTGCCCATTTCCCCCGATTTATCATCCAAACAACACTCCCTTAATGAATGAAAATCGGACTCGATTTCAACTTGGATGTATGGATGGATGGATTGGAAAAGCGTGTGTTTATGGGACGTGCCATTTTGATTTGATGACGATGACCGATCACGTCAATCGGTTACGCCAGCTGACTACTGACGTCTTCTCGATTTCATGTGGCTTGAGGTGGAAAATTGGTAATGAAATTGGCAACACTTTTTCTTTACGCCCGACACCGGCTGTCCACAATTAGATTGGCTTCATCGTCGTCGACGTCGTCGTTGTCGTCAATTGCCTCTCCCCTGTAATTGGCCACATTGCACAAATCACACAAATGCTTTCAATTACATGAAAAAAATGAGCGCCTGTTTAAACATTAAACCTCCATAAATCGCTGGGAGGAGGCAGACGAATGGCGGGGGCTGCTGTGCTTGTCTCGACTCCACTTTTATTTTACTTTTTGTTAATTTGTTGACATATTAAAACCAGATTTGCAATCAAGTCGGCCAACGGGCGGGCATCGGAGTAACGGGTTGCTCGGATGACTCACGAGCCGGCGCGAGAAATAATATAAATAATGAAAAAACGCCTGCGACGACGACGGCGACGACGACGGTGATGGAAAAATAAATACAAAAAAACAAAAGCAACAAGTAACTTGTTTGCATAAGCAACAAATTTGAGTTGTGTTGTTGTTGCTGTTTCTGTTGCTATTTGTAGTGCAATCCATGCCATATAAGTCGAGTATTCCGACTTGAGTTTCGGTTCTCTCTCTTTGTAAATCTGAAAGCTTGTTTTTTTTTTGTGGGTGATTAGGCCGGCGTTTTGTTGTACCAGCTGGAAGGGCAAAAGAGTAGCGGAAGGGGCTTAAAAGGTTATGGGGCTTTTTGAGAACTTTCATAACTAATTTACATTTTGTACATATTCAAGGTGAACTTTTGTACCTACAAATGTGTATTAGAAGCAGAGTTTTAAGAACTTATTTTATATTTAGATATATTTTAATTTTGGGTGGTTCATGACTAAGCAAATTCAAAAAGGGCTGCTCACTTAACTGATCAAGTAAACATGTTCTTATTCTATTGCTCTTCTTTGTTCAGTTGCTCACATATTTTATTTTTTTTTTGTTGAGTTGTTCAGCTCCCCCACATATATTTTAGATATATACCAACAAGACTTGTCCGAAGACGTCCAGTGACCTTCTGTATTCTTATGTGCAAATTCCCCTATCTATTATTGCTTTCTTTGGCCCGCTGGCTATTCCTTATCTTTCCTTTAAAAACTAGAGTCAGCTTATCCAACACTGTAAAAAAAATATGTAAACCTTAAAAGCGCTAAAATAGTCGGAGAGCCTTACATATTTATTTTAGGGTAGCTAAAGAATGTAATAAAACTGGAACAGATTAAAGCCGCTTATAGAATGATAGACTAACTTAGACTCTGTACGCAGTAGTTGCGTGACCCTGCACAATTACACAAGAATTTTTCTATTGCAAAATGGATCTTACTTAAATACCTATTTATGAGTTCATAATCCAGTGACGTAAGCTTATTTAAGCCCCAACAATTTCTAATATAAAATTTTGTGACGAAATATATTTAATTTACTATAAAATATGAAACTATTCAGCAAATCGACATGCGGCAACATTCCGAATGACTTATTACATAATTGAGTATTGTTTCTTAAATAAGTTAAATGAAAAAATAACTGTCATACTACAGGCGGTCTCTTTTTTTTTGCCTCAAATATGAGCCGGTACAAAGTATATGGGTTACCGGTACATATTAAGACCGAGTCTGGTACCTAGTATCTATGCTGAAAATACACAGTATAACAGCATTTCAGAACTAAAAGATGCTTTTATTAAGGTTCACTTTCAAAGAGAGGAGGATAAACACATTATTAATTGGCTAAATAAAATTGTTGTTGTTGAGTTTAATAATTGTTTTTGTAGTTTATGATTAGTGCTAGTCCGAAAATAAATATTTACAGATACCTCAAATACACGAAAAAAAAATTAATTCAAAAGGACTGAAATCAATCCGAAACGGTAAAGAAAACAGGGTAATTTCGGATATTCTTAAGGTGAAAAATATTGATTCGATTTAACTTTTACTAATCCTGAAAAGAATACAATTGTGCTGCGGTTATATCATAAAGATTGATTTAACCCTAATATCGGAACTTGATTTCATTCCAAAGCAGGATCGATTCAAGCATGTTTGAAATTAAACAAAACAAAAACGTCATCTGGGAATGTTTATATATGTTCATTTTCATTATGTCGAACGGGACCTTCAAAAGCTTTTGAAGTATAAAAAAAGTCAAAATAACAAGAATTTTTATTTTGTCAAAAGGCTTTACTAATAGCTCGTAATTAATCCTATAATTGGTGAAAAGCTTAATTTTAACTTTTTAAAATAATTGCAAAAAACCAACGCATTTGCACGGGACAAAAACAGAAGTTGTATTCGCGACCAACAATTCTGAACCCGATTTTAGCGAAACCCAAGGCAACTTTTCAATGTGTTAAATTTTGGAATGTGGTACATTGATGTCACATCAAAATGGTTTTGATTTTACCCATAAAAAAACCTTATACTTTTTTTGTAAATTCAATATTAATAACTTTCGCACGGGACATGTCGCACGGGACATTTATTTCTATTTAATTATAATATTTTATTTGTTATTTTGACGAAATCTTATATAAACAAGCTAAGTAAAAATGTTTTTAACAGAAGTTTTCAATGTATTTATTTTTATACACTTGAAAAGTGTATATTAATTTTGCCCAGAAGTTTGTAACGCATAGAAATATTCATTTCCGACCCCATAAACTATATATATTCCTGATCAGGACGACGAGCTGAGGTTATTTTCGCTTGTCCGTCCGTCCGTCTGTCCGTCTGTCTGTCTGTCCGTCTGTCTGTCTGTTTCTACGCGAACTAGTCCCTCAGTTTTAAAGCTATCGAGCTGAAATTTTGCACAGAGTCTTCTTTTTACTGCACGCAACTAATATGTCGGAACCGGCCGGATCGGGTGACTATATCTTATAGCTGCCATAGGAACGATCGGTCGAAAACTAAGTCTTTGTGAGAAAAACTTTTTTGATTTCTATCGTAGCATCTCCAATCGTAGTATATATTAGTTTTATATGTTTCCACACAATACCGAAAAAATTTATCAAAATCGGATGACTATAGCATATAGCTGTCATATAAACGGTCGGTCAAAAAACTACTTCTAGTGAAAAAAAACTTTTTTGTTTTCCATCGCAGCATCACTAATCTTGGTATATGTTAGTTATATATGCTTCCACATAATTCTGGAAAAATTTATCGAAATCGGATCACTATAGCATATAGCTGCCATAGGAACGGTCAAAAAACTAGTTCTAGTGAGAAAAACTTTTTTGTTTTTCATCGTAGCGTCACTAGTCTTGGTGTATATTAGTTTTATATGCTTTCACATAATTTTAAAAAAATTGATCAAAATCGGATGACTGGATGGCTGCCATAGGACTGATCGGTCGGAAAATGTGATTTACTAAGAAAAGTTTTTTTTATGGTATAAAATTTTTTATTATAAATGATTAAAAAATTTTAAATATCTGATATCTATATCCTATATATATTTAACCGTTTAAATCAGTTGGAGTAAAGTCTTTCAAGTGTATTAAAACTTCGGCACAGTCGAAGTAAGCTTTGCCTTCTCGTTATCATATAATATCATAATAATATAAAAAAAAAAAAAAAAAATTTTTCAATAATATTGGATCGTCCTTTAACTTTTATCTCCACTGTTTGCAGCTCTCTTTATTTTTTTTTCGCCGTTTTGCTAAAAAAAAAAAGTATAATTTTACAAAAAATGAGTCATTTATGTAAGAACATTTTTTAAATTTCACACTTACGATGTCGCACGGGACTTAAATGTTATAATATGTACAATGATCACAAATCTTCATATTTTTCAGCAATGGTTGTTTTTTCATTAGAATTGTATACAAAATCTGTATTTGTACTCAATATTGGAAAAGCAAGTTACTTTTGACGCACTAATATCTAATGTTGTTATTCACTGTCGCACGGGACATCAAAATATGCGATATTGCAAATCAAAAAATTAAGTTTTTTTGCATTCGCATAGTGTCTTATGAATTTTTTGTTTTACTCTTTGTTCCTTTGAAAAGATTTAAGAATGCAAAAGTCTCAATGCATAAGAGAGAAATTTTCAAACTTTTATCAAAACAAAAAGTTTAGAAGAAATATTAAAATGAGAAAAGTTGTGGGTTATATGAAGTGGGTTATGAATAAATTTAAAAATTGTTTTTATTAGTTTAATATCATTTGTTTCATAAAGAAAGAGTTTTGAGAACGTTTAATTTTGTGGTCTAGCTGGACGTTTCGGTGAATATACCATTATATAAGTAGAGGCAAATGTTCAAACTGTCGGTTGTTCGGAATAGGGCACTCTCGTTGGATTATGAATAGATAACTCTTCACAAGCTCTGGATAGGATATATAAATATATATTATATTATATTTATTTTTATGTTCAATGTAACGTCTTCAAACTTGGCATTTATTATTATTATGCATTCACATAATTCTAGCAAGTTTGGTTGAAATCGAACTACTATGTAATTTAGCTGACATACAACCGATCGGCTTGAAAATTGTTCTTAGTAAGAAAAACTGTTTTGTTTTCAATGGTAGCGTCTTTAAACTTGTTAATTATGAATGTTATCTGCTTAAATACCTATTACCAGATCACTTAAAAGTTATTTTCGTCACAATGCTTGAAACACTTTTGTAGAGCTTTGAAATGTTTTTGAATAGCTGTCTTATTTTTATAAGTAATGTGCAGTAAGTAAAATTTATGTCATCTGAGAATAGGCGGTTAACACTATTTCATTGAATGAATATTTTGTATAACTTTCATATATAACAATCATCGTCTGGCTTGGTCAGCCTATTGAAAAGGTTCCATGTGTTTTTCAGCTTGGGAAACCACTTAACTAGCACTGTTCTAAGCGAAATTAAAATTTGTGTAAGAAAATACGAGAAACTCCAAGTGTATTATAGCTGTTCACTATTTTTGATTCTCTTTTACTCCTTATTTACACTTTATTTGCTAGTCCGTTTGTAACGGTCTGTACATTGAAAACAGCTGATGAGTTAATGGTTATGCACCAAACTATATACTTTTCTGTATGATTTGGTTTAATATCCATGCAATATATAAATTATTCCGCTCGTATTTAGGGGACATTAAGTTTTAACTTTTTACAACATTTTGGTCAAATTACAATTGACCAAGTTATGTCTAATAAATGTAATAATTTGTAAAAATATCTGCTACTGACTTAAAGGGTGCCATATTCTTAAAGGTGCCATATTTCCTAATCTGCATAAATCCCTTCCAGTCCAGCTTATGGTACACCCCTTCTGCACCAATTAGTATTAGGCACATGTGATTAAACCAAAAAAAAAAAAGAAGCTTTTGAAGAAAAACGACCAAAAATAAATAAATAATACACAAGAAGGTAGCAAAACTAAAGAAGACAAACACAAAAAAGAGGGGGAGAGCCTTAAAAAGAAAGCTTCATCGTCGTCGCCGTCGTCGTCGATCCCCCAACACAAACAGCGACAAGCGACGTCCGACGACCGGAAATGTGCAATAAAATTTGAATGTTTCTTTATTATTATCATCATCCCCATCATCATCCGCAACAGCGGGAGCAGAATCAACATCCAGAGCCAGTCTCAGTCGCAGTCTCCTCCGTGTTGTGTTGTCTGTTCGTTTTCATGTTTTTTGTTTTTGTTTCCACTCCAGAGACCAGTTTTTTGTTCAATCTTCTCTCGTGACGCAGGCGCAGAAATAATAAATTGCAGCTCGCGGTGACGTTGCCAAAAACAGGACAACGCGTTGCCCGCTGCCGATGCTGCTGCTGCTGCCGCAACTTTTGCTCCTCCACCAACGCCACCGCCTCCATTCCATTCATTCATTCATTCATGCGTTTGGGTGCTCTTAGGACCACTCGACGACCAGGCAGGCTTAGTATAGGGGTCTGCTCGAAATGTGCAGAAGTCGCCTGACTGGTTTATGTGCCCCTTCGATTTTGGGCTCCAAGATGTGTGTGTGTGTGTGCGCGCCTGGCTGGAGAGCTTACTACTTGATTCTCAGCTTTATTTTTAAACTTTGTTTCCTGTGCACTGAGCACAACTGAAAATGCTAAATGAGATTTTGGACAAATCACAAATTGAATGTTAAGAAAGGATACAAATGGTCAAATTCAATCAGTTAAGTCTTGGTTAAAGATTAGGAAGACTTTTATGGGTTGTAATAGATCTATTTGAACAGGGACCTTACACAGAGAAAAAAAGAGCTCAAGATCAATTTAATCTTTGCTGGTTAAACTGATCTTTTAAAAGTATAAAATTTTTTCATACTTCACATAAATAGTCTCTTAGACGTTTGTCCATAAGTGTGTGCGTTGGCTGACTGCGTTGAGGCGTCATTCCATTCGTGTTAAGAGCAAGGTCTCGAGTTCGCCTCAGACCAGGCAATGTTTTTTTTTTTTTATATAAAAAAGATCGTATTGATATTTTTATCATATCAAGTTAATCTTCGTCATATCGGAGTAAAATTGATATGAAAAAATGTGGAAGTGACTGCCATTTCATATCAATTTTTTTCTCTGTGTACTTTTTGGAACATAAGGAAACATTATATTTAGAACTTATGATTAAACCAAAGCAAACAAATTTTTGATCGAACTTCTTTGTTCTGGTGTGATTTCACTACTTAATGCCAGTTTGTCCTGCTTAATATAGAAAAGATACAAAAAATCAACTAGGGAATTCTTTGTCGTTGCATTTTTTCGCTCTCATTTCTAGTTTGGAACGGAGGACGACATGGAAGTTTTTTCGGGTATACCTTGAGACAAACTTCTCCCATGTGTTTTTGCCTTCATTGTTTTTTTTTTTATTTTGCTTTCCTCCATTATATTTTAGTGTACAAGCTATATACCCGGGTCGAGCAGGTCCTCAGAATGGAGTTAAATGTTTCTTTTACAAAATTCTGAAAAATGTTCGATACTATTTTTGGAGAGTTTATTATCAAGTTTTAACCGTTGATATCCTGTTTACACATTTTAGCTTGGTCAAGCTGGTTTGTTACCAGATTTGAAACTCAAACATATCTAACTCCGATTTTTCGAACATACAAACAGAATTTCTAGTATATAGCTCAGATAATTTCTACTGGTTCGCACCGGTTTTGACCCTTAAAAAACGAAACAATCTCATGTTCGCATTCCACACAAAAATGACCCAATACGAATACGATTTTGGTTGTTTTTGGGTCGGAAGCCATTTGTAGAACAAATGGTTTGAGAATATATTTTAAAAATTTAATAATTTCCAATTTGTAAAAAATATTGAAAAATATTGATCCAAACATAATTTTGTAGCTAAATTAATTTATATTGTATGAAATTGATCTGGTTCAACCATTATAAAGTCTAACTCCATATTCCCAATCTGCACAACAAATTTTAAGTTCATAACTTAAATAATTTTTAAGATATGGCTCTGAACCACTTTCAAACCGGTTCAATCAGATACGGAACCAATACCTAACACCAATTTTACCAATCCACACTCCAAATTTCTAGTTTATTGTTTAAACAAGTCCTTAGATAGGTCTCTATCAGAGCCAGTTCATTTGGGTTCAGAACTAGTGTTTAAACAGTAAAAATTCTTACTCCATATTACTAATATGCAGACCCAATTTCAAGTTAATAGCTAAGAGACATCTGGCCCTAAATCACTTTTAAACCGGTTCAAACTGGTTCGGAACCGGAAAAATATCCATCTCCGAACAATCAACCCATCACCATTATTAAAGTTCATAGCTTATATTATATATTTTCTGAGATATGGCATTGAACCACTTTTATACCTAATTTATACTGCATTGAACCACTTTTGAACCAAATTTATACTGCTTTCGAACCAGTTCAAAGACTTTGAACATAAGGCCATGTTCCGAATTCCTAGGCCATTTTGGAGGTGGTATGTAGGTGACAAGCTCGAAATGATTCCACTTTTTATTGAGCAATCGGATTTACTCAAATCTTATATAGTAGCCGTAGATATACTTGTCAATTTGTATATACACAAATGAAATTTCAACTCGAAATAGAAACGTTTACACTCTTTCCTGATCGACATGAACATACTGGTAAAATTTAATAGTATAAGACTGGGTTCACACTGTTCGACGCATGAGACATGACAATCTAGTAGGTTCTTAGCACGGAATTGCGACGTTTCGAAAACAAAAACAAAATGCACGCCATATCGCAACAAGCCAGACGAAAGCAAAAACAAAATACTAGACGGCTTTTCGACTCAAAGATCGCTTATAAGGGTTTTTTTTCTGTTTATGTTGGACTGCTCCAAAACTTAAATTTCATGCCCACCGCTAGATAGTATTTTGGTTTAGAAGATCATTCTTTTCTTTTAAAAGTTCCCGAGCAAAAATTGTGTTTTTGTGTGAAAAACTTAATTCTTAGCAATAAGGTTGACTCTGAGCGCCTGAACTAAGTGATCAAGGAACTCGGCGCCTAGAGCGTTAAGGATCTGATTAAGTTGGCTAGCGAGAAAATCTTATCGATGCCTGTGGGGTGGTGGTGGAGCTGCTGGTGGCTATAAAAAAAACAAAATTCGAGACAGAGGATGATGACATTAGCTTCGCTTGCTTCGAATACGCAGCAGCAAGCTTCACACACATAAAACACACAAATAAGTTGTACTGGCTTAAGAAGATAAGTAAAGTAAAGAAATACTCAAGTATTGAATTTATGTGATTGGTGATACTAGAGCTTTCGTTGATGTGTTCAAAATCTATTAATTTTTTTTTAATTTTGGGGCGCAAGAGTACATCGGAACCAAAAATAAATAGTGAATTTGATTTTATTTTATCGGTTTTTAGCGACCTGATATTTTATCTTCATAATTTTGTATACATTTTCCAGACCTTACAATTTTGGAACGGGAATCCCCCAAATTTCGAAATAAAATGCCTGATCGGCACGGGATTAAATGGATAGTTTTGGGTCGAAACGGGATAGACGTGGATTCTTTCATAGACGCGATTTGTTCATTTAGTAGTAGAAATTTAGTAACAATTATTCACCATTAGGGAAAGGGACCTTATTTAGAACCGTTGAAAATGTTTATTATTAAAACAAACATCAAACAAAACAAGTGTCTACTTTAGCTACAATATTCGTCTATTAATTAGAAAAGCGAAAGATGACCCTTTCTTTATAAAAGTCAGCAGTCAGATGAGATCCAGTTATCGTAGGAGTCAAACATTTAATCATGCCACGAGATAGAGCTGACCTTTGAGCTGTGTAGACTCAAGAGGTGAGACATTTTTATATACAAGAATTCCAGATGCAAGATCTTTTAGGTAAAACTACAGACTAACGTAAGTTAAAATTCTTATTCTCAAGTAAGTTAAAATTCTTATTCTAATTCAGAACAGAAAAACAGAAAGAAAACAAGTCACCTAGAACCAATAGACAGACAACATGAATAGAAATAGAAATAGATGTCCAGTTCATATGCGAATCGACCAATCAAAAGTGTCAGCAAATAAAGTTGAAAAAGTAAAAGGATCATGCAAGTGAATTTCAGAAAAAATGGTTTTTGTATTCACTTGATATTAAATAATATTAATTTTAGCTTTGGATTTAATAGAGCTGAATGCGATTAAGAATAAGAGAATGAATATTTATATATACCCAAAATAAGTATTCTATATGATCTGGACAGCGGACTTAGCATATATTCAGATAGAATAATATCGTAGTAGGACAGTGTAAATACGTTTTCAAAGAATCTGGCCATTTTGTGTTTGTTTTCTGCCTCTTCAACTCTTCAAATTAAATTCCAGTTAAAAATAATATTATATATTATAATAATATCCATTCCGAATAAATATTAATTAATGCATTTTTTTCTGTGTAGAAAAAGACATGTCACATCAGCCCACAAATTGTTTAGATATTGACTTTTTTAAGACACAAACTAACCTAATCAGTTTCACACAAATTGCCCACAAATTGTTCTATTCTTGCATCACTTTGTGAAATGCTAGTCCATAAATTTGTTCTTTATTTTATATGCCATAGATGAACTAATAAACTGTTGCATTGACCTAGTTCTGTCCATTGGTATATATCATGACCAATTCAATTGTATGTACTAAAACCATAACTTAAACTAACCATCATTCCAGTTCCCAACCACAAAAACCCACTCATACACCACAAGTTTTTGCGTTTTGTGCGACTTCCCACGCCAAAAATGAATAAATCGAGATATTCCCTTAAAAATTTATAAATGCCAAACACGTTTCGGCCCAGCCAGACGATATTTTTGCTCAGTGTAAGCCACTCACACATTTACGCAGAAATGATCGTAGAAAAACGAGTTTTCTTAACCAATTTTATTTGTGACTTGGAAGTTTCGATTGTGTTTTTGTTTTTGTTACTTTTTTTTTTGCTGGTGTCTTTATGCATAATTTTTTTTTTCCTGACCGAGCCTGCTCCGCTCAACGATACTCGAAGAGCTTTTTTTTCTTTTAGCAGAAATTCATTCAAAAAACGAAAGACTTAGGCAACAAACTTGAACGTGACTGCAAGGCAGACAAAGGGGGAGGGAGTGGTTGGGGGGCGAGGCGTACGAGAACGGGATTTGTGTAGAGTTGTGCGCCGCCTCGCCTCAACTAAAAACTCAACTCCATGTGATTCATTACGCCCACTCTCAAGCAATGACAAACGTCGACCGCATAATCAAAAAGCCAAGACGATGATGATAGAGACACACAGACCATTCAGCGAGGTGTGCTTATGGGGTAAAAGTTAAGGCTCCGATGATAAAGAGAATTTATACGACAATTAAATTTTACAATTTTGTTTGTTTAATGTCATCAGCAATTACATTTTATATTGATTTGTTTATGAAAGAAAAAAGAGAATCCCTATGAACTCATTTTGCTGGAGTTTTGGCAAAGAAACTTAAAAAAAAAACAACTTAGCCTTTGGTTATGGATAAGATTCCACAGCAAACTCTTTGCGTATTTTTAATAAAATTTATTAATATCCTAAACCTTCCGGAAAAGCAGACTGACATTTTTTGTTTCTGAAAAACATATTTATTTCAGTCGAGTTTATCAGAAATTTTGATTTTAAAAAGTTAAGTTTGACAACAAATAACAATTCATCTCATTCTGCAAACAATGACGACATTAAAATTTATGCCGTTTTTATACCCGTTACTCATAGGGTAACGTTTCTCATCTACAAGTTTTTTCAAATCTAGGTGGATATTAAGAAAATGTGTGCCTACTTTTAGGCTGCTTGTGTCTACAACGACTCGTGTATGACTTTAAAAAATAGCAAACATATACCTTTTTAATATCCGCCTTATAAAATAGCCTTGTTGTATTAGGTGAAAAGTGCCTCCTGAAGCATTCGTCTCGGGAGGACTACGTTGCTTGGTTTTGAGTTATCCGTAGTTTTTAGTTATCCTTCTAGGTCAGAGTATTCATTTCGTTGATTTTCTAAGCTAAAGCTTATATGTACTTTCCAGTAAAAAGCCTTGGTGGGGTTACAATTTATAATTAATTCTCTAAGGGACGTTTTCTTATCTTCCTGGTTTTCAAATCTTGATGCTTTTTGAGAAAATGTATGTTACCTACTTTTAGGCACACAATCATAGATATCTTCTAAGCGGCCTAAAAGTAGGCAACATACAATTTCTTAACATGAAGATGAGAAACCGGCCCATAATGATGACAATTGTGTGTAACTCGTTTGAGTGTAAAGAAACTAAGACTGAATACCTAATCTCAGCAGAATTTTCTGATAGTTTTGGAAAAGAACTCCAAACGAGAGATACAAACTTTGGTTTTGCTGATTGTTGGCGCCGGTTTTTTGAAGTCTTTTAATTGGGTTCTGTTTAAAAACTGATAAAGCCCAATTTACACCACCTGATTTCTCAGAGTGTCAAAAACTCAGCTGAGCAACTCAGTTTAGTTTTTACAAAGATCTGAGAAGCTCAGTTGAGTCAGTTACTGAATTATTTGTTCATTGAAATCATCTGGTTCATGTGAATATTGTGACTTTGCTTACATAAACATAAACACAAAAGCATTAAAAATTATATTTGTCGTCCAATCAATTGAAATTCAAGACGAAATAACCATGAAATCGAACAAGAATATACAAAAGACAAAAATGCTCATAAAAGTGGGTTCGGAGCAAATCCTACAGCGCAGACTCCACAGATGTCTAAAAAAAGTAGTGTTTTGATGTACTTAAAGTAAATGTTATACAAATCATCCACATTCCGTTCTGATTTGGTTGATTGATGGTGATATTTACTTCTTAATGAAACAATAGTTTGCAGTTCGTTTGTTAAATTTTAATACGAATTTTAAAACCGATAGACAGAAATCGATAATAAATGTACAAAAATCCAGGACACTCATATGAGCGCTCAAGACTATTAGAACCAGTTCAATTTCATCTGATATCTCAGCTAATCACTCAGATGACAATTCAGACGCCTTTTTACTCGGTCGGACATCAACTTAGACGAAAATTAAGCTGAGAAATCAGGTCGTGTAAATTGGGCTTAAGCAATGATTAATAACCGGTTGAAAATGGATTTGACTACGATTAACCCTTTAAACTGGGTTTTTTTTATTTTTTAAGATAGGGGGTATTACATTTTATTGATACAAATAATACAAAAGACTGGGTTCACACTTTCGACGCATGAGACATGACAATCTTATGTTGTCTTATTTGCATTGTGAAAAGCTTGTCATTTGACATTCAAAACAATAAAATGAAGGCCTACTAGATTATCATTTTTCATCAGGGTGTCAAACCGGAACCCGAACCGGAACCGTATACCGAAAAGAACCGATTGAAACTCAGAACCAGAACCGTAACCGGAACCGTTATTATTTATTTTTTGCGTACCGGTATTTCGGAACCTTTATTTTTGGAACCGAAATGACCGAAAAAAACCTGAACATTGTACCGGTACAGTTTCGGTTCTGAGTTTTTTTTTGTTATTTCATTTTTAATTGCTTTAATCAGGGATTTCTTCAGGGTAAAACGCAGGGTAAACGTAAGCAAAAACTTACAAATGTAAAGTTAAGGGACCATCTGGTATATACTGAAATTTTCAATAAAAATAACAATTTCATCTTATTTTGTTGCATATATTTTGGTTCAATAAATTCCAAATATTATTAATTTATCCTTAATTTTTGCATTTACAAAGGAAATGAATTAATAATTGGCCCAAATGGACTTAACCTAATAGCAGGGTAAAATTGTGATCGGTAACGTAATCTGAAAACAGTGTATTTAACATTTCATCAGATATCAAAAGATCTTCTTGCTCTTCTATTATTAGGACATTTTTTTCTGAGGTAAAGTTTATTATGTTTAATTTTCCTTCTTAATAACTACTTTTTGTTGTGTAGGTTGCTACCATTTCTATTATATCTTCGGACTAAAGGATTTTTAAATTACACCGGTACATACCGGTACGTACCGGTATACCGAAATAAAAACCAAGGTACCGGTACGGAACCGAATACCGAAATAAACAAGAACCTAAACAGAACCTTTTACCGAAACATTAGTTTCGGTACGTACCAGAACCGGAACCGGAACCGAAATTCGATTCGGTTTGATTCCCTGCTGAGAACACATGGGCACTTTACTCCTTTTTAAGACGTTTTAAGCAAGCCGACTCCAAAACTGCTCAATTATGTGTGTTTTCGTTAGAAATGGTTTCTGACTAGACATATCTGAGTCGCGCTTACATAAATGATGTCACAAATCAACAGACCTGCACAATGCGCTAACTTGAGTCTCTCTTTTGTGAGTCGCTGCTTTTCTGGACGCTGCCTTTACTAAAATGCATATATTCCGTGTTTTTTGTCCAATCTTACTAAGATTTTCGGAAAATAATGTAATGAACTGTTTTGCCTTCGAAACTTAATCTTCCCCCCCAAAAACTCTTAATAAAAACTTATAATTTCCTATATTTATAAAACTTCCCTCGCTTAACCACAATGAGGAGTGGACGCTCCGCCAATTCAGACAGACTAAAACCGCAAAAACCCAAATTTATGGCCTTTAATTGCAAAGCGATTTTTGACTAGCCAAAAAAAAAAAAATAAATAATTATATATAAAAAAAACATCCAAACCCAAAACTAGTTTCCTAAAGTCTATAATCTTCTCTTCTAGAAATGCGTGTGACGTCTAAGGAGCTGCCAACCACCAAATGGCGACGTGAGCGTCGTCAACGAACGGCCGAATATCAAGTTCATGAGGCCGGCAGCAACAGCGACAGGGAGCGGGATCGTGAAGAACGTGATATGGACAGTCCCATTGATATGTCGGTGACTTCCAGTACGTTGAAGCATCAGCATAGGGCCTCACCGCCACCACCTTACCGTGAGCCTTTGCCAGGCACCAATTATGTGGCCAATAGCCGACCCAGCGTCATTACACAGGCGCCACCCAAGCGAGAGCTGCAGGAGTTGAACAAATCCTCGGGTAAGCTTATACAAAAAATATTGTAAAATCTTTTGCTCATTAAACAACTCTTCTAACCACAGACAACGTGTGCGACATTGATGAGCATTTCCGTCGCTCGCTGGGCGCGGACTATGCGGCTTTGTTTGCCAAAAAGTCGCCAACGCCTACGCCCACACCCTCGCCCAGTGGCACACCCTTGCAACAGGTATCACCACATGCTCACTATCAGCCGCATCGTTCACCTTTGCCGCTGGCCAAACCTGGCTTGCCGCCAACTCTGCTGCATTCACCCACGCTGAAATCTCAGCCAGAGTCGCCACAACAACAGCAGCAGCTGCAGTCCGAGTTGCCGCCACCCCAGGAGGAGCCACTCTCTTTGCATCGCAGCCAGACGCCGCCCTCGCCGCCGCCACCAATTCCCTTAGCAGCTGCAGCAGCGGATCTCCCAGTGGCCGCTAAGCGAGCCCTGGACACGCCACCTAGATACAATACTCCACCGCCAGCCTATGGCAGTGTCACCACAGTCTCTGCCTCTTCGACGCCCACGCCTACTTCCACCACGCCTACGCCCACACCCACCATGCCCGCCATCATACGGGTCAAGGCCGAACCGGGATTGGCTGCCGTGGCAGCCGCCTCCTCATCATCCACCCAGACGCCGCCCGCCTCGCCCACCTCGTCCACGAACATTTCGATATTCACCAAGACTGAAGCCTCTGTCGATGATCATTTTGCCAAGGCGCTGGGCGACACCTGGAAGAAGCTGCAGGGTGGACACAACACAAAGGAGTAGGAGCGGTTAACGGTCTCTCTATATTACAATTACGCATATTTCAACTACACAATTGACGTTTAAAGATCTCATGATGATGTGAAAAATGGAAAAATTCTTCAACTGCGACGAGTGTATTACGACAAAACGAAAAGTTTCTGCTTAATGATTTTATTGAATATTGAATATTGATTATTGCATATTGATTATGGTTAAATGAAATGGAAATGACGTATACGTATACAAGTGACAACAATTTTTGTATTCTTAGAGACTAATCCTTAATTAATATATGCAGCAATATGCATATATAGAAATATGTATATTTAGTATATAGATATATCTATACTATATATATATATTTTACCTATTAGATGTGTAAGTGACAAAACAACAAAAACAACAACTACAAAAATCCTACAAGATAATAAATATTATTGATTATGATGGAAAATGTCAAAGATTTTTATTCAAGGGTCAACTGAAGGGACTGATACTTAGATTTATGAGAGTTAGAGATTATTTGAAACTCACTTAGATAGAAACTTTAATATGACAAGTTTTCAGCAGGGTGTCAAACCGGAACCGTATACCGAAAAGAACCGATTGAAACTCAGAACCAGAACCGTAACCGGAACCGTTATTATTTATTTTTTTCCGTACCGGTATTTCGGAAACTTTATTTTTGGAACCGAAATGACCGAAAAGAACCGAAACATTGTACCGGTACAGTTTCGGTTCTGAGTTTTTTTTGTTATTTCATTTTTATTGCTTCAATCAGGGATTTCTTCAGGGTAAAACGCAGGGTAAACGTAAGCAAAAACTTACAAATGTGAAGTTAAGGGACAATCTGGTGTATACTGAAATTTTCAATAAAAATAACAATTTCATCTTATTTCTTTGCATCTGTTTTGGTTCAATAAATTCCAAATATTATTAGTTTATCCTTAATTTTTGCATTTACAAAGGAAATGGAATAATAATTGGCCCAAATGGACTTAACCTAATAGCAGGGTTAAATTGTGATCGGTAACGTTATCTGAAAACAGTGTATTTAACATTTCATCAGATATCAAAAGATCTTCTTGCTCTTCTATTATTATTGGACAATTTTTTCTGAAGTAAAGTTTATTATGTTTAATTTTCCCTCTTTAAAACTACATTTTGTTGTGTAGGTTGCTATCATTTCAATTATATCTTCGGATTAAAGGATTTTTAAATAATACCGGTACATACCGGTACGTACCGGTATACCGAAATAAAAACCAAGGTAACGGTACGGAACCGAATACCGAAATAAGCTAGAACCTAAACAGAACCTTTTACCGAAACATTAGTTTCGGTACTTACCAGAACCGGAACCGGAACCGAAATTCGATTCACTCGCACTATAACAAAAATAAAAATTATGATTTTTGCCCTTCCAAATATGCTATGCTTATCAGGGCTGCAAACCCCTCTAATTTTGACAAGGGTTCGGTTCGGGGTTCGAACCCTTACCCTACTCTGGGGGTTCGGTTCCACAACCGGTTCCCTTCAAATTGAGAACCGGGGTTCCGGTTCGGGTTCGGGTTCCAGATAGCATTTTATATATTTATGTACATAATAAATAATTTAATAGAGTCATTTCTCCTTCACAGTAGTGGGATTGCTGAATCTGATGTGATTTTTGTGGCTATGAAATCTGCAAAAAAACACGGCCACTTTTGGCCTAAAAATAAGAGATGAGCTTTATCTGCGTATCCGTGATTTAGTAACTGTGGTTGATCATATCGGCGTAACTGTGATTAAGTCACAGTGACTGGCAGTCATCAAATCACACTGTTACTTCAAATATGCAGTCACTGTGTGATTTGATGATTGCCAGTGACCGTGACTTAATCACAGACACGCCGGGTTGTCTCATCCCTAACTTATAGTCTGGCTGAACACGTTCATTTCCGAGAATTCAGTCAGAATTATTTTTTCTACAAATGGGACCGGCTTTGGCTGGCATATTGTGAGAGTGAAATGCTAAAAAAATGAAGATATTTAAATAAAGTGCAACTTTCCCTTGTATTCACAGTGCCATTGTATCTCCATACGAACAAAATAATACCCAGAAATACGGTTTTAGATGCAAATTGAATTCACTTGCTTGAGTTTGTGTTATTTTGTCCAGTCTTTTGATGCGGATGGGAAAAAGTGTCGCCGTCCATACATGGGCATATTTTTTATATATTATTTTTATATAATATTTTTTACCAATATTTTTTCGAAGTGCAAATATAAATTATATGCTTGCCAATTTATTTTTAAAACCGAACCCCATCAATAAGAAAACAGGGTTAGGTTCGGGTTCGGGTTCTAGTGATTATTTTTAATGGGGTTCGGTTCCCGGTTCGGTTCAGGGATCACCAGAACCTGAACCGAACCGGTTCTGAAGGGTTCGGTTCCGGACCGGTTTGCAGCCCTGATGCTTATGAATATAAATAATTAAGCAAAATATTTATTTTTGATTTTTTATCGCAATTTTTTTTGTATACCTTCAATTATTCCGAAAATCTGAGTAAATGCACAATGTGGATTGTGTATGATGCTACCATAACTAACTATAAATTATCTCGTTCAAATAAATAATTGATAAATAAAATAAAGTTTACATACTTTGAGGGACTAAATAGGATGCTTTTTTTATTAGCAGAAACAAAGTAATAGTTTCAAGTACAATTTGGAAACAGCTAATGGATTTAATGGGCCTAAATCAAGAACATTTTATACTTATTTTATGTATGGCTTAAAATGTTTAGGGGGAATAATTTATAACTTTTAAAAATATATTGTTATCAAGGCTGCAAACCGGTCCGGAACCGAACCCCTAAAAACCGATTCGGTTTGGGTTTTTTAAGTTCCCCGAACCTCTTACATTTTTTGACCCCTCGAACCTAAACTCGAACCGTACCACTTTTTCCAAAAATTAGGTTCGGTTCACAATAATAAGCAATTTTACAATCGTAAGAAATTCTTATTGAGTTATATTCAAAATTAAATCTTGAAGAGTCACTTGTCTGATTGTAGAGAAGGAAATAATGCCAATAATGTTATTGATTCTTTCGAAAATTGTCTAAGTGAACATACATTAAAATTTTTTAAAAATTTTTGGAAAGGATCTAAAACCGAAGACCCAACAAATATTACGCTAACTTAGTTTGCGTATAGATGAACTTCTCCAGGAAGATATAGTGCCTACACAGAAGAAAAAACCCGAGATATTCGGACTAAAATCAATCCCAATCGATATCAAGTATCGAGAGGATTAACTTGTGTACTAATTTTCCAATTCTGAAATTATTGTCTCGATCCCGTATTTGGCTCTCGATATTGGATTTTTTTTAACAATTCACGGGTTTGATTTTGGTTTGTACTAAACGTAAAGAGAAGGGCCGAGAAAAATTTCGAACCTTCAGTTACCTTTCGTTACTTTTTACTTTACTTTTCATTCTTTCGCTATGATATTGCAATTCCGAACTTGTTTTAATCTCTGTGCAAGACTATTTGATATTTGGATCCGTACTTGAAATGAGACTTTTCGGATTGATACAAGAATTTTAGGATTGTTTTAATCCTTCGTACTTGTTTTAAGTACAATCAAGTTTGAGTTAATCGGGATTGACTTAAGACTTTTACGACCTGAAAGTATGATAAAAAAAACTAATTATAGTTCGAAATGTATATCTCGGAGCGGTCTAAAATCAAGTTTTTCAGGGTTGAAAAAATCTTAAGTAGTATATATTTCTATATCTTAGCACTTGCAAAAATCAAATTAGAAAAACAGTTTTGAACCAGTATTGAAATTTGATATAACCGGAGGCTTTTAACGTTTTTAAGTATTTCAAATCAAGGCTGAAAGCCGGTCCGGAACCGAACCCCTAAGAACCGTTTCGGTTCGGCTTTCTTGAATTGGTCGAACCGGACCATAAACTGAACATTCTACATTTTTGATACCTCGAACCTGAACCCGAACCGAACCACTTATTTAAAAAAAGGTTCGGTTCACAATATTAAGTAATTTTTCAGCCGGAAGAAATTTTCGATATGTTTATTTAAAATTTAACTTTAAAAGCCTCTACGATTGACTGTATAGAAGGAAAGTTTATAAGAACAATAGAAAGCAATGAACCGATGTCAAATATAAAATCTATCAATAATGTTATAGATTCCTTCGAAAATTGTCCAAGAGAACATACATCGAAAATAACTGAATAATTTGGAAAGGTCTTTGAAATATATTCTTCTAACTTAGTTGTACGAGCATTTTCAACACTAAAATCTGTTTTCTCTTATCTAAGATTTAGTAGAAATGAACTGCTCCAGAAAGATATAAGGCCTGAACAGGACGAAAAAAGATATCCGGACTAAAACCAATCCCAATAAGTGTCAGTTGATGTTGGATTTCAGATTGTATGAAATTTCTTGATATTTTAATCCGGAGTTTGGGACTTGAATTAACTTAAATAAGGCAAGGTCGCCTATATTATATTATATATATAATAAAATAATAGATGGTCAAACTAATTGAATTGTATAAATTAATCGTAAATAAAAGCTTCATATTATTTTTTTTAAGTGAACCGAGGTTCGAACCAAAACCTGGGGTTCAGAGGATCCTGGAACCTGTCCGTGAACAGAACATAAGGATTCCCCACTGTTTCGAACCTCCGAACCGAACCTTTTTCAAAATTTCGGAGGTTTGCAGCCCTGTTTCAAATAATAAGAAAATCAAAGAGATCAATAACCACATATTTTGTTAACCATGGCTATTTTAAGTCCATGTTTGTCGTGCCTGTGAAACTAAAATTATGGCATTATAATGCCATATACTATAGTTTTCTTTTCTGATGTTCGAGAGCACTAGGAAGAGATTTTCAAAAATTCGAGATAATTCAGTTCTTTTTATTTTCCGAAACTGTTGTACTTGGGAACTGAATAATTCAGAGTTTTTTCATTTTGTTCAATCTAAAAGTACATATATGGTGATAAATTTTGAAGTTTTTTTTAAAATTACAAATAAAACACACAAAATAAAATTGCATGGAGGAATCTTAATTACGGGCTGAATGAACTATCTCTGACATTTACTTTTTAAAGATAATCTATAATATATAAAAGAGTTCAACATGACTGAGCACAGCCCAAACCGTTAGAGATAGGAAGCTGAATTTTTCACAGTAGCTTAATCTTATTCTGAAAGTGAGTACGAAGGCGGGATTTGGAAAATTCTGTCAGGAAATGTGGAAAATTCACAGAAAACCGTTGTATGAAATTTGATTGTTTATCAGCCGATCAGCTCTAAATTTCTTTATAAAAAAATATAAATAAAAATTCAAAAATAACTGCATACCAGTTTTCCGGAAAATTAGCCCAAAACACCCCCCTGGGTTAAAAATGGATTGAATGGCCGAAAGTTTAGTTTCCAAACGATTAGCTCCAAACTCATTTTAAAGGCTACACATACAATAATATAACCTTTAAATTTTACAAACACCTACCGGAAACTGTTGTATGAATCTCTTTTGATTTTCATCCGATCAGCTTCAAACATATTTTAAAAGCTTTACATAACATTTTGGAAAATCCGAAAAATTGGCGAAAATTCTTGTGAAAAAAATAGTTTTGTCTTCCATTCGTTCGGGCTTAACAACTTTTTCAAAGCTCAAACTAGCAACTTCCAAAGCTCTATATGGAAATTTCATAAAAATTTGTATGCACTTATGTTAGAAAATCCACCCAACCATGAAAATATTGGGTCGATTTTCAATTTTTGGCCGATTTACTTCAAACTCATATTCCAAGCTGCACATTAAAAGAATATGAAATACATCGCTTCTAAATTTTGGAATATTCCGATCAGCTCCAAATTTATTTTTAAAGCTCTACATAACAAAATGTTACCGACAGGATTTCAAAATTTTGAAAAATCCGTAAAATTGTAGGAAAATGGTTAACAAAATTGAATTTGTTTCCCGACTTCGCAGGGTGAATTTCAAAATTTTCAGATAACTTTATTATTGTGTAATGTGGGTCCGAAAGAAGAACAAAAAAGTCGCATACATTAGTTTCCGAAAATTTTCCGACTTTGCAAGCGGATTTTCTATAATTGGAAAACCCGTTGCTTACAGTTGGTTCCCTATTAAGGTACTTTTTACAAGTGCGAGCAAAACGGTATAGTTTCATTTAAATGTTGACCGCCACTACGCCATAAATGGTTCATTCGGATGGTCCAATTATGGATCACTCTTTCCAGCATTGCGACACGAGAATCTCGCGAATTAGGCGAGTAATGTTGGCTTTCAAGTCTTGAATCGTAGCTGGCTTATCGACGAAGACTTTTTATTCAGGAATTTATATTAAAAGATGACACTAAGTTGAAAAGATAACATATCAACAATATACAAAACATAAACAGTTTAATCCAAGAAACATAAAAACATATTTGTTTACCAATAATCGTTGGAAAGAGATTTTAGGAACACGCGTTGAGTCGGTCATTCGGCTTTTATAGCCAAAACTAGACGCTGTAAAGGCTCCAAGCTTCCTGATTAAATAATATATGCCAATTCCAAGACGGAAACGATTGCAATTTTTTATCCATCCATAAGTTCATCCAGAACTTAAAAATATCGCCGATAAATATCCCAATAATTATATAGTAGTAAATATTCATTTTATTTTGGCTACTTGGGCAATTTGCCGTTGACCTGAAGCCGTTTTGATTTTCAGCAGGTACATTTTGTTTTTTCTTTTTTTTCTCACTTAATATAAGTGTTTATACATATATTATTATAGTAAAATTAAATTAATATACAATTTTTTCTAAAAGGCAACATAAAACGTCCGAGAGAATTGTGCTAGAGGCTTCTCTTTCTCGGAAATGGGGCCAAGCGGAAAAGCCTAATTTTAAAAAAACCTACCGGGGGGCAAAGCTCTAATGATGCTGTTATGGACCTTTGCAAACACCATCTTAAACTAAAAGGCGAAGTTGAAATAAGAGATTTGCAAAAAAACTTCACGAATACGGAAGAATGACAGCATTGTTAGAACTTAGGTCAGTTAGGGATGCGAATTCTTTCTGAAACACACCAAAAATCTGTGGCAGGATCTGAGGTATCTATCAGGGTAGGACCTTAGATTATGAGCGCAAGCAACTCTGTGGAGGCTATGCTTGGCCTAAGACGGTAGCCTTCTGAATGCTAACAATTCAAAAAAGTTATGGTTCGCAACGATCGAATGAATATAGATGGTCACTGGTTCTATTGGAACTCTTCAAAGAATTACTTATGTGCAATGCAAGGAACCGGTCAATAACGTCATGAAACTCATCTCGGATCAGACTTCCACATGGACCTAAAGTGTGAAAAGCACTGTAACCCAGATCCAAAAAACTTAATAGGCTCCAACTTTATAGAACCAGAAATAAGGTACACCAAAATTCCAATCCTAAACATCGTTAAATTTAAAAATTTTGTCCTACAATATGCTTAGCAAATAAGTTGATATTTTCACAATTTTCAAATATGTCAATGAACACTGTATTTTTACTTTTTATGAAACTTTTGTCGATAAAATGAACAAGTCTACGAATAATTTTCCCCTAACCACATTCTACATTGGATTCCGGCTAATCGAACTGCGGAACGAGGTCGAGCTAGTGGTGGTCACCTCTGGAATTAAAAGGACCTCTTTCTGGATGGCACCTGCAGAATTGTCACAATAGTAAACACGGTCGTCATTGAAATAAAAAGTTCGAAAATTTTTGCCTGTATACATATATGCAATCGATGGGACCAAGATTAGGAGACTGTGTATGACTTCTTTTGTCGTCTGACTGCAATAATACTATGATCATTGGAGACTGCAGCGCGCGCGTATTGGGTACGGAACAGGTAGTCACCCAATCTTACGGACTCGACAGACTTAGCAAAAACTGCTCGATGTGCCAAAGACGGTGTTGTTGATGGAAGGGTCGCAAGCTAATTGAAATGTGTGAGTCCATGCAAATGACCCTCGTAAACGGCCGTACCAAGAGTGACCAGGAAGGAGAATTCACCTTTGTTAAGAGGAAACGCTTGCTCTACAATCGACTACTGTAGCCGTGGCGAGGTCTTCGCCGTTATGTCTGTAGATGGACAAATTTTCTCGGTCATATGCCACTTGTTGTGACTTTGAGCTAACTAACGTTTCTTCGGTAACCTCTAAATCAACATTAATGCCAAAAACTTCGCTGGAATCAGAAGAAAGAGAACTACGTTACCGAGCTTGATAAAGGAGGTGGAGCGTCTTCGCCACAGCGCCGAGCATAATATTGACAAGACTGATCTTACAAAGTTGATAGTAAAAGCAGCAGAAACTATGCAGATGAAGGGAACTGTGCCTAATAACCAAGCATGGTTTGCGGCTCGATGTGTATGCGATCTAGAGACTTGGTTTCATCAATGTAAATCAGTATAGGAAGGACAATACGCAAGACTCAAGGAAAATACCGCCAAGCCAATAAAGAATATAAGGCCATATGTCATATTAAACAACATGAATATTATTTAAAGCTGGGGGAATTATGACGTATACAATGCTCGTAATTCAAAAAACGTACTAGTCAATCTTAAAGTCTATAAATAAAAATCCAACCATTCGGCAAATTAAAGTTGTTGCACCGACATTAGCTCAGCATTTTAAGCAACTACTGTGGAATTTAAACTCGGAATTACAAATACAATATGCTTTACCGATCACGGTGTCAACCGAACTAGATAGATGCATCTCAATAACGGAAGTCAACGAAGCAATTGCCAATTTGAAGATAAATAAAGCACCAGGGGAAGACAAGATTTCTGCTGAATTTTTTAGGAACGCAACTCCAAACTTCATAGGACTGCTAACACTCGTCTAAATCCTTATGTTCAATAACGGGTCCTTTCCTGACTCGTTTAAACGGAGCATTATATTTCCAGTTTTAACAAAGGGGCCCCATCGAATGCCAGCAACTACAGAGGAATATTTGCTTAAACGTTATAATGAAAATTTTGCCGGAGTGCTACTTTCCCACCTGACCGAATGGGTAAACCATTCGAGATTATGGAGTGAATTTCAGACGGGCTTTCGAAAGGGCTATTCAACTGTCGATAGCATCTTCGTCCTGACTCAATTACTCAGTCTTACCTGCATTCAAAAAAAAAGCTATATATATTTTTATTATTGACTTTAAGGCTGCATTTGATACAGTGAATAGAAGAAGTCTGTTCTACAAACTGAGCAACATTGGGCTATCTACAAAATGCTCAAGGTAATATTTCAGCTATATGACAAAAATACAGCCCTCGGTTTGGGACGGCTCCAGATTATCTGATTAGTTTGATACTAACGTGGAGCAAGCAGGGATGCTATCTTAAGCCCTTTTATTTTCGCTATATGTCGACGACATAACACAGGCCCTACCAGGCAGAATTTCCTTTGCTGGATAGCAATTTAAAACATTGATGTACCCGATGACATGTGCCTCTTTGCCGATTCCCCGCAAATGCTTCGAAAATGATCGATAAGCTTCACGAATATTGCAATTCTGGTGCCTTCAAATCAATACGGATAAGTCTAAATCATGGTAGTAAAACAGGGTGGAGGTCGTTACGCACGTGCAGAAGGTTGGACGATAGACGGCGTTATCCTCGAAAGGTGAAGCGTTACAAATACCTCGGGTGTTACTGTCTCACAATATATCATCTAAAGTCCACCTTTTGAGAAGTTGAAAGATGCAAAAGTGGCTATCAACGCGTCATGGAAAACTCTGCTTGTAGGAAAAACATCAAATAACACAAAATATGCAGTATTTCAAGCAGGAAGTCCGATCAATCCTGTGCTATACTTCTCAAGTATGGGGTCACAATCTTATGAACATATTGAACGGCTACTAATCTTCTTCGTTAAAGTATTTAGACTCCCGCCAACTTCTCCAAGCTACGCAATATTCATCGAAACTGGTCTGCCCACGCTTTTACGTACACGCTCGAAACCCATTTCATCTACGCAAACAAGATAATGGTATGGAAAGTTCAAGACTGCCCAAGATCATAACCAATCAATTTCTGAGCGAAAAGGTCCCAGTTCTTTGAGAAGATGGGATAGCATCTCAAATGACTACTGGAGTTAACTATCAATTTGGTAACCATATTCTTTGGCAACAAACCCAAGCCCAAATCATCTCCAAAATTAGTAGTAAGAAAGGAACGGGTTTATTGCACAAGCAGAAGGAGCACAGAAAGAGACCAGTATAAATCACCTCGTACTTAACCTCGGGTGAGAACTTCTTTTCTGACAGTGTGGGGGTTGACAGAATCAACGCTATCTTCAGGACGAGATGTGAAACACTTATTAACTCCAACCACAGGGTAACACGCAGAAGAACTGTACCCTCTGCAATATGTGTGCACAGGAAGATGTGTGGTTAAAACATAAACAGTTTAATCCAAGAAACATAAAAACATATTTGTTTACCAATAATCGTTGGAAAGAGATTTTAGGAACACGCGTTGAGTCGGTCATTCGGCTTTTATAGCCAAAACTAGACGCTGTAAAGGCTCCAAGCTTCCTGATTAAATAATATATGCCAATTCCAAGACGGAAACGATTGCAATTTTTTATCCATCCATAAGTTCATCCAGAACTTAAAAATATCGCCGATAAATATCCCAATAATTATATAGTAGTAAATATTCATTTTATTTTGGCTACTTGGGCAATTTGCCGTTGACCTGAAGCCGTTTTGATTTTCAGCAGGTACATTTTGTTTTTTTCTTTTTTTCTCACTTAATATAAGTGTTTATACATATATTATTATAGTAAAATTAAATTAATATACAATTTTTTTCTAAAAGGCAACATAAAAAATAGACAAATAATAGCAGTCTTTTCACATAAGTTTTACATTTAGAACGATTTAGGCATAATTTGACTCCTATTTTTCAAAGCGTGGATTATATTTATATGAAGCTAAATTCAGCCAGTTTCTTCCTTTAAGAATCGAATTATATCTCTTTTTAGAAATAAAATAAAGATTTTTCGATTTATTGATATTATTTTTGGTATCCATAACCATAGGTTCGATAGGATTTTAAACCGCTAAATGAACCTTAAAGTTTATGTCGGGTGCGAGCCTACGGATCAAAACTTTTGGAGGTTTGCTGGTTCTGAAAGGTATGCTCTTAACTGGGCGGGAGCTGGATATGATGTTGCTGCTGCCCCGGCAGCCCTAGTCCCTGGACATGATCCGTTGCTACGTTGGAGCCCTTTAGTTTCTTCAGAGTGTCATTGATGATAAACTGAAAAGGGAACACAAAAGAAAGAGTTAAATGATCACCGCTCCAAATCCGCGCGCACACTTACATCTGCTTCTTGGCATGATGAGTCCAAACTTTGCATTGTTGTTGCTGGCGAAGATGTGGTGTAGGAAGAAGATCCCAACAATTCCGATTTATCCACGACATTCAAACCAAAGATTGAAGCTGGACAGGATTAGCATGGATCTCATGTTCCCTTAATTTTCTGTGTGGTTTTTTTGCAGGTGTCTGCTATTTCCTGTGAATTACAACTACAACAGCAACAACAACAACTTCTGCTGCTGCTGTTTTATTTATGCTCTCTCTCTCTCTCGCTCACTCTGCTCTCCGTTTGGGTTTCCCTTTTTTTTGCACTCACAACTCGCACACAACACTTTTCGTTATGATTTCAACTTTTGTTTTTGTTATTGTTGGGAGGAAAATTGTTCAATGCTTCTTGGGCCCGTTTTTCCCGTGAGTGTGTTTTCCCCCCCTTACCGACACTTTGAAATTTGTAATTTCTTCACTCTTTTTCTGCTTCTTTGCGTGACATTTTCTCTCTCGCACTCTGCGCCCCCTCTTTGCGATGGCAGGAGTCGTCTTTTTTATTCGCCTTTTTCTGCCTGGGAAATGTGTTGAATGCTTGCGCTTGTTGTTGTCTTGCTAGGCCCAGCGCTTGTGCTGTTTCTTTAATAATATTGCTTAGTTTTAATTGTTTAAATTGTTTAAAACTTTTATTTTTGCTGTACTGTAGAGATGAGCGATATTTACGTACTTGTTACGGAGTCACGAGTAATTTGGCAAGGTAACGAGTCATCCAAAGTGCTGCCTAGCTATCGATAGTTGTGAGGAGAGTGTGCGATAGGTTTTAGATTGATAGCGATAGAACGGCCAAACGGATGGATAAGCGATCAAATCAGTACTCATAGAAGGTGCTACAAATAAAATCAAACGAACATTTTTTTTAAATATATGCGAAATATAAGAGATTTTATTTTAAATGCTTATTTATAAGTGATGTGGCTTATTTAAGTAAATTGACTTTGAGTTTTAGGGATGGGATATGCACTGCAGGATCGGGACAGAACGGAATAATGCAGAGCGAATAGTTTAGCTTTGGAAATTTTTATACTATCAAAATTTTTGCATTTTACAAATTTGCTTTACTAAATTCTGAGAGTCTGTTAGGCTTTTTTCGAAAACCTGGCGAAGAGTTTTCTTTAGGTTATTTCAGTTTTCGGTTCCGATATGGTACTCAGATTTTTATTTCGGTATACCGGTACAAGTATATTTTTATTAATATTAAAACATTTTGATTATTTCCAGATATCAACAAAATTAATAGATGTTAAGAACTAAAAAAATTTTGTTCTCATAAAAAAATTTTAAATATACCAAGTTCTAGCTTTTTTATTTTTTTGACCTAAAATTTCGCTAAACACTTCTCTTCACGCTTCCATTGGTATCCCAACAATCAGAAAAAATCAACCTTGAATTAAGGAATTCTCCATTCTTATGTCGCACAAAGGTCATTTCTCATAAAGCTGAAAAAATATTTCCTAATAATGGTTCGAAATAATACGCTCAAAAATTCGCCGTATCTTTTTCAAAAATAGAGATCTTTGGCGATAGATTTAAACCAATACTATAAAACTTCGGTCCAATATAGCTTATAATACGCTGGTAAAATACTCAAAGGGGCATATCAACTTTAAAAATCACAATTTTTCGATGAATTCAAAAAACATTGTTTAGGTCGAAATTCGATTAAAATCCAGATTCATTATTTCCAAAATTTATAATATCATTTTTCTAACATTTTTATTAAAGGGAGGATTTTTTAAGACTTGGAAATCTTAAAGATTTAATTAGAGGGTTTATATTTAGCAAAGAAAAGCTTTCCTGTTTTTTAGAAAAATGTTTTCTATATCTCTTATATCTTAACCAGAAGGCAAAGCTAACTTCGACTGTTCCGAAGTTTTAATACTAAATCATTGGTAATAAAAATTTGATACCATAAAAAACACTTTTCTTAGTAAAACACATTTTCCGACCGATCGTTCCTATGGCAGCTATATGCTATAGTCATCCGATTTTGATCAATTTTTTCAAAATTATGTGAAAGCATATAAAACTAACATATACCAAGATTAGTGACGCTACGATAGAAAACAAAAAAGTTTTTGTAACTAGAACTAGTTCTTAGACCGATCGTTCCTATGGCAGCTATATGATATAGTCATCCGATCTGGCCGGTTCCGATATATTAGTTGGGTGCAGTTATAAGAAGACTCTGTGCTCGATAGCTTTAAAACTAAGGGACTAGTTCGCGTAGAAACAGACAGTCAGACGGACAAGCGGAAATGAACTCAGCTCTTTGTCCTGATTAAGAATATATATAGTTTATGGGGTCGGAAATGAATATTTCTATGCATAACAAACTTCTGGGCAATATACACTTTTCAAGTGTATATAAAGAGAATTTGATTCTGGTTATTTTTTTAAGGCGAATTTCCAAAATGTAAATCTTTTTTCAGTGTATACATATATTGCTATTTTACCGTTGAAATATATATATTTGAAGTAATGAAAAATAATTCAAATAAATGGTAATAAGCCGAAAAACGGTATTGGCGTTTCGGTATGGTTCCGGTTTTTTCGGATCCTATCATAACGGTTTGCGGCTCTCAAAAAATTCAAATATCGGTTCCGGTTTCGATACCGGTACCTGGCTTTGAACGGCTTTTTTCGGTTAACAGTATAATTCCCTGATTTAACTACATACAAAATTTGGGGGACGTCAAATTAAAAGAGTGGCAGAACCTTAAGCTACGCCACTGCTTTCCCGTGTCTTTTAGATAAGAATATAAGACAAATTTAAGAATTTATGGACTTCAAAGGTGATACGGAGGGAGAAAAGGATGAATAGGACAAGCCAGAGTTAGGTTGAATTTAAGACATTGCATACAATTTAAAGATTGAAATAAACGCAAGTAAAGCGTATTTGTTATATTTATCTTATCCATTGCTTTCAATTGCTTACCAAATAAGGATAACACCGTGTGACAGTGAAAATATACTTTTGAAATGACCTATCGTACGCTGTAGTGGAGGTCGAGTATATCATTTCCTCATACTTAGTTTGTTCAATACACCCCCAAAATCTGAAGTTATGGCCCAAAAACCGCTTTTTGCCTTTTTTACTCCATTAAGTTGAAATAATTCGCGCATTGACCGTCCGATTGTTTCAAACCTGGAAAATTCTGATAGCAACGGAATGAATCTAATATATTGTAATCAGTGGTTATACAGATTCAACGCGATGGCTGAGAAATGCGGGTTACAGTTATGGAAATTTCACCCTTTTTTTATGAAATTTCAACTTTATGAATTTCAATTTCAATTTTTTCTTAATCTTTATGGTAAAAGTCCATTCAATTCTACGTTAAACACAGGTGGTCCCAATAATTTTGGTTATCATTTGACGACGCTATTCGCAGATTTCAGAGCACACCTCGTCTGTTTTAAATTTTTTAACATAGTTGAGTGTCAGTATAAGTAAACTTTGATTTATTTTTAGTGTGCTTACATTTTAGTGTGTGCAAGTAAAAGTATACTATGTTTATGCCTGACGGGAAATTTAAATTATATTTCTTAAATACAAAAAAAATATATATTCACGTTTATGCTTTACGAATTCTGGACCAATAATGCCATTCTCCATATACCGTAGTTCCGGCTGGTCACGGGTGGGGGCCACACAAAGACCATTTGGAGATATGTTTCGCCTAAGATGTCCAACATATCCCATACCCTCAGTATAAGCCCGAGAATGTTTTGTGATACCATCAAAATTTTAGTCCAGAAAACCTGGGAATATTAAACTTTGAAGAAACTCTTGACTCCGCCGGCTTTTAAAAAAATTTTAACAGATTCTCCGAATTTAGTAAAAAAGTTGTAAAATGCAAACATTTTGATAGTATAAAAATCTCCAAAATCGCGCTTATTCCGTTCCGTCCCGATCCTGCAGTGCATATCCCATCCCTAAAAGTCAAAGTCAATTTGCTTAAATTAGCCATATCTCGTATAAATAAGCAATAAAATAAATGTATTTTGCATATATTCGAAAAATTTCGTTTGATTTTATTTGTAGCGCCTTCTAAAAGAACTGATTTGATCGCTCATCCGTTTGGCCGTTCTATCGCTTTCAATCTAAATCCTATCGCACACTCTCCTCACAACTATCGATAGCTAGGCAGCACTTTGGCTGACTCGTTACCTTGCCAAATTACTCGTGACTCCGTAACAAGTACGTAAATATCGCTCATCTCTACAGTACAGCAAAAATAAAAGTTTTAAACAATTTAAACAATTAAAACTAAGCAATATTATTAAAGAAACAGCACAAGCGCTGGGCCTAGCAAGACAACAACAAGCGCAAGCATTCAACACATTTCCCAGGCAGAAAAAGGCGAATAAAAAAGACGACTCCTGCCATCGCAAAGAGGGGGCGCAGAGTGCGAGAGAGAAAATGTCACGCAAAGAAGCAGAAAAAGAGTGAAGAAATTACAAATTTCAAAGTGTCGGTAAGGGGGGAAAACACACTCACGGGAAAAACGGGCCCAAGAAGCATTGAACAATTTTCCTCCCAACAATAACAAAAACAAAAGTTGAAATCATAACGAAAAGTGTTGTGTGCGAGTTGTGAGTGCAAAAAAAAGGGAAACCCAAACGGAGAGCAGAGTGAGCGAGAGAGAGAGAGAGCATAAATAAAACAGCAGCAGCAGAAGTTGTTGTTGTTGCTGTTGTAGTTGTAATTCACAGGGAATAGCAGACACCTGCAAAAAAACCACACAGAAAATTAAGGGAACATGAGATCCATGCTAATCCTGTCCAGCTTCAATCTTTGGTTTGAATGTCGTGGATAAATCGGAATTGTTGGGATCTTCTTCCTACACCACATCTTCGCCAGCAACAACAATGCAAAGTTTGGACTCATCATGCCAAGAAGCAGATGTAAGTGTGCGCGCGGATTTGGAGCGGTGATCATTTAACTCTTTCTTTTGTGTTCCCTTTTCAGTTTATCATCAATGACACTCTGAAGAAACTAAAGGGCTCCAACGTAGCAACGGATCATGTCCAGGGACTAGGGCTGCCGGGGCAGCAGCAACATCATATCCAGCTCCCACCCTCCTCGCTCCATTTGCAGCAGCAGCAACAACAGCAAACTGCACCAGTCATCAGTTTTCCCACCAGCAGTAAATCCTTCCTGGAGACAAGTCTGCTTCAGGCCATACCACAAATTCCTGCCCAGCCACCCATTTACATTTTTGATGATGATGAACCCACAGAGGCAACGGGTGGAGGAGGCCTGGGTGTGGGCCTGGGCGGGGGAGGTGGTGCCATGCCCATGGCCATTGCGCCCTCACCATCATCATGCTCCTCCTCAACAACGACATTATCCAATTTCAATTCAATTACTTCGCCATCGCCGGTAGTTCCAGATCTGTTGCTATCAACGCCTCCTGGCATCAATTCCAGTCTAAGCAACAACAACAACACGACAGCGCTGACAATAACCACAAAGAAAACGGAAAAGCGTCCTCCAAGCACAAACTCCAGCCATCATTTGCATCACCAACAGCATCAGCAGCAGCAGCATCATAATCATGTACTGGCCTCGCCCACATCGTCGCCCAGCAAAAGACAAAAATCAAGCAGCAGCGGCAGCAAAGATGGCACCTCTTCTAGTCGGCCCACAACTTCCACCTCCACATCATCATCGTCAGCGCGCGCTGGCGCCGCCAACGCCAATGCGTCATCCAAGGCTACCTTCGCCACCTCGTCGTCGTCGTCCTCCACCTCCTGCCCAACGAGCAACAACACAAAGTTCTTCAATATACATGAAAAAATCAGGGAATTGTATCTGCAATTGCTCAGCAACGATTTGAATCATTTTGCTGAGACGGGGGTAAGTTCCATTTAAATAAGAATTTAATTGAATATATTAAGAAAAAATGGACCGTTTCTAAACCGGACTTAGAGCTAGGCCCATGCATTTTCTTAGAGCGAAAATCTTAAGTGTTGGGGACAAACGCCTAAATCGTTCAAGGAATATTCTTCTGATTAAGATGCCCAATTTGTTTTTAAGTTCCATTTTCTTCCATTATTTATCTTCAATAATTTTCATGCTCTGTACCGAAGGGACAAAGCGTACATTAGGTTTATCAGTAACAATAGCCGAGTTAATCAAGCTTTGTCCATCCGTCTGTATGAACACCTTAGATCTTGGAATTTAGAGGTGCTTGAGCCATCATTTTTTCAGTGTAGACTTGTAATGTCTCCTGCCTCGCAATATGAAAAAACCTCATATCTCCTATAATTTTAGAGTTAAATTTTTTGGACCTTCGATGGTCAAGTTACCGTCCCCAGAATTCAAAAAACCTCATATCTCCCACATTTTTGAAGATAAATTGAATGATCCTTCTAGACATATAATAATTTTTTATCGATCCACCATACACCGTTTCCCGATCAGATGAACAAATAATTACTCTCGCCATTTTGTGATTTAATAGATTTTTAAATAAACCTCTCCCCGAGTAACGGGTATATCGAATTCGAGCAGAGCCGACTTTAACTTATGCTCTTGTTTCTATATTTTTTTTTTCAGTGTTTGGGAGCTCTAATCTGTAGATTTTGATCGCAGACAGATTAAATAATACTCGTCTAAGATACCTGAATTACCTCAATAGACCTGTTCATTCTTAAGAAAAAGCTTTCTTTTTTTAAATATCATAAATATCCATAGTAAACCAACAAAATATCAATATCGAAATAATACTTTTTCAATATCGATAGATATTTTTGCAAATATCCAGCTTCCCTAGTTCGGACCTTCAAGAAATTTATTTTACTCAATATTATTTATCGATCCACCATACATAATTTTCCAATCAGATGAACATTAGTCGTGTTATAAGCAGAGATTAATTCCGAAACGAATATCTGTCCCGGTAACGGTTCCGGTACGTACCGAAATTAGAATTTCGGATAAAAGTTATATTTCGGTTCGTAGATTTATATTTCGGTATACCAGTACGTACACACAAAAAAATTCGTATCAATATAAATTTGATAAGCGTTGTCTCAAATTAAAACTACGACCAGTATAATTTTTATTCTATCAATATAATACAAGAAAGTATCAAATTTATATTAGAGGTGTGTCAACTTGAACCAATTCGAAACTCACACATTTTCAATTTTGTCGAATGCTAGTTCAAAAATTCCAACTGTCATGCTTGTTTCTCTACCAAGAAAATCTTATTAATGCTGACACTTGTAATTCGCAAGTTGGTATTCAGCTGATTGATGATATAAATAGCGCACTTGATAGTGAGCGACAAAGGCGCAACAGCAAGAAGGAGTCTAACGAGAGATAACGCAAACTTGAAACAATCCGTGTAACTCTTATTCCGCATAAATTATCGCAAAAAAATTTCTGATAAAAAAAATTGTGTGATATTTTTATACACTTGAAAAGTGTATATTAATTTGGCCCAGAAGTTTGTAACGCATTGAAATATTCATTTCCGACCACATAAACTATATATCAGGACGACGAGCCGAGTTCAATTCCGTCTGTCCGTCCGTCCGTCTGTCAGCTTCAACGCGAACTAGACCCTCAGTTTTAAAGCTATCGAGCTAAAATTTTGCACAGAGATTTCTTTTTACTGCACGCAACTAATATGTCGGAACCGGCCGGATCGGATGACTATATCATATAGCTGCCATAGGAACGATCGGTCGGAAAATAAGTTTTAGTGAGAAAAACTTTTTTGTTTTCCATCGCAGCGTCACTTATCTTGGTATATGTTAGTTTTATATGTTTCCACATAATTCTGGAAAAATGTATCAAAACCGGATCACTATAGCATATAGCTGCCATAGAAACGGTCGGTCAAAAAACTACTTCTAATGAGAAAAGCTTTTTGTTTTCAATCGTAGCTTCACTTATCTTGGTATATATTAGTTTTAGATGATTTTACATATTTGTGGAAAAATTGATCAAAATCGGATGAATATAGCGAATAGCTGCCACATAAACGGTCGGTCAAAAAACTAGTTCTAGTGGGAAAAACTTTTTTGTTTTCTATTGTAGCGTCACTAATCTTGGTATATGTTAGTTTTATATGCCTTAATATAATACAAGAAAAATTGATCAAAATCGGATGACTATATTTTATAGCTCCCATAGAAACGGTCGGTCAAAAAACTACTTCTAGTGAAAAAACCTTTTTTGTTTTCTATCGTAGTGTCTCCAATTTTGGAATATATTAGTTTTATACGCTTTCACATAATTTTGAAAAAATGTATAAAAATCGGATGACTATAGCATATAGCTGTCATAGGACCCGATCGGTCGGAAAATGTGTTTTACTAAGAAAAGTTTTTTTCATGGTATAAAATTTTTATTATCAATGATTTAAAAATTTTAAATATCTGATATCTTTATCCTATATATATTTTATCGGTTAAATCAGTTGGAGTAAAGTTTTTCAAGTGTATTAAAACTTTGGCACAGTCGAAGTTAGCTTTGCCTTCTCGTTTTTATTATTATTGTCAAATTGTTTACAATGAAACAAAAAATTTGACAAAGTGATAAGAACTAGTGTCAAATTGATATTACAAAATTAATACAAAAAAATGTCATTCTGATACAAATTAGTAGTGGCTGATAGAATTAAAAAGAAACATAAAAAAGTTTTCTAAAAAATACAATTTTTTGGCCTTTCTTATAAAATAGTCAAAGAGGTATATCAAATTTAAAAATATAAGGCTAAATACCCTTGCAGTTTTTGAAAAACGCTACCACTGACAACAAAAAAAGTTTTTCTCACTAGAACTAGTTTTTAGACTTATTGGGCGGGAGGTGGGCTGCTATTTTGCCTGGGGCTTGCGCGTAACAAGCTTCGGCATGGTGTCGCTTGGGCCACTTGAACGTACTGCGCATTGTACATCAACGTCCAAACAAATAAACCTACTTCACATTGCTTTTAAACAAAATGGACCGCATATTGCGACAACAAAAAAAACGTGCGAATTGCGCTATAAATTTTTTTTCCTACCCACCATATTCTCCGGAGATTTTCCCCTGTTAGTTTCATCTTTTTTCAAACCTAAAGAAATGATTTTGTGGAAAGAAATCTTAGACAAAAATGTTCTTTCAATTTTGTAAAATGCCTGTTTAAGGATTTTACAAAAGATATAAAGTAATGGAAAAATCGATTGCAGTAAGTTTACTGATTTCATTGATTGCCTATCCAAAAAGTTTCTTATTTACTTAGACCGATTTTGTTATCAACAGTATCTGGTATAGAAAAAATTTCTGTTTATAATTTGATCATTTAACTGAAATTTCTTCAAGTTGTATTAAACTGAATAATCAAGTCGAATAAAATTTATGAGGCGTGGAACCATTCATAGGCTTGTTTCAATAAGTCCCCGGATAAAGCAGGATACAATTTCAATTTATTCTTCAACAAAGTTTCCTTCCTTCCTTTTCTATCATTTCCACACCTTTCTGGTAAAAGGTTTTCTTTTGCTCCTTCATCATCTAATTCGAATATTAATCCTTGAATCAATTTTTTTCAGGAGAATTCTTCTCAATTTTTACATTTTGTATCCAACTAGGGCTAAAGCAATATCTGCAACACTCACCCAATATTTAAGAAAAAATCTTCTCTAATATATTTATTGTTTTTCATTTCTGTTTTTTTTTCAGCTCAAACAGCGCACACGTTCATTCATCCTGGAGCATTTGGTGGAGCGTGAGAAACTGAATACAATTGTGGTGAATTTGTATCCCGGCAACAAGGGTTACTCACTGGCGTTGCGCTATGATGAGCATTTAATGCTAAATCCGCTAACAAATGAATGGACATTAATGGAGGATGAGGGTTCGGGTAGTCACAAAAGTCGCAGTAAATCGGCCACAGAAGAAAGTCAATCCAAAGATATCGCCAGCTCCTCATCCACCAGCACTCCCTCCTCCTCTTATGGTCTAGTTGAAGTTTTGCGTTGGCCCTATGAAAACGATTTGCTCCTTCAGTGCATGGATCGTGAAATGCTACCCGAATTTCTAATGGATTTGCTTAATGCTGAGACTATAAGCCTATCCGATGGTGGTGAGGGTACGAGGGTGTATGCCAAACCGAGTGTATTCTATGCTGGTTGCGTTATCGTCCAAATTCGTGACTTTCGTCAGACATTTGCCACCTCAACGAATATCTGTGATATGAAGCATATACTGCTAAGACCCACAAATGCCACCATTTTTGCGGAAGTGCAACAAATGGGCAGCCAAATGACCACAGAGGATAAGCTCATCCTGGAGAGTCAATTGGTGCTGGCCACGGCAGAGCCGTTGTGCCTAGAGCCAGATCCACGTATCGGCAGGCAGGCCATTAATGCTCAACATCAGAGGCAGCTCTTCAACTCGCACGAGTTGCGGCGTCAAATGAAGAAGTTTACCCAGATTGCGATCAATCGTAAACGTAAATTGGATCAATTTACGCATCATCATGGTTTGGAGTTGTGTGATTATTTGGCCAGATTAAGGCAAAGGCCCCGAACGGCGAGTAGCAGTGGTGGCGGTGCTGGGGGCGGTGGCAACACCACGCCGGCGACAGCGCCCTCCAATAATCCTTTAGTGGGTGCCATGCTCTCCTCGTTTACCTCAAAGGTCCCACGAAGACCACATGAAGTCATCAGACCCATACGTCCTCCTTGCCTAGAATATCCCGCTAATCTTAAGGTACCCGAACATGTCATCAGTGTGGAGAAGTATGCCAAAACTTTTGAGCCCCTGAATGAGTTCAGTGAGGCTTGCAAAGATGGCTGCCAACCCAATTGTCGGCACAACTTTCAACCCCAACTCATTGAGGAATATGTACTGGAAACGGAAAGGGAGGCCAATGAGGGTCGCCGTGCTTTATATCACATTAAACTATCCATCTATCAGCGTCCCTCGGATGCTGAATATCTAGGGGAATTGTATGTGGATCGGGATTATCGTGAGGGTGAACGTAATGGTGAATCTTGTCGCTTTGCCTTGGGCACTCGGGTGCATGCCAATCGTTATATACAACAATTTCGTGAGATTTTCACTGAAGAGGGACGCAAAGCGGTTAAAATAACACATTTGATACCAGGACATGTGCCAATTGTGACCCATACGGGGTTAACCAATGAGCAGAGATTATTAATGCAGCAACAACAGCAACAAAGGCAGGCTCAACTACAGCAGCAGCAACAACAACAGCAGCAGCAACAACAACAACAGCAGCAGCAGCAACAACAGCAGCAGCAACAGCAACATATTGTGGTAGTCAACCAACCTCAACAACAGCAGCAGCAACAACAACCGCAACAACAATTGCCTGCCACAGTGCATCATGTGGCTCTACCTCGTCAGCAACTAGCTCCAAAAACTCTACAATTAACAGGAACAAATGTCATCAATCTGCAACAAAACTTTCGCCAGCAGCAACAACCACAACAAACCTACACAGTTGAAGCTGTCCCTCAACAACAACAGCAGCAGCAAACGCAGCAGATTATTGTGCCGCAACAGCAATTGCAACAGAATAATACAACAACCACCACCACTACCACTCATCAAGTCAGTCTTAGCAATGGTTCCTTAGTACTCGTGCAACAACAGCAGCCTACACAACAACAACAACAGCAGCAGCAGCAACAGTTGACACAAGTCCTACAACATTCAGGCATCACCATACAACCTGCAACCACTATACAGCAACAGCAATTGAAGGGTAACACGGCCATAGGTAACGCCAATTCAGCATTGCGTGCCCAGCTCAACTCCAATGTGCCAATTCTGGTAAGTTGCTAAACCTTATAGAAGCCACAAATTTCAATTTGCTTTTTACCCCTTTCCAAGCAGCAATCACAACTGAAGGCTCAGCAACAACAGCAGCAACAATTGCAATTGCAGAAGCAACAACAACAACAACAGCAGCAACAACAAACTACTGCCAACAGTAATAACAATAATAATAATAATAACAACAACAACAATAATATCAATAATAATACAGCCATACATCCAAATCCTGCTATCAATGCCATAGTTAACAGCATTATGAATTCGGCCAATCAGTACCAGCAACAGCAGCAGCAACAACAACAGCATCAGCAGCAGCAACAACAACAGCATTGTAAGTCGCATATGAATATTTAACGGAACCTAACCCATTTAAATTCATAATTAGAATCAATACTGGGATAATTTTTTGATTTTACATACCTGTAAAATATTTTGCGGATAAATTTGTTTTGCATTTTTGCAATTATTCACAAGCATGTATATAACAAGCGTGCCGAAATTGCTCGTGTTAGTTTGCATTTTGTTAAGCGATTTTTTTGGGTTATCGGTTACGGTATAATTATCTAGTTCAAATAGTGGATATCTTTTTAATGAATACATGAACCCAACGGGAAAACTTGTTGTGTGACTGATGGTGAAATGTGGTGGTTGCTGTCAAGCATACCACGTCCTAGGTGACGACGATCGTTAATGGTTAGCACTGGGGGGAATCTTTCGGCTAGGGCTCGTCGGATGGGAGGGATCTTTTGTCGAAACTTAGTTTGTCACACACAAGAAGAATTGTGCTAACCGGCCAAGAGATGTTAAAAGTATATGCCAAGTATTTATATGCTTTACCGTTTGGGAGTTAGGTGTTTTAACTCCATATTACCCGCCCTACCATGTTAACACTATTCAACAACGTATTTGTGTTAACCCGAATTTCGATAATGTGCCTGTTTAATACCCCCTTTAATTAACTATTTCTTGTCCATTTCAGTTATTTCATTTAATACACAGTACGACAAAATCCATTTCTTTTTATTAGCCCGGTATTAGACCCATATATTGTGAATCTTGAGACTTCTCTAAGCATCACCTCATACCCAGTTTTTCAAATAAAGCCTAGGTTCGCGTTCTACGGGCACTTTTGTAGTAGCAACACACAGTAACAACAGTTTTAACTGGAATGTAAATAATTCAAGATAAAAAATTCATATACGGGGATTGGTCAAACCAATCTTAAACACGGTAGATTTTGATAAGAACCAAAATGTGATGGTGCTATATTAAAGAGAGGCCGAAGTGAGTACTTTTGGATAAACGAACCACACCATAAGCCATAAACAGAAAAATAGCGATTTTCGTTTTCCAAAGAAGCCTGCGCGCTAGGCATTTTTGTACTAGCAACTCCTGGTCCCTAAATTCAAAACGTATATGGAAAGTACGATTATCAATAAAAAGAAGATTGAATAGCAGTTATGGCATTAAGGAAAAAGAAGATTAATTTATACAAAAGCATAATAAAATATTTTTATTTTTTTAATGTTTTTAGACTCTAATTTAATTACGAGTTTCATTCGCAAAACGTTACGATTTTAAACCGGTTTCAGGAGCAAATTTGGTCTCTAAATCGCAAAATATTTGCGAAAGTGAAAATGGGAGCATGGCTGTATATAAAATCGAGGAAGTAATTTTAAAGCAAAATTTAAATATCCACCGTGGTTGACAATATTTTAGACATTTTTTTCAATAAATTATATTTACTTGAAAAAAAATTTTATGTTAGAGAAATATTTTTCCTCGCGCATTCATTGATTGTCCCATCGTGAGATTTTTATACTCTGTAACGAAGGTACAAAGAGTATATTGGGTTTGTGCAAATGTATGTAACAGCCTGAAGAAAGCATCTCCGACCCTATACTCTATATATATTATTTATCAGCATTAACAGCCGAGTTGATATTGCCATGACCGTCGGTCTGTCCGTATGAACGGAGAGATCTCAGAGATGGTAAAGCTAGAGGTTTGAAGTGTATGGAACATATATTTCTTATACTCGCAGGCAGATAAAGTTTATTTTAGATTTTTGCCACGAACCCTGCCTCTACCGCAAATTGGAAAAAAAAAATGAATATCTTCCAAAATTTTGGAGTTAGGTTGTTCGAACCTTCTAGACATATATTGTACTCATCCATACTTATCGAGCCCCCATACATCGTTTTCCGATCAGAGTTGCCACCCCCGCAATTTGAAAAACACCTCAAATATCCCGCAAATATGGAATTAGGTTGTTCAAACCTTCTAGACATATATTCTACTCATCATTACTTATCGAACCCCCATACATTGTTTTACGATCAGATGGACGATGGTAGAGTTGCCAAAAAAAAAATGGTAGATGGTAGAGTTGAAAAAAATCTAATATCTTCCACAATTTTAAAGACAGATTGTTTGAACCTTTTAGGCATATATTTTATTCGTCATTACTTATCGATCCACCATACACCGTTTCCAGATCAGATGAACGATATTCGAGTTATAAGGTAATCAAATAATTACGCTGGGAAGCACTGCCCGTAATCGTGATGGGCAGCACTTGCACTGTTTGTGTGACCCCACACTTTAAAGTGATATACTAACAGGTACAGAGTATATTACAGTCGGGCTTGACCAACTTTCTTACTTGTTAAATATATATACGGATATCCTTAACCAGAAAAAAAATATTTCATAAAAATATCGGCTGGAAAAAAGACAAAAAACCATTAAAGATTGCTAAAACCCCACTTAGGAACTAATTTTTTTTTTTTAAAACTCCTATTTTTTTCTCGGATAGAAAACATGATAATAGTAAATTCACAATTTGGTTCGCTTGAATTGGATGCACCATTGTGACGCAATAATTTTTTAAAGATTTATGTTCTTGTTTGTTTATGTCGGTTTGTTAGTGGTGGGATTCTCAAAAATAAGATTACATTATGAATTTTTGTTAAAACGTTAAAAAAAAATTGAGTGGCTGAGTTCACATGGAATCACCCATATATGTATATATTGTCGACTCGGCAAATATTTTCAAGAAACAAAAACGTAGCTGAAACTACCTAGATAGATATTCCTAAATAGTCGTCAAACACTTCCACAAAGTTTTCATATACGCTGGGCAGCATCTTCTGCAACTGAGAAAAATCCAGCTACCGTATCGAAACCGAAATCAGATAAAACTCAAAAACAGAAAGAGAACCTTTAATCGAAACACTCAATCCGGGACCTACCGAAACCAATGAGGATAACAATAAGACTGCCTATTATAAGATGGTTATTTCAGTCTTTAGTTTAGGGGTGCCCACTGAAAGTATGTAAGAAGCATACACCAAACATATAAAGAATCGATTTTCTTTTTAAACTAAATCATTGGCCTACAACAACAAAAAAACTCTACGTTGACTCGCACTTGCAATCAAACTTGTTGTGGTATGAGGAGTGAGGCAGAAGAAAACTATATTTGGTTGTTGTTATTGTTTATGAAAAGCCATGTTTGCTGCGAGCTCAGTCAGTGTATTCGTATGCTCGCGACTATAGCGACGAGTTAAGCAACATCACAAGAGCCCTGTGAGTATAGGCGTTGGGTTGAAACTTGTCAACGTATTCGCACGTTTGGGCACGTTTGTTAAAAATTAATCGATAACGAATTTAAAATCAAGGAACCAATACGGAACCGAAAAAACCTAACAATATAAATAAAATCATTTATCGAAATATGCGCTTCAGTATGAGGCAGACCCAAATTCTTATACCGAAAAGCTACTAAAACAATTTTTTCAACTTTTTCAGCTGTACAATCCACGCCCAACAACAGCAACAATAATGGCAACAATATTATAGGTCCTCCCTCCACAACCACCACGCTCAAAAGCTCTAGCAATGCTTCAATCTTAAACCTGCTCAATAGTGCTCCAGCTGCCATGACAAGTACACCGGTGGCTAGTGGCAGCTTCACTGCCTCAACGGGTCAACAACAGCAGCAACAACAACAGCAGCAGCAGCAAACGTTGACTCTGGTGCAGCATCAACCACAAACGGGTCCAACCACAGCAGATGCAGCCACAGCCACCTATGTGCAGACAACGCGTGGCACACCCACTCTGGTCAGTGCTCAACGTAAACAGCAGTCCAGTGAAGTGTTGCAGAATCTACTAAATGCCAATCGAAAGATTGGCGGAGGCGGCACAACCACATTTCGCACCAACTCTGCGGGTAATCTAATTGCTGTCAACTTAAATCAGGCCGGTCAAGCTCAAACCCTCGAAGGTGGACAGACAGTGAGAGTTTCCATGTCAGCTTTGGCCTCACAGTTGGCGTCACCGCCGGCTGTGATGACGAATCCCACAACCAGTTACACCGTGATCTCTTCAGGGAGTAGTGGAACAGCTGCCTGGATACAAAGTCCCACGGGGCCAGTACAGCAGAGAATACTCAGCTCTTTAAGAAGGGACAGCACCACAGCTCCGCCCAATGCCATTGTGGTGGGTATGGCTGCGCCGTCGCCGGGTAGTGATTCGAATGCCTCGAATGCAAGTGGATTTGCGGTGCCCAGCAATGTGGCAGGTAGCGGCGGCGGAGGAGCTACAAGTGGCGGAGCTCTTTCAGCCTTGCTGACCAATGCGGCCACACCTTCACCCTCCGGTTCGGATCATTCACAATCCTCGCAAACTCATCAGAATCAAGCCCTGCTCGAGCGACTCTCCAATGTGACCTCCAATGTGTCGGCAGTGGCCATGCCGCATATGTCGCCCCAACAGCCGCAACAGTTTATAACCAAAACATTGGTTCATTCACCTGCCACCTCGTCCATACACTCGCCCATGTCTAGTCCCCATCCGCAGCCCTCGGCTTCGCCCCAGCAGCAGCAGCAACAACAACAGCAGCAGCAGCAGCAACAAACCACCGCTACACTCAATTTGCAAGGCATCAATCTCTCCCAGCTGCAGGGAGCCATGGCCAATTTTGCGGGCCTGCAGAATGTACAAGTTCAGATACCGGGCTTCACTCAACCCATTTCCCTGCAATTCTCCCAGCAACAGCAGCAGCAACAGCAACAACAGCCGGGAGGAGCAGGCGGCGGTAATGCCACCACCCAGGGTCAGCAGAGGAGTGTGCTGGTGTCTGTTCCTGGTACACAGTTACCAACGATACAACAACAATTACAGCAACATGCCCCACCCACGGGAACAATCGTTAGTCTGCCCTCATCTGTGGCGGGCACCCAAACGGTGGTCATTACCAATAATGTGGGTGGTGGTGGTGTTGTTGGCAGCGGCAGTGGTCAATCGGGCAATCCTAGTGGCGGAGCAGGAGGAGGAGGTGCCACAACTGCCATGCTTACGTTACCCATTGGTGAGTGGTTAAGCTAAATAGATGATCAATTAATTGGAGGTGGGAGGATGCGACTTTAAGTCAGTGAAAATTTTAACTCCACCCACCTCTAAGCCAAAAAATCTTGCACTTGCCTCCGATAGAGTTGAATGCTTTTGCCACTCACTGAACACTTCGGCCTGGTCGATGTGAATTTATTACTTCGGATTGACTTGATCTTGATTTAAATATATTTACTTGCATTTTTTTAATTATAATTATTTTTAACTCTTATTTGAACACGCTTAATTTTGTTCTCTTCTGTTTCTGTTTCGTTTCTCGTTTACAACAACAACAAAAAACCTACAACAACAACTACAACACAAACCCCCCCTCGTTAACAACTCCTCGTTTCGATTTTCCTCCTCATGCAACTTAACCCAAAAAAACTATAATTTCTATATGTCTTGTATGTGTGTGTGTGTGTTCTAACCCAATATCCTATCCAGTTTGAGATTCGAGAGTTCATCAATTAATAACCACAAAGTTCAAAAGAATTTAGTTAGCATCGCCTCTCTCTTGACCACTCTTTGACCATCATGCCACATTGCAACCCCTTAAAAAAAAATACAAAAACAAAATCAAAAAACAAATCAAAAAAATCTCCCCGCACACCCACGTTCTGCTCTTTGCTTACAGCTCAAATAGTCGGTGCCGGTGTACAGAAACTAAATCCTCAAACAATACGTACCTCAAGTGTTGGTGGTGGTGTAGGTGTCGTTCAGACGCAGTCACATCCCCAGCAAGCACAGCAGCAGGCCCAGGGGCAGCAGACGCAGGCGGGGAATCAAACGACTGCGGCCATCCAGCTGGTGGGCACCATTCAGCCGCGAGCACGAAATGTTCAAGTGGTGGGCACCAAACAATTGGCGACCAATCGACAGCTATTGACTGCCCAGCGACAAATTGGAGGATCCACGCTGAAAATAGCCACCTCGCCGATGAATGGTGAGTTTCTGTAAAGTAATGAAGAAGTGAGTGACAATGGAAGCAAGAATATGGATTGCGTTTAATCGAAAAGGTTATAAGTAGGAAATAAACTAGGGGGCATAGAATACAAAGAAAAATTTAGAAATTAACACCTCAAGAGAAAACAAATCGATGGAATCGAAAAAGATTCGAAATTCAATATAATCAGGGCTGCAAACCGGATTTGAACCGAACCGGTTTGAAACCGGAATTCCGACTTTTGATTTACATTGAACCGAACCGAACTTGTGAAAAAAATGGTAGAACCTGGCCCTGTTCCGAAGCAAAAGTAACACGGCATAGATCCCAAAATCAAATAAATTGCCCAATTTTTTATGAGAATTCGTCTTAATAGCCATATCCTCAGATTTTGATTGATTCAGACGCAAATAAATTGCGACGAAAAATTACCTATTAAGGCAATTATTTCCTTGTTATACACTTGAAAAGTGTATATTAATTTTGCCCAGAAGTTTGTAACGCATAGAAATATTCATTTCCGACCCCATAAACTATATATATTCTTGATCAGGACGACGAGCTGAGTTCATTTCCGCTTGTCCGTCCGTCCGTCTGTCTGTCCGTCTGTCTGTTTCTACGCGAACTAGTCTCTCAGTTTTAAAGCTATCGAGCTGAAATTTTGCACAGAGTCTTCTTTTTACTGCACGCAACTAATATGTCGGAAGCGGCCGGATCGGATAACTATATCATATAGCTGCCATAGGAACGATCGGTCTAAGAACAAGTTCTAGTTAGAAAAACTTTTTTGTTTTCCATCCTAGCGTCACTAATCTTGGTATATGTTAATTTTATATGCTTTCACATAGTTCTGGAAAAATGTATCAAAATCGGATCACTATAGCATATAGCTGCCATAGGAACGATCGGTCGAAAAATAAGTCTTAGTGAGAAAAACTTTTTTGATTTCCATCGTAGCGTCTCCAATCGTTATTAATATGTTTCCACATAATTCTGAAAACATTTATCAAAATCGGATGACTATAGCATATAGCTGCCATATAAACGGAAGGTCAAAAAACTACTTCTAGTGAGAAAAACTTTTTTGTTTTTTATCGTAGCGTCCCCAATCTTGGTATATATTAGTTTTATATGCTTTCACATAATTTCGAAAAAAATTATCAAAATCGGATGACTATAGCATATAGCTGCCATAGGAACAATCGGTCGGATAATGTGTTTTACTAAGAAAAGTTTTTTTTATGGTATCAAATTTATATTATCAATGATTTTAAAATTTTAAATATCTGATATCTATATCCTATATATATTTTTCCAGTTAAATCAGTTTTTCAGTTTCTCAAGTTTCAGTTTTTCAAGTGTATTAAAACTTCGGCACAGTCGAAGTTAGCTTTGCCTTCTCGTTTTGTTAGTTTTTCGGTATGTACATTTGAGGCAATATCTCGAGTTATAAACTTTAGATGGAGCCAATCAAGGTTATAATCAAAAGGGTATGCAATACCTAATAACACTAGTTTAGAAAAATAAAAAAAAATAAATACCCTTTAAAGCTGTTATTTTTTTCTTATGAAGTTTGGAATGCTGAACTCAAAAGTTAAATTCAAAAATTTTTGTATGGATACGTTTTTGAGTTTGAATTTTTATACACTTGAAAAGTGTATATTAATTTTGCCCAGAAGTTTGTAACGCATAGAAATATTCATTTCCGACCCCATAAACTATATATATTCTTGATCAGGACGACGAGCTGAGTTCATTTCCGCTTGTCCGTCCGTCCGTCTGTCTGTTTCTACGCGAACTAGTCTCTCAGTTTTAAAGCTATCGAGCTGAAATTTTGCACAGAGTCTTCTTTTTACTGCACGCAACTATGTCGGAACCGGCCGGATCGGATGACTATATCATATAGCTGCCATAGGAACGATCGGTCTAAGAACTAGTTCTAGTTAAAACAACTTTTTTGTTTTCCATCGTAGCGTCACTAACCTTGGTATATGTTAGTTTTATATGCTTCCACATAATTCTGGAAAAATGTATCAAAATCGGATCACTATTGCATATAGCTGCCATAGGAACGATCGGTCGAAAAAGAAGACGTTGTGAGAAAAAACTTTTTTGATTTCCATCGTAGCGTCTTCAATCGTAGTATATATTTGTTATACCCGTTACTCGTAGAGTAAAAAGGGTATACTAAGTTCGTGCAAATGTATGTAACAGGCAGAAGGAAGCATTTCCGACCCCATAAAGTATATATATTCTTGATCAGCATCAATAGCCGAGTCGATATAGACATGTCCGTCTGTCCGTCCGTCCGTCCGTCTGTCTGTATGAACACCTAGATCTCAGGGACTATAAGAGCTAGAGCAACCATTTTTTCAGTGTAGACTTGTATTTTCTGCACGCAGATCAAGTTTGTTTCAAATTTTTGCCACGCCCCCTCCCGCCCCCGCAATATGAAAAAAACCTCATATCTCCCACAATTTTGAAAATAGATTGTTCGAACCTTCTAGACATATATTATAAACATCATTACCTATCGATCCGCCGTACATCGTTTTTCGATCAGATGAACGATAGAAGAGTTGCCACCCACGCATTTTGGAAAATACCTCATATCTCCCACAAATTTGAAGTTAGATGGTTTGAATTCTCTAGACATATATTATAATCATCATTACCTATCGATCCGCCATACATCACTTTCCGATCAGTTGTACGACAGTAGAGTTGCCACCCCCGCAATTTGGAAAAGTCTTCATATCCCCAACAATTTTGAAGAAAGATTATTCGAACCCTCTCGACATATATTTTAATCATCATTACCAATCGATCCGCCATACATCATTTCCTGATCAGATGAACGATAGAAAAGTTCCCGCCCCCGCAATTTGAAAAATACCTCATATCATCCACAATTTTGAAAATAGATTGTTCGAACCTTCTAGATATATATTTTAACCATCATTACTTATCGATCCGCCATGCATCATTTCCCGATCAGATGAGCTATAGTAGAGTTGCCACCCGCAATTTGGAAAAAACCTCATATCTCCCACAATTTGGGCATGTTGTGATCTAATAAAATATTCTTAAATAAACCTTACCCTGAGTAACGGGTATATCGAAGTCGAGCAGGGCCGACTTTAACTTACGCTCTCGTTTTATATGTTTCCACACAATTCTGAAAAAATTTATCAAAATCTGATGACTATAGCATTTAGCTGCCATATAAACGGTCAGTCAAACAACTACTTCTAGTAAGAAAAACTTTTTTGTTTTTTATCGTAGCGTCCCCAATCTTGGTATATATTAGTTTTATATGCTTTCACATAATTTAAAAAAAATATCAAAATCGGATGACTATAGCATATAGCTGCCATAGGACCGATCGGTCGGAAAATGTGTTTTACTAAGAAAAGTTTTTTTATGGTATCAAATTTTTATTATTAATGATTTAAAAATTTTTAAATATTTGATATCTATATCCTATATATAAGTTTCCAGTTAAATCAGTTGGAGTAAAGTTTTTCAAGTGTATTAAAACTTCGGCACAGTCGAAGTTAGCTTTGCCTTCTCGTTTTTCGTTTTTTCGGTAGGTACCCTTACATTTAATGACATTTCTCGAGTTAGAAACGTTAGATATCATCTAGCAAGGAATAATTCTATAGGGTATGCAAATTTAAAATTTTCAAAATCGTGAAGAATTTTATTTCCTAAAATCTGTAAAAGGTTGAAACTGATGAAAATAAATTCTTTTTTTCTTACGAATAAAAGGTATTGATACGAAGAAAATAAGGTATTGATAAAGAATATCTATGGATAAATAAAAGAGTTGTGAGCAAGTACTAACAGACAAATTTCAGTGTTTTATGTATTTATTAGAAAATATTTTTATTTTTTCTTCGTTTTTGGCCTTGCTCTTAATTTTTTTTCTGTGATTTGGTTTCTATTGAAACTCGTAGATTGAGGAGAAAGCGAAGTTAAAAAAAAATGCAAAAAATGGAAATGCAATTAAAAAAATTGAAAAGAACTGATCAAAGTGCAATATAGAAGAAAAAATGTAAATCTTCTTTAATTATAAGGGAAATGGAAAGGGAAAAAAGGAAAAATTATATTGGTTTAAAAAAAATAGATGGACGTTTGTTTCCAATGGGTATTGTGGGTACATATTGTGCGGTGGGTCTCATTTCGATCCCGCCTCGGAACATTTATTAAAAAGTTGCTTCTTTAAAAACTTTTACACATCACCAGCTTATTGGCGCCCAAAAAAAGAATTGGTTTGGTTTAACACAGGTTAGAAATCAACAATCGACAAAAGGAATATTATATAATGTAAAAGAAAAAGCCTTTACGAACTGAAGAAGATATTTTACTTATTCTTTTCCTCTTTTTTTCAATCACTTCCCTTCCAGCTGCCAATGTGGTAACTAGCAGTGCCAATCTGAGTGCTGCACCCATTGTGATGTCTACCCAAAAGCTTCAGCTGAAAACGGTTAAGGCTCCTACGCAACAGCCGCCGCAACAGCAACAACAACAGCAACAGTCTCAGCTCCAACAGCCGCAACATCGAATACTCAACCAGCAGAGCACCGCCACAGCTTCATCCCAGACACTGCCCAGTCCCAGTCAGGTGCAGCAAGTGCAACAGCAGCAACAACAACTGCAGCATATACAAATAGCCACAGGACGAGCTGGAACTGCCACAGGTGCTACAATTAGCCAGAGGACACTAACTGCTTTGGCGGCGGCCAAGCAACAGCAACAACAACAGCAGCAGCAACAACAACAGGCAGCAGTCAATCGAAGGCGCTCCACCACCGATGCCACTAAATAGAGGCAACCGCTCTTCCTCCTCCTACACCCTCCCTCTTGAAACAAATTGGATTGATTAGTGCAATTGATGCAGGCGCAAATGAAAAATTGAAATGAAAACATTTTATTTTTGAGTGGAGATTGAGGAGTTAGCAGAGCAACAAACAACTAAGAAAAAACAAAACAATTAATAAGGCTACGCGTTGTGTATTTTGCATGATATTATAGTTTATATGGTTACAACAAAAACAACACTTAACTAGCACTACTATCGTACATTGTATACCCATCTATATATATATAAAAAGAAAATATATATATATATATATGCATATATGTTTTTTGATGTGTAATCGTAAGAATATGCAAAACTGGTTTAGTAACTGCGACTGCGCTTGTGTTAATTGTGTATCCCACTCCCCCCTTACCCCCCTACCCCTTACTCCCTCTCCCTTTCAAAATTGAAAGCTCTTTAATAATATTTATCTAGTTTGTATATATCTTATATATAATGAAATTGTTTAAAAACTTAATCTATCAAAACTCCAATTTGTTAAGCCCCCCCTAAAGACTAGCCATGTAAGTGAAGGATAACGAAAAGAAAACAAAAAACAAAGCAATAATAAGGAGAAACAAAAAAAAAAAACAAAAACGTAAATTAATTGTAAAGAAATTCTAATAATTATGATTACATTTAAATTCAAAGTATGAACAGATTTAAAAGGTTCATACTATCTATATATATATATAATTATACATACAATTATTGTAATATTTTTAACTATTATTGCTAATTATTTAATCAATTGCTTAAGTTTAAACAAAAAACAAAAAAACACACAATTTTAGTTTGTAATCAACAAAAACAAAAAAAAAACAAAGTCGTAGCCTCAACCAATTTAGTACTTCCAATTGCAGAAAAAAAACCACAAAAAATCCACAAAAAAAAGTCAAATAACAAATTATTTAAACAATTTATTTGTAATAGCTTAATGTAGAAGCAGAAGAAAGATTGTAAAAAAAAACAAGTTAAATGATACGTGAGTTTTTCTTTTAAGTTTTGAGATATGGCAACTCTTAATATCAAATCCAGCATTTTACAAGTTTTAGGTTTGTGTTTTTATGATAAACTTATAAATGACATAAATTGAATTTTTTTTAAAGGGTAAATGTTGCTTAGAACATTTTGTCATAAAGGGTGCTAAATAGGAGGCCGAATTAATTCCGAAAGAATTTCCACAGTCATTCCAAATTTGTATAATTAAAAAAAAATAATTTATCATTTCAAAATTTCAAAAAAAGTGAAGAATAAGTCGGGATTTACACCACCAAACATCATGATGTTTTCTTAGTAGGCGTGGAATTTAGCGAAAATCTTTCAAACCTTTTAAACGAAAAGTAAAGAAATACATTTAAATCTCTTGCCTACTAAGAAAACTTCATGAAGTTTTCTTCATCATGTAAATCCCGTCTTAGAATGAGTTGTTTTTACTTCCTATTTAACTTAATTTATTTTGAAGCCCAAGCAACTTACAACAGTAGTTCGCTCAATTACTTGCAAAGCGAGTTTTTTTTTCAGTAAAAAATAGGTATTACAGTGTGTTTCCATCAAAACATGAAATAGTGCTGAGAAATTGTACAGATTTAAAAAAAAAGAAATAATTTACTGCAGTTGAAGTCATAGCTGAGTATTGAGCTAAAATTTTTAAAATCGTTGATAGCATGATTGGTGAGGATATGGAGGAAAAATGTAATTTGGGGCCGAAACTTTTTGTGTCCTTTTTTAGGCATTTTCTTTAATGATAACCAGGCACTCTTGAAGAAGACTTAAAGAAGTGGTCAATTTGACATCAAGTAAAATGTACATTGATTGTCGTTTTATAAAGCTCGATAAAGTATGAAAAACTTACTATATATAGTTTAAAGAACGACTTCGGACGATTGCAAAACGTTTTCACACAATCAACACCCAAATAAACTTGACTTTGCTTTTTAGCGATCAAACTTGCCTACATACACATGTTCGCTGTTGAGTTTCATTCAATCAAACAAATCGTTTTGTGCTATCACTTTGACAATCAAATCGACTCATAAATGAACATAAATACCCTCGTATGAATGTTTGCATGGACTGACAAGATCTAACTGCTGCGCAAAGGCGCTGCTCTCAACGCTGGCGACGCAGGCAGCGTTGCCTTCAAAATTTTTTCGATGATTTTCTTCAATCTTGAGTGTAGTTGATTGGTTTAAAGTAAACTAACCCGGTTCTGTGGAGTTAAGTCACAATCAACTCCACGAGCATTTGCTAAATTATACGTTTACACGAAAATCGACTCGATCGTATTAACGAAACTACCATTTCTTCTTTAAAACAAGGTTTATCCAATTTTTGGTTTGAATGGAAACATATATAGCTATTATAATAAATTTCTGTTGTCAGAAGTGTGTTGGATGATATTTAATTCCAAGACCAGCTATGTAGGGATATTTAGGCTTCATGAAGTTAACAAATGTTGGGCCCTTTTGAAAATAATTTATATTTAACTTCAACAATTTTTGTTAAGCTTTTCCATGGCTACGTACTTTACAGTTGTGTAAATATTCTGATAAAAACTTAATTAAATGTTCTGAAGGCGAGGTCGAAGCTAGGTCTAGTCTCAGGTCAAAAAATGTTTTGTATTAAACAGTTTTTTTTTAGAGTTTTTATAATTTGACATCGGGTCATTTTTTCAAAGATTTTAACGATCGATAGCTTGTTTGCCGCAAAACACGGTGCAACACAATAAAATGTATGCTATCGAGATCAAGCCAGCCTCTGATTTGAGTTTAGAACTCCGACACAGACATACCGAAAATTACACAAAATGTCGAAGAAAAATAAGGATTCTTCCTTCATTTTTTTTTTTAACATTTTTTTACATTTTCCTTAAAAGTCGTTAAGAATTTGGAATGCAATGCAGAGAAAAGTTGTAGCTTAGACTAAATTAAAAAAAAACCTTAAAAACAAACCAGAACCGTAGCTAAATTTTTGATATAAATTTTAAAAAACGGTTCCGATTCGATTTTCGTGTAATCGTTTCAATTTTGAATTTTAGTTTTATCAATTTATATTTATGTGACAAGCAAACCTATGGCAACTTTGTCTACTCGTCTTATTTTATCGAAATGAAACCAATTGGCATTGAGCTATCGGTTTCAACTGCTAGAACAATTCCGAGTTGTCTCAAACCTAATCTAGTAGCCATATATTTAGTTGTCTCCTATAAAATAATAGAACATATTCACTCAAAATAGAAATGTTTACACATAAATCTAAGCGGAACAGGATACGATTCAGCATTAATTTTGTGAGATTCTTATTGTGTTTTTGAGTCAAATGATATCGTGGTAAAGCAATATAATTTTAATTAAAATTATGGGGTTATGTGGTTTTGCTAATAAAACAACGGTTTAAGGCAGGGGTCGTAAATAACACTAGTTTAGAGTCAAACACACCCATTGAAGCTATTTTTTTTTTAAATGTATTTTGGAATTCTGAACTGAAAAATCAAATTCAACAATTTTTTTTATGAATACGTTTTTAAGATATTTTTTTTCCGTCAGGTTAATTTTAAATTATATCTCGAGTTAGAAACCTTACATGGAGTCAAGCAACGCATAAATTCAAAGGGTTGACAATTTCCAATAATCTAGTTTAAAATCTTTTTCCAATCGGTGTAGAAGTTTATATGCTACAAGCAGAAATATTTAAAAAAATCAAATTTTTTCTTAAAAATGTGCAAAGTATTTTTTTTCTAAAATCCGTAAATGGTTGAAAATTAAAAATTAATTTTTTTCATTTTCATCTATTTACGGATTTTAGAAAAAAATATTTTAGCACATTTCTGAGAAAAAAATCGTTATTTTCAAAATATTTTTGCTTGGAGCATTCAAACTACTAAACTTGTACCTTGCTTGATCCCATTGAATGTTTATAACTCGCGAAATGGCTTATGACGATATTGAAACTAGCCTGATCTTTAAGATCTGAGAATAGTTTCCTTGCTTTATTAGATCTGGAAATAAACGCACTGTTTTCAACATACACCTTATTCTGTTTTTACACCGTAGATACGTTTCAGAAAAAACCGTGTAAAAAAGATATGATGTAAAAAAAATACTGAAACATTTGCACACATACATACTATAGCTGCTAAAAATAAATTAGAAAGGGGAATTCCCTAACTAAATTTTTAAAAGATTTCTTACAAGTAAAAATATTTTTCTTTGAAATTTCAATCAAATAGATTTTTTTAAATCGTGCTAATTCGAATGAAATCGTGTAAAAATAAAAATAAATTTTTGTGTTATATCAAAATCATGTAAAAACAGATTGAGGTGTACTTAGGCCTTAGACATTACATTTATGATTTTGAATCGATAACAAATCTGATCATATACTCAGCGACAATCGATTGATTAGATCTGAAAGCAATGTTTCGTGTCACTTGTGTACTTAATGTTCCCGATTTTTAAATGTTCTTAAAATTCTACGGTTTTGGCCTCTAGCACTCAATATTTTCTAGTCATAACTTAAGATTTGAACCAAATCATTAAGGGTTTCAAAGCTTCTAGATAACTGTAGGCAAATCGAACGTTTTTTTAGGCCAGGTTGAAATTCTCGAACCATTTTGAACATTTGCTGCTTTGACGATGCAAATGAGCTCGAAACAAAAAATGATGAGACCGAAGAAGTTTTCAGTTCGAAAAAGTCGATTATGTGCCATTAGATTAGTGGTCGGCAAAAAACAAAATCACAAAGTTAATAGTTGACTATCGGTGTGCTGACGTCGCTGTTGCTGCGAATCTATCTACACATCTAAGTAGATAAAGACGTAGATAAGGACATAGCATTAGAGCAACGTAGAAAGGTCAGGATTAGAATAATTTCGAGTCCAAACCGCGACAATAACGTAAGCGCCATTTTTTAATGCCAATATGTTGGCAATGTCATTCACATCTAAAAAGAAACTCTCTTCTGTAAAATATTCTTTTTAACGCTAACGTTATTTTCGGGGCTATGTCTCGATTTGTTTCCCAGAAGTGTTTGGATTAATAAATTCAAGCGATCGTCTAAGCAATATCATTCTAAAACATGACAAAAGTTGTCTACTTGATACGTTGCTCTACAACAGATTCGTCAGCTAAAGATTTTATCTCAAAACTTAACAGTTTAATTCACGTATCGTTAGTTAAAAATGCTATGACTAAACCAATTTGTTTATTATTATTTTTTTTTCAACTATGCCAGTCTATATTTTTTTTTCCTCATAGCATGAAATTCTATTTATTTAAGGGTAAACGATTTTAATTATGTTACAACTTTTTGCTGTAATTGTTTAGCATTGTTTGCTTTTACTATAAATCAAACACACACACACACACACAAATTAACCTTACCCAAAACACACTCAAGCATAATTTACTCAATGTTAATATTAAAATAATAAATGTGATTTAAGTAAAATAAAACAAAACATAAAAAAAAACATGGTACTAAAATAAAACAACAACAAAAATGACAAAAGAAATGGAAAGTTACTCACAAGTGTAAGCAAAGAACTGGCCAAAAAAAAAAAAACAAACCTGAGTACGAATGTTTAAATCTATATATATAAATATATAAAACAAAAAATGCATTAAAACAAATTGTGTGGTCTGATCAAATGGAAATTGAAACGTAATTCAAAAGATTTATTACATGTAATGCGGAGCAATTTAAGCAGCAGCAGCATAAGAGTATTTATAAACACAACAACAAAAATCCAACTATTAATATTAAATGTGTAATTTCAATTCAATAACTGCTTATCAAAATACCTGACTGTAGAAACTTTTCATTAAACAAAAAAAAAAAAAAAAAAAAAAAACTACAAAAATAAAACGAAAAACTGATGACGAAACGAACTCTTGAGAAAAACTAACAAAAAAAATGAAGCGCCGACAAAGTCACAGCAAAAGCTCCGTTAATCAATAAAGTGTGAAATGAAATTATGCAGAAGTCAATTTCAATTAATTCTAGTTGCAAAGTGTATGTTTTTGAGGTAAGTAATCCAATTTGCCGTGACGAGACATTCATACGATAAAATATTTCTAAAAATTGAATGAGACAAGTTTCTAAAAAGTTTTTATATATTTAGCTAGTAATTAAATAGCACTTTATTCAAAATAAAAAAATTACTAGAATCGACCCAAAGAATTCAAAGATGTTTATAAGTAAAAATATACCCTGGCTAAACGTTACGTAAAACGGAAGTGGGTTTTTGACTGGGATTACAAAATTGCGAAACTCTGCAAATTGGGCAACTCTTTTGGTTTCAATCTTTTTTCAGTAGTTTTTAAAATAAAATAAATTTATTTTTTTAATTTACATAATTTAAAAATATTTTACCGTTCTTTTTATATTAGCCTTTTTTATCCGGCGTGAACTGAAAATCTTTTGGAGGTTAATGCGAATCTCCCAATAAGTGAACGCTTGCTAACCAGGGAATAATTTTGTTATTATGAGGAAGCATTTTATTTGGATGCCGCAGCTCCCACCTCCATCTCTAATATACACAGACAGCCGTTTATTTTATACCTTTGTAGAGGGTGTTATAATTTAGTATAGCTATTTGTAAATATATTACACTGTGCATTTTGGCCCAAAATTTTTGGGCCCGATTCCCAGGGCCTGCATCATTAGTTTTATGAGTTATAATGATACATAAATTTTTTTTTTAAGTTTTTCATCAAGTTACATTTTTTTTCTAAATTGTAAATAAATTATATCTGATTCTTGTGAAATCTGAATAAATAGATTTAAATGTCTTCTAATTTACTATGTTTACAGAATTGCGACATCATTGCGCTTTCAAAAGTTATGGTCCTAATACTAAAATAATTGGTAGCTCTAGCTTTTATAGTCTCTGAGATTTAGGTGTTCATACGGACGGACGGACAGACAGACAGTCGGACAGACGGACAGACAGACAGTCGGACAGACGGACATGTCTATATCGACTCGGCTATTGATGCTGATCAAGAATATATATACTTTATTGGGTCGGAGATGCTGCCTTCTGCCTGTTACATACATTTTCACGAACTTAGTATATCCTTTTTACTCTACGAGTAACGGGTATAAAAAGTTCGATTCCTAGGACCTATCCTATGTAAAGTGTATCGTGCCAATGAGGTTAACGATCTAGGGGTTATTCTGGATCATCAACTTAAATTCGACTCGCATGTTAACTTTACTGTCAATAAGGCCAAAAGCGTACTTGGGTTCATAAAACGTTGGTCAAAGGAATTTGACGATCCCTATGCGACCAAGATTCATTATACTTCTCTTGTCCGTCCAATCCTAGAGTACGGATCGTGTGTGTGGTCTCCACAGTATACAACCCATCAGGATAGAATTGAATCGGTGCAAAAGCAGATCTTGTTGTTTGCACTTCGAGGCTTAAACTGGGATCCTAATATCCGACTACCCTCGTATTCTAGTAGACTTCTTTTAATTAACCTTCCTTCCTTAATTAACCGTAGAATTATGCTTGGAGTAATTTTTTTACATAAACTTATAAGTGGTGAAATTGACTAGCCAAATTAATTTTAGTGTCCCGATAAGACCTACCCGTAACTTTATCCCCTTATCCTTGAAACGGTGTAGTAATAACTATGCTATGCATGAGCCTTTTCGTCTCCTCTGTGCTGATTATAACAAACTTTACCGAGTGATCAGTTCGGAGTTGTCTTTTCCTGCTTTAAAAACCTCTATCTTAAGTTAAGATTCTTAACACATTTAGCCCGCAATTAATTTTGAATTCACTTTTAAGATTTGTAGCCGATTTATTTTCATTTTGTTTTATTCTATGTAATTTTCCACCGTGATTTCGTGTCGCACGTTAGCGGCTGTGCCCCTCGGTCGGTTGGGCGGGAGGTGGGCTTGCTATTTTGCCTGGGGTTCGCGCGTAACAGGCTACGGCTTGGTGTCGCTTGGGCCACTTGAACGTACTGTGCATTGTACGTCAACGTCCTAATACAATTAAGACAAAAAAAAAAAAAGAAGTCATTTCATCATATTTTTCATTTCGACTTTTCGTAATTTTTACTTTTCTTTATTTTGGATTCCTTATTTTAAATCTCCCATTGTAATACCCTTGCAGAGGGTATATTAAAATTGTCACGATGTTTGTAACGCATAGAAGGAAGCATTTCCGACCACATAAAGTATATATATTCTTGATCAGCATGACGAGCTGAGTTCATTTCCGTCTGTCCATCTGTTTCTATGCTATCTCCTCCCTCAGTTTTAAAGCTATCTTGACCAAACTTTGAAAAAAGTCTTTAAATACAAATACGCTGCACATTTGTCGGAGTCGGCCGGATCGGATGACTATATCATATAGCTACCATAGGAACGATCGGTCCAAAAACTAGTGGGATACTTTTTATGTTTTCCATCGTAGCCTCACCAATCGTGGTATATATTAGTTTTATTTGCTTCCACACATTTCTGGAAAAAGTTATTAAAATCGGTTGACTATAGCCTATAGCTGCCATTTAAACGGTCGGTCATAAAAATAGTTCTTGTAAGAAAAACTTTTTGTTTTCCATCGTAGCGTCACCAAACGTGGTATATATTAATTTTATATGATTCTACACAATTCTGAAAAAATTTATCAAAATCGGATGACTAAAGCATATAGCTGCCATATAAACGGTCGTTTCAAAAACTAGTTTTAGTGAGAAAACCTTTTTTGTTTTCCATCGTAGAATCACCAATCGTGGTATGTATTAGTTTCATATACTTCCACACAATTCTGGAGAAATTTATCGAAATCGGATGACTATGGCATATAGCTGCCATAGGAACGATCGGTCTAAAAACTAATTCTAGTGAAAAAAACTTTTTTGTTATCAATGGTTGCGCCTTTTAAAAACTGCAAGAGTATTTAGCCGGCGTAGCCGATGTTAGCCTTCTATTTTTTTATTCCTATTATAACGGTTTTTGGTTCTCAAAAAATGTATATATCGGTTCCGGTAAGTGGCTTGAAACGGTTTAATTCGGCTAACGGTTCCGGTATTATTCCCTGAAAAAAATAAATAAAACATTAAAAGAAACAACCAACTCCGATTTTGGTTTACATAAGCACTTTATTCATAATGGTATAAAAATGCACATCTCTAGCATAATAAGGTCTAATCCTTCATTAGTTTAATTATATGGGGTATGTTTAACAGAGTTTTGCGTGTAGAATATAATGATCGATAATCGATTATAAGAAAAAATACTTTGTTAATGCATATTTTATTAATAATACGTGACGACGACGACGACAACGATGATTGACAAGCTAGCCCTAGAGACCTAGTCCCAAGATTTGTTCCTGTTTGTAAACACCATGATAGGCATTTCGTATCAAGACATAAGGGAAGCAAGACTCCAGCAGATCCATGGTAAGGAATGGCGACTGTTTAACAATCTCATCGAGCAGCAAATAAATGGACTCTCGATTCCGTGTGGCCTCTTTGTCCGACTCCTGGCCAAGTCGCAGCAGTGAAGAGCTGGCCAAGGCTAAAAACTCCTTCATGCGATCCTCCATATCATTCTGTCCGCAAATGGTGAAAAGTGCACCGAAAATATTATTAATGGCCGCTGCCATGCAATGCGTATTATTCGAATGACCATCGATGGTGGCACGATAAAAGGAATTCTCATTGCGCGCCAATTTGGGTATGGAAACGGCCACAAAGACCATGAGCAGACAGGCGGTTAGATGTTCACCCTCATCGAATTCGGGTTTCTTGGATTTCAGGGTGGTGGCCAAAGTGGGATCCACTTTACACAGCAGACCCGCTGCCGAGGCCATTTCCGAGGCCACACGTATTTGATCGCCCCCAGGTAAATGCTCCTGGAAATCCTTAACGGAGCTGAGCAGAAAGGGAATGCGTTTGTCCAAAACATCCACCAAAGCCTCATGAACCAGATTACGGAAACAGATGATGACACCAATAATGGTCATACGTTGCAGAACACGATCCACATCTTGTAGACGTTTGAATTGCTCCTTCATGACCTCGGGTTTGTCAAAACTGGTGCGTAGGGTGATCAATACTTCCTTATTGGTGTTGACCAGGGTTTTCAATTCCTGCACTTGATTGGCTATGTGCCACATCAAAGTTTCATTTAAGGTTTTAATGCCATAGGGACCCACCAGCTCGGCCAAGGCGCGTAATTCATTTAAATCCGAAAACTCTTGAGGATTAAAGGGCACCCAACCTTCCGGGGAGATGGGCACAAAAGCCTTTTGATTAATGGAGAAGACAATGCTGCCGGCTGACACCCTTCGTAGTAAGACCTCACTATACCAGGTGTTGTATAAGGCGGCAATGGTCTTCTCACCATGCGAATCCAAGGCCTGGGTTTGTTGGAGCAAACAATTATTAAATACCCGGGTAATGTCTATATGCACATAATTCTCCACTGTTTGCAAGACATTCATATAGGCTCTCACACTGGCCAAGAGTTCCGAGGGTTTGGCTATCTCCATGGTTTCCTGATTAAACATCACCATGCCCACCAAATCCCTTGAGAAACGATGCTCCAAATTCTGACACAAATATTCACGTGGAGCAAATGCAAATTCCCACACATTCACGGTGGGACAATAATTAATGGCATAGCATAATTCGGTCAAGGCCATATGCAATTTATCCATAGTGGTTAAATCTTCACGCGTCTTGCGATACGATTCATCGCCGGGTTTGCGTATATCATCAAAATGTTTGGATTTATTTTTATCCTTTTTCTTACGTGCCGATTGTACGGATAAGATTTTAGCACAATGTTTGGGCAATAAAGCATCCGCCATGGTGCACTGCTCATCGCATATGGTGGTGATAATATTTTTAGCCTCCTTGGCCATTTCCTCCAGAAAGATATTCACCACACTTAGCGAACGTTCGCGTATATGATGACGTTCCTCGGGACACATTTCATGGGTACAATTTTGAAAATGACTGCAAATCAAAGGGAAGGCAATGATATAACGATTTTGTGCCGGAAACTCCAAACACATGTGAAATTGATCATCAAACATTTTGTTATAAAAACAAAATATGCTTAAATCTGAAGTTTCCACCAATATTTCATCTAGGTTATCCACTACCCTAGTATGAAAAACCATGGAATCCAAGAGACGTGCCAAATCAGCATGTTCGGTGATTCTCAAGGCGGCCTTACCCACACTCATATAGGTCTGCAGACGAAACCAATCCAAGCGAAAGGGTCGGAAGTAGAACAATTCATTATCCTCCACCTGTTTGACGGTCAATTGGGCTGCCGTATTGTACAGCGAACTGAAGATAAGGCTCTCATCTTCCGGACACATTTGTAGACTTTGCATACGTATATTCAAATCGGTGGCATCGAATCCGGACAAATATTGCACATAATAACGTTGCATCACTTGGCTATATTTACGCACCAAGGCACGTAGTTCCTCCATATGAAACAACAATTCCGGCAGCTGACGATCCACCAAATCTTCATTGGATTTGCCCTTGTGCTTGACCAAGGGAGGATTATCATTGTGACGCAAGAGCCACAAAATCTCATCACGGGCCAAACACAGGCCAATGAATATAAAAATGGCCTTAGGACCCAGTAAACCCGGCTGATCGGTCATAATCAAAGCCAACTCTTTGAGAGCCGTGCGCAGAAATTTCCTTCTTTCACGATGCATCAAGGCCGCCTTTTGTACCGCCGTATTATACGCCTCCTTGACCTCACCTATGCGTTTGCCATAACCCTTAATCCCATCAAATGTGGACTGTATATACTGATGTATTTGCAGCACCTCATCCCGAAACAGTGCCACCACCCAGCTGGATTCCAGGGCACTCAACCATATCTTATTCACCTCCGGATATTGGCCCAACATTTGATGATTCAGTAGCAAACCAAAGATAATCCAACGATCCATAGCCTCCAGTGATATATACTCACACGACATGGTGTCGGTTCGTACCGCCTTAAGCAAGATGGAGGGATTACCCACCAAGCTAAGTTTTTGCATTTCGCGCCACTTGTCCGCAGGTAAATTTCTCAAGGCATAGATCGAGGTCAGTGAACGCAAAGCATTGCTCAACAATCGCTGATGCGGTATAAACTCTTCGGCCAGTTTCTTCAGCGGCACCTCATAGTCCAATATCATTTGTCCCAAGCGCGGAAAGCCCGTGTCCGCCTGATTATGTTGCAGCTCATAGGCGGCATTATATAAGCCCAGCACCGCCTTGCGATCCTCCACCCGGGACAGTACAATCATCAGTGACACATAGGTGACCACCAAATCCAAATAGTTCTTGGTTAGCTCAAAATTCAAGGTAATATCCAAATGAATCTGGCAGGCATCCATAGTGGTCAGCAACTCGCACACATTATCCTTAAAGTCCAGCAAATCCACAAAGGTGTGATAGTACAAACTCAGGGATTTGATAATCTCCGCCTTGATGTTGACAATCGCATTCAGACCCTTGACATCGATATTGGGGAACCGCTTGACAATAAACTTGATGCTCGACTCCAGGGACTTTTCGGATAGAAATCCCGGCTTGGATTTGGTATCGCCACAGGCCTTCTTAATGTTATAGATACGCGTCAGTATGCCCAGGCCACGGTCATTCAGTATGATTAGCTTTTCAGCAATTTTCTGCTGATTCGGAAAAATTGGGCGTGCCATGGCGGGGCGAGGTTGGGGCTAGCCAGGCTAGGGCAGTTACGCAGAGTTTTCGTTGCTCGCACGGACACACGGAGCAATCTTGAGCGTTTTGCCCGCTTTGCAAGTACCCCAAAGTCGGTTTATTTATATTAATTAAAGATTTTAATTGGAGGTTCTAACTGTATGATAAATGTATACACTGCTGCTTCTTCTTCTGCTTCTGCACATAAAATAGCTAAACTGGCCACACTGAGTCAGAGCTGAACCGCAGAACCAGTGATGCCAACTTTGGATGAGAAAAAAAGCTGCCTTTAACTGGAAGGAGAGGAGAAAAAAGCTGAAAATTTTTTTTTAAAAAAAGCAAAAATTTTCAGTTTGTACGAATTTTATGAAATTACCATATTTCTTTACATTATCATAAGATTCTCATTAAGAAGAACTTGACGTTCTGGGCTATCTTCCGATTCATGCGACATCCTCGTAGCAATCATCCTGAAATAGTAGATCGGCACATCGCACAGTGGTCGGACTTGTATGGAAGTACGCGATAAAAATAGTTCTGCGTGTCCTCCAGGTCTATAATTTAAACTGCAAGCTTATAACAATAGACTAATACTATTTTTAAGAATAGTTTCATCTTATTCTGAAAGTGAGTACTAAGCCGGGGTTTTGAAAATACCGCCGGGAAATGTGGAAAATTCGCAGAAAACAGTTGTATGAAACTTTTTTGTTTATCATCCGATCAGCTCCAAACTAACTTTAAAAAAATCGAAATAAAAATTCATCAATAACTGCATACCAGTTTTTCTGAAAATTAACCCACTACACCCCCATGGGTTAAAAATCAGTTAAATGGCCGATTGGATCCAAATTCATTTTTAAAACTACACATTCACGAATATGACTTTTACATTTTGGAAAAACGTACCGGAAAATAACAGGAAAAATGGTCGAAACCTCCTTCAAAATTTTAAGATTACGTTTTTTTTTCTCATCAAAAATTGACAGCACTGACCACAGAACTGCTTGCTAAACCAGTTGCAGTTTTACTAATGAACTAGTAGCGGAACCAGATGTACCCTACCTAATGAACTACCTCACTAATGAACTGCCGGAACCAGTTGCAGCCACACTAATGAGTTTCTAGTTTCGATTAGGGCGACGAAACTCCATTTATAGCCAAATTAGGGAGACCACACTCCATTTATAGCAAAATTAGGGCGACCACACTCGATTTATAGATAAGTGAGGGCAGCTCATGGAGTTGTTTATTGACTATATAGATCTCGCTCTAACCGCCGTGTTTTACTATGATAATTAAAGGTTAACTAGGAAAAGACTGTGGTAAGAGCGAGATAGACATAGTCAAGAAAGAACTCAGAGAGCGAACAGCTGACAGTGCACAGTGGTTTGTTTTGCCAAAACACTTCGCAAAAATCATAACTTTTGAACAATTTAAGTTAATAGATATTTTATTTTCTAATAATCTGCAAGCTTCAAAGATTTTTTTGGAGTGAAGTGTCGATATGTCACGCCTACCAAATGGGGCGTAAAAAGCTCGGCAAACTCAAATTTATGATTTTTTGATCAAAATTGATGAATTTATAAAGAACATATTTTTTGTAATGGTTTAAATATAATTGAAATAATTTATTAAAGTAGTTTTATTTAAAAACAAAATAAAAAAAAAATATAAATTTGTTTTTTATTGTAGTTTGAACATATTCCTTGATTGTCTACACATTTTAAAATGCGTTTTAATGCGCTGGACTACGGGGGGCTGCAGGTGCATTGTAATTCTAAGCTATATTCTTGCATATTCTAGTAAAGCTTCTGGCATTGATATCAACAAAAACGTACATGGGTACTTGCTTGAGTGACTCTATCATGGGTACCAATGTAAGTACTCTTTTTAGCAACCCTAATATGGGGACCCATTTCATGGTGAGCTTATATATTGTTATATAATATTACAAGGTCACAAATGGAATGAACCTGTCCTTATTCGAATTCTTTGAAATATTTTAAGAATGTCGTGATGTGGGGTCATTTGTGTTAGCTACGTCATAAATTGTTTGACTATAAGTCCATACGAAGGTTCGATTTGTATATAAATGTGAAAGACAAAAGAAGTACGAAGTACGAAAAAGATTTATTGATAAAGGCCTCATATTAGATGGCATAAAAATTTACCTCGGCACTTGGCTTCATATGAATGGAAACTCTTTTTAAAAGTTGTGAAAGTTGAATGCTTTTGAAAAGCATTCTTATTTATAAATTTGTATGCCATCTGGAATGAGGCCTTAAGAACGAATCGTGGCTTCAAAATAAATTTATTTTTGGTGATCTGGAAATTGAAACTGCCAACTACGTCAAAAAGTTCTTGGAATTCACAAAGAAAAGAAAACTTACGGCAGCTACGGAGAATATTTGGACCTTAGAACTATAACAGCCTTATCAATAAAATATAATAAAGGCAGTACTAAAAGTAAGGGCAATATAATTTCTTTCATTTCGTAGGCAAGCCCTAAAAGGCTTCCAAAAATAAAGGAGAGCATTCAAAATCCACCGGGATCTCTTTCAGTTATTTAATACAGCAACGAAATAAATAATATTTCGTAGTTGCTTAAAATCAAAGAAAGTAAATATTTTCCCATCGTATTCTAATTTCAATGAATTATGGCACGACTTTCGCTTTTTCGCCCCACTGTGCGGCGTCTCAAATTGTGCGTCTATATTAAATGGTCTGTGGCGACTGCTGCCAAAAGTAAAATAAAGTTTTTATTAAGTTTGACGAGCCCTTTGTAACCAAATTATGTAAGCAAACGAAAAAGGTTCTACTTCCACACACGCACTCACACACACACACACCAACACATACATTATTACAACAATTGGGCACCAATGGCTGCAACAACAAAAACTACATCGTCCACTGAGGCAGCTAGCAAAATGCTTGAAGCAGCCCTCGAACAAATGGATGGAATTATATCGTCCAGTTCGGTTGGGGGTCAGGTGACAGCTGCCGGAGCTGTGTCATCGTTAACATTTAGTGAGCGAAATTTGATTTCGGCCACAAATGTTTTATCCACTGCAAAAACATTGGCCCTGGCCCTGCAACAGGTGAGTCACCCCACCCTAATTCCGAGCAGCTTAACTTATTTACACACTTTTAACTTAGGTGGGCTTGGCTGCCCCCGCACCAGATCCAGTGACTGCGGCCATTATCAGTGATTGGCTAGAGACGCACATACCGCGTCAGGATTCGGATGAGCGTATGCGTCGCTTGCAGCGTGACAAAGAAGGACTAGCCCTGCAATATCAAATGCTGGCCGAGCGTGTCTCTGAGCAGGCGGACAAAATAATCGAACTCGAGGGTCTTATTCAGGAGAAGACCCAACAATTGGGCAACAAGGAGGAGCAACTGCAACGTCAGATGATATCTCGTTCTGCCCTGGAGACGCAAAAACTGGAACTAATGAGTGCCTTGAGTGAACTGAAATTGCATCGCACCGCCTTGGAGAAGGAGAATGAATATCAGGCGCATAAAGAAGGCGGCAGTTTAATGAATCTGAATCAGAAAACCTATACTGGTTCACCCAAAACCCCGCCCTCTGCCTTGCGTCATCAGATTAAGCCACAATTTCATAGTCTACCGCGCGCCAAACACAGCAGCAGCAGCAGCGGCAACAACAACAACAATCGCTCGCTGGATGTGAACGCCAATGCCAGTGGCAAGCAACGAAATGTGGCCTTTGCTTCAAATGAACAAATTCTCATCGATGATGGCTTAGCCGATGAATCCTCTTCAATGTTCTCCAGCTTCATGTCTCAGTCCACATCCTCGCCCAAGTTACGCGAACGTTCTGCACGCGGTTTGCGAAATATTCTAGGCAAACTGCGACGCAGCAATAGCAGCAACTGTGAACTCACCGGCTTGGAGCAGGCTGAGCCAGAGTTTCGTCGTGGCGGTGCAAGAGCCACCGCTGGCGGACGCATCGAATGGAGTGCACAGACTTCGTTGTTCAGTGATGTGGGCAAACATTGGAGTACCTGGAATGTGCAAGATGTGTGCCAATGGCTGGCCTCAATGGGATTAGGCTGCTATGAGGATAATTGTCGGTGAGTGAGGCATTTAAAATTTTGCTTATTATTTATTATGGTTTTTGTTAAATGGAAATAGGTAAAAAGATTGGTGAGTTACGCTTTAAATTATGTTTTATTGTAGATAAAAAAATCAAAATTCATTTATGGAAAATCATTTTATTATAAGCCACCGATGCTTACATATGTAGCTGTCGCAAAAAGCTGCAGAAGCTGGCATGCATATGCATGAATGGTGCTTAGAGGCACTAGATGTGCTGATGGAGCTAACACCACTCCACCTCACCATTGGCCTGGAGAAGAGATAAACACTGCTAAGACTGACAGCAGAGGGAGTAGGCAGGAATTGCATAGTTAGCTTAAGAGACTTAAAACCTATAATCTTTCAATCGAGGGATGAAATGGTGGCAGAATTCCAGTTTGACAGGCATTGTAGAAAGAGAGTATGGATCTCACTAACAGAAATATATAACATGCAACCACACACAATCCAGTGGTACACAGACGGGTCCCTAACATCCCAAGGAGCTGTACTTGGAAGTTGGACCGCCAATGATAAGGTTCGAATCAATGGGAGAATTCACCAGCATATTTCAGGCAGAAATATGTGCTGTCTCCCGAAAAACTACCATAATAGGGAAATAGCCATCCTTTCGGATAGCCAAGCAGCGCTTAATGCATTAAGCAGTAAAAAGATTACTTCCAAATTAGTCTTGGAAAAGCGATACTGTAACAATTAGGCAGCAGGAACAACCTTTCACTACCTAGGATACCAGGCCACAAAAAATATTCCCGGAAATGAAATAGCCGACAAACTAGCGCGTAAGGGGGCAGCCAACACAACCCTACTGCGGCATTGTTCAGCCCACCATTAGAGAGCTCCTCAGAAACGAGGAGAATAAGCTTAAAACAACGTTCTGGAAAACATCAGCGAAGGTACTGATAGGAAACCACAACAACAACAAATGGTTTCAAAAACTAATTTACCAAGGAAAGAGTACACTAAGGATCCTTACAGTTTACTTTACACTGCGAAGCCACTTGTATAAACTGGAGTTTAAAAACACCCAACTATGTAGATACTGCGAAGGGAAGGAGGAGTCCTCGGAGCACATACTAGCACACTGTAACGCTCAGATTTAGGATAACTTTTTCATATGCTAAATCTCGCCCAAAATATGGCGTGTGCGCTCACTTCCTTGTGGCATCTGCTAACTCGTGCACCTTCACTTTCCGGTTAGCCAACACCATTTCATGTATTTTTTTTGGACATTGTCCTGTATCGGCAGAGGAGTTTCGGCCATCATGAAACTCTCGAAACCAATATTGAACCAAATCTGAAGAAGGTTTAGAGGCATAATATTTATACAACTTGCCTCTTAAAAAATAATATATTTATAAGAGATCGAAAATCGTTTTTTTCCATAAGCCCTGTGTCCACTCGACACGGAAACTTTCATGCGAAAAAGTTGTTATTTCGCAGTTTCTTAACAGACTCTGTTAAACTGCTGTAACTACGATTCAAAGCAACATTGTGCTGTTAATGCGCTGTAATTTTGCAGTCAAATGTTAAATAAGCCGTATCACCACTAAACAACTATAACTATAACTATATATAATAATGTTATAGTTGCTTAGTGGCCGTATGCAAACAAAAGAAATGTAAATTTGCGATTTTAAAACTAAGTGAAGGATGAATACACGGTTAGAAAATAATTTGCATTAGAAATGTTATCATTGAAGCGAACTTTCATTGTTAAAACTATATGTGGCGAAGCTGTCCGCTGGACTGACAGAAAGAGGACCTGCAAAAGGAAAACAAAAACGTAGACACTGGGTCAATCCATATCCATAAAAGTGCATATTTTGATCATTTTATAGCATGATTTGTTAGCAATCAATACGTTTGTTTTGACTCTTCTTGATATTTTCGTAAAGTAATATTCCTTAGCTTTAAAAATCCCAGATAATTGTGGGATTTTTTCAAACAAAGATATACAAATTTTGCCAAGCTTTTCACTTATCCACAACCAGGCCGCGTCGAACTTCTTGGAATTAGAGTTTTTTTTGGACAAATTATAAACCTCGCTCTCAAATTGAACGACATTGATAAGTTTGAGCTTATCCTCTTTTGTAAATGCTATTTGGCGGAATTTTTTTTTGCAGCGCTCATTTTCAGTTTATTCTTCTTCTCCTTACTCAATTTCCACACAAAAATATCGTTTCGCTACGTTCTTTACATACGTCAGCGCGAAATGAGAAGTATGTTAATCGCTACGTGATTGCCAACAGAATGTAATGGTCATACGTAGTCACAGAGCATTATTATAGAGAGAGTGGACACTCAATATGGAATGGTCAAGCCGAAAAATTCCACAGCTGTTTTTTTATATGGAGATTTTCATTTCACGTTTACTTTTCACTCCACCTAGTAAATGCCGATGAGTGCTTATCAATAAAACAGGTCTTATACATTTAAAATATCTGATGAACGAGGCTTTTGCTGTAATTCTTTAAGAAGGTATCCACATTTCAGCAAACTTAATCAGCAGCTAAAGTACTGCGCTTTTTGTGGATATAAGAAATATTGAACCTGAAAATTAATTTGCTTTTCTTACCGTACTTGAAATTTTAATTAAGTAAGAAGGAAAAGAGTAAAAATCAGTCAAATCTTTAATGAAATCTTTTATGATTTAAATCAAATGAATTAATTCAAATCGGGGAATAATACCTTAACCGTTAACCGAAATAAACCCTTTCAAGCTACGTACCGGTATCGAAACCGGAACCGATATTAAAATTTTTTTTAGAACCGAATCCGTTAACTGGTATAATAAGTACCGAAAATCCCGGAACCATACAAAAACGCTAACGCTATTGTTTCGTTTTCTTATTTTTTATTTTGATTTATGATTATTACAAATATATATTTCAACTGGTAAAATAGCAATATATACACTTGGAAAAGAGTCTTACATTTTAGAAATTCGCCCTTAAGGATTTAGAAAAAAATTTCTAAAATGCGGAAAACTTTTCTTTGGAATATAATATTCCTTTAATTAAATGTAAAGGATTTCTAAGTCTTAAAAAAATCCGCCCTTGAATATAGAAATGTTAGAAAAATGATATAATAAATTTAAGAAATGAAGTTTCTGGGTTTTAATCAAATTTCGCCCTAAAAAACTCTGTTTAAATATTTCGAAAAATGTAATGTTTCCAAACATTACGCTGCTAACGCAGATTTTATGTTCCAATCTGTTTTTGTGTTTTTTAGAGCTGATATACCCCTTTGAGTATTTTACCAGCGTATTATAAGCTATATTGGTTTTATAGTATGGGTTAAAATCTATTCAAATTGCTTAAGATTTCTATTTTTTACGTACGACACATTTTAGAGCGGATTATTTCCAACCATTATTGAAAGATATTTGTCAGCTTTATGAGAAATGAATATAAAAATTTTTTTCTGAGTGTAAACCTAAATAAAACCTTCAACCGATATTGTCATTTCGGTACGTACCGGAACCAGTATCGGAACCGATATTCGTTTCGGGATTAATCCCTGATTCAAATACATACAAATACATTTAAGAACTTGATGGCGCATTCTATTTAAAAGCATTTTCCCATCTTGTTGTTATATTGTTAATTTCAACTTGTGTAAATATTTAATTGTAAACTCCTCTCCCGCAATGCATGCCATCTTTTGTTCATATTATCCTACCTACATTACACAAAATAATCCCGCCCATCTGCTGTCTCTACACTTAAAACCGTTTATTGCATTATTATCCTGCAAAGTTTTGATTTTTAACATTTTCCCATTTTATTTGTTTACAGCAAATGGCTGAAAGCCCATCCAATTGTATCCATATTTACCGCTTCGCCTGTGGACATTGAACGAGAACTGAATCTTAAGGTACCATTGCATCGCAAGAAGATTTTGCTAGCCATTGATGACATAACTGGCAAGGAGTTTGATGAGCTGACACTTAAAGCGGCCAATTTGGATGTGGGCTGGGTGCTGCGTTGGTTGGATGACATTGGTTTGCCGCAGTACAAGGATTACTTTCTGCAGGCCAAGGTTGATGGCAGAATGTTGCATCGTTTGACCCTGGAGGATTTGTCACAGTTGCATGTCAGCTCTTGTCTGCATATCGCCTCTTTGCGTGCGGGAATTTTGTGTATGCGTAAAATGTCATGGAATGCTGAGGGCCTAATTCGTCGATCTATCAAAATACCTAATGATGATGACGACGAGGCTACCAGCAATCCAGATACAGAGAATGTGGAACTGTGGACAGCCCATCGAATAATGGGTTGGCTACAGACCATTGATTTATCTGAGTATACACCAAATCTACGCGGAGCTGGCGTACATGGTGCCTTAATGCTATACGAATCGCGCTTCAATGCGGCCTTACTGGCCGATTTACTTTCCATACCACCAAGTAAATCGCTTTTACGTCGACATTTGGCCTTGCATTTCAAAGAGCTTGTGGGTCGTACAGTTATTTTAGCGAAACGGGACGCTGAAGCGGCTCCTGGCTATCAACCGTTGACTACTACTGCCAAATTAAAGCCAGTTAAGCGTACGCAATTTTCTTTGAAACGACGCAAGAGCACCAAGGGACAAAGCGAAGTGGATTGGACGGAATATGTGTGCCCAATGAATGCCTTGGTGCCGGAATTAACAACTACAACTACAACAAAATCAGAAACGGTCAAAGACCTAGAGAGTTCGATGAGCTCAAACTAAAACCAACTTAAAGGTGCAAATATTATGCACAATTTACAAAAAAAGAAAAAAAAAATATCAAATATTGTTAATCTAGTTTTAAGTGCAACCCGGGAATACGAAATGAACTGCCCCCAAAATAAGCAAAGAAACCAAATTAACACATCGACAATATTAGCAAGAATTTAAACGGGCCACTGTTGCAGAGCTCAATCTTCCAGAAAACTCTATATATCAAAAACCCTATACATACCTAAATAACATTTTTTAAAAATTTATGAACTTTTTTCAACTAACATTAGGCAAAACGATTGAACGACTTTTTCCAAAAAAGAGAACAAAAATTGATTTAAAGTTAACAACGAGAAGTATTTAACAATGGCATTGAAACGACCTTTGAAATCAAAAAGCAAATATAAAAAAAAGCCCAAAGCGTTTTTTTTTTGGCATTAACAATATTAATAGTTAAATAGAATTAAACATTTTTGAAGTTAATTTTGTACTAACATTTAACGGTATTTATCACAAAAAATATTTTGTAAATTGTAATTATAAATTATAATTATATATATTTGACGACTTTTCTACGACAAAAGTTGAATGTGTACTGTCTTTTATTGATTGGGAAATTTATGAAATTGTTATTCTATTTTCGGAACCATTTTGAAAATCTATACTTAACGCAGACAGTTCAATGGCTCGAAAAAACCTTTAAAATTGAAGCATGAAATAAAACGACCTGCATTCATCTCGGCATATCCGTCTGCCTATCCGACCCGTCCCAATCCCGTTGCCAAATTTTAAATGCAATTTTGTCCCATTCTCGACCCTAGTCTGCCCCTTATCTTAAATATTTTTCTGGAACATGGATTTAACCCAACTTTTTTTAAAAAATTCAATACCGGTTTTGATCAGCGAAAATATTTAACTTCATATTGCAAACTCACACACCGAATTTGATGGCCTAAAAAACTTCTAATATATTGTGATATTGTGTCTAAACTACTGTTGAACCCGTTCAGTCTGGTTCGGAGCCGGTAGTAAAGAAGTAAACGGTTTAACCCCAAATTAGCAACCCACACATCAAATTTTAAGTTCGTACCCTAATTTTTGAGATATGCTATGAAACAATTTTGAACCCGTTCTATCTGGTTTGAAACCGGTCTTAAAGCAGTTTAATCTCTTAACCTTAATTAATAAACTGCACACCAAATTTCAAGCTTATAAATAGTTTATAAATATAATTTTAAAGATATGGCTATGATCCATTTTTGAACCATCTGGTTCGTAACCGGACTTTAAGCAGTCAAATGTCTGACTACATATTATCATCCTACCCTAAAAATACAAATTTGGAATAGGAATCTAGTAGTCCTTCCATAAATTTAAATGTGTGTTTTTGGCCTAAGCAGGCTGTAGCTCCGCCAAATAAACTGGTACAAATGAAAAAAAAAATAACATAATTAGAATAGATGTTGGGGTATATGCTAAAAAGGATAAAATAAAAATCCAACAACCGCTCTTGCCTAAGGGAGATGATTTATTTTGTAAAAATAGCCATAAATTGAGTAACGTCTGACTTCAAAGACCAATTTGGACCCTTTAGCATGATCGAATACTGCTCGTTTGATTTTTTACAGAAGCATTGATATGTGCTCTGTCGAATAGGCTCTGTCTGAAATGCATGCCTATTGTGACCACAAGAAATTTGTGAGGGCAAAATGTACTAGAAATCCGGTTTTCCGCCATATCGTGGAAACAAGAGCTGATGGAACAAAACCGATGATGCAGTTTTGTTCAGTGCACTCCTTACTTATATACTCAGTTAAAGATTGGGCTGCACCAAGAACACTGTTGCCCGCTGTTATTTTGTATTTTTATTTAAAATTTTTTTTAAATATTAAATTTTAATTTTATTTTATAAAAAATCAATTTAAAAATTCATGAGTGATTTTTATTTTTAAAAATCAATCCTAATAATCACGATTGATTCTTAAAATGAAAAATCATAAATAAAAATTACTCTGGATCAGGAAAATAAAAACCAACCTGCATTAAATATATATATTTTTCACGGAGTTGCATTGCATCTAAAATTAATTTTCTTTTTTTATAGTTTAGTATATTCTGGTATTTTTTCATATTTTAGTGCCTTGGAGAATTTTAATTTCCGTATGTTTTGAATTATTTCAGTATTTTCCAAAAAGATGTATGATTTTGTATAAATTTTAGGTACTTTTAAGAATTTTTTTAATATTGTTTTCTTGATCTTTTTGAAAATTTATTTATTAAACGCAGGTTGATTTTTATTTTCCAGATCCACTAAAATAAAAATCACAGTAATTTTTATTTTTGATTTTTATTTTAAGAATTATATTAAAATATTCATTCTTGATTTTTATTATAAAAATCAATTATCAAATCAAATTAATCGAAAAAATAATGTTTGATTTTTAAGGCCTATTCTCAGATGACATAAAAATAATTTTCGTCACTATGCTTTATATAAATAGAAACACTTTTGTAGAGCTTTGAAATCAGAATGCTTTTGAACAGATGTCTTATTAATATGAAGCATAGTGCCGAAAATAAAATTTATGTCATCTGAGATCAGGTCTTTATAATAAAAAATCAAGAATGAATATTTTTATATAATTTTTAAAATAAAAATAAAAAATATTTTTTTCTATTATTTTTTTTTTAAATATAAATAAAAAATATCGGCTCATTACATATTCCCAAAGTCCATAAAAAAAACAAATATATTCATATATATTATGAATGTATGGAATCTCCTTCCCAATTTACCCAATTTTTTCGGTCCTTGTTATATATGGATGCTCGGCTTGCTTTGGTTAAATTGGAAAATTGCTATTTATTTGTAAGTAATTTTAACAATGTTCAGTCAAACATAAAAATAGCAGTAGTTAAAAACAACTGTTAATAAAACCCGCGTTAGCAGCTCTGACCCGATGGGACTAATTTATTGGCCAATGCCAGCTATGGTCCTTCTCACAGCAAGGGTGGTCAAAGTGCATTAGCAGGTGTACATCAATTTATGTTAGGTACGAAATTAATGAGTTTTTTACATCCAAAGTCGAGAAATGCATTGAAAATAGGTGATAGTGCTCATTATAAGCAAGGCAAAGGCTACGGAAGGGGTCCCGGTGAGCATAGTTCGTTTGGCGCGTTTGAAGGTATATAGGAATGAAGTTACGAGTCATTCTAGACGGCACTGATAAATTAATTAGGCATAACAGGGCAACGGAATCAGTTTCTCAAGCTAAAAGTTTGTGAATAAATAATACAGCGTGACAGATTCTTCGGGCCTTAAGAGAAGGAAGGTCAATCAGACGTAATCTCTGTTCGTAAGGAGGAATATGCCTGCTGGTATCCCAGTTTAGGCCACGAAGGGCAAAGATCAGAAACTGCTTCTGAACAGATTCAATACGGTCTTGGTATGTTATGTATTGCGGAGACTTATTTTAATGAGACTATCCATTATCTTTACTAGATTTGGAAATTAGCAAAATTAAATGCTTTAATGTTTTGCAACACCGACGGAACTAACCGAGGAAAAATCTCCAGAATGTACAGAATTTGATATTATATTTTTTAAATCGCATCTTTACTAGATAATGCATTGAAAATAATATATGTTTATGTAAAAGTGATAAAGGTTCAAACAAAGGGGTTCCGGTTTGTAAAAGGTTTGTCCGGGATCACAAAAAACTTGAACCGATTCGGTTCCGGACCAGTTTCCAGCCTTGGTTTTAAGTTAATTGGCTGAAATATGAAGCTTAAACAGTTTTACCTACTTCTGGCCTGAATTTAATAAATATCTTTCATAATGTGCGCCTTAATGCATAAGCGAGGTTCTTGGCAAATATTTTATTTCTCTAGGCTTAGCCGTTTGGCCTGTGAGTTGATGAATCAGTTAGTTGGAGCAAGGATACATATATTATAATTTTTTGAAATGATTCCACCTGTTTAGGCTTTTCTGCTTGCAAAGACGTTGCTGGAATTAGTCAAAATCTTTCCCCATTAACTGAATTGATTTCTTCTTTTCAATTTATGGTTTAACATTTCAGTTTATTATTATTTTGTATTTGTTTTTCTTTTGGTTAACAATAACATTAAATACAAAAAATTGTTCCAGAACGACTAGGATTAGGCATATCGAACAGCCCCGCTTGGACGGAATTAACTTAATTTTGTTCTCTTTCTTCTTCTTAAAAAACTAACAAAAAATAATCTTTGGCAGTGCGCGCTTACAAAACGAAATGTAGAAAAAAACAAAATTCAAGTGGTATCCAGACCACCCAATAAATTCTCTATAACATTATCTTCTGCTCGACTAGTACTACTAACGGTCTGATGTTTGGCCAAATCACTTTCGGGTATATGATCCTTCCAGTTGCGAAAAAGATAGCGTGTAAATTTCTTCAATTGACGGAATTTGCAATAGGTGGCACCTTCGGCTGATTGCAATTGTTGGGTTTGTATGAGAAAACCCTTCTCCTTGAAGGTCTTTTCCAATTTCTCACGTTGCTTGGAGCGACGCGAAGAACGACGCTTGGGTTCGTTAAGGTGTACTGGTACTTGACTTTGATTAAGGGGTAAGAGAGGGCTGTGTGAGCTGGTAGTGGTGTAAGGCGAGGCTGGACTTTGTGGCAGCAGTAAACAAGAAGAAGTGGGCGACTCTGAAGGTATATGCAATAATTCCAAACTGAGATCCGTGGAGGGCGGTGGTATGTCTATATAGAGTTTATCATGTTGCTGTTGCTGCTGTTCGCGGGATATAAACTCATAGCCACGCAGGGTCTTATCTCCAGTGCCATTATAATAACGATAATTACCCTCCGCATCCACCGATAGCATTTTCTTCTCCTGCAAACTAGGCTTAGCTCCGCCTGTAAACTTGAACTTGCAAATGCTCACCTCTGTGGAGGGACTGGAAGTGGGTTCAGCCGGCATGGGTGGTATAAATATGGCCGAACGTTTACGTTTACGTAAAGTTAAGGGTGAGGTTTCTACTAGGGTTTCTCTTTTACTAAAGAAACCATTGGGTAAAGGTATTTTAAGAGCCAATTGATTGTCTTTCTCAATGGTTTCCATATCGGCCAAATTGCAGGATTCCATTAACTGTTGATAGTACAAATTCAGCTTGGGTGGATCTTCCAAACTCAAAGGTTTGGGTGTGGTACAGGAACTACCCGTGGTATTGGTGGTGGTGGTGGGTTTATCACTATCCGTGCTTGATATGGAGTAACGATCGTTACTTTGATCACGTAAGCAAAGATTCAAAGGCTCCTCTGGCCGTAGTATAGAGGCAGGCTGTACAGAGACGGTCTCACTGGCTAAAGTGGGTGCCGGAGCAGCTGGGACTATGGTACCATAATTTTTGTATATCAAATGACAAATGTCTGCCTTTTTGGGTTTACGTCCACGACGTGGCTTATAATTATCCAGGGTTATCTCACCCATATAGGGTAGATCTGCATATTTGAGTGTTGAAGCACGAGGCACTTCCTTCAACTTAGGGGTAGGCGCCTTGGGCAAGGGTGGAGGTGTATCTTTTTGTTGCTGTTGTTGTTGTTGTTGACGTTCGGCACTACGTTGTATTTCGGCTATCTTTCTCAACCAGCTACGTACATTCTCATGAGCTTGATTACCCGGAGGCGGAGGTGCTGGTGCTGCTGCAGGATTCGACAATACTGGTTTTTGACGTCCCTGGGTGGCCTCATAATGTGCTGCATATTCTGCCGGTAAAGCCTGATGATGAAAACGTAGTTTCAAGGCACCATTTACATTTGATCGTTTCTTGGTTTTGGGTGGATTGACACACACTGCACGTGGTAGTTTTTGTACTTGCTCTTCCTGAGATTTTTGTACTTTACGCGCACTCATCAGTAAATTGGCCTTTAATTGTTGTTTGGTGAGTGAACTGCAAGCACCATTATGTTGTATGGGCGCTTCTTGGGATTTACGTGCCAGCAGGGTCTTAAATGGATGATCTTCATCTGGCTCCTGAGGGTTGGCCCCATGCGATATAAACGGATCCACCGAACCTTGAAGTAATAATTTGTTGGAATTTATATCTAGACGTGGATGCCAGCAGTCCAAATCATTATCATGCTCCAGTTTGATGGTAATGCCACCGTTACTAGGTTGCTTATCACCCAATCTGGTTAGCTCCTGCATAGTGACTGGAAAAGAAAGAAAAAAAAAAGAATATGTCACTAGAATTTTTTGATAATTTTTTTTTTTATATTTTGAGGGTTATATGGACACACACGTTTTTGCTCACCACCGGCTACGCTCTGGGAAAATTCTATTTTGAATTTTCTGGCAAAGTGGCGCTCACACATACCACAAAAAAGAGCAACGCATTTCGCTCTGAAAGCTGAACAACAAAAAATTTGTTGTCTTGAAATTCGATGCCACAATTCTTTGACCATAAATGGCATCCAATTTTCCCTCTTAGCCTTACCAATAATATTTTCAGTCTTTCACTTTTCTCACTTCACGTCGCATCGTGTTGACATCCAAAACGCAACTAGTTGCAGATAAGTCAAGAAAACAGCCTCATTTTTGTGTTTTCTTTATTTCTTTTTTTTTTTTAGAATATGCTCCTTAGATGGTTTGCTGACGGAGAGCAAGCGGCGGCATCATCAGCCCGCCCCACACACAATAGAAGAAAAAATAGCGCCGAGATGAGCAGAAAAATCAAATCAAATTCCTTGTGCTCTTCTTCTCGTATGCGTTAACGCCAAAGACGAAGATATTTCGTGTATTCATTTTTAGAAAATTTTTTCAACTTGTTGCCGGCCATAAAAACACCAAAAAGCACACAAAAACACGGCAAGAAAATAAGACAACAATAATGTTTTTCATTCATGAGCCTTGTCCATTGTAGTTTTACGTACGCTCTGCGTGTGTGTTTTTTCTGTTTTATCAAGAAATCAGGGTGAATACAACAACGACTACATAAAATTTGGCTTGATTTACAATTTGGTAATGCAATTGGATCACCATCAAAGTTGCTATTTTGATATAGAACTGAGCTATAAGCAGATTGTCTAAATTTGGGTAGAACTGATACAAGGCATACCCTGTACCTAAGGGGGGCGGCATAAGACGGACTTGATGATTAGGCAGGGCAAAAGGTAAAAGTGGACTATGAAGGATTTTAGTTAGATTAGGTGGGAGAATGTAGAAGGTAATGGGAATGAGTTGGAATTTTCAAATTGGGTGTGCATTATTTTAAGAAATGGATGGAATGAGTTGGAATTTTCTAATTGGATGTGCATTATTTTAAGAAATGGCTGGAATGTGGTTTTCCCTTCTTCTTACTGTGTTCTTTTTACGCTAAATGCTTGGCTCAAACGCAAAATATAATGCTAATTACGTTGGGTGGGAACAGCTCATATTGAACAGCGCCAAGCTGATCCCACCAGATAATTGTCTTGGACTTTGTCTTTCTTGTTGAAATTACCACTTTTAAACCATCTACACCAAAACTGGTAGATTGATTCTGACTAAAGATCATTGCCATAAGCCTTAAAGTCCATTAATCAGGAAATCAAACCGAATCGAACTTCGGTTCCGGTTCTGGTAAAAATTTCTGTTAAGGTTCTAGTTTATTTCGGTATTCGGTTCCGTATTGGTACCTTGGATTTGAATTCGGTATACCGGTTCGTACCGGTATCTACCGGTATAATTTTAAAATATTTTAACCCAAGATAAAATAGAGCGGGTTGCAACCTACACAACAGAATGTAGTTATAAAGAAGGAAAATTAAACATAATCAGACATGTTCCCAATTTCACTTCTACAAAAGTTTTGTGATTTAGAGACCAAATCTGAATTCTACTTTCATAGAAAATTTGTGATTTAACACCGGTCTTTCGACCAGATTTGGTCTCTAAATCACAAAACTAAGCGATTAAGTAATATCATTTGGAAATTATTGAACTAAAATAGATGCAAAGAATAAGATGAAATTGTAATTTTTATTATATATACATTTTAGTATATACCAAAAGGTTCCTTAACCTTACATTTTTAAGTTTTTGCTAACCTAACCGAAGGGTTAAGTACATTTTCTTAATTTTGTATGCGTTCTACCCAGAGGAAATCCCTGATTGAAGCACTAAAACTGAAATAACAAAAAACAACTCAGAACTGAAACTGTACCGGTACAATGTTTCGGTTCCAAAAATAAAAGATCCTAAATACCGGTTCTGGAAAATAACGGTTTTGGTAACGGTTCTGGTTCTGAGTATTTCAGGGACCGAAAATAACAGTTATGGAAGTGAACAAAATTACTTCGAAAAATGGTTCTCCCGATGAAATGGCGAACATCAATATTTATAATTTTCAATGGGGAGTCCAAAAATGGGATACATTTTTATTTGAAATTTTAAGCACAAAAAAATTTTGAAATTGTTATATTATAATTTTAAAATAAAAAATTTTGTTTTAACAGTTAAAAATTAATTTGAATTATAAAAATTATAATTAATTATTATTTTGTAATTTTTATAATAAAAATTAATTTATAATTGTTATGAAAGATTTTTATTATTAAAATTGCTAATCTAGTAGGTTTAAGTAAATCTTGTATCCTTCTATCAAAGACATTCTATGATTTACAAACGCCTACTAGATAAGTAATTTTTATAATAAAAATTTTTCATAACAATTAAAAATTAATTTTTATTATAAAAACTAAAAAATAAAAATTAATTAAAATTTTTATAATAATAATTTTATTATAAAAATTAAAAAATAAAAATAAATTAAAATTTTTATAATAAAAATTAATTTTTAACTGTTATTCGAACATTTTTATATAAAAATTAAAATTTAACTGTTAAAACAAAAGTTTTATTTAAAAATCAAATAATTTGAGTGTATCATGCTATTTAAAAAAAAAAAACTGAAAACAACCTAAGAATTTAAAGATATAAGCAAAAAAGATATAAACGTCACGTACCAAAATGTCAAGTGGGTTTCGACTTGTATTACAAAATTCTGCGAATTGGGCAAGACTGTTTGTATGAATCTTTTTTTTTTGTAGTTTTTAAAATGATTTAAGTTTATTTTCAGTGTTAGGGAGTAACTATTAATTAGTACCTACGTACATACCTAGATTCATATATGTAGGTATTTAAAATTTATTCAAATCAAAATGCTTTAAAACAGCTGTCTTATTTATATGAAGTATTGTGACGAAAATAAAATTTTTGTTATCGAAGATCAGGCCTTTATTTATATTATATTATTTATCTCCAAGTGCTTAGAGATCTTAGGCCATTTTGCAATAGAAGCTAAGAAACTAAATCGGCAAAGTCATACAAGTCTGAAAGCACTTGAGGAAAATCATTAATAAAAAGGTTGAATAACAATAGCGGTCTATGATGACTCCCTGCGGATCCCCATAAGAAACGAAAACGATTTCTGACGCTGCTGACTTAATTCGCACTTGCTGGTATCGATGAACTAGTAAATAATGCTGCATGAAAAACACACTAAATTGGCAGCATACATTTTTTTTATTATCCACCTAGATTTAAAAACATAAAGATGAGAATAAGGCCGCAAGCATCATTATTCAACGGGTCAAACGTGTGCAATGTAATAATTAAATGTAATACCATTTGGCTATCTCTGCCCCAGTTGAAAGAATCAATTATAAACTCTCTAATAGCGGATGCAAAACATTTTTTTTAGTATTTGTTTTATGAAATAAGATTAAAATAAATTTTAGAACCCTGTTTCTATAGGTTATCCCCTAGTTCATCACTCCCTTTTCTCATTTCTTTGCTCTCTTTCGTCTGTATTTTTCAGTTCTTTTGGCTGCAATGTTCAAGGTGTGCTGATACTACGCATACACAAGATCGCTCAGTAGATGGCACATTTTATTAATAGCCAAACTACAAGACTTCGGGTTAGGGCAACTCAGATTTGCTTGTGAGTGTGTGTGTGTGGGTGTGTGTGTGTTGTTACCATATCTCTCGGCTTATGGAAAGAAACAAAATAAATGCTTCTCAAAATAGATAATTGTTTGTGGCTCTTTGAATATGGGTCATATAATAATAGGTTAATGGGGGAGATAAAAATCTTATCCTCGTATCACTTTCACTGCGCAATCGCAACTTTTGAGTGTTTTTTTTATTTTTGGCAAGCCAAATGATAAATATGAATAAGGCAAAGCACCAAGCCATAATCGAAATACACGCCTTTTGGGTGCGCGTTCTTCCAAGTGACAAATTTGGTCTTCCATAGACTATAACACAAACCGTATTCAGTATTCCTGTTTTGGGTTAATGCATAACAGAACTTAAATATTGCATTTAATAAAGAAAACAAATATATGGAAACAATTTGAAATATTTAATCCTCAGTTTAGGCAAAGTTGAGAAGGTCAATAAAAAACAAAATGTTACCATTTGGTAAGATTGGCATTCATAATTAGTTGATTCATTCATAAATTTATGGTTTGACATATGGAGTACAGTGAACCGGTGATATAATGAACTTATTTAAAACTAAATTGGTATTTATAAAAACAGATAAAACCGATTTATATGAAAATTTACAAAACGGTAAAAAATCTGCTGACAATTATGAACAAATTGAATGGAGCTTTTGATTACTGGAATTTTTTTTCACCCAGTTTTCATAAAAATGGTTAAAAATGGTTTCAAGAAGTTGTACAAATTTATATAACAGACACAAGGAAACATTTCCGAACCTATAAAGTTTTTATATTCTTGATCAGCTGCCGAGACGATATAGCCAAGTCCGTCAGTCTGTTTAAACGCGTCTATCTAATTAGGTGTATACCATACGCATATAAAGTTTGTTTCAGATTTAAAAAATTTCCCACCCTTCCACACAAATTGCAAAATACAGTCAGAGCCACAATTTTAAAATAAGAACTTTCTGACTAAAAACCTCTTACCTTAGGCCAAATATCTATCTAGTCTGAAACGCGCTATAAAATCGGTTAAAAAACACAGAAGTTTGGGAAGCACTATGTTTTTTAGCCACCCAACAAGCAACAGGCAGTCAGCGTTGCGGCTGCGTCGTCGTCAGCGTGTGTGTGTATGTTTAAATATGCGTATAAAAACACACAAAATCAAGATTACAGGTATTTTCGTAGTCAGGGCATTTGACGCTTGCTTGTTTTATTAAAATGTTATAAAATTATTAAATCATTAATAATACAAATATAGAGAAAGTTTTTCAAATCATATGCGCAATTCGACAGGTGTTCGGTGTTACCAGTTCGGATTACGGATAATTTCTAATTATGTAAAACCAACGGCTTGAACGAAAAAAACTCTCGAAGCTATGTTAGGACGCTTTTAAGCGAAGTCCTAATGAATTTTTTAGTGTAGTTTTCAGAGTTGTTGAAATCTGGATTAATTATTACATGACCGGGATAAAGGGAACAGCCAAAGAAATGAACACTTCCCTGAAAATTTGCACTATGCACCGGGTTTGAATCGAACCGTGTCGAACCGCAAATTTGCGATCGTACATCGAACAGCTCACCGAACCCGCATCCGTTGGAAAGTGCTGAACCGATCCAAACCCGCAAAGAAAACAGTTCGGTTCATTTCATCGACGAGTTTTATGACGTGCGTACATTGTAGTCGGAAAATCTTTCATCGAACGGCTGTTATGTGCGCCGCTGTTGGCATACCTGCTATTCGTGAATTGTGCACAGATAATCTAAAGAAATTAACAAATGGCAAGAAACTTTGAAATACGCAATTCTAAAGACTTTTCATGTAGATTTTGTGAAGCACTTCAGAACTGCCTAAAAAAAAAACTTTTCAAATAGTGGAGTTAGTGACGTCAGAGAGGGGGGAGGGGCAGTTAAGTTATCCAGTGTAGTCAATTAGGTGGACGAAACTCTTTACCCTAGCCTAGTAGAGGAATACTATGTAACGAACGTAACGAAACGTACGAGCAAATGTAATCAAACATTTTGGACGAATGTACCAACCCATTTTACGGAGCTGACCAAAACTTTTTTATAATGTTTGAATATTCCACTTCTCATTATGCCTTAACCATTTATTGATAACACTGCAAAAACAGCTGAAACAGCTGACGACTTCACATTTGAATAACGTACAAAAGGCTCTTTAAACAGTCATAACTTCTTTACTTAAGCGAACTGTGCAAACTATTGTACCTTGTTTGAAAGTACATACTCTCCAAACGCTATGTGCAACTATGTTTATGAGTAGGATATATCACTAAGATCGCCAGTAATGCGCAAAAATATGCGTACGAATGTAACGTACGTTACCTTTTGCACATTAAAATAAATATTTTAAAGTTTTTCAAATGTTTTTACGACTTTATTTTCGAAAATAATAGATAAAAGTCAAAATTTTCTTATTAGAAAGTGTAATGCTAGAAAACTAAGAGTGAATCACTAAACCTAAACGACACCGTGGTTCGTTTTGCTTCAAAAACCATGTTATGAACGAAACCGTTGGTTTAAAACCTTCATGAATCTTTTTGAACCGTACCAGTTTCCATTCTAGAGCGGTTTGCAACACTGATTTTAATGGACTTTTCGAAAAATGTAAAGACATTGATTGGATAGTATTTTAGTCAGGTGTTGTAGAAATTGGATGAAAATTAAAATAAATGCGGCCCAATTTGGCGAAAAAGAGTAGGGTGGAATCGAGGTGGAATCGATAACGTAACAACAACAAATTTATTTTGTCTGATCAAAGAAGAAGAATAGATCAACAATTGCTCGATAAAATAATAATAATACATTTAAATTGAAAATAAATGATATCGTATGCTTAAGTAAACAAAAATACAGATATTCGGAATATTTTTTTTATATTTTCAACAATTTAATTTATTTTCAATAAAAATTGGGTAACACTTGGTACTATTCAAAGAACGAACCAAAACCTTAGCACAAAAACCTTCAACTTGTTTCAAATTATAGTCCAAGACCGCGAAGCGGACCTCCAAACATATTTGGGCTTGCAGCCCTTATTAAAAGTGTCCGACCCGTTGGAACAATCTACCTATGTATATAGGTACTCCCTAACACTGCTATAAGATTATAATTCTGTTTGTCAATTAGCCAAGAAACAACCACTTTTAATACACATCAATAATAGATCACTAAGACCAGAAACTAAAATATTTTTTAAAATTAATTTCCAGTCTCTTTGAATTATTAGCCTTGACCATAACTTATTAATGTTTCACCCTATTTTGGTAGTAAAAATTGATTTAAATTTTTGGTTATTTATACCGACTATTGACCGTTTATTGAACGTCCATTTCACCTACATATGTATAAACAACAATGTAGATTTATGCATCGCATTGCGTCGCTTCGCGGAGCTAATTTATTATGATAGTGGGTGGGCAAGTTTTTCACTATTCTCCATATGCATATGCAAGCATATTTAACAGCTTTACATTCAACACATCTCAAGTGCCAGCAGACGGCAGTTAGACAGGCAGCAGCAGCAGCAGCAGCTTACATCACCCAATTGATTTGGTTGTTGTACTTAGTGGGTGTTGTGGTCGAAAGCGTTATTTGAGTTTTGTTTTTGTTTATACAAATTGCACATCTATTCTGAGCAGTTTTTAATTCAATACCTGCTTACGCGAACGTACATATTTGTATTTTATGACCATAACTGCCACTTTGGTCGCCTACGCGGTGTTTGGGTTTTAGCAAAAGAATAAACAAACGCAACCAATCGATAGCCAAAATGACAAGAGAAATTTAATTCGGTTTTGATGAATTGTTTGGCCTTGCTTTTGCCAGAATTTTGAACAAAAAAGTTTTGTTTGAAATGAATATGGTTTTCACTGTGTTAAATTTCAAAGCGTTTGAAATTCACGCGCTTAGAACTCACGGCGGCGGCATTGCGACTGTTTGCAAAAAAAATAACGTTGCTAATTCGCATGCGCACAAGCAGCTGATACGTACATATGCAAAGTGCTGCCACCTGGTGTCGTTTTGTTTACGCTACGTAACGTTTAACGGTTGAAAAGGCGTTGGGTTTAAATTTTAAATCTGCAAAGCTCACTCAAAATCAGTCGTAGTAAAATACAAGTTTTTTTATACCCTTGCAGAGGGTATATTAAAATTGTCACGATGTTTGTAACGCATAGAAGGAAGCATTTCCGACCACATAAAGTATATATATTCTTGATCAGCATGACGAGCTGAGTTCATTTCCGTTTGTCCGTCTGTCCGTCCGTCCGTCCGTCTGTCCGTCTGTCCGTCTGTTTCTATGCTATCTCCTCCCTCAGTTTTGAAGCTATCTTGACCAAACTTTGCAAAAAGTCTTTAAATACAAATACGCTGCACATTTGTCGGAATCGGCCGGATCGGATGACTATATCATATAGCTGCCATAGGAACGATCGGTCCAAAAACTAGTTCTAATGAGAAAAACTTTTTTGTTTTCCATCGTAGCGTCACCAATCGTGGTGTGTATAAGTTTTATATGCTTCCACACAATTCTGGAAAAATTTATCAAAATCGGATGACTATAGCATATAGCTGCCATATAAACGGTCGCTCAAAAAACTAGTTCTAGTGAGAAAAACTTTTTTGTTTTCCATCGTAGCGGCACCAATCGTGGTATATATTAGTTTTATATGATTCCACACAATTCTGGAAAAATTTATTGAAATCGGATGACTATAGCATATAGCTGCCATATAAACAATCGGTCCAAAAACTAGTTCTAGTGAGAAAAACTTTTTTGTTTTCCATCGTAGCATCACCAATCGTGGTATATATTAGCTTTATATACTTCCACACAATTCTGGAAAAATTGATCGAAATCGGATGACTATAGCATATAGCTGCCATAGGATCGATCGGTCTAAAAACTAATTCTAGTGAGAAAAACTTTTTGGTTATCAATGGTAGCGCCTTTCAAAAACTGCAAGGGTATTTAAAACATCGGCGTAGCCGATGTTAGCCTTCTATTTTTTTATAATAATATTTAATAAGTTAAATCGAAAAAATAGAAATTACACTGTGCAAGTCGAAAAAAAATACATGACATTTGGGCTCTGGGAATCGAACTGCATCATTAGTTTTATGACTTATAACGATGGCTTCATACAAAATTTTTTTTTTTTTAATTTTTTTTATCAAGTTAAAATTTTTTCTAAATTGTAAAAAATTTTATCTGATTCTAGTGAAATCTTACTAAATAGATTTAAATGTCCTCTAATTTACTTCAGTTACAGATTTTCGATATCAGTACACTTTCAAATATTGTCTGAAACCAACATGATATCCCAAAAAATTAATGATGTAGTTTGATTCCTAAGGCCCGAATTAGGGGAAACCGTTCAAGTTGGTCATAACTTTTTTTAAATTTTTTTGAAAAAAAAAAACTATCACAGTGTTATTATTACTCTACGACATTATTACACAGAAAAAAAGATTTATTTAAAATTGACGTTTTGTCAAATATTTTAACAAAACATAAAAGATAACAATTTTTAGTTAATAAATATATTAGAGGGATTCCTGAAACTGATTTGCTTTTGATTTCGTGAAACAGCTGTTCGCAGCTGCTCCATACAAAGGGACTAGTGTGGCCATTCAACTTACATAAAAGTGGCCGTATTGTCTGTACGTTTCATGGTCACACTGGACGTTTTGTATGGAGCAGCTGCGAACAGCTGTTTCACGAACTCAAAAGCAAATCAAAATCAAAAGCAAAGCAGTTTCAGGAATCCCTCTATTGATGTTTGTGGTATTTTCAGAAAGTTATAGGCAATTTTTAGATTTCTTCTATTTGGATTTTATTATAGTATTTTTGATATTTTCCGTAATCCTAGAATTTTTTTTTTTATAATTTGTGACTTTTAAATATTTTATGATTTTTTGTATTTTTTTTTGGGTTTTTGGGACAACCAAAAAGAAATTTTCATAAAAACGCTAGCTTTTCGATTTTTTATGTAACGTAAAAAGATTAGATGGAAGTCTGTGAATTTTCTCCAACTTGGGAAAATTCACCTCAAAGGTCGAAAAATAGAGGCAGGAATGGGTTTAAGGCCAAACGTTATTTTAAGCCGTTATTTTTAAGTACAAGGCAACAAAATGCTACTATTTTAAGTTTATAGAAGGAGTGAGGATGATTCTAGATTATTCTCGTATAGGTTGTTCACAAGACATACGTTCAAATGTTTAAATGTAGATTTTTATCAAATTTAGGCTTAAATTACCAAAAATACTGACATGATGGAGCATTTTTGCAAGCAGATTTGTGTTAAGCGCACGAAAATTACCATCAATTCCTTTATAAACTGGAACATTTTGCCTAGCGTTGTTTTGTGATTTGGGTAAATCCTTTTCTAGGTCGGAAAAAGTAAAAAAACAAAAAATGTTTCAGTCGATCCACTTTAAAACCGATTTTGGGCTTAAATGGCGCCGAATGCTTTTAAACAGCTGTTTTACTTATGTGCCTCTTATAAAGGCCGCATATTCGATTCTGCCAATCTGGCAGGCAATAATTATTAAAATTCAAAATAATTAAGTATTATTTTTTGAATTATTTTTTTTTATAAATACGAATATGAACAAAGGAATTTTCTTTAATTTTTTTTTAAATTGTTTTTTTTTTTTAAATTATAAATTTTTTTTTTTTATAAAAATATTTCAGAATTGTTTATAAATTATTAAATTTAATATACACTAATCGGCACAATTATTTTGACAATAAATTTTTCATAATATCTTTGAAACAAAAAGTCTGAAAATGTTGAAATTTTTATGGCATACTTGTACAGAAGATAGCTTACAATAAAGCATAAGAAGTTCAAAATCAGATGTTTACATAAGAAAATTTAAATAAAAATACAAATTTGGTTTGGCATAATTATTTTGACAAGATTTGAAAATTGATTTATTCTCGAAACAGGAGCTAAAATGCTAAATGAGTTATGGATTCACACATTAAAAAGGCACGAAAATGTTTTTAGGTATGGCCAGGAAAGTATCGTAAGTTTTGCACGCTTTCGTCATCGTGACTATCGAATTTCTATTCGATATCGGAATAAATATTGCCGGGATATTAGTTTTCAAGAAAATTCAAAACAAAAAATTAAGATATGATTTTTAAAATTTGCTTTTATTGCCTGGCAGATGAGCAGAATCGACCACTGTGCTTCGCTAAGACTTCAATGGTTGATGATAGAAATCATTTTTAAGCAAAACCTCTCAATGGTTTCAAAACACAACGGATTAGCTAAGGCGCTATTTGTCCTAGGTGTGCCCCCTAGAAGGTTGTCAGAGTTAAACTTACCCAACATATTGCTAGAACTAATAACATTACAGAACTAAATAAAGGAAACATTTCTGACCAGAGATGAACACAGGGCATGTATTTTTCTTGACACGAAACTACGGTTCGCTTTCCGGAGCGATTTTCGGTTATAACTTTTCGGTAAATAGAAGCAAAGACACTACTTGTGGTAGATGTCGCACCTCATAAAACTCCCTTACGATTCGTTTTGAACAAATGAAAAAAAATCTACAAAGAAAACAAGGCGTTTCAAGTGCCCATAAAAACCGGACCAAAATCGGTACCCTAAGAAATAGTTCGGTTCCCTAATAGTAGTTCGCTCCCTTGAACCGAACCTCTTACATTTTGATATTTAAAAATAAAATGTTCGGTTCACAATATTAAGTAAATTTTCAAAAAAAAAAATTCTAAATGAAATAAATTCAAAATAAGATTTTTAATAACTTTACTCGGATTGGGTAAAAGATTAGTTTGTGAGAGCAATAAAAAGGAACAAATATAACATTTTGCAATAACGTTAAGGGGTACACCTAGTGTAAAATTAAAAAAAAATAGATTTTTTTCATATGTTTTGATAGATTACACCTTTAAAATTAACATATTAAAATTTTAAATCGATATCTCGAATAGTTTTTGAGATGTAGCTAGAGAGTTTCATTAGCGTTTTTAATCGCGTTTTTCTCGAAACAGCATTTTCCGAATTTTCTGGAGTGATTACTCAAAGACAAATGATCCAATGTTCTTTATATAGTTCTCCATACCATGACCTATCGATTATTTGATCTGATCAAAAATCGAGTTTTGGCAGGCCAAAAACGACCAAAATTTTGGGTGAAATTCGACTTTTTTTTTTTTGTCAATTTTTGATTTTTTTACTTTAACTGCAGCAGTGGACCTTTTTTCGCGCCGTCGAAGATCGTGTTTAACGTAAAAAATTTTGTTTTTTTTTTTCAAAAATTTCGCTAAAAAATATTGTTTTTTTTTTCGAAAATTTCGCTGTATATTTAAATTTTGAAACAATTAATAAAGTAGTTTTTATACCCTTGCAGAGGGTATATTAAAATTGTCACGATGTTTGTAACGCAGTGAAGGAAGCATTTCCGACCACATAAAGTATATATATTCTTGATCAGCATGACGAGCTGAGTTCATTTCCGCCTGTCCGTCTGCCCGTCCGTCCGTCCGTCCGTCCGTCCGTCTGTCCGTCTGTTTCTATGCTATCTCCTCCCTCAGTTTTAAAGCTATCTTGACCAAACTTTGCAAAAAGTCTTTAAATACAAATACGCTGCACATTTGTCGGAATCGGCCGGATCGGATGACTATATCATATAGCTGCCATAGGAACGATCGGTCCAAAAACAAGTTCTAGTGAGAAAAACTTCTTTGTTTTCCATCGTAGCATCACCAATCGTGGTATATATAAGTTTTATATGCTTTCACATAATTCTGAAAAAATTTATCAAAATCGGATGACTATAGCATATAGCTGCCATAGGAACGATCGGTCCAAAAAATAGTTCTAATGAGAAAAACTTTTTTGTTTTCCATCGAAGCGTCACCAATCGTCGTATATATTAGTTTTATATGCTTCCGCACAATTCTGGAAAAATTTATCAAAATCGGATGACTATAGCATATAGCTGTCATAGGAACGATCGGTCTAAAAACAAATTCTTGTGAGAAAAACTTTTTTGTTATTAATAGTTGGGCCTTTCGAAAACTGCAAGGGTATTTAAAATATCGGCGTAGCCGATGTCAGCCTTCTATTTTTTTTTTATAAAAATTGACAAAAATCAAATTTTTTTTAGGCCGTTACACTAGGTGTGCCCCTTAAAGAGGTCTGTTGTGCAAGGTTGTGCAAGATAACTTGCATCGACAAATGTTTGAAAATTTTTGGAAACTTTTAAAAGAACAAGAATTTATTTGTTGAACGTTGAACGAACATTTTTAACTTTAAAGTTTGATTCTTGCCATCTGAAAGCTGGTAGAGACAAACATCTTCATAAAGATATAATGCCTAATAACTTAAACTAGCATGTGTTAGGTTAGATTAGAGCGGTTGCTGGGATTTCCACCAGCACACTAAGGCCATAAGGATTTGGCTCCTGGTGATACCTTATTGTATGCTTCACTCTAAAATGCGTTCAAAAAGCGAAATTTGCTTTGAGACATTTTGGAGGCTTGAATTAAACCTGACTCCGACAACTCAGGGCTGGGTAGAAACAAAAAAAGTTTGTGATGCACTCTTTGTTTACCTCGTTTCGCGTTTGAGCATGAAGATATTTCGTAAAATGAGCTTACACGTTGCCATAGGCATACCTTCGCTCCCTCAATTGAAAAGGAACCCAATCAATATGTAGAAAAAACAACCAGCCGAGTTCCGAACCAAAACTTGGGGTTCGGGGGTTCCAGGAAACAGTCAGTGAACTGAACTCATAAATTACAAAGATCTACGCAATAACAAATGTCATTTTATTTCGTTTTGAGGAGTATAACGTGAGGGGCTACGGGACCGTGTGCCCATCGCTGATCTAGTGTTTTCCTGTTTCCGCAACTACTTACTTACTTACTGTCTCTTTCGATTTCTGCCGCTTGGCGCTTGGAATATGCGGCACTGATCCGATAACCTGTAATTTCCAAACAATCGTAAGACTCTGAAATTATCATAATAAAACACGTGTGTTTTTCTTTTGATATTTTTATGGTAAAAGTTTATTATTTGTAACTTTATTTTTTAGTTTTTCTTTCTTTGCCCATTTTTCATTTTGTTTTCATGTTTAAATGTCTATAAAGTATATATAATATATATTTCTGCATTTTTTTTTTGTAATTTTACCTTTGTGGCTTGTATTTTTTTTTTGGTTTTTTTTTCATTTATTTTTATATATTTAACTTGCCAGTTGTTCATTTGTTTTTTTTTTAAATACTTATTTTGTGTATAATAATTATTTTTATTAATAATAATTTTAATTGTTGTAATTATAACTTGGTTTACTTGTTCATTTTCATAATTTTCTGATCCATTTATGTGTGTGTGTGTGTGTGTGAGAGTTTTGTATATATGTACGTCGCCCAGTTTTGGCAAACGAAAGAAAAATTTACATGTTTGCCTGGCAATAATATTGTAATTTAATTCTACATTTTGCTTGATATATAATTTTAAATTTTTCTTGTGTTTTAATTATTGTGTGTCGCTCTCTCTCTCTCTCTATGTGTGTGAGTGTGTTCCGGAAAATAGTCGAGAGAAACAAAAACAAAATTTAGGCAAAACATTATTTTTTTTTTAAAGAAAATTTGGCGGCTTTTCTAATCGTCATTTTGTTATTGTTTGCTGTACTCGGTTGTATATAATTTATGTTTGCTTTAGGTTTATTTATGTATGTAGGTTTTCTTTTCTTGTATGGCATATAAATAATGTGTTAAAATATATATTAAGTATTAAAATATTGTATAGTTTTCTTTTCTTTTTGTTTTTTTTTTGGTTTTCCATAATTAATTAATAGTTTAGCATCTGCTTTAATTGTGTGGCTTCAACAATCTTTTGCGACGCAGCGCAAAAAATTAAATTGAATATATTTAGAGATATATATATGTATATATACATATATATTTCTTAATGTTTTGTTTTCGGTGTTTACTTTCATCCTTTTTTTTGGTTTCATGAACGAATGCACAAATTTTTACACACTTCGTCATTTTTGTTGAGTTAAATTTGTTTAATGTACACATATGTATAATAGTATATAATATATAATATAGTTTATATAAAGACTTTTGTTTGCGGGGGGGAGTGGGGGGACTTGCTATTTGAAATTATTTTGCCAACTACGTTTGTCTATTAGGGGTTTCATTATTTCTTTTTTTCTTCTTTTTTTTCTCCTCGGTTTGCAGTTAAAAAATGTCTTACACACTTCCATTTCATTAGGATAGAGCCAAGGTGTAGGTTGGTTTGATTTATTTATTATAAACCTAAAATTCGAAAACTTTTGTCGTTTATAATCAAGTGGTTTAAGTACAGTCGAATCTTCTGAACAATAAACCACCAAAGAAAATGGATAATTGATTTGAATTCAGCGCTCGAAAATACATAAGAAATGATTGCTATCTTCTCTAGTCAAAAAGTTGGATTTTATTTGTAAACCTCATAATTTTTTTTAACTTTCAAATTGGCAAGAGTGATTTTTTATGGTTTAAAATCGCTCAAATCTGGAAAATAATAGATTTTTCCAGATATTTCCGAAAAAATACACAGAAATCGAGGCGACTTAAGTTACAAAAAATTTTTACCTGCGGCGCCATTTCTTCTGTCCTGCAGAACTTCTTATACATTTCTTTAGGCGTTTTTCTTATTTTTATTTCTATTGGATAATATTTGGAAATTATGTTAGAAAATTTTTTGAAAAATTCTTTGAAAAACTTTTGGAAAATATATGGAAAATTTTTGGATAAAAGTTAGAAAATATTTGGAAAATAGTTACAAAATATTTGGATAATAGTTAGAAAAATCTTTAGAAAATATTTGAAAAATAGTTGGAAAATATTTTGGAAAATATATGGAAAATTTTTGGATAATAGTTAGAAAATATTTGCAAAATAGTTACAAAATATTTGTATAATAGTTTAAAAATTTTGAAAAATCTTTAGAAAATATTTGAAAAATAGTTGGAAAATACTTGGAAAATATTTAGAAAATATTTGAAATTTTTTTTAGAAAATATTTGAAATTTTTTTAGAAAATATTTGAAAAATAATTAGAAAATATTTAAAAAAAATAACCCGGTTTTCATAGGCCTTTCTCATTATTGGAAAATTCCAGCTATTTTATTAAGGGCTTATACCAAGTTAGAATTTTGACAAAATCTGATTTTTTGCATTTTTGGATTCTACAAATATTAAAGTATATTCTCTTCTATCAGTAAAATTTTTAGAAAATATTTTTTAATTTTTTTAGAAAATATTTGAAAAATAATTAGAAAATATTTAAAAAAAAATAACCCGGTTTTCATAGGCCTTTCTCATTATTGGAAAATTCCAGCTATATTATTAAGGGCTTATACCAAGTTAAAATTTTGACAAAATCAGATTCTTTGCATTTTTGGATTCTATTTTTCTATTCTATTCTATTTTCGGAGATATACCAACATTTGTAAGGACGCTTTAATGCTATAAACAAATTATCTCCTTCTACACATGACTATCTGACTTTACCAATTGATGTTGCTTGAGACGTATTCCAAAATTTATGGAATCTCATCAACAAAAAATGATTGGAAAGATGTGTAGGTGATTTTACACAAAAAGATAATGCAAGTTTCAAACAGTTGATATGGAAAATAACTCCGAAACCTATTCCGCGAAGGTAGAATGGCTCGACGATAAAATTAACTCGACCTGTTAGAAGCGGCTGTTGCTGCAGAGGGTATCATTTTAGATGACACCCTATAAGTTGAAGAAAACAATTTTGTTACTAAGTGTAAACAAATTCTTAAACTTTAAACACGTTTTTCTCAAAACTGTGTTTTCAAAGTCGATTATCACTGGAGCTTAAAAAACGGCTGAACCGATCGATCTGAACCTTCTTAGATATATTCTACGATCAAGATATTTGATAATTATTTCTTTTTTTTTTTCAACATTTCTTCTCGAAAATTTTGGTCTAAAATAGGAAATTTTTAAAATTTTCGCCATTTTATCGAACATTGAAATTTCGACTAGTCTTTCGTTCAATCCTAGCATTCGTCTATCAACTTAAAGAATCTATTCCGTTTTTTGATTTCAGATAAGCCAAACCAGAGATAGATTGATCACCGCCAAAAGCCTATTTTAGAAGGACCTTCTGGAGATTGTCTCCAGGAGCCGTATCATTCAATATTTTTACATGATCTAAGTGTCATTTGAACTGAATCAATCCCCTTATGGAACAATAAAATCCCCTTATGGAAGATTCCTTAATTAATTTATTTGTAAATTTTATTAAATGTGAGAAAAATACTTAAATTCTTCATTATCTGTTGCCTTCTTTATAAGTTTGCCATTTTTCTTTTCAAATTAATTTTAAAATGATTTTAATTGAATTTTAGTACTTCCAAAAATGAAAAATAAAACACGTCATAAATTCCATCCTGTTCTTATGAAAATTCAGACAGTCTATTTCTATTTTTTCTAAATGAGCCTATTAGTTCAAAAAAATAAAATAAAATACTGAACGCACTTTAAGAAAAATTGATTTCCTTAGTAAGCCAGAAATTTATATCAATATTCAACGCTTAAACTTATGTTTTTAGGAATTTGAAACATAAAGGAAACAGTGTAAAAAATATGTTTTAATTTTGTATCGCATCCAAGTAGCCACTGCTTTGTTTACAGTGTACCTCGACAGCAAAGGGACATAGACGTGCTTGCCTTGACGAGCAACTAGTCATTTCTGCGGCAAGATATATTTTTTTAACTTCCGAGAAAAGTAATTTTGCTCTATTAAACTTAAACCAAGTAAGCCTTCAAAAATGCTAGCCTAGTAATACAGCTACCAATCCAAGTAGTTACATAATTTGAACACAGTCTTCGAATGGAAAATATTGACTCTATCCTTCTGACTAGTAGCATAGTCTGTGATTGTGTGTGTGTATTAACAAATGGTTCAAAAAGTGCTTCTTTAGTGGTTTCAAATAATAAAAGCAAAGCCAACATGTTTTCTTTTTCTTCATTTCTGGTTGTGAAAATGTTCTCTTATTTACGTATTCTTATGTTTTTTCTTCTTCTTTATATTTTGATTTTGAAACCATTTTACATTTAATATTTAATTCATGTATTTTCTTTTGGTATTATTTTGTTATTTTTTCTTTTGTTTCAGAGGAACTAATGACAATGCAAGCTTTTCTCTTTCTTTTTTAGAAATCATACTGAAAAATCCTTGGTTTTTGTTTAGAATTATTATTATGTTTATTTATTTTTGTTACTTATTTTAAGTGCAAGTTTTTGTTGTTGTCTTATTTCCATATGGCTGCTAATTTCTTATTGTTTGCTTTTTAAAGGTGCTCTTTAGAAATTTGTTCAAATCAAAAAAAAAACGTTTTTTTTTTTTTTGTAGTTGATTAAGTGTTGATTAGTTTTGAACTATGTTTTGGCAACTGAAATGAAAATGTGAGGGCTTTAGTACAACTTAAATAACAAATTTTTTGTTTGTTAAACTTTGTGTGTGCGTGTGTGTATATGTTTGCTAAAATACGGACGGATTTTTAAACGGAAAGTATAGGTTAAAGTTTATATAAGAAGCTGCTGTGGCATTTGTTTTTACGTTTGGGAGATTTTCTACGAAAAACCGGTTTATAGCCTTGCAAAGGTTAAGAAGCTAAGTCCCAATGTAAAGTACCCATTTTTCCAGTCCGCTTTATTAAGAAAGCTTAGCGTTTGCAGTGCTACGAGATGATACAATTTTGAAGTCGGAGTTTTATATATCAAAAATCAAACCCCAAGCTGAAATAAGTTTGTCTTGTAAGTATGTTAAGCTGCAATATTTATGATTTTATGATAAAATCAGGGACCGAAAATAATAAAATATGGTTCCTTTGATGAAATGGAACATCAATTTTCATAATATTGAATGGCAAGTCCTAAAAAGGATACATTTTTATTTGCAATTTTCAACACAAAACAAATTTTTAAAATTGATACATTATAATTTTCAAATAAAAATTTTGTTTTAACAGTTAAATGGTAATTTTTATTTAAAATTTTTGAATAACACTAAACAATTATTTTTTATTATAATAATTTTTATTAATTTTTATTTTGTAATTTTTTTTAATAAAAATTAATTTTTAAATTTTTGTTATTTTGTAATTTCTATATTAAAAATTAATTTTTAATTGTTATAAAAAATTTGAATTATACAAATTTTTATAAAAATTACTAGTCCCGTAGGTTTAAGTAAATCTTGTATCCTTCTATCAAAAATTTTCTAAGATTTACTTAAGCCTATTTGGTTAGTAATTTTTATAAACAATTTTCATAACAATTAATTTATTTATTATTTATATAATTTTTTTAATAAATAATAATTAATTTTTATTATAAAAATTACTAAATAAAAATTAATTAAAATTTTTATAATAGAAATTAATTTTTAACTGTTATGAATTTTTATATAATAATTAACATTTAACTGTAAAAACAAATTTTTTTTAAATTATCGAATAACGATAATTTTTTAATTTTTATTTCAAAATTAGAAAATAATTGTTATTTCAAAATTTGTATATAAAAGCTATCAAATTTTAAATCGTGGAAAAATATGAAGTATTTGATAAACATTTGCTAAATGTTCGCAATCTAGCTTGAAAACGACCCTTCTACTTTAAAGCTGTGGTGGGCAAAAAACATAATCACCCTTTAGCTCATGTACATATCTGTGGGTTGCAGAAGACACGAAGTTAATGGCTGAATAGCAACTGATTCATTTTGCTCCCCCGAAGCAGTGCAACAACAGCTTATACCAGTGATGGGCAACCGATACGAAATTAACAGCCGCGCAACGTGCTTATGCTGACGGCGCTGCTGCAGCGGCTTTTGCTATGCACACGCTATACGCGCGCAACACTAGCTTATACTGAACACTTAATAAATGCTTCGTGAAATGTTAGGGAAGTTTCTTAAAAACGATTTTAAGAACTTAGACTGGATTTACACGATGAAGCAAACATCATGAAGTTTTCTTAGTAGGCGAGAGATTTAATTGTATTTCAATTCTATTCGTTTAATAGGTCTGAAAGAATTCCCTTAAATTCCCCACCTACTAAGATAACTTCATGAAGTTTGCTTCATGGTGTAAATCCCGACTTAGTCAAGTGAATAATATGCGATTTTAAACTGAAGGACTGATCAATCAGGTTTCGTAAGTTTTTAAATCCGTTTTGAAAATTTTTTTTCATGAAGTTTTTATTATGTATTTTGCTAGTAAAAAAGGAACGGAAACCTCTTTTCTGAAAGTATAGCTTAAAGTATTCTAAATCAGTGGTCGTTAAAAAACACATTTTGCCTGGCAACTGAAACGAAGTTGACAGCTGACCAGATACTGGTTTATTTCACCGCAACGGCAAGCGGAATGAGCTTATACTATCGGTGTGCTGACGTCGCTGTCGCAGCGCATTTTCTGATTTCTGATTCATTGGGAATCTGAGGTTTGAATATAAGTGCCTTAACAAAATGTTTAAAAATTTTGTCATGCTGATTTTATTTTTGATAATATCTCTGCTATTAATTGCTTAAACAAAACTCTTGCAAGGTTATAAAAACTTTGGCTGTGCCAAAGTTGGTCTTCAGGCTTTCTTTTTTCTGGTTTGTGGATTTTGTGTGTGTGGTGTGTGTGTGATGTATGATATTTTTTTTTTGGCTAAAATCTAGACTATTATCTAATATTATTATATAATAATTATTATTATTTATTTTCCTTTTTAATAGTTAATAATATGTAATCTCATTTAACCCTTGTCCTCTTCTAAGTGGAGGAGGGCATTGTTTTTGGTTTTTTTTTTTCTGTCTATTTACAATATAAATTCGCTTTGACCACTTTCTTTGCTTTACATACGATACTTAGCCTGCTCTCATCCATTTGTTGTTGTGTTTTGTAGTATTTAGCTTGAATCTAATATTTGGCTAAATTACTAAAAGATAACATTTTTATCTACAAAAAATAACTTTTTGGGGGAGAGGTTAGGAGGAAGGGTTTGGGTTGACCTTAGCTCGCTAATAAATCTGGTTTAGTCATAATAATAATAATAATTGTCATAATAATAGTATATAATATATATATATATATATATAATTCATCGTCTATATAAATATGACTAGATTTTTCTGGTTTTCTTTTTAAAAATGTTTAAATTTTTTATTTTGGTTTGTTAAATGCACTTTCTGAGCTTTCGTACAAGCGCCGCCAATTATTGTTGCTGTTGTTGTATTCCTACATACATATATGTATATGCCTACCTTATACTTGCTTTCCTGGTACCAACTATGCCCCAGCAAAAATCTCTAATCGTTAAGCAAAGCTTTCTAAAGTTCAAATTTAAGTGCAAAAAGGCTTAACAAAAAAATTGGTTTTTTTTTTTTCTTTTTAATTGCATATATTACCCTGTATCCTATAAGTTATTTGTGTGTGTGTGTGTGTGTGTTTGTTAGAAAAAGAAAACCAAAAACCCAAAATGCTATCAAAAAGGCAAAAAGATATGCACTCCTCCCTCATATACATTTCCTTTTAGTGTATATGTTGGGCCCGTGTAACTGTGTTAAGGATTAATGTCTGTCTAGTGTTAGGTTAGTCCTTGGTTATGGTGGGGTTAAGTGCTTTTCTCAAGTTTTCTCTTTTGTTTTATATAATTTGTATACCTGCAGAAAAGTGTATCTAAATATATTTTTGATTATTAAGTTCTAAACTTGGACTCCAGTGTTTATTTATTTTTTGGTTGTTTCATTCTGTGTTAATGTGTAAGCTTCATTCACTACTTTGTCTAAACCGTTGATTTTTTTCCTTTAACTAGCATAGTATAATAAATAATGTTAGTTTAGTAAAACATTCTATAAGAATGCTGTCATTTGCATAAAAATACAATTATATATATATATATATGTATATATATATGCCATAGGACAAAAATCTATTCAGATTAAATATCTTAAGAGTTAAGTGTTGTTGTGTTTAATGTTCATTTTTTTTTGTTTTTCATTTAAGGAACGATCATCGATAAGAGACTTTCTGTTTTTGTTAGTAAATTTACAATACTTAATTTTAAATATTATAAATATTTAGTTAGTTTTAGATCTCATAAATCAAATATAGACGAAATTAAGTAAAGATGAGAAAGCAAATTAAATTGAAAAACAATTTTATAATAGATATTTATTTTTTAGTGCCAATTAGGTGATCCCTTTATTTATTTCTCTTCAGTGGCCTACAATTGGTTAATACGTATTGAAATTGTTTGATATGATGTGCTTTGCATTTTGTTTTAAATTTGTGTGCGGTATGTTGAGTAGGGTTATAAAACCCGGATCAACAACAAACTGATCAGCTGTAAAACACTTAGAAACAATATTTTTGTGACCTGAAGTTGACTGTAAAAATTTTTGAGAATTTTTAAATTTTTTTTAAAGATTACTCTTCAAATCAAGTTAATTATGACTGGAAAAGTAGGCAGTCAAAATACCTACATCAATATTATTAAGCTGAGATCAAGCTGTTCTGCTGAATGCGTCCATTATTTTTTAAAACTTTTTTTATGTATTGGCTTTAAGTTTTGATTTGGTTGCCGGTTTCGATTTGGTTTAGTGGGATCACATATAATATTATTAACAGGCTTGTTTAATGTTGGTTTCTAACATCCGAATTTAAGGGCGTAACCATTTTTGGACAGGGCGTCCAATTGCAACCCCTACACCCACTATCCCCTATGATAAATGTACGCTTGTTAATATTTTGTTTTATAGTGCCGCCATTGTACGAGAGATTTAGCGCCTCAATTTAGAAAAAATCTGCCCCACCTGGCTACGCCCTTGGCTACACTATTCATTAAAAAAAAACTCAGACTTTTTGCTTGTATTTTAAAAATTAAATTTTTTTTAAAGATTATAAAACTTTAAAACCCTTAATTTATAATGAACTAATTACCAAGGCTGTAAACCACCTAAATTCTGCAGAAGTTTGGGTCTGGAGATTTGAACCCATCCTAAGGTCTAAGGTTCGAGTTCTTAAAATTGAAAGACATTTAAAATTTGTTTTTCTTTGAATCACGCAGATATTAGTCTTCAATTTTAAAATTTGGAATAAATATAGTGTCATAGAGATCGCTTGTACATGAATTTCCCCTGTTTAAGACCGAAATTCTTTTTTTCTGAGTGTATGCTTGTCGAGCTCAAGGTTTTGGTTTGAGCCTTCTTAAGGGGTCTTTACACTTATCATATATCTCTAAAAAGTTGTTTGTCAAAATACCCAAAAAAGAAACTATAGTGAGCTATATCACTCACAAGTTGCAAGTGTACATATTACAAGAGTAATAGCTCATATTACAAGTGAAATAGCTCATCATAGATTCTCTTTTGAGTAGTTTGACAAGCAACTTTTTAGAGATATATGATAAGTGTAAAGACCCCTTTAGATCGTTAAATCATGTTTGTCAATGCTCGAATTTTTTTTTGTGAAGGAAGTTTTTTGATACGTTAATCAATTGTAGAATAACAGAGGTCCTTATCACGGCTTCCAAATATGTCAGATTGAAATTGGATAATATACTTTACTACTTAAATATGCGACGTTATTTTCCTTTTCGATCTCGAATTTAACCTAACTTAGATAATTTTCATACTTATCTTCCTTCATTTTTGTAAACGAATTCTTTACAAATAGTAGGCGTCAGGTTTGAGTTTAAATTCGGGAGGTCATAAATTTAGAAGATTCGGTTCATGGTCCGGATAGAAGAAAACAAAAAACTAATTTCAAAGGAAGGAATATTCTGACGTCATGGTTACTGATCCTATCTGGGATCATAAATATACAGTAATCAGAATAGCCATTTAAACATATCTGCACGAAAAGCATTCCATTTAAAATTTTATGAGGCTCCAGGCATTGCATACTTTTTGGTGCTAAAATTCTCCCATATTTGTTTCTTTGAATTCGCAAGTAAGAATTCCACAAAGATTAACATAAACACATATACCGATTTTTGGCTTTCTATCTTGTCTGAAACTTTTTACCTTGTCGTTGCTTTTTAATAATAAGGAAATCACTTTACTAAGTATTTCTTGTTGCATTCAATAGCGACAAAAGTTCGATACGTTTCGACTAAAGAAACCAAAACAAGCATTTTTGAAATTCTCCCAAAATAGGATCAACAATTTTTTCCATGCTTAAATGGGTTGATAATGATATATCCTAAATTAAGCTTTACGATGTGTTTAAACCAGTGGTCGACACAAAACACAATGGGCGCGTTCAGCAGAGACCCTTGATCACTGATCAGCTAATTATTTGGCATACTTTTAGGGAATCTTGTTAAATTATCATTCTGGAAAGCTCCATATAAATATCATATTAAACACAAGAGAAAAAGTAGGCTACGTTAATTACAAAGTAATATATCATTGATCAAGAAGCAAGTTCTTCTGCTGAAAACTGTTTGATTGAGAATTTGTGTGTAGCAACAGACTCGAAATACATGATATTTCAATTTTGCTCTGCTGCAAGGACAGAGAAGCAACGCAACAACTGCTGAAAGCACATCTAAAGATTTAAGATGAACCAAGGTTCACAGCTTCTTAGATCATTAAAAACTTGCAATTTCGTTGACATTTCGTTTCTTTTCAATCTTGAACTCGTCATTTTACAAATTTGGATATGATTTTTATATCACAACCTCACTAGATAATGTACTGGAATTTATATAAGTTGTTACAAAAGAGACTTAACATTTTTTTTAAAGGAACCTTTTTTTCTAACCATCCAAAAAAACGATTCAAACCGGTTTTCGGCTCTGTACCGGTTTACAGCTCTTTCTATTATATTCTCTTTGTTCAAAGGCTATCAATCCTGTTCCCATTTCCGAATGTGTTCAAAAAGTAAAACGATTGCTATTCAGAATCGTTTTCATTAATGTGTTCCCAAGTTACTAGAGAAAGAAAAATTGTTTTTCTTTTTAAATGAATGTTCGAATCGTTTTAGATCTCATTCGATAACAGATAACTATCGATCAAATAATAGATGATTGTAGAAGTTATCGACTTAAGGGTAAGCAAAGCTTATACAATTATAGTTATCAATCAAATTCTGTTAATCATCTGGTTACTCCTTTTCAACCTTGTTAATTAAAATACTTGAAAAATTTTTATTTTATATACGAAATTATTAACCATTTTGAGCAACACTGGAATTTCGATCAGATCGGTTTCATTTCGATTGTTTGTCTATCGATTAGATATAATTTATGAGGAACAAGTTTAAAAAAATGAATTTTGAATTTAATTGAATGTCTATAAAAACATCAAAATTTCCATGAAAAATTAATAATGTATTTGTGATTACATTTTCTTTTCGTTCCACTTATTCAAAGTCAAAACTTTTGAAACCAAACAATTTGATCAGAAATGGCAACAACTACCAATTCCCATTCCGCTTGATTTAAGCGAAATCGAAAACGGGAACAGGCATGTATATTTTAAGGTAATAATACAATGGGCGCGTTCAGCAGAGACTCATGATCACTGATCAGCTTAACAAGACTGCTCTTATTATTTAACCTACTTTTGGAGCGGTTTTGTTAAATTGACATTTAAGTACAAGAACAAATATATCATTGATCAGGAAGTAAGTTCATCTGCTGAACACGACCAAAAATCACTTTGTACACACATATTTTTAATTAATTGTTTTACAGCTGAGCAATTTGAGTGAATCAAAAAATTAGTTTAGATATATTTTGTAGCTTTTTAACTGCATTTTGGCAAAATTTGCAAGTAAATGCGCCAATTTGAAAGAAATTAAAAGAAATGTCATAACTCCCGGAAACCTGTCCATATTTTTTTTTAAGTTTTTGTTTTTGTTGTTTATGGGTTCCAATTTTTATACATTATGCTCAAGGTACAATTGTTGTTTTTCAATGTTTATAATTTGAATTCGACATGTTTTTTTTTGTTATTTTATGTTATGTTTTTTTTTTGTTTTAATCACATTTCATTTCGAATTTTATGTTTTATTTATGTAATTTTGATTTGGCTTTTTTTTTTATTTTGGTTAAACGTTATCACCGCATTTAGAAAACGAATAAAGAAAAGTAAAAGAGGAAACCATAATAAAAACAAATTCATTTGATTTTTGTTTCACAGCCCTTTTGTTATATATATTTTTTTTGTTTTTGAAAATAATATGCCAAATGTTCGGTCCTATCTCAGCCAATCCAAATAAAGTAAAAATAAAACAATGTTTTTTTTTTGTTTTTCAATTTGTTTGTTGCTTTTATTTGTTCTGGTTTTTTTCTGGGTTTAGTTGATGTTTTTTTTTGTTTGTTAAAATAATAGTTATGATAATTTAAGTTGCATAATTTTGCCAAAATCAGTTTTTTTTTGCACTAGGTTTTCCTTTTTTTTTTTGTTTAAATGTAGTAAGGTATATTGTATATAATCTAAAACGTTTTTGTTGTTTGTATAATAGCATAGAATAATAATAATAATAATATATATTATATAAATACTTGTTCGTATTTTCAATACAAAGAATAAATCATAATGCATAATAATAATTTATTATTATCTCAATAATAGTTTGACTTGTTTGTTATATTTTGTAGTTTTCTTTATGCAATAATTAACTTGAATTTGACTAGATCGATAAATACATATAGTTTGTGTGTGTGTATGTGTATTTTTGTGTGTTTGTGTAAAAGTAAAAATCTAGTTTAGCATTTTGAGGAGGGGGGCCTTTGGTTTAACTACTTTCATTCGTGTGATAATTTTGTTGCATATATATGTATGTATGTATATAGTTTATAAATGTATGTTTAAGTGAAGTTTTCATTTTTTATATATTCTTCGTTTCTGTGTGGGACTTTCATCCGCCTTTATAGCCAGTTGCCTTCCTTTTTCATATGTACACTTCAATTTAGGTTTCCAGGCTGAGATAAGAAATTGTTTAAACGAAAAATTGGAAAAGCTAAGTGGTTTTTCTAGGTATTTGTAATACTGTCCTAACTGGGCGAGGGCAAAAACACAAAAAAAAGGATGGAAAGTAAATATATTGCACTTGTAACAAAAACTAACTTTAACTTTGATAACAATTTTTTCCCCTTTTTTATGTTTAAATATTCTTATATATAAATTTAAATATATAATAATATATGTATATTTATATATATATACTTTTTTAATAATTAAATTTCATTTTTTATATTTTTAGTATCAAATAGGTTTCTCACCCCCACAGACTAGGCTCGTTTTTGTTCACTATACAAACTCTAAATAATTGTTTCCTTTTTTTTGGCATATTTAGCTGTAGATTTGACGTTTCTTCTTTGCTTGTTTTTTTTTTGTACAGATTCTTTTTGCTGTTTATATGTGTTTTTTTTTTTTAATTTTACTTTCAAGACAAAGTCAAATGGTTTCAGTTGAGTAAATTGTATGTTCTTTTTTTTTTTTGGTTAAAGGTTAGATTTTAAATTGTATGGGTGTATGTGAGTGTGAATTGGAGTTTGAAATGACGTTCGACTACAAAATAAGTTCATATGAAAAATTAAATAAAGTTGTTTGGTTCTTAAGTCTTAGGGGTATATTGAAAAGTTGGATAAGACAGCACGAACTGTGTCAATTTGTATAGAATTAAGTGTAAATGATCTGCATATTATCCATTATCGAAATGATTACATTGATTTTGTCATCAAAATATTAAGATTACGTGGAATTTGGGTTTGAAGCCATTCATCAGAGTAAAATGTTAAAATTATTATAATTTTATGCTTAAAGGTGCGTCCATTTAGTGCTCTAAGGGTATCCCAACTATTGTAAAACAGATCCCTATGACATACAAAGCAAAGAGCGGCTTCGGGTGGTTGTAAATAATTCTGACACAGATCGCGTTGAAGCGATCAAACTTAAATACATCCACATGTTTGCGCTTAAATTACTGGCGCTTTGATTTAAATCCTCTCTAACGCACACAAGACCCAACCGCTGCACAAAGTCGTTGCTATCAACGCCGGCGACGCAGTCAGCGGTGCGTTCTAAATTTGTTCGAAGAGCCGGTATGACCAGTGTTGCCAATTTACCCATTTTCCCCACCAGATCTAACTATTTTGTGAGGTCGTAAACCGAAAGCTATTAGGTAAGGCCATAGTCAGCATTTCTAGCTAGTTTTAAAAAATAATTTGCCATATATTAGCCATTTTGGAAATTTTAACACTCGATTTAGTCATTTTCAGGCATCAATAGTTAGCCACTCTGGATATGACGCTGATTTTGATTGGTTTAATGAAAATAAAACCTAATTTTGTTGAGTCTACTCACACTCAACTACACAAAGCATCTGATATGACGCTGAGTTTTGTTAATCGCTTAAATGTGAGTAGGAATTTTTGTGTATGATAAAATCAAGAAAAAAGTGAATAATGCTGTTTTCTTATAACAGAGTCATAGGGCCCATTCAGCAGATAATTTAGATTTGCGATTACTGATTAACGATTGCTGAAATGTCTCTGCTGAATGACATTGATTGCGGGCCATGAGTGATTCTGTTGCTTTAGCACGTTTTATACAAAAATACATTCACACTCATAAAATTCAATATTCACGTTTTATAAAGAGTTGGTCACACTGAAAATTTTAATATAAATGCGGTTTCCTTAAAGGTCAAAGGAAATTAAAGACAAATTGTCAATTTTAACAAGTAGCTATTGTTTTTTTACAGTGCACAATAGCAAACAAACATCGACGTGCTTGCTTTAACGCGTGGAATGATAAGCTTGTGTCTATGTGGGTTAACGCATGTGTCAAGAGCTATGACCGAGGGACTCTATTTTAAAGGTGGGTTCCAGTTACTGAGAATACATATATTAATACTCATGTTGGATATATATATAGTGTTTAAATATGGCTTCAAACTCCCATGGAGCTTCTTAGCACTCTCTTGGCTTGTGTGCTTTTCATTTATAATATATAATTGCCTTTTTTATATCGCTACGTTAGATATGAACGCTCGAAAGCTCTTGCACGGAGTTGCCAAGTTTTCACAAATGTTAATCGTATTGCTAACATCAAGATATGATAGCGAAATGCCTTCAAACCTGCTTTTAACATAAAGTGGACTGCATTTAACGTTGAGATATTAAAACGGCCCTTATAATATTACTCAATTTGTATGAACATGGCAACTCTATGACAAACAAAAGGTCACACTTAGTCGAGATTTACACGATGAAGCAAACTTCATGATGTTTTCTTAAAAGCTCTAGCTTGTAGGAAAGAGGTGTAGAGGGGAAAGCTACCCCACCACACCTCTTTCCAACAGACCAAACCTTTTTTAGAAACTTTATGATGTTTGCTTCATCGTGTAAATGCGGTCTTATTGTGTTGCCAATGCGAACAGAAAAAGTTTGAATTGTTGCCAGTGTAAACAAAAATATACAGTACTTAATTAGTACTGAAATCAGTCCTGAAATTTAAGAGCTGATACAGACAATAGGGGGCTTTCCTTACATGCATTTCGGTATTGGATTAAACACAATCAGTTCCTGTAACTTCTTAAAAAGCAGTTCTGCAGAACAGCAGTTAAGCCACTCGTGAGATGGAATAATTTCTGAAAACCAACTTATTATTTGAAGCTTTTGCCTATTTTTTTACTCTTCTTTAGATTCATATTTGGCATCAGAAGATTATAATACTAGAGAGGAATGGACAAATTATTTCAGTTTTTTCCTTCAGTTTTTAAAGAGCAGGTGCTGAAAACATTGCTTCGTTTACGTAGGAACTTCATGATATTCGCTTCTTTTAGCCATGAAAGCAGTACTTAACCCATAGATGGAGTTTTATGGGTAATAGGAAAACAAAAGTAAAATCACTGCTAAATATTAGCAAGGGATAATGCACATTGCCTGCATTCATCAGTGTTCAATTCAGCACTCAGATGATTTTATATTTAAAAAAAAGTGTGCCCGTATTTTTACCCCTTCTGACTTAATTATATTATTAGAAATTTCATATGAATTGATTTTGTAGTCGAATTATTAGTTGTCACTTCAAACACTTTTGCTAAACCGAAAATAAATTAGGAATTCTAGTATTTTTGTGTGGATTTTGTCTAAAAATGGTTGTTATACAAAACAAAATATATTAAAGTTACTTATACATAAATCCATACTAATTTATAGTTAGGGCGCGCTAGGGTCAACTTTATTTGTATTTTGGGGTTGGAGGGGGGTTGGTGTCCTGGTTAGTTTTGTGGTGGAAAATGTGTGGCCAAAATTGTATGTTTGTGTATATATATTTTAGACTTTATGTATTGTGTGTGTGTTTGTGTGTGTGTGTATATACTTTCTTAGCAAAACTTTAGTTTTTTTGTTTTGTAGCTTATACCTTTGCTCATATATATATATATATTATTTAGTTTTTTTTTGTTTCTTTTTTATATATATAGATATATATATGTATGTATATTTGTAAGTACCTGTATTTGTTTTGGTTGCAAGCAGCTAAGTTTTTTTTAAGTGTTTGATTTTTTTTTTATCTTTTTATTCAAGCTATAAAATCGAGAAAAATCATATTTTCTTTAGGCCAACTGAAAACTGAATGCTTTAGATATTTTTTTCGTGTTTCCTTCTAGTTTCTAACAAATTCTTTAATATTATAAAAAAATGATATTCTTGCAGGCTAGGTAAAGAAACTCATTCTCTGGTTCTTTCTAGCTGCTGACTTAGCTATATCCATATACATATATATATGTAGAATATATATATATATATATTGTATATACATACATATAAGTATATTCATTTCTCCTTCTAATCCTCTCTATTTTGTTCTCAAAGCCATATCGCATATTAGTTTGCTCTAGTGCTAAACTTTTTCTTAAAATTAATTAAATTCGAATTTTTGTGTTAATTTTTTTATTATTCATATACATATATATACTATATATATATATGTATCTTGCCATTTTGCTTAGTTCTAAATGCTAAAAAGTTGCAGAGCTACTTTCTTTTTAAATTTTCTCCTACATTTTCTTTCTTTAACAAATTCCGTTTTTCTTTTTTTTGATAGTTTTTCATTGTGTTTTTTTTTCCTCTTCTTCTTGCAGCTTTAATTTTAATAAATTCCCATGACCAATTTTTTGTTTGTTTATATATATAAAATGGCTGCTAAATTTATTATAATTTTTTTTTTTTTTTATTGAAAACCCATTTAATTTTGGTCTCTTACCAGTCAGTTTTTGTCTCAAGTGTGTGTTTTAGTGTATGCAGTTGTTGTTGTTGTTCTTGTTAACAAAACTATCAATATCAATATTTGTTTGATTTTTTTTTCCTTCTATAAATATATATTTTATATTTATATTAAATCGATATTTTGGCAAAAATTTTGTTTTCTTTGTTGTTGTTGTTACTTCTGTTTCCTTCAACATTTTTCATTTGCATGTATAATCGGATAAATATATATATATATATATATATGTGTGTGTGGTTGCATGTATGTTCTGCAGTTTTGTTTTTTTGTATATATATATATAAATCTATTTAAATTTCAGCTCTAAAGTATTTCAAGTTTTTTTTTTATAATACATTTTTTTTGGTTAACTATTTTTTAGTTGGTTTTTTTTTAAACATACATTTTGGTGTATGTGTTGAATTTTTATGATCATTTTCACTTTGCATGGTTAAAGAAGACCATCTGGAATAGAGAAAGGTGGAAAATATGTTAGAATCGGTAAATGAATAGGGGAAACATTTTTGTGTGTGCAAATTATAAGCTAGATTAACTATTTATTCTTTCTCCGCTTTTGGTCACACTTATTTCAAAAATTATTCAAATTATAATTTTTCCCGTAATTGCATCAGAAAACAATCAAGAAGTCGGTCAAGTCCCACTCTAATAACACCTATACGTGACAAAGATTGTATTTGACAAATAACTTTTTAATTTGGCGCCACACTAACTGTCTTAAGTGCTGCCCAGCAACAAAATCGTGTGTGTATGTGCACACAAAAAGAAAAAAGTATATTTTTTGGTGATCAATTGAATATTTTCCATATACATTTGGACTGTATAATTTAATATCCTGTTTTCATCCTTTGAAATAAAATAATGTAATATTGATCTTAGTTTTGAAAAAATTTCTCAAATACGCGCTTCTCTCACTCAACTTTTTTGAAGCATTGCCGCCGTATACTAGTAGATCTGCCAACTCTTGAAGATCGAAGAACTATGTCATCATTGCTATTTTTTAACGAGCTTATTTCTGAAAACATTGACTGTCCCTTCTTGTTAGGTAAGATAAACTTTATTATACCAAGCAGAAATCTAAGATCCTTTCAACCTTTTTCCCATCAAATTTAACGAACTTATTTGTAGGACCCTTAGAAATTATTACTCAACAAGTCGGAAATCAAAATCTTACTGGCCGAATATTTTTCCTTTTCTAGGCATTAAATTGATAAAATTATAATTTAAGTTAAAATTAGTGTAGCCAGTTAAGAACTTGTTCAATAAAAAAATGAATAATTGTATGAATTCACACAGACACGAGCCGAACGCATTACGAGCCCTTCGCCAGGAGAACCAGGGATTAATCCCGAAACGAATATCGGTTCCGGTTTCGGTCCGTACCGAAATGATAATTTCGGTTAAAGGTTCCATTTCGGTTATCGGTCCCAATACGGTACCCAGATATGTTTATTTTTGTATACCGGTACTAGTAACATTTCGCAATGGTATCCCTACACTCAGGAAAAATCTACCTAGTATTAAGGAATTATCTGTATTCTTTTGTCGCCCAGACAAGCTCGCCTAAGGGCCGATTTCTCAAATTCAACATAGAACTATCAGATTTTATCTTTCTTAACTTATTTAAAATATTTCTAAAAAGCAGACAAATATTTCTTAATTATGTTTTAAAATAATCGGCTCTAAAATCCCCGCCAAAAATAGAGAGTTTTCGCGATTTGGATAGATTTGAACCTATACTATAAAACTTTGGTTCTATATAGACCATAATACGCTCGTAGAATACTCAAAGGGGTATAGCTGCTATAAATTTCTAATATTTCTAAATTTGAGGAAGAAATTTGAATTTTTTTCTCATGATGGAAATATTACGGGTGTGACTAAAATTTGTAAGTTCACAGCATTTGCTAAATCCCGTATGCATGTTTGTGTATGTGGCAGAGCGCTGCACAAAAACCACCCCCATTTTTGCAAGGCGAGTTTTGGTATTTTGATTTTAAATTGCAGGGACGCAGTGGGCGGGTCTGTAAATATAAGGGGACCCTTTTTTAAAACTGGATTTTCAGAATAAAGCAAACTATTTGGTTTTCAAAAAGCTTTTGATCGTGGGAAAGAGTTGTAGAGGGGCTAGGGTCATCTCCTCAACTCTTCTATACAAACAAGAGCTTTTTCAAAAGCCTTATTAAGGTTGCTTTTTCGTGTCAATACGGTCTTAGTTTAAAATTAGATTTGTTCGTTCATATGAATAGACGAACAGGCAGAGGGACATGGCTATATCAATTTGGCTGTCATTCAGTAATATGTATACCCCTAAAAAAAGATAAGAAAGTCCCCCCCTAACTCCATTTTATGATATTTTCTTTTCCCTTCTAATCACTTAACCTGTCACATGGCTTTAATGAGAGTGTAATTTCGCCAATACAATTGGCCACTTGTACTTACCCTCTTCAAAAGTTTGCTCCATGCTGCTCTCCTTCATTATTATTATTGTTATTGGATGGGGGCTTGCGCCTAGGCCTTTCGCTTTTGTTGCTGCCACATGAATAGTTTCTCAACTAGCTCAACTTTGGAATAGTTTGGATTTGTTTCAGTTGCATGTGTATTAATTTCGGGTTGATGGCTGCCACTGGAGATGCTGTTGTTGTTGCTGTTGCTGCTGTTGTTGTTGTTGATTCGGTTGCTGCTGCTGTTGTTGTTATTGTTATTGCTGTTGCTGCTGCTGGTGGTGGTGGTGCTATAGCGATAACAATAAGTACCGTTACGCCAGCTGGCAAATTTATATGGCATGGCATTATGATTTGTATTATCATTGGTTAATTGTGGCCTAAAGCTGTGGCTAAGATTATTATGTGTGGTTGTAGCTGAAGTTGTAGCTGTTGTTGCTGTAACTGCTGCTGCTGCTGCAGCAGTCCACGAGGAAGTTGTTGTTGTTGTTGTTGTTGTTGCTGCTGCTGCTGCATTGAACTGAAGCTGCTGTTGTTGTTGTAGTTGTTGTTGTTGTGTATAACGTTTAAATAACTCCGATTGTTAATAGGGTCGACTGGCATCCTTTGGCCGCTTCAATTGAACTTTCAGTCTTTTCATGCCAATCTGGAAGCCATTCATGGCCTGAATGGCCGCTTGAGCGCTGGCGGGATTATCAAATGAAACAAAACCTATACGAAAATTTGTGCGAAATGCAATTTCTGGTTGAATTTTCAAAAGAATGTGTGCCATACCGAAACATTTGCTCTGATTTGTAGCACGATCAATGAAGACCTTCGAACTGATCACATTGCCAAATGGCAGGAACATTTGCATTAACTCAGCATCACCAAATTCTTGTGGCAAATGATAGATGAATAGATTGCAACCCTCCGGTCCGGATATTGAACATCCTGGGAACATCAGAAAATCTTAAAAGAAGACACACACAAGAAAAGAGAAACAAAGTAGAGAAAAATGGAAATTAAACGATGGGCTAAATCATAAACTCGAGAAAACTTTATGAGAGAATATTTATATATTGTAGTATATTGATTTCATTCTTGGATTGTCTTGAGTTTTTTGTGTATTTTGTGGCTGATCTTGTAGGCGAAGACGAACACAAAAAAAACGTAAAACCAAAACAAGTGTAAAAACTCAAAACAAACATATCTTAAAAAAAAATGCTTAATGAGCTAAACATTTTGCATAAGTTTTAATAAGAATACTTAAATTTTCTATAGCTTAGCCCCAATATTTTTCAATATAATATTTGTATGATATATATATATATTTATATATGTATGATCTCAAACATAGCAGGGAAATTTATTGGCTGGTGTGTGTGACATGCAAACAAAGAACAAAAAAAAAATGAAACAACACATGAAACAACAGTCTACAGGAAAAAAGGGAACATTACACTCAAAGTTAGCATAAGTTTACACGCATATACACACACACACACACACACACACACACATAGAGAGAGAGAGAGAGATAGAGAGACAGGATATATGGTATATATATGCCTTATTAATGGTGTACTGTTGTCTCTTTGTCTCTAAACTGAACCAAAGTAGAAAAAAAAAACAACAAAATAAACATTAAATTTTATGAGCAAATGTCTTTGAAAATACGCCAAGTTTTTATGAGATTTTAAGCAGTTTATATGTAATTTTTACGATCACATAAAATGGCCTTTAAAATGCAGGCCATTAAAAACGATTTACGCCTTCGCCTTTTTGCAACCCTTTAACCAAAGAAAAAAAAAAGGACGAGTGAGGACACACCCTCCTGCCATCATTCTACTTAAAGGGGCAAGCGTAAAAAGATAAAATGTTTATCAAAAATAAAATGAAAAAAAGAGAGTGAATGAGAACAGTATGCAAAAGTAATTAATTTTTATGTGGCTGTTTTTTTTATTGTGTAAAATTTAATTTTGTTTTCGAAAAAAAAATTAATTACTTCGCAACTAGGGATAAGACAGGTCTTATACATGAAAGATCATGAATCATTGGTTAAGCAATACAAAATATACTGCTGGTTGTTAGTTTAAAATTTGAACTCTAATTCAAAATCTTTAGAAATGAAGATTATTAATATGCCAAACCTAAAAGCTTGTGTATAGTATACACTACCTTAAACATGGCAGCAGCAGCTAAGCAGCATTTGTGGTAATATGGTTAAGATTAGGGCATTATTCCATTTTGATATCACGTGAGAATTGGTCAGAGAGGCCATATATTCGTACAGTTGTGCCATGTGCACTTTATATTTGATTCATCTGTTTCTGTCTTACTCTGTTATATGGATTTCCCCTTACTCTTGTGCAGAGTGTACAAACCAGTTTACTCATACATTTTCTACACAGAAAAAAAAAGGATATTTTTTGATGATCCATTGGATATTTTTCATATCCATTTGGACTGGATATGTCCATATCCATTTTTATCATCCATTTGAGATTAAATAATGTTAAATTGATCTTAGTTTTTCATCCAATGGAGCTGAAAAATATCCAAAGGATGTGAAAATGGAGCTGAAAAATATCAAAAGGATGTGTAAATTTGAAAAGGATATGCATTTCAATATCCAAAAAAAGGATATGTCCATATCCATTCCAAATGGATCTTTTTTTTTTCTGTGTAACCAAGTAAGTAAGAATTTTCTTATCTCGGAATTCTTAGGTTTATTTTAAAAACACGACTCCTGGTATTGAATGTTATACTAATCCTAAAAATCTATTTGATAGGGAGAAGCGTCATAAACTTAATGAGTGTAGCGTCATTTTGTTGTCTTTCTGTTTGTCCAAGTGAACCGAGGTTTGAACCAAAACCTGGGGTTCAGGCGTTCCAGGAACCGCAAACCGAATACAAAGATTTCACAAACTCGTTTGAAGCCTGGCTTTTTGGTCGTATTAGTTTAAAATAAATCCTGCCTAATTGTGTATGCAAGTGTTTGTTTATTTGCAATCTTCAAATTTGAGGCCTTAACCTAACAAAGCTAATAGCTCCTTTATATGATACTCATATAAATCGTACAAGCGTTCGAGGCAAAAAAGAACTAATCTTCTTGTTAACAAAACCCCTACCTCACAAGAATATTAATACAAAAATATTTTTCACTGAAGTCTAATATATACTGAAAGTCTAAAAAATTCTTGATTTAAGCTTATTCAATTGAGTTATTGAATCAAATAAGGATTTACAGTAGGTCAGAAATCTACCATCGCTTTATAATCAAAGTGTTGGAATCAGTTGGGAATTTTAGGGACAGATTCATGTTAAAATAGTTCGAATTTTTGTCTTTGAAAGTCCATTTTGAAATCAACCCAAGACATGATGTACTTGAACTAAGAAGGTGGTTTTTTTAAAGACTTAAGAATGTTTCGTACTTAATTTAAGTGAACACAAGCACAAAACATGCTGGAAATTTAAAGTACAAATTTTATTACGATCGTACTTGAACCAATAAATTAACAATACCTAGAAGCGACATCTTAAACACAGAAAGATGACGGAGTGAGGAGTTACGAAGCCAAACACATTCTCAAAATAGAATCAGCAAGTTAACCTTCTTTTTTGCTGTCCCCCGGCATTATGGAAAAACGAAACGAGATTCAAAACTTTTTGTAGGAGATGTTGCTTCTAAGTGTTGTAAATTCTTTTCTAGAACTTAGTCAGTCAATTTTCCGGACAGTATACAATTCATGATATCGTCCTTTTTTGCGCGAATTTTATAAAGGACAAAGGTGCCCAGCGTCTATACTCGCAGGCCTCTTTTAATGTTGCCTAGCTCACCGCTTTAGTCGCGAGTATACGAATTCACAGTCAGAGCTTGCGGCATTCGCGAAGCCATAAGCAAAAACGAAATCGCTTCCAACTCAAATTACGACCGAAATCATAAGGGAATAGGATCGTTTTTGTGTTGGAAGCGACTTGAAGAACAAATGGGTATAACTTTTGAAATATCAAAATGAAATTGGAAGACAATGATTGGATTCTTTTTATGTATTGGTGTCTGCTCTTTCATATGCTTTCAGTGGGCACCCCTGATATGGAATATAGTTTTGGATAAAGTAAGCGGACGTGAAAGGATTTTTTGCGAAAGTCTTGACAAAAAATGTCGTTTATGACATAAGTAAGCCGTAAGCGTATCATACAACACAAAAGAAGAGTGTTTTTATATGAAATTATAAAGTTATTGAAGTGCTGATTCAAAAAGTGGTAATAATATAATACATGATAAGTTTATACACATACAAAATAATTTATTGTCGTTCATTTGTAGTTCTCATTAATATTAGACAAAATATTGTTAAACTATAAATAAATAAAATTATTACGGACGAAAGTGATTTCGTTTTGAAATTAATTTATTGGATAAACTTTCTTAAACAGACCAGTGCGACAGCTGACAACAACACTTCGGACAAGAGTAAGCGGTACGGAAAATATGACATTTTCTCCTACACGAGCCCGCATATAAGCGAATAAGACAGATTCAGACAAACCAAATCAAATCTAAATAATGAAATTGTAAAAGTGAGTGACAAAAGCTTTAATTAAGCCATAAAGTCCTTTGATCAGAAATCTCGTTTATATTTTTATTATTAAGTTGAAAGAAAAAAATTCCACTAGCTTGTACATTTGCTCGCAATTGAACCCCATGAAATATGATATTTCTTATCAGTATTTGTATTTCTGTATATGCTCGAGTGTGTGTCTCTCTGTGTGTGTGTGTATGTTATATCTATGGCATATAAAAGTTAAATGTTTACAATGCCAACAAAATATACAAAGAAAACACAAAAAAAAAAAAAAATCAAACAAATATTTTGCAGCTATTTGTTTATCATTCGAAAAATCAAATACAATATTAAGTTACAAAGACACAAAACAAACAAAAAACCTAAAACCAAACAGAAAAAAAAATAAAATAACAGGAGTAAATCAAACCGAAAAAATAATATAAAGCTTACCTTCACGCTGAGTGGGTGCAACCGCCGCTAGGGGGGGTGGTAAAGCTTGTGGAAACTGTCCATAGACGGCGGGAAAGGCTGCATTATATATAAATAATTTTTGTTTTTGGTTTTTACACAAAATTCCGAAACATTTATAATAGACAACACAACAATTAAGAATACGTATATAATAATATTAAGTGTTTATCGTTTGATATGGTTTAAAGTAGTTTTATTCATTTTCAAAGTAAACGAAAGAGTTAAGGCAATAAATCAAAAAATACCAGCCAAACTGGAAGACTCATTTTATTTTGTTTTGTTTTCAACAAATGTTAAAACGTTTAACACGGAACAACAAATGAGGACAAACAAAAATATAAAGAACTAAGTTAACAATAAAGAAGAAATCAAAAGCCATCAAAAGTGTCAAACACATGTTGTAACTTTGACAACATTTTGCTTGCATCTCCTTGCCACAAATCAAAATTAAATATTTATATATAGAAGTTAGAGTTATTTAACACTTTTACTAACAATAAATATTTATGGCATGACACAACAATTATTAATTATTTCAATATTAAAAAACAATTATGAATGATTGTTTTAGAAATGATAATAATAATGATGGCAATCATCCACATGACTAGTTAAAATATATATGATTGTGTGTGTTTTGGCTGATGATGATAATGATGACGCAATAAATTTTGTTTGATGAAGTAAAAAATGTTCTTTCACTTATACACTAAGCAGAGTTTCTATATTTATCTTAGATCTATTTAAAGGTAGAGACTTAGACACTAGCTCGATGGCTAATAAAAACTTACCAACTCCTGGAAATGGTGGCAAACCAGGGAAGGCATGTTGCAGAGCAGCAGCATCGCCATTTGGCAAACCTTGTGGTGGTATGGTCAGATGCAGAGGATCTAAAGAAATAATTTGAAGAAAATTCAGAAGTTATTAAAACCCTTAGGCTATGCTAAATATTTTCGAAAGGTAATGAAATATTTGAGTATTTTGGTAAATTAGAAAAAATTAACCCTCTTATTACAAATCGCCCTTCCTCAGTAAAAAAGAAACAATTCTGGTTCGGTTTCATTTTGGAAATGTGCAGGTTTGAACATAGGTACCGAAACTTTATTTTAATGACTAAGCAAGGCAGAATCCTAACCAATCGTTTTTAATATGAATTAAATCATAAAAATAAATGGGAAAGGCTGTTTTCTCATCTCCATGATTTTTTAATCTTGGTTCTTTTGAAGAAAATTTATGTTGCCTGCTTTCAGGCCGCTTCAAAAAAAAAAAACTACTGACTGATTTTAAACGCGGCATAAAAGTAGGCAACATTTACTTCCTCACTAACCACCTAGATTTGAAAAGCATGAAAATAAGCAAAAAGGCCCAAAGTGTATATTCTTCTTTCTTAAACATTTATGCGAAATTTGATAATTTCTTAGCGAAAGCGTTTTATATCTTATCAGAGATTAAAACCGACAATAACTCCGAAACTCTATTCCAATGATAAAGCAAGTCAGAATCGTAACTAGACGTTTTAAATTAGACTAAAATCAGTGGGTTTGTCTCCTTTTATATACTGGCCTCCAAAGGTCGTTTTCTCATCTTCAAGTTTTTAAAATCTTGGTACTTTTTTTAAAGAAAATTATGTTGCCTGCTTTAAGGCCGCTTAAAAAAAATATCTACGCTTGTGTCTACAATGACTGATTTTAGAAGCGACCTACAAGTAGGCAACGTTTTCCATCTTAATGACCACCTAGATTTGAAAAACATGAGGATCAGAAAAAGGCCTAAAGTGTAACTTCTTTCATTCTTAAACTTTTACGCGGAAATTAGTAATTTCTTGGCGTATGCTTCTTAAATCTTATCGGGGATAAAAACCGAATGAAATATCGGTTACCATTATTTTATTTTATTTCTATACGGGTTTGTTTCGGTAATAAAAAATTCGTTTCGGTTACCATTATTAAACCGACCAAAAAACAATTTTTATACAATTGCAAAGTGTATATTAATTTGCCCATTTCCATTTCGATCCCATAAACTATATATATATATATATATATATATTCTTGATCAGGACAAGCTGATTCCAATGGGTTTTATCTGTGTCAGTTCGTCTGTATACTTTAAATACTTTCAATAGTTTCTTTAAAATTATGTTACAAATCGGATGACTATATCCCATAGCAACCATATGGACAATCGGTCGGAAAATGGGCCTTAGTGTAAAAAACTTTTTTGTTTTCAATAAAGGCTTTCTTAAAGTTAACAATTATGTATATTAATTGCTTTCGAACAGTTCTGCAAAATTTGGTCCACATCGGTTGACTTCTTATATCCTATAGCTGCCATAGTACCAAGGACGGAAAATGGGTCTCAGTCTCAACTTTTTTGTTATACGTGATATGATATCGTTCCTAAACTAAGTAGTTTTGAATATTGTATGTTTTTAAGAAGATCCGCAAATATTGTTCAAAACCGTTGAAACAGAAAATGGGTCTTAGTAAGAAAAATTTTATAGTTACACTTTTTTTTTTGAGTCATAGGAATATCGACAGTATGTAGTGATAAAAAAAATACGAGAAGGCAAAGCTAACTTCGACTGTGCCGAAGTTTTAATACACTTGAAAAACTTTACTCCAACTGATTTAACCAGTAAAATATATATAGGATATAGATATCAGATATTAAAAAATTTTAAATCATTGATAATAAAACTAGGATACCATAAAAAAACTTTTCTTAGTAAAAAACATTTTCCGACCGATCGGTCGTATGGCAGCTATATGCTATAGTCATCCGATTTTTATAATTTTTTTTAAAAAATTTGTAAAAGCATATAAAACTAATATCTACCAAGATTGGTGACGATACGATGGAAAACAAAAAAGTTTTTCTCACTAGAACTTGTTTTTTGACAGACCGTTTCTATGGCAGCTATATGCTATAGTGATCCGATTTTGATACATTTTTCCAGAATTATGTGAAATCATATAAAACTATCATATACCAAGATTAGTGACGCTACGATGGAAAACAACAAAGTTTTTCTAACTAGAACTAGTTCTTAGACCGATCGTTCCTATGGCAGCTATATGATATAGTCATCCGATCCGGATGATGGTTCCGACATATTAGTTGCGTGCAGTAAAAAGAAGACTCTGTGCAAAATTTCAGCTCGATAGCTTTAAAACTGAGAGACTAGTTCGCGTAGAAACAGACAGACGGACGGACGGACAGACGGAATTGAACTCAGCTCGTCGCCCTGATCAAGAATATATATAGTTTATGGGGTCGGAAATGAATATTTCTATGCGTTACAAACTTCTGGGCAAAATTAATATACACTTCTCAAGTGTATAACAATTATTAATAATAAAATAAAATTTATTAATCAATTTCACCAAATCTTGATTTTCGTGGTATTTTTCAATTACCAACGCGTTGGTCACACTACTCAATTGAAACTTTTCGTCAAGCCTCGCTTACCAACAACAACTTTGCAAAAGTTGCTGTGAAAACTGTTTTGTTGTGCTGCACACCAAGCAAATGCAAAGTCGACTATTAATTTTTCATAATCAAATGACTATTTTTATTCTTTTTCGCATTTAACGCATTGCATGACTTGGTAAAATTTGTGTAGTTTTGCTATTATTATTAAGTAATTCAAACCCTTGTTAAAAAGAGCATTTACGACTGTACTAAATCTCGCTCAAAAACGAAGTTAGATTTATATTCTCGTCTTTAATTTAATTTTGACTGTTTGCTGCCATCAGCCATATCGAGGCTGAAAAAAGGTGAAGTAACATTTTTCAAACAATATTTCTTTAGCTTCAGAAAGTCAAATCAAGTCCACAGGCTTAACATAGGTTCCATTGATGTGCTGTTAAGCGCAACAGTACTTTCTAGCTCCGTATGGGCATAATGCAGAGGGTGAAGGATTCATTACTTCTGCTACTTCTTTCCACAAATCTAATAATCTTCGCTTTACTTCGCAGGTCCGTATAGGGCTTAAACAATGTCAGAAGTAGGTCGATCCCTGATTTTCTCAAACCAAGTACAAAAGAATTGACTTGAGTATGAATTTACTTTTTTATTTAATTGCATTACTTAAAGCAAGTCCAAATAACGCCTATAATTCAATGCCATAAAAAAGATAAATTACATTTTAAAATAAAATTCCAAAATATATATCAAATAAAATGTTATAAAAAATGCATGAACGCAACTACACTTACGTCCTGGGAATGCCGTTTGTGGAATGCCATTCGTGAAGACACCATCCGCTGCAGCGGCAGCCGCAGCTGCTGCAGCAGCAGCCCCACCCGGCTGACCGTTGGGCGTATTGGCGCCCATATTAAAATTGGGCATAGTCGGGGATGGCAGCGATGGTGGCTGGCCGGTGCCATTGAGGCCATGAGGTATTTGCGTTGCCAGTGCAGCCATTGGATTCATATAGGCGGCAGCCGAACCGGGCGCTGTGGCAGCAGCAGCCATCAGAGCGGCTTGCTGTTGTTGCTGTATTCGAGAGAAGAGAAAAGGCGGATGCTCTTTCGTCAGAAGGCAGGAAAGGTGTTATCATGGTACTTACCTGAGCGTAGGCGCCGTACGGACTGAATTGATTAAAGACAAATGGATTCAATAGGTTCATATGACCGGCCATTTGTTGCATTCGCCTTATTTGTCGCTCCTTCTCCGTATCGGCGTATTTGACAACCAGACTGGAGGATGCACCCTGCGAACGAGAGAGAGTGGAAGGGAAATTGTTACTTTAGCATTGCATATTTATAGGCGGCTTTTCCGTTCGCTTTTCCTTTTTGAGTTGACGAGCAGGAAATCCTATTACAGGCCATTATTTTGTGATGACAACGTAGGCAGCTCGCCTGCTACTCTCGTACCTGTGCCCCCCTGCCTTTCACAATAAACAACAAAAAAAAAAAGACAAACAAAATAAATACTTATATATATCAAAATAATTGGCATACGACACACTTCAATTTGCATTTCTATTGAAAGCTGCTTACAGATAATAGCAGTTCCTCTCGCTCCTTTGATGTCAATTAATTAGCATAATAATGGCAACAGGCTTCACATTTCACATTATGACAATTGAAAAGACATTTTGCCAATGCTTCGTTCCGTTCTCGGTTTTTGTTTTCTAATTAAGATGAGTTTGCCTGATTTTTGTAATGGGAAACCTTTTCCTGCCGAAGCAAAATGCTTTTATGATTTGCACAAATCATTAATCAAAGTAACAATGATATTATGTTGCATAAATTTAGGCGCCCATCAATGTGCCGTTAATGAGACAACAACACAAACAGGTGCTCCATGCCACCATGCCTGGGTCCGGAACACAATTTTAATTAATGAAATATGAAACTCAAGTTTATGCTAAAGGCCAGAAGTTGGAGATGTTTTGCCAGAGTAGAGGATGTTATGTGGGTGGAATGTGAAACTATTTGTGTTGTGCCCGCCACCATAGCCTGCAGATGTCTAAGGGTAACATGTAATGAGTTTTAATGAGCGAACAACAGTGTGAACATTAGACACATAATGTTTTAGTTTCTCTATATATAATAAATAAAAGTGCAGCTCAAAGGTGAAGATGTGAGGTAAAATAGAAAGGATCTGGGGCTATAATGGATAAAGAGAATGCGATTGAATCAACCTTTGTTTCTTTTGAAAGGCATAATAGGCTGAATTCGGGGTATGGCTGGTTCCAAAAGAATGAAAGCTAGAAAGAATACTGCTATTTCATTTACCCACTGTATAAGACAAAGGTTACTTCTCATCATCTTAACATTCCCTAAAAAGGTGATCTCATCACCCGATGTCAATTGAGAGCATCACCTTTAGTTGGGCGCGTGTTTTCCAAAATCGATTTATTCTTAGGAGAGAAGCTGAAATGCTAAATGCTTGAATAAGTAAAATATCTAGTAATCGAGTAATACTCGCTGAGTATGATTACAGACGAGTATTATTTCCCAGCTGTCAAAATGGCATCGTCAGAACTGCACCGTTTTAATCATTTTACTCGTTTGTATTTTTGTCAAATTTTATTTCCGAGAAATTTCCAATCTGTTACAATCTGTTTCCTAAAGAAGAAAATAGTTGTTGGTCACTTACTTGTACGATAAGAAAACTGTAGGTATGCCCATGGCTACGTGCAGGTTCGTCATAAAACATTTATACTAACAGAAAGCTACTCAAAAGGGACCGTCAATTAGCTCCAGCAGGAACTGGTATATAAACTTCTAATATAATAACTTTAGATTATTCTGAATTTAATGAGTATCAACAGGAATTTTTTTTCCGCTATTTGTGAGAGCTCTACTTGTTTTTGAAATTTGGAACGGACCTTAATATCATAAGGGAAAAAGGACCGGATTTATTGTTTAAATGGGCTACGAGGCTAGCAAGATAAATATTATGTATCCGACATCTAGCGCATCTGAGTGAGGGACGCTTTAGTCTTGGAAGACCGGCGAACAAATTTGAAGGCTAAGAACTTGGATGCTCTTCTATTTGTATACTCACAACGCAAAAAAACAGAATCAAATTAAAATTCCAATCTTCTTTTATGTTTGTCAATCTAATGTCTTTCAAAAAATAATACTATTTCAGGTGTCTTCAGCTCAAATTGGGTCGGGCATAAAATTTCTTTATTCCTGGCTTTAGCTTAAGATTGAGCATTATTTTGGTTTTGTGTTAAAGTTAAAAAAATGGCTCAATTGCCAGCCAGGAAGACCCTTCCTCTCCGATCATAGCGTTGAAAGGTTTATTCAGTTACACAATGGGCCTTAATTGGCCTAAATGAAGAAATGGAATTTTACCTAACTCAACCTAACCTCTGAAATTCAGAGGTGGAGAACTATCGATAGTCAGCACCATCGATAGTCAACGAAAGTTTTTTAGAAACCATCGATAGTGCGCGATAGTTTTCGATAGTATGTTAATTAAACGCTCAGTTTAAAAAGCCAAAAATTTTAAATAGTTTATTAAAAAACGAACTAAAAGAATTGTTTCCGTCACTTTTGGTTTTATCTTTGGCATTAATATTAGGTTGATGCTAGCATTAAAGTAATTCTGGAAACCCTATTTTTTAACCTAGGGTCCAAAATAGACTTCACTATTTTTATTTTATTTTGTTGTTGTTGTTTGGTCGTCAAGGGTCACCAAGCCGAAGTTTGTTACGCGCAAACCCCAGGTAAAATAGGCTCAGCCACACGAAAACGCGTAGGAAAACACTAAATAAAGGCAAACTTCGTGCTAAATAGGTTAAAAAAGAGGTTTTGATACCAGGAAGAGATTCTTCTAAGCTAATTACTCGGTAGAGCTTATTGTAATCAGCACAAAGAACACGAATCGGCTCATGCTTGCAAAGCATAGTTTGTCAACGTTTTAAAGATTAGGGGATAAAGTTCCGAGTCGGTTTTAAAGGAACACAAATCAACTCTGATCAGTTTAGATTTGGAAAATAACGTTTTTAAGCGCAACTATTATTTTTTTTAACTTGCAAAAAAACTATCTAAAACTATCGATAGTGCAGGGTTGCTATCGATAGTTCTCCACCTCTACTCTGAATGCCAGCGAAGACAATTTTCGTGCATCTCAAGAAGGAACTTAATGAAAAAACGCTTAGATACTCCAAAATATCTCAAGAGAAAATATTTGCTTAATTTTTTGTACCTCCACACTACGAGTTCTTCACATAAAAATTATAAAACTGGTTTCGCTTGGCCAAATGTCATTTGAATCAAAGTATAGCTATCTCGACTTCTTTAGATAAACTTGTCGTGAAATGATTACCTGTTACACAAAAAAAGTAAATGTAATCGTAAAAATTAGTATTTTTAATTATGATTACGGCATTGTATAATCACTCGTGCAGGTCTCTAGTAAATATATCCCTACACATTAATTTATATATGAATATAAATAAATATATTTAATTTTATTTTTTCACATTTAATAAAGTCGTCGTGCATGTCGTGTTTAGGAAATTTTAGACCGTGCGTGTGGTGTGCGTGTCGTGTTGCAAATATTCGATAAGCGTCCATCTCTAGCTTCAGCTAAGATCCCAAGAAATGGGGCACAATTTTGTATGTGCATATAAAATATGAGTTAAGCATTTAAGCCTTGATAAAAAAAAGTCGAATTGTTTTTAACTTCTAATCGATTTGGCCAAATTATAGTTAATTTTGTAACTAAGTTGCTTCCAAAAGTAGGCTATGCATTTCTATAATCAACAGTTGAGAAAAATATAATTATTTTAAGTTATTTTGAAATTTTTGAAAAATGGGTAACCTTATTCTTTAAACAAATTAATGGATTATAAGAAATTTTAAATAAATAATAATTTATTATCATTTAAAAAATGCCTTTGTTAAAAATCCGAGCCTGATTAATTTGTAAAAATATTTTGTACAATTCAATTTTTCATTTTTTTGCATAAAAAAGTGCACCGCCATTTGGTCTAAAAATTTATGTGTTCACATTTTTATGCATATTTGTTTGGTCGCTGCTTTAATTGATAGATAAAAATGGTTGACCATTAAACAAATGTGCCGGCCGGGTTCCCTCAATTTATTTAGCAATTAAAACAAGCTGCTGACCAGCTAAAAAAGAAACTATAAAATGCAAATCAGTAAAAAATATAATTCATTTGTTAAAACCATTTGCCGGGCCATTTGTTGAGCATTTTTTGGAAAGAAATATGTTGTCCTTTTAGGCGTTGACAAATCGACTCTCACACTCATGCCTAAAAGTATGCAACAAGCACAAAAAGGCAGTGGCAAAAGCCAAACGAAACGTGGCATAATAATTTTTGGCACGACTGCCATGTTAACATGTCCCCAGACACGTTGCACGAGTTTATTACGGTGTGTGTGTTTGTGTGCGAGTCCTGGCTGCATTTCAGCGCCCTGGTGCTGGGATTGCCATGCTTGCGGCTTGTAGCCACCATTAGTGAACACGGGTAACTGTGATTACACAACGTATCTACAGCGCAGGAGAGTCAGAGCCCGGTCCTGGCATTTGCATTTAAATATAAATACGTGCGGCGCTATTTTCCTTCTTTTTTTTTTTTTGTTGAGCAGACAAATTACTTTTTAAATGCACTCTGTAAGCCTTTCCCAATTGTAATTGGTCTTCCTGCACCCTTCAGGCTGCGGTTTGAAACTTTGCCAAATAAAAGAACTTTTTGAGCTACTCACATTAAAAAACAATAAAAAAAAAATATTTGCCCGAGGCGTAGTCAGGCCCATCTAATGGCGTCACGTTTTGTGTGGCATGCAACATGCGATTTGCTGCCAAAAGTGCCGCCTGGCACGAGTCCAGGATGCCGGGGACCCTCTTGTGTTAGTTGGCTTGTTAGTTGCCAGAAAGTGGCAGCCTGGCAGCCGGTCGCCTGTTGCATTCGAAGGACGTCGACGACGACGACTCCTTCTCTGTGTCGTCGTGTTGAATTTTTCATTTCATTTGGTGGCAGCAGCAATTCACTTGAATGAGAATTCCGTGTCGTCTTCAACAGGAAACCGGAAGTGAACAGGCCAAACACATACTCCGTACATAATAAACGGTTTCATATTGACTGAATGCCAACTACATTTTTTTTTTTGGGGTTTTTTGTTTGAGGTTTGGTTTTCCTTCTACTCCAATTTCAACATGGAACTCTGAGTGGGGATTATTAGGCAATTAAATTGACGTTAATGAATTAATTTATGAGCTTTTGTGGTTGCTGCCAGCAGCCTGTTGCATTGAAAGCAGAACTAATTAAGCCAGTAGAGAGATTAGCTGATGATGGCACAAATGATGATGATGATGTTACACTGGACATTTGCTGGCATAGAGAATTAATGAGGTTTTCTGGTTTCAAAATTCAAACTGTTAATGGGAGAAGGTAGAGGAGGCATGATTTTGGGTTAGCAGCCTAATTGAATAAAGTTTCGTTTTATTTGCATTTATTGGGCATTTGCTTACAGCGAAGGGCTGTTATGTGCGTCGCTGTTGGCATACCTATAAATATCTGGCTGTTACAGCCCCCAAGGGCCAAGCCAAGCTCCTCTCAATCTCTGGGATCGTGTGTCTTTTAATTTTCGCTCATGGGAAAGGACCTACAGTTTAACGCCAAATTCAAACGGCAAAGTTTTTGAGAAGCTTTTTCATGACTACTTACTATACAATAGAGTTGTACCGATTTTCATGAACTAGTTCGAATGAACTATTCATTTTAATGAACTAATGAACTAGGTCTCAGTGTTCGAACTATAGTTTGTTTTTTTTTTATGAACTATAGTTCATTTTTTCATGGAAACCATTCGGTTTAAAAACGTTCAATACTCAAATGAAAATTGAGAAGGTAAGTTTGCTGCAGAATTGGTTATTAAAATAAACTGTAGTTTAAAAAACGAACTATAGATAAAAAAATAGTTCATAACATTAACTATAATTAAAAAATGAACTATAACTCATAAGTGAATAGTTCATCAATAAATGAACTAATGAACTAGATCATTGAAATGAACAAGATTATCCCCTTCTACACAACTGGGGCCAACAGTTGGTGAAGGTGGCCTTTTTAAATTTTTTTAACCTAAACCTTGAACCTTATGTGAAAAAAATAGTTCAACCCAAACCTGTACCGAAACGAAACTTTCGGTTCGGTTTAGCAAAAATCTTAGTAAAGCGTTAGTTAAGTTTTATCTAATCAAATAAGAAGAATTGATCAAAAATTACTCGAAGATGTAAGTATACACCAAAGAAACGGCCAAATTATATGTCGAACTTTAATCTTGGTATAATATGCCTAAAATAGTCCTCAAAATTGGAATTCATGGCAGTAATGTCATTAAGAGTTGTATTTTTCCATTATAACCTTATCTGATGAAGCTCAAGAATCAAGGAATAGATATTTTAGTAAGAAAAACTTTTTTGTTTTCCATCGTAGCGTCACTAATCTTGGTATATGTTAGTTTTATATGCTTTCACATGATACTGGAAATATTCATCAAAATCGGATGACTATATTATATAGCTCGCATAAAAACGGTCGGTCAAAAAACTACTTCTAGTGAGAAAAACTTTTTTGTTTTCTTTCGTAGCGTCCCCAATCTTGGTATGTGTTAGTTTTATATGCTTTTACATAACACAGGAAAAATTCATCAAAATCAGATGACTATATTATATAGCTCCCATAGAAACGGTCGGTCAAAAAACTACTTCAATTGAGAAAAACTTTTTTGTTTTCTATCGTAGCTTCCCCAATCTTGGTATATATATTAGTTCTAGATGCTTTCACATAATTTTAAAAAAATGTATTAAAATCCGATGACCAGAGCATATAGCTGCCATAGGACCAATCGGTCGAAAAATGTGTTTTAATAAGAAAAGTTTTTTTTTATGGTATCAAATTTTTATTATCAATGATTTAAAAATTTTCGATATCTTATATCTATATCCTATATATATTTTACCGGTTAAGTAAAGTTTTTCAAGTGTATTAAAACTTCGACTCAGTCGAAGTTAGCTTTGCCCTCTCGTTAGTTTTTTATTTTTGTTTATTTTAAGTGATTCTTTGTCTTTGTACGAAAGTTACGCTTTTTTTTCACGATACCTTTGTATTCATGTTTGGATCGTCTGTTAAAAATTTCAACATTTTTCGATCACTCCTTCTACTTTTTGCCGCTTACTGTAAAAGAGCCGTCCCAATGGGCGTTTTAAAATCATATTTAAATTTTTTTCCTTAAAAGGAGGCCTCGCGGAAAAAATGTTTTTCTGTCTTATTTTTAATAAACTATATAACAAAAAGAATTCTTTAAGGAGCTTTTAAAATAATAATTTTTCAATCACCAAAACCCTCTGGCAGCCCACAAAAGCAGGATCCAACACTACCAAACAGCTACAACAATTAATTGAAGTGCACTTCCTTTCAATTTGCAACCCAACAAATTACAGTATATAAACCCAACAACAACAGCAACAAGGCCACCACCATTCAAAGTTGGCCTCCGCCTTCTACGCCCCCCATTCCCCCTGGTTTTTTGCTCAACTTCTTCCTGCTCTTGTTAATTTCATATTTCGAAACATGACACTTTCACACTTTGGCTAATTTAAAAGCATACAAAATTGTTGGTCGACGACACGAACGAAGGATATTTCGTGACGAATGTGCTCCAGCTGCTGATGTTGTTGCATGTGGCACACACACGCACACACACACACACACATACTTAACTGGAATCCTTTTCGCGTATACGTGTATGCAGCAACGCAAAGTCCTCGACAACTCGTTAAATTGTCGCCTGACACCTCGCTAATGTCATCATCATCCTTGGTTAGGAGAAGGTAGGAACCAACCAACCTGTAGAGACTCACTCTCTCTCTCTCTTATGGCCACATTATTACTGTAATTATGTTGGGGCACCGTGTAAACGTCATTAGGCGTTTTAGCGTTGGACACAATCGAAACGTGTCGTAGTTGTTAAATCTTTCAACACATTAAGCGAAAATTGCAGGGAACAAATTACAGTTACAGCAATAAAAGAAAGTGGAAATGAAGGATTCTTTCGAAAACGAAATACCAACAGCTACTTTTCTGATTAAAAAATGTTAAAAGTTTTCTTTAAATTTTTATACCGAAGACATTTAAGAGAAATCACTTAAAAATTGTCAATGTTTGATAATATTTGCTCGTAGGTTTCGTTATGTACGTTGCACTTTTTTTTCACTACAATAAAACGAGCCAATAGGACTTGTCCAGCTAATTGACTACACTAGACACTAGGATCGACAGATTCTACTGATCTGGTTAAGCTCACTCTAAGAGATGGTCTGGAAAACATCCGGACCAAATTCTATTTTGTTAACTCAAACTTTTTTTTATATAAAAACATCCCCACATTTCCATCTTAATAAAACTCAATCATTCTCCTTTTCGTACTTTTCCCACTCCACTCCTAACCCTTTTTCTCTATCCAATCAATGCCAATGACAACTTCCAATGACTTTTTCAATTAATTTTCATTAAAAAAAAGAAAAAAAATTGCACCCAAAATTCAAACAGTTGTAGGTAAATACAACTGAGAAAAAGTAGCAGTAAAACTAATTACAAATTCATTTTCAGATTTTAATTTTGCTGTCAGTGGCAGCGGCCGTCGCAGCACCATCAGCAATGTCAAAACAGGAACAAGAAGAAAACTGAAACGAACCCTTCACCACAAAAGCTCCGAGTAAGTAATCTTTTCCGCCAAATAAATCACACCATCGACTAAAAAAAAAAGAGAAGAGAAAGAGCAAAGAAGCAGTCGCCAAATTAGTGTAAAATGCCACTAATCTAGCCAAAAGCAAAAGAAGAAAAAAAAAAATTTACGTACCACTCTATGGGAAAAGTTACTTTCAGTAAAAGTTGCGACGCGCGTTGTTAACCGCAACTCTGGTAGGAGGCACACTGCATACATTAAACAACTTTCGGCTCATTGCATTTGCTCCCCACCTCACCCCAACCTACCCGGCGACTACCATCAAAAGGCAGGGCTTTTGGAGCCGCCGGCGAAGCGTAAAATGCGGGCAAGCAAAAAGCGCGACCCATCGTTGTGTACGAAGGACAACGGGCGTTGACAATGCAACTTGGTCGTGGCCAAAATGAAAAACTTATTTAATTTACTTTGCTTTTTGCCACAGACCTAGCCATTTAATTCAATTACTCGACGAGAGTTCTTTTTGAGACGACGGATTTTTTTTATATATTTTTTTTTTTGGGAAAACGACGCCTAAGAAGCCTTTTTTAAGGGGGCGCTGAATTTGTCAGAGAATAATCCAAGTAGTGGCGACTAGTCAAAGAACTAAATTAAAAATGTAAAATTAAATTAGAGAATCTTAAGCCGAAGAATGGCAAGGAGTCAAAAATTTCCATTTGTAACTTATTCATTGTAAAAGTCAATTTGAATCTAAAAGAAAATGTCGCTTAAAATCTATTAAACTAAATAATAAAAAAAACAATAAAAAGTAGAGGTATTGAAAAAATGCTAGCCTTTGTATATATATATATCTTCTGTACGGAACTTTTGTCATTCAACTTCTCGGAAATTGCTGAACCGATTTAAATACGGTTCAAAGGGTGCTTCAGACATTTAAACATTTTACTATTTCAAGATCGGTTCCGAATCAGATTGAAGCGGTACAAAAATCTCAAAAACTATTTATGCTATGAAATTAAAATTTGCTATATGGGTTGATAATATAAAGTTATTTATTTTCCCTGATAAAAAAACGCGGTTCTAAACCAGTTTTAAAAAGTGGTTCAAAAACTGGTTCTGAACCAGTTTAAAAAAAAGAGGTTCAAAAGTAGTTCGTAGCCATATCTCAGAAATTTTTAAGCTAAGAACTTGAAATTTGTTATGTAGGATGATAATCTGTCGTATACTTTTACTGCTTCAAGATCAGTTCCAATCCAGAATGAACCAGTTCAAAAGTGAACGTGTTCAAAAATGGAGTAGAGCCATTTCACGAAAATTATTTATCCTTTTAACTTACAGTTTGGTGTTTGTGTTGATAATATGAAGTTATTTTTTCCCGAATTAGAACCATTTCTAAACCAGTTTATAAAAGTGGTTCGTAGCCATATTTCAGAAATTATTTAAGCTATAAACTTAAAGTTTGGTGTGTAGATTAATTACATGGAGTAAGATATTTATCTGAATCAGAACCGGTTCCGAAACAAATTGAACCAGTTTTTAAAAGTGGATTATAAGAGATGATTTATACCTTGAACTTGAAAGTTGGCAATATTGAGTTAGATATAATCCTTTTTCAAAACAGATTCCTAACCAGATTGAACCGTTTTATAAAAGTTCAGGTTCCGAGCTATATGTCAGAAATTGTGTGGGTTTGAAATATGCAGTTGGATATTTTTCTGGTTCCAGATGAAACCGATTCAAAAGTATTTTAGCTATAAACTTGAAGTTTGGTGTGTAGATTAGTTAGATGTTTTCCAAGCCAAATTAAACCAGAGCTATTTATAAGAAATTATTTAAGCTATGAACATGCAATTTTGAGTGTAAGTTTGCAATATAAAGTTCGAAACTTTTCCGGTTCCAAACATGTTTAAGCCGATTCAATAGTATTTTATTAATATTCAAGCTATAAACTTGAAACTTGATGTGTTGGTTAGTTATATGGAGTTAAAAAGTTGCTAATGAAAATGTTATCGGTAACTTAGATGGTACTACTTATGTCAAGCAAACATTTTGAACGACAAGTTTCAAGAAGAAGTTGTTCATCGAAAATCAATCCAAAAGATCCATTCTGAACCGTCCATTTCATGCAGATGTCTGTCTAAAAAATACAAGGCCGAACAATGCATATTTGTGGATTGCATCTGAAAAGTTCTGGCTTCTCACATAACCAAATTCTTAAAAATTTGCTTCATTTATGAGCAGGCCTATAGGACAACGTCTGTTTAATTGTTTTTGAGTGATCGCAAGATATTCCAAATTATTCAGATTCTTAATATGCCTTTAATGAAACTTCGTCAAAATGACTCTCTTGCCTATCAATCAGATAAAGATTTGGTCGGAAGCGAGAATAAGAGAAGTTAGGCTTGACCTTTGGGGCTGTAAAGATCTATCTATCTATCTATCTATTATCTATCTCCTAAATTGTATTTCAATAAAATTACAATAAAGAATATTTAAGTTAATACCTTATACAAAACTTAATAAAATTCAATTCACCTAAAATTTTCAGAGCCATGGAATGGTAAACTGCACTAAAATCAGACCCTTTCAAAGGACGCCACAAAAAGTTTTATATTTTCCCCATTTTAAAAAGCAGTATTTTATCTTTCCTGCACTCTCACATTTACTCCAACAAACTTTAAAGCTGGCACCTAAGCAAGTAAATTGCTTTCTAGGCTTAGCAACACAGTTCGTTTTTTCTTTCCAATTCTTTACTTCATCCCCAACTCAGACAACAAAGAAACACTGCCACTGTATAAATCGCCTAGAAAACTACCAACTACCGACTACCGTCTATCATTTCCGCTCAGCAATTTGAAGTATATATAACAAAAAAAAAAGGAAAACTTTTACCTGGCAGAAGAAAAATTGTCAAAATATAAACCGCGCACCATACACTGTGAGACTGAGCCTGTGCTTCAGGTAACCAAGACGACACCCGTTTATCAAAAAGGGAGCAGCCCCAAAAGGATATTTTTTCCCCACAAAGTAAAACGTTTCACGCCGCCAACGCCTTGAAGTATGCAGGCATACAGTTTCTTTTTCTTTCTTGCCAAATATATTCATTGCAAGATTTGTTGTCAGTGAAGGAGGAGCGAACGTTTTGCATATGAGTATGTGTGTATGTGTGTGTGTGTGTGGGAGAGAGACTTATGCTTGAATTGCAAATAGTTAGAAAAGATTTGCCATGATTTTGGCTGTTACTTTTTCGGAATGCATTTTTTGTCCTTCCAACTTGCGGCTTGCTTTTCAATTGAAAGACAAAAAAAAAAGTATAAGGGTCCTGGATATATGTACAAAAAAATGTGTGTCTGGCAGAAGGCATGCAAACGATTTGTGCTTACTGCATTTGGGCGGTTCAGGGATTTCGAATGATTAAATTGAGGCAGTCGCTGCTAGACATTGATGGCTTTAGTTGTGTTTTAAACCAGCATCTGACTGTTGAGCTTTAATATTTCAAATTGGGTACTCTAAACGCTCAATAATTTAGACAAACTTTGTACCATCAGGAAGTTGGTATTAAAAATATTTTATTTTATAATGTAGGTATGGTTTTTTTTCTCTCGTTTATTGCCAAAATAAACATGTAAATGTTTAATATAATTAACTGATTTGGTAAAAAATTTTAAAGCCAGCTTACCAAATTTTTTAATATTTGAATTTATTAAAAGGTGTCCAGATCCAATCTAGCTAATCTGTACCTTCTTTGAAATTGAAAATCTTTTTGATCACTTAATTACTTTTCAACTACAACACTTGCACTTAAGACTGACTCCTTAGATAATGCGCATTCAACTAAAAGTAGGTGTCGATAAAGGCACTTACTAATTTAATATTTGTCACTTTTTCAATATTTTTCGAATATTTCTTCTTCTTATAAGAACATTGAAAAGTTATTTTTTAGAGTTTTATTTAATTTCGCTTCATATATATAATAGTTTTTAGGGACTTTAATTTTTTTTACAATTATTCAAAGCTTTTTTTTTTACTTTGAGAATTACAGTTATTAAAGACTTTTATTATATTACTCAGTAAATAAAAGTTGTGGAATGACTTTTATGAAAAAAGTCAATAAATAACAGTGTCTATAGACTTTTGGTTTATTACTCAGAACATAAAAATTCTTAAAGACTTTCATTTTATTACATAGAAAACTTACAGGTATCAAAAGATTTTTAATATTAAATTCAGTAAATAAAACTCAGTCAGAGACTTATATTTTTTAAATACAAAATAAAAGTCTTCTTTATTTATCGTAGGTAATGCCTGAATGACACTTACTTACTTGCTCACTGAATGAAAGTTAGAAATTTACAGAAATATAAGAATTCAGACAGTTAGAGGGAAGAAATGTCATAATTTTACTTCAAGCTAAAAACTGCTTAGATTAATTGTGAACTGCCTAAAACTGCTTGTAAATTTTCGTAAAAATTGTATTCTTTTTATTCGATTTCTTCTACTTGACAGACAACACACAGCTAATTTCATTGATGCATGCTCGGCTTGCTTAGGTAAAATTGGAAAAGTGCTTATAAATGGATTTCGTTATAAAAAACGTTTGTACAAGCAGTACTTTCAGTCGGCCAGTCAGTCAACTCAATTTTAGGCAAGTGTTATACAGGCATAAGTATGATCGATCGTTCATGCAGAGCGCAAACTGCTGAATCTATATTAAATTAAAAGTCTTTTATAGTGTGATTAAAAAATAAAAGTCTCTGAATGAGTTTTATTTACTGAGTAATAATAAAATAAAAGTCTGGCCGTGTGGTGCAATGGTTAGTGTGTGCGCCTATTGTAAGGAAGGTCTGGGTTTGATTCCGCCTCGGAATATATAATAAAAAATTACTTTTTTGAATTTTTTAGACATCCGGTCACCTTCACTAGCTATTGGCGCCAGCTGTGAAGTAACTTGCGATGAAAAGCTTCTCAAACTTTGCAGTTCGGATTCGGCGTTAAACTGTAGGTCCCTCTTGTGCGAAAATTGGCAAGCCCACTAGCCAAGAGATTGAAAGAAGCTCGGCCTGGCCCTTTGGGGCTGTAAAGCCAGATATTTATTTATTTATTAAAATAAAATTCTTCAACAATTGTTATTTTGTGAGTAATAATACATAAGCCCTTATAGTAATACATAAAGCCATTCGTTTACACTGGTGGAGGTCTAGCGATTTCGCTAACTCTTCGTAGTGAGCACCGAATCCCGACCCCTATTATTCGCTAAAGAATTTTGTACGGGAATGTCCGTCAAATTTACCGAACGAACGGTTACGAGCAATGCAAAGGAGCTTTTGAAGCTACTGGAGTGGTGACTGAATAATAACTTATTTTAATTTAAATATTTTTTTTTTACTTGTCTGGGATTCGAACTTACAAACTTTGGGGAGACTCCCTGGGGAGACTGCAAGCAAAGAGACGGCAGCATTGTAGCGCATTCGGCTATCGACCCTCACGCATTAGGCGGAGTCAAATATTAGATAAAAGCGTGCAGTACTGAAAGTAGACGGGCAAAGGTGGCTCAGAAGTTGAGACCGTTCACAAGAAATGCCGATGTCGTGGGTTCGAATCCTCTAGCAAATTACGATTTTTTTTGGTGAAGTTTATAACCTTTTATTGTTGTCTTAAAATTTACTTTTTGACCAAAATAAAATTGTTGGCCCTTTCTGAAGCAAATTAAAGTCAAAATTAAAAAAAGGGCACAAGCCACAACAGCAACACCGAATTTGAACGAGCTGCTGCATTACCAGCTGCATTAGACGCTGCATTAACCGCTGCATCACCCGCTGCAGTACCCGTTAAAAGTCTTAAACAAACAGTCATTAAATAAGTTTAATTATGCAAGTTTTACAATAACTGTGATTAACTGTGTAATTAAAATAAATTCTCTAATAACTGTTATTAACTGAGTATTAATATAACGATCAAAAATAACTCTTAATTTTGACCATTAGAATAAAAGTTAGCAAAAAAATAGATTATTGTCGATATCGAGGGCGGAAAAGAAAACACAAGTTTTCGAGTATTTTTAATAATTTTATCACATGAGCTTCATTGTTTTATTTTTAAAACAGTTTTATTAAATTAACTGTTATATTCTGTTTTTGATTAATTTTGTTAAAAGGTTCCGGTTCAGCTTACAGCTTGATGGCCTAGTTGAAACTAACACAAGTGTTGTGTGCATGTAAGCGTGGCGACCGTGACCATAAATGCTATCACTTATTAAAATTAAACACAACGCAACAGTATTTTCATTTTCAATATTTTGTTTGGCACATTTTTTGAATGATTGACAGAAATTGGTGTTCCTTTCATTTCAGTTAACAAACCAAGCTTTCTCTCACTGCTTTACCATTGTTTAAGAATATTCCTAAATAGGCAATCAACAGGCTTGAAATTGTCTTTCCAAAGAACCTTTTAGCGGAGTAAAAGGAGCTTAAGCTATGCCAAGAATGTGACAGAAAACTTTTAAGGGCAATTTTCCCCCCTACCCCCCACAAACCATTCGAAGAACTTACAAATAGGTGGGACATAGTTAAAGCTTTTCTTTTCTCATACTTCCTTGTTGGGTTTGTGCATTTGTCTTGCATAGAGAACTTGGAGAACTCCAACTGTGTGCAGCTTAAGGACAACTTGGCTTGGTATTTTGCTTGTTATCATTGTTGTTGCTGTTGTTGGGGTGTATAAATGTCGCCCAAGCAAATGGCCTGGGCTCAGCAACAAGGACCCAGGCGGCCAGGATATTACATGCAAGCATGATTGAGTTTCAAGAGAACATGACCGAAAAAAGAGGAAGCGCACAATTTCATAAATTTAATGTGCAAAAAAAAAGAAGAAGAGGAAAACTTTGGCTGGGATCCTTTTGCTCTGATTTTAGCATAGCATTGCAACAAAATTGAATTCAGTTGAAGCACAGAGCAGACTCGGCCTCTAATGCAGTTAAAATCAAAAAACTAAACCACTGCCCGGATGGTCGTAAGGATAAAGCTTTTTTGTCCTCTCCCACTGTCTGCGGTGTTTTTTTGTGCTTGATTGAACAGAATGTTGGTGAGGCCAAATTTAATTTACGACTCTGAGGGGAGTGCCGGTCGAAGAACATGAATATTTCATTTGCAGTTTATGCAGACGCCTAAAAAGCGGCTTTTGGCTTTTTCCCAATGCAAGTCCAACTCTCAGTCGTAAACAATTTACACTCGAAATTGTTAATAAAATTATCAAATATTATATTTATGGTCAGTGTAAATGGGCTCTGGTCAGAGGGGCAGTCAAGTCTGGTTGAGTTTTTATGGTGGCAGTTTAATTTGCTGCTTTTGGGTTTTACGAGCTGTTGATGCGATAGTTGGTTCTTTCTAGGGAATAAGGAATAAGCAGTAAGTGCTTTTACACGCTTTTTGTAGTCTACTTTAAGGGGGGCGTTAAGGATTTTTATAGATGCTTGGTATTTTGGGTAAAACGTGCAACTAAAAATCAAAATTAACCACACGTCCAACCCAATTAGCTGCAGGCCCAGTTGTAGCATTTCCCCGGAGTGAAAATTGCACTAGACCAAAATATTTTCACGCTGCAAAACTAAAAACTAAAATCCAAATGAAAATATTATTAAATTCAATTGGGCAAACATTACAGCAACATGGTCCAGGACACACACATCGAGGCATATGTGTATGTGGATGCAATGTGGCGTCCAGTTGGTCCAACGGCCGCCGCAACAAACGACCAAAAATTGCATTGCCATTTTTACGCGCAATTTGTTTTGCGGAAATATTGTGAAAGTTTTTGAACGCAAGCCGGGGGTACGGGTATTCGTCCATGCACAGGACAGGCGGCTGCCCATGTTGGCGACATTTGGCCAAATTGCGCACTAATATGAATGTATATGTGTGTGTGTGTGTGCATGCTCATGTGCTGTGCATGGTTGCATCAGTGTGTGTGTGTGTGTGTGTGGGCCAAATTGCCAACAGCCAAATGGCCGCAAATGTTTTATATTTTTATTTGCAGTGCGTTGTGCGTTGATTTCTGATTGTTTCACATTTTATTTAATGCTGCTTTTCTCATTGCCAAATGACATGACACAAGATGAGATGTTGAAGCAAAATTTAGCGACTATTTAATGTCAGTTTTCAGTGAACTCAATACTAGTTATTGGGAACCTCTTAGTGAATCACTTAACTATCGCTCAAATCCAAGCACATAAATCAATCCGAAACGCTAATGATCTAAAAACCGATCTAAAAAAGATTGATTTAATCCCACTTTTATTAATCCTTAAAATATTACATATATCACGCGGTAATCTCATAAAGATTGAATTAATCCCAATTGGTGGGTGGGTAGGTTGGTTTTGTATAAGCAGAGGCAGAAGTCCAAATTTTGTGGAATTCGGAGTAGGGCACATTTTGTTGGATTGAGAATGAATTCCTCTTAAACGCCTTTATTCTCCACAAGTGCAAGATATTCCTTCTTTGCTTTCCCCTCAAACCCCCTCCATTTAGACCATGGGACTAATATCTCACACTTTACACATTTCAAGACCCTCATCACACATTGGTTCAATTAAGTTTTCTGAAATACAAGGAAGGAAATATAAAAACTTTTATTGTCAGCTTTGTTTGGGAATCGAACCCAGGACTTTAGCACTGAACTTGAATTGAATCGCATCTTAACGCGCTGCACCCTTGCTCGCGTTTGTCATTACGCGTCTAAGGTACTACTAATTTTTTTCTGTATGTGATCTTAGAAAGGATTGAAGAGAGAACATTCGGATTGATTGGATTGGGCCAAGCATAACAGACTTGAATTGTGCACAATATCCTTAAAAACGAGCTTCAATTTTTAAGCCCATGACAGGCTTAAACTACGAATAAAACGAGAAGGCAAAGCTAACTTCTAATACACTTGAAAAAGATTACTCTAACTGATTTAACCGGTAAAATATATATAGGATATAGATATCAAATATTTACAATTTTTAAATCATTGATAATAAAAATGTTATACCATAAAAAAAACTTTTCTTAGTAAAACACATTTTCCGTCCGATCGGTCCAATGGCAGCTATATGCTATAGTCCTCCGAATTTGATAAATTTTTTCGAAATTATGTGAAAGAATATAAAACTAATATATACCAAGATTGGAGACGCTACGATAGAAAAAAAAAAAAGTTTTTCTCACTAGAAGTATTTTTTTGACCGACCGTTTATATGGCAGCTATATGCTATAGTCATCCGATTTTGATAAATTTTTTCCGAATTGTGTCAAAGCATATAAAACTAATATATATTAAGATTGGAGACGCTACGATGGAAAACAAAAAAAGTTTTTCTCACTAGAAGTAGTTTTTTACCGACCGTCCGTTTCTATGGCAGCTATATGCTATAGTCATCCGATTTTGATCAATTTTTTCCGAATTGTGGGGAAACATATAAAACTAATATATACTACGATTGGTGACGCTACGATAAAAATCAAAAAAGTTTTTCTCACAAAGACTTATTTTTCGACCAATCGTTCCTATGACAGCTATATGATATAGTCATCCGATGCGGCCGGTTCCGACATATTAGTTGCGTGCAGTAAAAAGAAGATTCTGTTCAAATTTCAGCTCGATAGCTTTAAAACTGAGGGACTAGTTTGCGTAGAAACAGACAGACAGACAGACGGACGGACAGACGGACGGACGGACAAGCGGAAATGAACTCAGCTCGTCGTCCTGATCAAGAATATATATAGTTTATGGGGTCGGAAATGAATATTTCTATGCGTTACAAACTTCTGGGCAAAATTAATATACACTTTTCAAGTGTATAAAAATTGAATTTATCTCCCATTTTTTTTAGGTGTAGTTTTCCTTGAAGCATGTTAATTGAAAAGAGTTTAGATACTGTGATTAATGTCACGATTGGCCAGGCGATTGCTTGGAAATCAGAGTTCAAAAACAGTGTTAGAAAACAATGTTGAATAAAGTGTTATAAAATAGTGTTGGAAAACAAATTTCAGAAACAGTGTTGGAAAACAATGCTGAAATAGAATGTTGGAAAACAGTGTTATAAAACAATGTTGATAAACAATGTTGAAAGCAGGGCTGCAAACTCAAATAGTTTTAGCGGAGGTCCGGTTCGCGAGTTCCAACCAAAATTTACCAATGGTCAAGTTTCAGAAATTTGAGGTTCAAAGTTTTTGTGCTAAGTTTTCGGTTCGAACCTTAGTTCGTCCTAAGTTTTATCCAATTTTTAAAGAAAAGAAACTAAATTGTTAAACATATAAAAATAAATATTCAAAATTTCAGTATTTTTGTTTACTTGAGAATACGATATGATTTATTTTCAATTTCAATTTATAACTTGTGTTTGTTCGAGCATTTGTTGGTCTATTCTACTTCTTTTATCAGACAAATAAAATGTTAGGATTGTAAAAGTCCGTTTAACTAAGTCTTGTAACCGACCCGGAAATTTTGGTTCGGAACAGGTTCAAGTTTTTTTTTACGAAAGATTTGTTTCAGGGTTCGTTTTACAGTTAAAGAAAAGTCGGAATTCCGAGTTCGAGGGGGTTCGGCTCAAAACCGGATTGCAGACCTGGTTGAAAACAGGGTTGGAAAATAGTGTTGGATAACAATGTTGATAAACAGTGTTGGAAACCAATGTTGGAAAACCTTTGTGGAAAACAATGTTGGAAAACAGTCTATGAAACAATGCGTGGTAAAAAATGCTGAAAAACAGTATAGGAAAACAATGTTCAAAAAAGAGTGTTAGCAAAGAATGTTGAGAAACAGTGATGGACACTAGTGTTGGAAAACAGTGTTTGAAATCAGTGTTGGAAACAGTGTTGGTATACAGTGTAGGAAAACTACACAAAGGCCTGAGGTCTTAATCATACTACTAATAAGCTTTATTGAAATGCCACGGTTGGCCAGGCGATTGCTAAGGGTGTATGATGTGTCCATGTGAGCGTTATGAGTTATTTTGAAATTGAATTTTACCCCTACCAAAAAATTTCCTTACCGAAATCAAAGATATTTAACATCAGAAAATTTGAAAAAATCGATATTATCGATATTTAACAAAATATTTAAAAAAAGCTCCGAAACCCAAAAAAATACTGATAAAATATATTTTTGTAGGTTTAACAAAGATATGTATTTCATTTTATTTATTACATCAGATGTTGTGGAAACTTAATCAAGAATTCATTGTGAGAGAAGTCGCTGAAGTTGTAAAGAAAACATAACAACAACAAAGAAAACATAAAAAGAAACAAGCAGTGAGATCCAAGAAACCTAAGAACTTTTTTTTTATCAATAATCGTTAGACAGAGATTTTTGTAAAACGCGTTGAGTTATGTGCTTGTCGGTTATCAGGCTTCTGTTGTCGGAAACGACACTTTTATAGTCGAAGACAAGCTTTTTATGGTTGAAGCTAAGCGCTCCGATGGCAACGAGCATCCTGGTGAAATAGCATATGCCGATCCGATATACTATATATCGTAATTGTTAAATATTCGATATTGATATATCGTTTTTTCGACAAAAATTTCGATATTTGATATATCGATCATATATGTATATCCGACAACCCTAGTTGAAGCCTTTAAAATGCTTTATTTGAAAGACACCACAAATTGTTGAAATATTTGTCAAATGACAAAACTTTGTGGTTAAATTAATAGTCAAATAAGTCAAACTTTGCAATGGAAATGTTAAATCGAACCTGGTCACACTAAAATTTAAATATTTAAAAAAATAAAAAGGCCACCCTAGAACATACAGCACGTTTTAAACTCGCGTTAAACCTTTAAAAACGTTTTTATTCTCCACTCGGTTGGTAAATTTATTTGCAGTTTGATTGTTTGCGTAAAGCGACAAAAGAGAATTGAGTGAGTGAATATTCGACTGAATATATTTTGTATAAAAAACTTAACGTCATAGGGTTGCTCCTTTAGTCGTAAGATTCAGGCATGTACTTAACGTGGGAACAAGTTCCGATGCTTCGCACAAGAGAAAGTGGTATGAAAAGTCGCCTGACTTTCTTTAACTAGTAACAGAGAATCGTACAAAAGCTACATCAACACAGCGCTCAGTTTTTCGTACATGTGGACTTTTCCATCATTTGAATAATACACTAAATTAAACGTAGAGAGCAGTAATCGATATTTAAAGACTGTGTCTTCGTAAAATAAAGTTATTCTGTTTCTTTTTCATTTATACAAAATGTTTTTTTGCTGCCTTCTCCATTTGCAGTTTTCATTTGTCAAGTTTATTTAAACCTAAACAGCTTGCAAGTTGCATACAATTCTGCATTCCTTCCTCTCTTTTAGTTTTGTATATGAATATTTTTTCCCCCCCATCATATTTTTTATATAAACATGCCGCTTCTGCTTGACTTGGTTATCATAACAAAAGTTGCCTGTCCGAAGTCGAAATAATATGCCAAAGCATTCTTCACTGATTCTGGCTACGCGTTTTTGCACTTCAAAGTACTTCAAATCAATTTTCTTCACTTATTTTCATAAACCCAGCAGACCCTTTTTCCACTTTCATTCCATCCCCCCCACCAACGACCCCAAGGGACGAGGAAAAAAATTTGCCAGAAAAGTTCAATTTTTGAAAAATATTTGCAAATTTCATTCACAGCGCTCGTCCATTCAAATTTCCTGCATTTATGTTGCTGGGGCCAAGGCGAAAAAAAGAAGGAAATAAAGGACAAAACAGCCATGGTCCAAGGGGCAGCTGCTTTGCCTTTTCTCTTTCACTCACTCCAAGCACCAAATTTTTTTTCGGCACATTTGGCCGAGCGCAAGGACCTTTTGTTATATTGAGAAGGCAGCAAGAAATTGCGCTAAGATGCTTATCCTTTTTTTTTTTTTTTTTTGGTGCTCTCTTTCGTTGGTAAAAATGCTCCATTATTATTTTTATTACTTATTTGCTTTTAATACTTCACAACGACGTCGACGACGAGAAGGACGAACGTCATCCAATCTCAAAGCGGATGTCGTCTACTTTGCATTTTGAGCCGTTTCTACTTATATGCTTCCTGCTCCCTGCTAGTCTTGAGTCCGGGAGTCCTTGGCCCAGGCATATTTTAAACGGCGTCGCCTCCCCCCTTAACCCCGCCCGCCCGAAATTATGATACTTGTCCCTTTGGTGGCCGCCTGCACTTATTGAAAAATTTGCTAAAGAGAAATTCCAGCTTCTTCGATTTTGGTCCTTGTTTTAAGTGCACTGGGTAGTTGGCTTTGTCGTCTGTGTTTATGCAAAAAATTTGTCTTCTGTCTACGCTGCCCTGAGTCTTGGTCAGGACGCCCCACCTCTCCCTCTCCTTGTTATTTCTTGTGCTTAAGTAGTTTTTGCTGTTTTTCATACTTTTAGCTTGTAATCACTGTCAATGTCGACGGGTTTTTCTGTTTTGTTTCTGACATGCTGCTTAAATGCTTCTCAAGATTTAGCTACTTGATGGGCTACTCCTTGCCTTCTTACAATGTTATTAATAATAAGCTATACAAATTTTTCAATGTCTTTTGGGCAAGCAGCCAGACAGGACAAAGAGACAGACAGCCAGCCAGGCAGTCAGAGAAAGGCACTTGAACTTACACAGGGATAGCATACGAGTTTGGTATGATTTGATGCAAAAAAGGGTTGGAGTCTTTATGCAAATTTATTGGTACATACCTGCAAAGAAAAGATAGAAAAAGAAATTTTTATATTTATTGTTGAAATTGTAAAAGGATTTCCAAGATGTTGTTTAGTTTAATGAAGAGATATGATTTGGTTTAATAATAGTTTAGTTAAATTATTGAAATTTTTTTGGAAGGTATAACAAAAAGAGATAGATAGATAGATTGAAATCATTTTGAAAGCATAGTAAAATCGTTGACAGATTTGAAGTGAACAACCACTACACTGTGGATGTATTAATATGGAGAGAGCGGCCAAAAATACTTCCAGTAAAGATAATAACTTAAAATTGAAGTCACTTTGTTATAACAATTTAATAATCATATTTTCAAAAAAAATGGGCGTGGTTTGACACATGTACGCCCAAAAATCAGTGACGATGTACGAAAATTATATATTTATTTACTTTACATTTATCTGATTATGATCAAACTCCGCTAAATTGTGCTTAAGCAGATAATATTCACGTTTAAAAAGTATAAAGGCGCTGCCATTGAAAATCAAAAAGTTTTTCTAAATAAGACCTATTTTTAGACCGACCGATTGTACGACAGCTATACAATATAGTCGTACGATTTTTCTCAAATTTAACAGCAATATGAAGACATCTATTAAATTACTTATTTCCAAGTTTGAAAACGTTACCTTAGAAAACAAAAAAGTTTTTCTCACTGGAACTAGTTTTTGGACAGATCGTTTCTATGGCAGCTATATGCTATAACCGTCCGATTTTGGTCAAACTTTCTAGAATTTTGAAGATGCGTAAAGACTTAATAAATACCAAGTTTGAAAACGCTTTCATAGGAAACAAAAAAGTTTTTCTCACTTAGACCAATTTTAAGACTAACCGGAAGTATGGCTGCTATACTATATAGTCAACTAATATTAACCAAACTTTTCTGAATTAAGTAACTTCAAATAAAATTCATAAATGCGAACTTGAAGGACGATACCATTAAATACAAATCTGATTTTCTTACAGATTTTTCTGTACATTTTATCTTGGAAAAAATGAAGACGGCGCACAGTGGCTCGTTTTCCAAAAACTCGTTGTAAAAATCTAATTTCGTGTTGTTGAATTTAGCAAAAATGTTAATTCACTTCAATCAGGAATTGATCAAGCTATTTAATAACGAAAAGATTATAATTTTAGATAATTTGTTTGTATGTTCTAACAGCTAGAAAATTTTGGACCATTTTTTGAATTTTTGGGAAAAATTAAAAAAATCGTGTTTAAAAGTGCAAAGTAAATGTCTCTCCAAAAGCCCTTAGAGACCTTCGATTTTTTTCCTGCTTTAAGGCATTAATTTAGATTACAAATTCTTAAAACAAAGCTAAAAATATTAATTAATTGTTAAATAAACTTTTTTTTTGCAAAATCTTATAGTTTTTCCCTTATTTTCAATAATAAACTTGACTTTAAAAAGCTTTAAAACTTATTAAAAAATAGACCGGGCGTGCTTAGGTTTTTGAGTTTGCAAAAAGTTAGAGAAAAAAAATCCATTAAGACAATTGCACCCGATTGAAGATATTCTCAATTTTTCGTGCCAAAATTCAAAGCCACTCCTGTGGCTTACTCTGCCTACTTGAAAAAAACTAAATATGCACATAAACATTTTTAATTGTGATCAAAGCAATTTTCATTACTTTCAAATAGGGCATCCATCTTAGGTGAATACATTGTTTGGATTGCCGGAATGGCTCTCACAAGCCTTAATGATGAAATTTTGCAATACGATGGAGCTAATAACATGTTAACAAATCTTTGTATTGGGGAATAAATTGGAGACTTTCAAGTAGTCTTGTCACTCAGAAATACGCTTCCTTTTTAAAGAACTCGCGCTGCACTTAGAAAATAAACACGTGTTTCCAGTTTTAATGCTATAAAAGTTCCATTAGATAAGCGGAAAACCCGGTTTAGCATTAAGAAGCTTGGATATTTAAGAGACAATTTGGCTACTTTTTACTAGAATATTTAAAATTTTATTTTTCGATTTTTGGCCTATGGGAGCAACCACTGTGCTTTGTGTAGTTGGCTGGCTCGAAATTAGTTGGAAAACCTAACGAAAACATGTTATTTTCATTAAATGATCACAGGAAAATCATTGTGGTATTGTGTGTGTGTACTGATTTATAATTATGTGATCGTTAAAGCAATAATTTGTATGCTTTTAAATTTTGTTAATTTTAGGCAGCAATATCCTCATAGTCTTTCCTTTTCAATATTTTGCAAACCCTTAATAAACGGTTCATTACAAAATCCCAATCAATTGTTCTTCGTTTTCATAACAGTCTTTATATGTGCCCAAAGTAAAATCAATTATCAAACCATTTTGTCACTGCTGCCCTTGCGCTGAGGTCAGCCTAAAAGTATGCCATACAGAAATGTAGCCATTAATAGCCTTTCAAATAGAGAGCGTCCCCATTTTAACGACATTTTCAAATCGTTTACTTGCTCCTCTCCATCTACACAGTTTTCTATCTAAATGGCCGTAAGACCAGTAAAATTTTAATAATAGCAAAAAGTTCAATTGGCATTTCAATATTGTCTTTGACCTTAGCCTTTTATCTAGTGGATGCGAGGGAGTGAGAAAAATTGTAGGGAACATCCCTAGACAACTTTCCAACAACTACGAACGACATTATGAGTGTTGCTGGCATTTCAACGATTTTCAGTTTTCTTATTAAATATTCTAGAAATGTTTCGGAATCCAATGATTGTGCAATGGCATGTACGCGTCGGTCCCCCCTCATCCCCTTCATCTTCTGCATTTTTCGTTTGTGCCAAGAAGTTGGGTAGTAGTCTCACTGTTGTTTGTCATTTTAAGTCAGTGCCATGTTGCTGGCTGGCTGGCTAGTGAGGTGGAACTATGGGCAAAAGAGCACCAGAGCACAAATGGCATTGTAGGAACTACGTCTCCGTCTCCAACTGTGCGTTTGGGCTGGATCAGAAAGAGCAGCAGGAGCAGGAGGAGGTAACAACAAAGTGAAAATGAAATGACTCGGAACGAATGGCAAAAGCAAGCGTTTACATGGGCGGGAGGTAGATAGGATGAGGTAACCAAGTCGAGACACATATACACACGTACTTTATGTACCTTTTGGCAGCCAATGAAGCATGCCCTAATTGTTAGATAGAACTTTAAAATTGTTGTTGTTTTCAAGTCATAGCTCAAATTAAAACTGTATCTCAGGGGGTGGTCAGATATAAAGACCAGCACAAACCAATTGGTAAAGCATACTTTTTGGGGCATTTTATATGTTCATAATTAATCAAAGAACGAAATTTGTTTATTATGGGAATGGAAGTAGTTTCTGGGCTAAAAGTAAACAAATTTAACTAATCAAACTAGTTTAGCCTTAAATTTTGTAAAACTAATTTATGTAGCCTAACTTAAGGCTGTAAGGAAAAGCCTAAGGGCCGTTTTCTCAGCTTCATGTTTTTTTAAAACTAGGTGCCTACTTTTAGGCCGTATTTAAATCGAATCAGGTTCGTAAAAGACACAAACATAGACACTTAAACGCAGCCTAAAAGTAGGCAACTTGTTTTATCCAAAAAGCACCTGGATTTGAAAAACAAGTACAAGAGAAAACGGCCTTAAATATTGTTAAATGTGAAGTTTGGTTTATTAAATGAAATTGTTTTTGTAGAACAAATTCAATTTGAAATTGTAAGAAAAATACAAAATTTTCTTAGCAATTTTAAAAATTTATTAAACGAATTTTGAAAATTTATTTATTTCCACCTAATTGTATATTAATTAGTCTTTCAAACACATTTAAATCAAGTTGTTATTTCAAACTTTAAAGTATGATTTCATTTAGCCTCAGGTCCTTTGCTACACATAATTTCAATTAGATATCAACACCCTTTGACCATCAAACAAAAATCACAATTTGCACTTTAAACACACTTGTCAAATAAAACAAATATCTGCCCCCTTGGGGCAACAAAAATCATATTTTAAAGAGCTAAGCACATAAATTTAAAGCTAATGGCGTTGACATGAGAGTTTACCATACTAATAGTAATAATAATAATAATAATAAATTACCTTTAGGCCTTGACCAAAATGAAAAAACCAAACTAAATAAACAACTGTCAGCCCACCGAAAATTATGCAACACAAATCAGCGCATTTTATGCATGAGCAAACCTGAGCGATAAACAGCCAACTAATTTTGGGCAAAAAAGTTCAGCCAAAAATGCTATAGACAAACTAATTTTACAATGAGCCACGAGAAATCTGTACACGCACGAGTGCAGTGTAAATATTCTGCGGTTTTTAGTTTATTATTAATTTTTGTCAACGACTCGTTTCAGCCTGTGTTTGTCTGTCTGCCTGTCACTGATAATAAATTTTCACAACTGCACACAAAAAAAAAAATACATAGTTTCCGTCTGTCCTAAGCAAAAGTACACATACATATAAGCGTCATTTAATTAATAACTCAACCCTCTGGCGTACAATTAGTGGGGCATATTTTGTTATTAAATTTTTAGCATAAAACAAAATTAAATTTGTAAAGAGTTTTGTATGAAATATGAAGTCATTCGGATTGCTTAAATTTTTTTTTTTTGCCAAGTTTAAACTCATTGACGATAAATTGAAATATTACTGAGTTTATGATATTACAAAAAATCATGCTTTTTTTGCCTCTCGAAGTATGCAAACTTTATTTGTTTCAACTTTATTTATTTGAACGAGATAATTTATAGTCAGTTATGGCAGCATCATGCATAATCCACATTGTGCATTCACTTAGATTGTCAGATCAGTTAAGGCTACTTAAAAATAAATATTTTCCTTAATTATAAAACATAGCATACTTAGAACAGCAAAAATCATGATTTTTTATTTGTGCATAAACGTCGTTTATAATATACTTTGGAAAGTGAATAAACATAATCATTATTAGTTTTTTTCAGATGGAATTTCATTCTAGTAGACCAACAGGAATGTGTTGAAGAGGCAAAAAAAAAACATAAAATGGCCTGCTAATTGCAGTGCTCAATTCACAAAAGTTCTTTAATGAAACATTCACCATTGTCTACTACGATTAAATTCAATTTGAAAAAACCTAATATCCGCTGTCTTATCATTATGCCATACTTTAAAAACTTTTGCTACTTGGAATTTGTTTTATTTTTTGGTCTATATATAAGTTTCAATTGGTTTAAAAATTATGAAATTCCTTTGAATAAATATAAGGAATGATAAACGTTCTTGAATCGAAAAGCACCAATCCATTGGCTTAAGGGAGGAGATATAATTAGACCGCCCAAAAAATAGATTTTTTTTGCTTGAAAAGCTTGTACATTTTCTGGAAAATACAATGGTAAAAATCCCATATTAAAATTTAAAGCCCATCTATTTTTTTCGTTTTTTTTTGAAGACGCTTTATAGAGAGAATACACTCATACGAGTGCGAGAGTACACTTTTCCACAAAATAGTATTTTTGAAGCTGGCGTAGAGGAAAACTCAAAATCGAATCAATTGATTCGGCTAACATTTTGATTATTTTTTCTTTATAGCATTAGCGACTATGAACTAACAATTTTGGGTTTTTAAAAAAATGTATTTCATGTGATTTATCCAAATCGTATGTGGTTTTTATACCCGTTACTCGTAGAGTAAAAAGGGTATACTAAGTTCGTGCAAATGTATGTAACAGGCAGAAGGAAGCATCTCCGACCCCATAAAGTATATATATTCTTGATCAGCATCAATAGCCGAGTCGATATAGATCTGTCCGTCTGTCTGTATGAACACCTAGATCTCAGAGACTATAAGAGCTAGACCTACCATTTTTTCAGTGTAGACTTGTTTTGTCTGCACGCAGATCAAGTTTGTTTCAAATTTTTGCCACGCTCCCTCCCGCCCCCGCAATATGAAAAAAACCTCATATATCCCACAATTTTGAAAATAGAATGTTCGAACCTTCTAGACATATATTTTAATCATCATTATCTATCGATTCGCCATACATCATTTTCCGATCAGATGAACGATAAAAGAGTTGCCGCCCCCGCAATATGAAAAAAACCTCATATCTCCCACAATTTTGATAAAAGATTGTTCGAACCTTTTAGACATATATTTTAATCATCATTACCTATCGATCCGCCATACATCATTTCTTGATCAGATGAACGATAGAAGAGTTGCCACCCACGCAATTTGAAAAAAACATCATATCTCCCACAATTTAGAAGATAGATTATTCGAACCTTCTAGACATTAATCATCATTACTTATCGATCCGCCATACATCATTTCGGGATCAGATGAGCTATAGTAGAGTTGCCACCCCCGCAATTTGGAGAAAAAAAACTCATATCTCCACAATTTTGTCAAAATGTGATCTAATATAATATTCTTAAATAAACCTAACCCTGAGTAACGGGTATATCGAAGTCGAGCAGGGCCGACTTCAACTTACGCTCTCATTAATTTTTGGATTGCAAAAAAGATTGAAAAATTTGGGTAAATTATTTAAATTTTTTTTTCAGTTCATATACTAATTTTAAGTGTAAGGATAAAAATTACTGAGTAATGGTACTACGCCGTGAATTGGCATGGTGCCTCTTCGAGCACGCGTACAACCGCCTTTTTTTTTAAATATTTTGTAAGATTATGCTTTTAATAAAAATAAAGCTTTTATGTGAAAAAAATTGTAAGTCTATCTCTTAATCGTCCTAATTGTATCTGCCCTCTTAAGACAAACCTATTTGAAAATATGCACATTTATATCAGGCAATTCGTTTAATTTGTTCACTTTCTATAAAATTACAAAAGTTTTTACCTTCAATCGGTGGGGTAGGGTTCCACCATTAGACTCCTACCAAAAAGACCGAATTGATCCGTATAATTAATACGCACTGTTTGCTTGGTTTTTGGGGTATCTATAGCATTCCTGCTGGTCTAAATAATGCATGAAAATATCTGCATTTATGAAATAAGATTAAATTAGATTCCTTAATTTGCTGAAAACCTTTTTTCACGAGCTTAGTGGCAACCCAGTAAATTCGTTCGTTGTAGGAACCTTTTTTGGGCCTAGGTCCTTTTGTACTCAGCGTCTGAGTTGAGTACTGTCAACATATTAAAGCTTTTTTAATCGCAAGGACTTCCACGTTAAAGACATTACAATGATCTGGTAGACTGAAAGAATAATTGATGCCCAGTTCCTCGGAGTATACACCGCCACCCAATCTATTGTTTTCAGCCGATCGTCGTTGCTATACGAGTAACGCTGCCTAGATTAAGCGCCGATTTCTTATGTTCATGTTTTTCAAATCTAGGTGGATATACAGATAATGCATGTTCAGTCTTATCTACCGCATTAAAAAATGTTTGCTGGAGTTGTGCCAATAAATTAAATTAAATGAAACAACTTTTTGGTGCTATTCGATAAGCAGCTGAGAAAGAATGCGAAATTATTAAACATCGTAGAAGCTTTAACACGGATTCCGATTCCTCTTGGCTTGCACCGTTTAACCAAGGCCAAATTCTCCTCGTTTTTCTAAGCCTCAATTGTAATATGTCACAGTTTAACTCATTTAGCTGTACCCAATGTCCTTCAATCAATTTTAATTTAATTAATTTCCTACACAAACCCTCAGAGACCACAAATAAACAACCGCACACACACACACACACCTCAAACACACCTCCATAGAACTTGCTTAAGCAGGCTAAAGTTTTTCCCAAAAACCAAAATGAGTTAATATTTGGCCTGGCTGCCATGTAACACTATACGGAGTATAAATATACCTAATCCGCACCCGCACCCGCACCCATGGGCAAATATCACTTACTTATGTTTAGAGAGTTGTTGCTAATAACTTTTGCTCTTGGCCATGGAGTTGAGAGGCGCCTGCTGTTAATGACACAACCGCAAACAAAGTACGAAGGGCTGTGTGTGTGTGTGTAAATGGCAAAGCTCATTAGCTTTGCAGGCAAACAAGTTTTAAAGCATGCATTTAGGCGCGCTATTGCGGTTTGACAGCCAGCCGCCTGCAGCCTGTGTGTGTATGTGTGTGTGCGTGAGAGAGTGTTGACACAACAATTAAACGCATTTAAAATAAAGCATAGCATACTAGTAGGCTGCCAGACCAAGTGCATGTGTTCTCTGCGTTTTGCGGCCTCTGGAAATGCATAAATCGTGCTTCCGTGTGTGTGTGCGCGTGTGTGTCTCACTAATTACCATGTCTTTAGCTTATGGCATTGGCACTAACTGGTTGCTGTTGCTTATTCTAAATTCTGCTCATTTGAGAGCATATTGGCAGGGAATTTGCTTTTGTCTTAGATAATGGAGAATAATTATAAATTGTTTCTTAGTAAATATTATAAAATATTTTAAACTTTTGCTTAATATTAACTTGTTTGCTTTTAAGCGATATAATTAATACGTTTAGATGTTAATTTTCTCCAGTATTTAGAGTTTAAATTTTGGCAAAGTCTGCTAATGACAGAATCATATTCCCCTAGGACTAGATATATATAGAAATCTAGAGCAAATGTATACATAAAGTATGGTTCCAGTTCACAGCATTTTCGATGCTGAACATTTATCAGGCATTACCTATTTAAAACCGCTAGGTCCAAAAAGTTTTTAGTGTGACCGTTTTTAGGAAATATTTTGATTTGAATTAAAAGATACTTTGGAATGTTTAAGAAACAAATCACCCTTTTTCTTGGAAAGAAAGAGAAATTCAAATTTTCACAGAGCGTTATTATTAGAAAGAAAAATTCAGACGCCTCTCAATTTGTGGCGCTGTTAAGAGATATTACGCATGTAGATATTTTTGAAATGTTGCCAGCGAGTTCAAAATGTTGCTAAGCTCTTATCACACATATAGGAAAACACGGTGGCACAGAGCATTATTATTAGAGGGAAAGATTGTGACGCCTCTCAATTTGTGGCGCTGTTAAGTAACAGCCCGAGTTGAGATAGTTTTAAAATGTTGCCAGCGATTTCAACATATTGCTAAGGTCTTATAACACAGATAGGAAAACACGGTGGTTAGAGCGAGACGGACATTGTCTTGACTGTACTCAGAGAGCGACAATAACAAAGAACAGCTGATTAATTGCTCTGATTATTTCTCTGTTAAGCAATCGCTTTCTCTAATATTAATGCTCTGTGATATTTTCTACGAAGATGTACTACAAATATAATTCTCGATATCTGTTCAAAATCGCTTAAATAATGCACAATTTATTGGCAATTACACATAACCCTGATAAACTCATAAATAATAAATTATACTAGCTTACAAGTTTTAATCAAACATTTGGAGGCAATTCCATGTGTAAACCAACCGCTGCGCCCAAAAATCAAGTCTAACAAGTAAGAGCACTATACGACGCCGCAGTCGCGACACTAGCCCACCATTGCCTGTTGGGTGTCTAAAAAGCATTTTTCTTCCAAAACATCTGTGTTTTTCAACCGATCTCAGGGCTTAAAAAATTGATTTTCTTTAAAACGTTATCATTTTTTTTTTTTGTAATTCTGGAAAAATAGCAAAATTAAATCTAAAATATATAATTTTTTTTAAAAAAGTTATTGATCTAATTAAATGAAAGTACAAACTATCAAATTTGATTATTTTATGTATTTATTAGAAATAATTTTGTAATTATCTTCGTCTTTTGCTCAATGTTTGAATTAAGCTAAGTTCCAGATCAGAGAAAGTAATCAAGAGTAAAACCAAAGACGAAGCAAAAGACAAAATATTAAACTTAAATCAAAATCAAAAAACTTTTAATGCATTAAAGCAAAAAATTAAAACTTGAAATTAAATAACACGTCGGGGTCACCACTTAAATTTAAGCAAAAATTAATTTAGTATTTTCAAAACTGATTTTGATTTTAGAAAATTGTCCCTTAGCTTAAGTGCCTAATAAAACAAGAGTATTCCAACTCCAACAATAATCCCTAATACAGCTAATCGCTAATGCCCAGCCCTAATATGGTTGTTCAATAGTTGTAATTATGTCTCCCCCACACACACCCCTTTCCTTTCCGTTGCCCCATTCAAAATGCCAATAGCCATTTAACATTTGGCGTTGCCTACAACAAACAAACCAACTAACAGCTCCTATAGACATTAAATTGTGCTTCAGTTCCCCGCGCCTGCATGACAAACAACAAATTTCACTTCAAACAAAAGACAAATTGCTACAGGGCTAAAAAAAAGTGTTTTTTTTTCCCCCTTATCAAGCTTCAACAATCTAAGGAGTTCAGTTCATGCTGAACTCAACGTCAAGGGGAAAACAGTGGCAAGCGGCAAACTTATCAAGTTTGCTAAATTGCAAACACATGCTGCAGGGCTGCAGCACAAAGCGGACGCCCACGGACAATGGCCAAAGTTAAATCAGGCGTGAAATCAAGCAGGTGTTTCAATTTTTTTCCAAATTGACTTGACTTGAGCTTGACAGGAGACGGGGTGATAAATTGTCTGTCTGTTTGTTTGTCTCATTAAAATGATTATTATGCATTGCATTTTTACAAATTAAAAACTTATTTATGCCATCATCAACAATGTGTTTGTTTTTGTGGCATATAATTTTTCATATTTACTTTTTGACAATAGAGAGCTGCGAAAAAAGGGACTGGGTGGAGTGTTACTGTAATGTAAAAATCATACAAACAAATGATAAAAAAAAATTAATTATATAAAAAAATACAAGAGAATATTAATCTGGTCATGCGTGTTGTTGCCTGGGCTCTGTTCAGGCACTGATTTCATTTTATTGCGCATTGAAAGAGGTAATTATTATATGATTATTTTTTTAAAATAATTGAGAAATATACTTATAATTACTATGGCGGGTAATTCTATAGAGACAGAAAGTAGAGACTCTAAAATTAAGACTACACTAAAAACAGAATAATAGCTGGTTAGGGAGGGCAACACAGTAAGTAAGAAACACCTGGCTAAGAGTCTTTGATTTAGTTTCTCAACAAAACTCTCTAACGAAACTTAATTTTTGTTTTTAGCTTTACCTACACCCAAAAAAAGTAATCATCAAAATTACACAATTTAGTCATCAATTTAAAACTATTGAGTAATTTGCTATAATACTCCTTGGATACTTGTTTCAAGTTGATATTTCGAAAATATCAAAATTACATTTTCGATGCTATAAATATATGATACTAATTTGTATCAGGATAAAATTTTGCTGTATTAATTTTTTATTATCAATTTGATACTAGCTCTTATCAGTGAAAAATATTTTGTATCATTTTAATACTAGCTGATATTGATACGATTTTTTTTTGAGTGTAGCCTGAATATGGAACTCGGTATCTTAGACTTAACACGAACGAATTCATCGTAGTGCACCATCGCACACTACTTTAATATTTATTTACGTTGCTTAAAGTTTCGAAGTGTAGCATTTTTTTCTCTTTTCTTGGTCAGATTTTCGGATCGAGCTGAAAAAATATTTTCACTCAATAAAACGCAATTAACTTCATGAAGTTTTCTTAGTAGGCGAGAGATTTAAATGTAATTCCTTACTATTCGTTTAAAAGGTCTGAAAGAATTCCTCTAAATTCCACGCCTAATAAGAAAACTTCATGAAGTTTGCTTCATGGTGTAAATCCCGACTTATTTGGTTTTTGTTAAGATCTGTTTCATTTCGCTCGTCCCAGTAAGTGGAAGTCAGTATTCCTAGTCCCATAAGTAGCCGCCTAGACAAATGTTATCGAAGTAAAATACATACAGCAATTAAAGTCTCCCTTGATATTTGAAAGTGAACAAAAGAAAATCTTGTTTTTGTTCCTCAATCTAGAATGATCTAGAATCTAAAGTCTCCCCCTAACCCCTAATTCTGCAATACAGTTTCATTGGTCTTTCGAGCCGGATAAGAAGCGATATTGAGGATGTAGAATCTGAAGTCTCCTATTAACTCCTTTTAAGACTCATTTATTTGGAATTTTGTCATACTGTTTCATCTAAAGTCCCCCCTAGCCCCTTTTAACATTTATCTACCAGGAATTCCGCCAATCAGTTTTATTGGTCCTTCGAGCCGGATAGGAAGCGGGATTAACAATGTGTAATCTGAAGTCTCCTCCTAACTTATTTTAGCACTCATCTACCCGGAATTCTATCCAATCACTGATTGGTCCCTCGAGCCGGATAAGAAGCAAAAATTACGATTTAGAATCTAAAGTCTCCCCCTAACCACTTTTAAAATTCATCTACCTGGAATTCTGCCAATCAGTTTTATTGGTCCTTCGAGCCGGATAAGAAGCGGGATTAAAAATCTGGAATCTGAAGTCTCCCCTAACCTTTCAACACTCATCTGACTGGAATTCTGTCTTACCATAGTTTCACTGCTCCTTCACTGGTCCTTCGAGTCGGATGAGAAGAGAGATTGATTATCTAGTATATGAAGTCTCCCCCTAACCCTTTTCAAAACTCATCTACCTGGAATTCTGCCTCGCAGTTTCATTGGTCCTTCGAGCCTGATAAGAAGCGGGATTGAAAATCTGGAATCTCAAGTCTCCCCCTTGTCCAGTGTAGGGCATACAATACAATCATATTTTAGCTATGCATGTGTGCGTGGCAGCCTGATTTCACCTAAATTTAAAATAAACCTTATATCTCCCACAATCTTGAAGGTAGATGGTTCGACGCTTAGATATATATATTTATATATATAGAATTATTTGTCGATCTACAATTTTTGATCGTTAATCAGATCAACGATAGTAGAGTTAACGACAGCAGCCACAATTCTCGTTACGTCATATTGAAGAGTTCACCACACATACGGCGCGCCTAGGAGATGGGCAGCACTTCACACTATTTGTGTGGCGCCACATTTAAAAGTAATTAGTTATATACAAACTGTGGCAGGTACAGAGTGTATTACAGTCGGGGACTTGACCGACTTTCTTAATTGTTGTTTATATGGATATGTTAGAAAAATGATTTCAGGAAATCCCATAATTTGGCAATAAATATAATTTGGTTGTGTCATCCCAAACAACCATAAGCTTTAACTGTCAGTTTTAAATCCTCCGATCAGCTCTTTTAAATAACCAATCAAATGAACTGCTTTTATAATAATGCCCCGCATTGTGTCTATCTTTCCCATTCTTTCACACTCTCAAGCCACATTTATTGCAATTGCATTCATATATGCGCCTTCCATTTCATTCGGTTTTCTGTGTGTGTGAGTGTGTGTATGTCGTTGTTGTTTTTTTTATATATTATGTCAAGCATAAATTGGCATTTTCAACTGGATTTGCATGTTAATTAAAATGGCGCACGCACGGACAGTTGAAAACAAATGCCAGACAAGGCATTAAAGCCCCCTACACATGCTTAACACAGCTGACCGAGCAGTGTAAGCCCTTTCAATTGGGACCCAACCCAGATCGATGTCAGGCCGCACTTCACTCTCGCGCACAGCGTTTTCATTTTGAACTCTATTTACTTAAGTGTTCCCAAGAAGTAGAGGAGTACCCGACTCTACTCGACTTGCCTCGACCCGACCAACGACCTACACTTGACTTAACCAGCATTGTCGATTGCATTTGGCCACGCCTACACTTCGTTTTGGGGTATGGGCGAGACTTTAATGATGATTTCTTTGGCGCTTAAGTCGTTTAAACTGCGCCTCGCCATCCTAGTCGTCCTAGTCATCGTCATCGTAGTCGTCGACATCGTCATGGACTTGACGAGTGCCTTTTTTGTGTCTGACTCTTTTTATTTTTCTGCTGCTGCTTTTCTCCACTTTTTTTTTCTTATTGCTTAAGTCTGCTTTCATGTGCATTATGAAGCACTCGTCCCGTTCGACGCTCTCTTGAGCTGCTTTAAGCACTTGACTTTGCCTCTCTACCAAATCCCCCTGACTTAGATGATTTAAAGCCTGGATGGAATTATGAACCAAAGTGTATTTGTTTGAATTTTACTACAAATTTATTATAAACGGCCCGCCAGCCCGTCAGCGATTGTCTGCCTGCATTTAATTGACATATTTAAAATATTAAATTGCATCCGTGTGCATAAATTTTGTGTATGCAATTATTAATTTTTAATCAAGTAAATAACTGTGTGTTCACGAAAAACGCAAACACAAACATTGCGGGGGAGGGGATGGGACAGAACAGGATATATGTGCACACATGACGACAGGACTCCTAACCGCAATGTGCGTGATTTCCGCTTTTCGGGTTTTTCGTGAACAAAGCCAAATGGCAAAGCAAATGAAGAAAACATTATGGACAAATCGGTGGTAGTAATTTAAATGAAATGAAATTAGTTAAATACAGCATACTTTAGGGGTTTAGGTATTAGATTAGACAAAATAAGGCCCTGGCAAGGTCATATTTGAGTTGTTTGTGATAAAAAGAAAATTTTTGGAATAAATATCACCGACTGAACATAGGGTGTTCACTTTAAGGTCTTTAGTACTACTAAGTTCAGATACATAACAATAAGCGCACTCACATTTTTTAGGGAACAGTCCGTTATAAAGAAAATACTCAAAGTATCACAGAGATAGCATTGTTTGTTGAGGTCCTGTTTTTGATTCTCTTTCACAACTTATTTACACTTTTTCGTTAATCTTCCTTTAACGAACTGCATACTACAAAAAAGTGAGTGTAGTCCTCTAATCAGTTTCTGCCGTATCCAATGATACTCGATTCTTCTTCTCGATAATCTTTTGGAAGAATAACTCTAAGGAAAGAATGAAGGAGGCACTAGGTGCGTACTAGGAACAGGATTAGGACTATGATAGGAGTCATAACGGGGCACTGCACCATTGGTCAAATATCCCGGAGGATGCACGTATCCCACACAGACTTCTGTTGTAGCTGTAGGAATGAGAAGGAGATAGAAAGCAGCCAACACATTCTATGTGACTGCCCTGCACTTGATAGGAAACGCACCCAGTATCTGGGTAAATCATTCCACGAAGAAGAAGAGGAGATCTGGCTTTTTTCATCGACTCCTTTAAAATGGTTCTTATAGACATTGATCAAGATTATCGGCAGATCCCGGATTGAGGATTATTATGGTCTGTTTTATTGCACTAATCAATCTTAAATAAATAAAAGGGAAAGAGTTACAAGCAGAGAATAATACCGTAACCATAACCGTTAACCGAAATAAACCGTTTAAAGTCAGGTACCGGTATCGAAACCGGAACCGATATTAACATATTTTTGCGAACCGAAAACCGTTATAATAGGAACCGAAAAAACCGAAAAAAATATACCTAAACGCTAATACCGGTATTGTTTCGGTTTCTTACTACTTATTAGATTTATTTATGATTATATCAAATATATAATGCAACTGGTAAAATAGCAATATACACACTCAGAAAAATATCTTACATTTTAGAAATTCGCCCTTAAAAATAACCATAAACAAAGTCACTTTTTAAAAAATATAAGATATAGAAAAAAATTTCAAAAAACACGAAAACTTTTCTTTGCTAAATATAAACCCTCTAATTAAATGTAAAAGATTTCTAAGTCTTAAAAACTACAGAAATTGTTTGAAATATGATAATATAAATTTTAGAAATTAAGTTTCTGGATTTTAATCGAATTTAGACCTAAAAAAATACTAGAGAGATTCCCGGAACTGATTTGCTTTTGATTTTGTGAAACAGCTGTTCGCAGCTGCTCCATACAAAGGGAGCAGTGTGGCCATATAACTTACATAAAAGTGGCCGTATTCGACTATTTCCTACTCGGAATTTGACTATTTCCTACTCGCTCAAAACAAAACCAATATTTTGAGTAAAGTATCTAAATGTCACTAGGTCGTTAACTTCACTTTATATAGAGCGGCATCGGAAATTGTTAATTATTCTATGGTAAAGCACACCAATATACGGTCACTTTATGGCCTCACTCTAGTTGACAAACAATGGTTCAGACCAGCGGTGAAATTTTAGTTTTGGAGCAGTCCAAAAACAACAGAAAATATGCACCACTATAAGCGAGGCTCGAGTTGAGCAGCCGTCTGTCTGCCCAAATATCACAAACTGCGTGTATTTTGTTTTTGCTGCCATCTGCTTGTTGCGATCAATCTCGGGAAATGTATGCATTTTGTTAAGGTTATTCTTTTCGAAGCGTCATAATTGCTTGTGCGACTGAGTGGTGTCAGAATGTTCGCTGGAAGGGCTAACAAAGTTGGTTTAGTCAATTGTTCCTTGTTAGAAAAACTTTTTCAAACTCAATGATAGCGATTTCAATTGGATCAGAAGCATAATAAAGCATAATATACAAAAGTCCATTATTCGATCGGCGACCAGTGCTGATACAGGGTATATTAAAGTCGGACGTGACCGACTCACTTCCTTCCTTTTTTTATACACTTGAAAAGTGTATATTAATTTTGCCCAGAAGTTTGTAACGCATAGAAATATTCATTTCCGACCACATAAACTATATATATTCTTGATCAGGACGACGAGCTGAGGTCAATTCCGTCTGTCCGTCCGTCCGTCTGTCCGTCCGTCCGTCTGTCCGTCCGTCCGTCTGTCCGTCCGTCCGTCCGTCCGTCCGTCTGTCTGTTTCTACTCAAACTAGTCCCTCAGTTTTAAAGCTATCCAGCTGAAATTTTGCACAGAGTCTTCTTTTTACTGCACGCAACTAATATGTCGGAACCGGCCGGATCGGATTACTATATCTTATAGCTGCCATAGAAACGGTCGCTCAAAAAACTAGTTCTAGTGAGAAAAACTTTTTGTTTTCTATCGTAGCGTCACTAATCTTGGTATATGTTAGTTTCATATGCTTCTACACTTTTCTGGAAAAATTTATCAAAATCGGATGGCTATATCATATAGCTGCCATAGAAACGGTCGGTCAAAGAAGTAGATCTAGTGAGAAAAACTTTTTTGTTTTCCATCGTAGCGTCACCAATCTTGGTATGTGTTAGTTTTATATACTTCCACACATTTATGGAAAAATGTATAAAAATCGGATCACTATAGCATATAGCTGCCATAGAACCGATCAGACGAAAAATGTGTTTTACTAAGAAAAGTTTTTTTTATGAAATCAAATTTTTATTATTAATGTTAAATTAAAAATATTTTACCGGTTAAATCAGTTGGAGTAAACTTTTTAAAGTGTATTAAAACTTCGGCACAGTCGAAGTTAGCTTTGCCTTCTCGTTTTTAAATATTTTCTTCCACCAATTCTTCCAAGTTCAGCAGTTCATATCGAGTTAAGGTGGCTTAACCATTTTAGTCAACTCACATTTGTAATTGTTTTTGCTCTTGTTGCCAACTTTCCGTGCACCCAAATGTCATCATTTATCACAAAATAATTAAAGGTCTAGCAACCTTCAAAAACTTTACTAAAAAAAAAAAAAAAAAAAAAAAAAAAAACTTCCTGCAGTCAAACTTTGGTAAGCATGTGAACAAAAATACAAAAATAAGACTGGGCCCAGGATCTTTTGCTCGAACTTTTGTTCAGGTGGTGCGCTTAAAAGTCGCACACAAAAAAAATGTTTACTGATATGCAAGCGCGAGGGAGAGCGAGAGACTGTGAGGACAAAACACTTGGTAATAACTGCCACAAACTTTTACTCGTCGTGTTTGTTGTCTCTAGACTCAAAACTTCAAAAAATATAATTTATGGCCCCATAGCCGCGAGCTGAACCTGGGCATCGATAAGGTAAAAGATACGCGCCGAGTGCTTTCTCTGTGTGTGTGTGTTATTTCTGGGGCGTAAGAAACACTTATGGGTAAAAGTTTTTCCGTTTCGTTGCTGTCTCACAAAAACATTGTTGCATAGTTTTAGGGGCGTTTGCCTGCAATTTTTGAAGGCCATGTTTGTGGGCGAAAGCGGGAGAGGTGTGAAGGGTCGCTAATAGAAATAGGAAATGTTTACAAAGTATTTTCATAACTCCAGGCACTGACACCTGACACAGACATGCACTTATGTATGAGCGCCTGAGGGTATGCAATAATTCAAGATGAAAGACTCGGAGATGGCATTCTGACACTTTCTGGCTAAATAATTTTTGCACACGCATCTCTTAACCCTTTTGCCCGCCTGTCTGCCTGTTTAAAAGGATACAACAAAAAAAAAGAAGCAAAACTTGCAGCAGGGCAACGTCTTCAGAGCGGCGTCTGCTGTCTCAGCAACATTTCTGCCCACATTCTTTAAGGTGCAACATTGCAGCCCCTTGCTTCCTACTCCCCTCCCTCTTTGCATAACAAAAATGTAAACTCATTTCGAGCGCGTGGGCGTGGCAGCTACCGTTACTTTTTACTAGTTGCATGCATGAAATTTAATGGCTTCCACTTTGTTGTTGTCGTCTGCCAAGCGACAACGATGCTGCCACGCCCCTCCCCCCAGCAACGCCCACTATGCAAAACATTTCGTGCTGTTTTGGCATGTGAATTATGTATCAGCATTTTTTTTCCTGCTGTTGTTGTTCGTCTTTCTCTTATTATGCGCTACATATAAATTTTTGCTTTTGCTTAATTTACTGGGGAGAACAACATGAAAAAATGATTTGGGAGTGAGTGAGAAAAATTTTCAAATCTGAGCAACATTTTAAATGGCTTATAAAATATGAATATTAAAATGCTTCAATGTGAGGTTTTGTTGACAAACAAATTTGTCTTAAGTAGTTTAACAAAATTGTTTGAAATATTTTTAACTTTCTGTTCGTTTCATTTTGATATGCTTATGATAACTTGATGAGGCTTTGGACTAGCATCAAGTGTGCTAAACCCTGGAATTGTTGGTATGTTATTCCTAAAGCCGCCTTTTTTTGAATTTATTTTTATTTTTCGTTAGACATTTTGCCCTCAAACAAAGTTTCCTTAAAGGACAAAGAATAATAAAGTATTTTATAGTTGAAACAGCTGCTTAAAGCTGCTCCATACAAAATGTGCAGTGTGCCCAGATAAGGTAAGAATATTCAGGCCATTGTAAAAATTTTAATGAAATCAGCTTTTAGCAGGGATTAATTCCGAAATGAATATTGGTTTCGGTACGTACCGAAATGAAAATTTCGGTTAAAGGTTCTATATCGGTTTTCAGTTTATTTCGGGTTCTGGTTCCAATACGGTTCCCTGTTTTATTTCTTAATAATGGTTCGAAATAATCCTATATAAAATCTGTTGCATCTCTGCCAAACATAGAGATCTTTAGCGATTTGGATAGATTTAAACCCATACTATTAGACTTCGATTCAATACTCAGAGGGGTATATCAGCTCTAAAAACCTCAAAAAAAGATTGATACATAAAATCTGTCGCAGCTTTTCTTAACATTACATTTTATTGATATTAAAACAGCGAAATTTGATTAAAATCCAGAAACTTCAATTCTAAAATTAAACACTATAATTTTTTTTTTAAATTTCTATATTTAAGGGAGAATTTATTTTAGACTTAGAAGTCCTTTACAATTAGAATGTTTATATTTACCAAAAAAAGTTTCCGCTTTTAAGAAATTTTTTCTTTATCTTACATTTATCTTAAAAAGGACGATTTTCTAAAATGGTCGACTTTTTCCGACTGCATATGTGTATTGCTATTTTAACAGTTAATATATATTTGAAATAATCATAAATCAATGAAATTATATACTTAATAAGTAACCGAAACAGTACCGGTATTAGCATTTCGGTATGGTCAACCATCTAAGACTACTTTCTAAAATAATGGGTGAAAATAATTCAAATAATTTTTTCTTAAGTGAGTTGTGGCTCCTGAACTCAAATATGTACTCAGAATGAGTGTAGAAGCTTTCGTTTACCTGTAAGGTGAGAAAAAGTGATTAAGTGCCTCAAGGCACTCTTGGGGCTTAGAGTGTAAAAAAAGTCATTGTCAAATTTCGACGAATTTTAATAGTAAATAAACAAACCTTTCACGATAAAATTTATGAACTGGATTGGTTTTATGTATTTTCTATGATTAGCACAACAAATCACAATATGCAGCAGGTCATGCTTCACGCGCGAAAAAACACATGTTCTGTACATATGAAAGTAAAAAGTACCGTTAAAAGTGTCTGATAGCTTTCAAAGTTTGCCAAAATTCAGCCCAAAAATATTTAAATGATGTAAAAGCTTTTTGTTTTTTTTTCTACGTAAATAATATAATAAGTGTCTTGAGACACTCTTACGTGTTAGAGGGTTAAGGGATTTTCGGTTCCTATTATAAAGGTAAACGGATCTTGGTTCTCAAAAAATTTTAGTTTCGGTTCCGGTTTCAGTACCGGTACCTGGCTTTAAAAGGTTTATTTCGGTTAACGGTACCAGCTTCGGTTACGGTATTATTCCCTGTCTTCGAGGCTGATTAAGGATCGTTTTCTCAACTGCATGTCTTTCAAATCTAGTTTAAAATCATACAAGCATAGATATTTTAATTGCGGCGCATCTGGATGATGTCACGCTTGCCCCAAGATCTTTCTAGATGGAAGGCTGCAACTGCAGAGCTTAAACGTGTTCTACGTTCTGCCAAGTCGGAATTTCTAATGGAAAAACTTAGTGTTAGAGCAGACACCCCTTGGTTTGTAGCGACAGGCCTTGGGTTTTTTCTAGTGATGGGCAAACAATACAATCACATTTAAGCTATGTATGTGTGCATGGCAACCGATAAGAATGTGGCAGCAGCGCAACGTGCTTATATTTAGTGGGGTGTGCGACGTCGCTCCTAAAGCGGCTTTAGCTATGCAAACGCTATACGGACGGGTCATACCTTGGTTTTTCTGATAAGGTTGTAACGGGTATTTTTGCTCGTGATCTGGACGCTAGGTTCATGCCCTTTGATTTTGCTACCAGCCAGAAAAGAGCGGATCACAATAGCGTGAATTGGTCTAGCATTTGGTGTCCCATGTTCTGTACCCAGGTTCCTTCCGATTGATAAGGAAAAAGTTAAAGAACAGCTTAAAGCCCTATGCGGTCCCGCGAAGTAAGTAGTTTGGCTTGCTTCGACATATATTACCTCAAGGTGGAACGTAAGTCTAATTTGTCCTGATTTAAAAAGAAATAACGCCGCTGGCCAGCAATAAATTTGAAAATATTCCTATGAATAGTAATGAAAACTGTTTAAATATGTAACACACCATAGCAAATGCAATGTCGACTATTCATTTTGTATAATCGAATTTAGCTTTGACTATTAATATTATTATGCGCATTTAAAGCAGTTCATGATTTGAAGTAATTTTAGGATTTTTACATTATAAAGTAGTTAAAGCGGGCATTTACGAATGTATTTAAACTTCCTTAGAAATTAAGTAAGATTTACCTTCTCGTTTTAAATTTTATTTCAGCTGTTTGCTGATGGTGTCAAGGCAGGTGAAGGGTGAAGTAACATTGTCTGTAACAATATTTCTTCAGCTGTTCAAAGTAAATTCCGGCCCACATAATTTAACATAGGTTCCTTTCATGTGCTAAATTACATCTCAGCAGCGTATGGGAAAAATGTAGAGGGCGACGAAATGATTAGTTACGCTTCTACTTTCCATTAATTTTGTATTGAGACTTCTCGTTACTTCGCAGGTCCGTATAGGACTAAAACGATTAAAGCCCTGCAAAGCCTCTGGATTGGATGCTGTGAATGTAAAGGTGGCAAAAGCACTCCAGAATGAGGCACTTTCTGTATTTAGTCGGCTGTTTATTGAAGTTCTGGAATTAGATCACTTTCCGATCCCTTTCCGATCCCGAAATCGTTAAAATAAATTATAATCTGCGAGTTTATATCATTTAAATAAGCCAGTTCTTGTTTAAAACCGCGCTTATGCCACATTCTTCATGCACAGTTTATTTTGAGAATTTTTGAATATTATTATGTTTGATATGCAATTATTTGCTTAGTTATAAGCACACAGATTGGACATAACCAATTAACGCTTTTATTCCAAAATATTGAAAATTTAAAGTACTTGCATATAACCGATTTTCACAGTATTTCAAGCTACCTAAATGAAGCATTACAATGAAAATTTTTGGGAAATAGTTTTCCTAAAAACAATATAAGCCAGAATTGGCTTAGCCGGTCTCAAAACTTCATTAGCACCTGACAAACGAACTTAAGCTGCTAGACAAAGAAAATTCCACTTCTGCTCCCACCCAGCCTGCCATTCCTTAGTAAGCACACAAACTTGAGAGGACAACTCAAACATGAAAATATTAGTATAGAACAACAGCTGACAATGACAATGGCCCAAGGATTTCACCCGTCATCTACTTAAAAGTGGTTTAAACTGTGAAACAAGGAACAATCCAAACAAAAGACGAAGGCAACAAAATGTCCACCTTGGACATCGTTGTCAATGATTGATGATGGCATGTGACACTAATGGTGATTGTTGCTATTTTATCACACTCACACACACACACACACAAATATGAAAGGGGGGAGCGAGCAAGGCGAGCACCTGCAACAAATTTTTATTAATAAATTTCCTCTCCTCACTTTATCCTTTGGTTTAATTTTACATTTTAATAGGGTTTTATGTGCGCGCCTAAAACTATGCAACATGATTTATGATTTGTGTCGTGACATAACCCTGAAAACAATTACTCAAATTTCATATTTTGGGTAAGCTTATTTAGCGAGTGTTTTCAGCTAGATTAAATTTAAGTGCAGGTTTGATTAATGTGTTGAAAATTGAGTCCAAGGAGGCTTAAACTTGATACAAATCAGCAAACAGCTGTGAAACGAAGTGAAGCGGAAATGATGGAATTTTTATAAAACAATAATACTTAGTTAAATCCATTCGATTGTTAATTAACTTAACTGTCCATTGTTTTCAACTCGCTGAACATTTGGCAAAAAAAAAATAAAGAAAAACAATTTGAAAATAGAGAAAAAGCTTACACAAGCGGAAACAACCAAAATGCTATTAATGTAATTTGGCATTTATTTATGCAGTTGCATTAAAAACAACAGAAATTATAATATTAATAATGACATGAAAATTTGCACATAAAATTGATGAGCTGCAAATGCATTTCAGTATTTTTCTCCTGGATTTCATGGCACTTCTTAAATTTACTTTTCAATGCGGCGGCTTTCACTTTGCTTGCGGCCAAATGCATTTTAATTAAAAATCAAAAATAATTAGCTATTTGTTTAATTACATGAAAATCATTTGCGCCTGGTCGAAGCCATTAATATTTATTTGAAAATATACGTAAATATACGTATATGTAGGTAGGCAGGCAATGCGCTGTCTGTGTCCCTGTCTCTGGCATTATTTATTTACATTTCAAACATGTGTCAACATGGCCGTTGGCTAAAAATGTATGCAAATTCACAAATATAAATGAGAGCCACAGATAAATATATTGAAAATGCCATAAACATTTACATATATAAAGATATAGAGATTGGGTAGATGAATTATATTCGCGCCAGGCCATAAATGCATATTTAATTACAAAATTAATTAACATGAAAAATAACTAACAATATGAATTGATAAATAATAAAAAAAAACAGAAGAAAAATGAATGGTTTATAAATATAAATTTGGTAAAGCGTTAATAAATTAAAGACAAATATATTGTATATTTCTTTATGTCTCAATAAGTGTTTAATTTAATTGAAATTTGTTTAGCAAAACTGGCAAATTACCTAAAATTGTGGAATGGCTTTCTTTAAGCAGGAGTATTATATGTTTGAAGCCTCGTGACATTGAGTTTACTTTGACTATTTTACGGACGGTTTTAAATTCACAAATGGAAACAAAAAGTAAAGTCACTTTTAAGCAGACATTGGCAATGGTAGCAGAGACGCTGGCTTAATTAAAAAGTGATAAAAATAAGCTTTTGACAGCCCCCTTTTTCGTATGTTTCTGTAATTCATTTCTTAGTTGCCAGTGGCAACTTCTCTGCTCCCATTGCCGATCGTGTCTCCCACCCAATCGACCGTTAAAGCGCTTCGCTTTTCCAATTCACCCTGAAAATGCTCTGTTTGGTATGGTTTGTGAGCCGGTTGCATCATTGGATAGTACACTTTCCAATATAATAAAAGTCGCAACGTTACAGTCAATGAAGTAAGGAACTATGCAATGATTACCGACTTTTTTTGCCCTAAATGGAAGAATTGGACTTGGTTGACATGAGGACCAATTAAGAGGCGAGTTTGGTGAGCAATTAATCTCACTTTTGAACCAGTACATTGGTCGCCAAGATCAAGTGATTTGACACTACTAGACTAGTTTTATAGGGCTACGTGTAGTCTCTCGTTTACGGGGACAAGCCAGCCACAATTGCAGCCCTGGAAGACAACATTACAGCTGCACTTGGTGAGATTACTGCCGAAATGCGGGAAAATGTATGCCAAAATTAATGATTACTAATGAACCACCTCAGGTGTAGCCGCGGGCAACATTTTTTTCTTGCAACATTTTTCCATTGGGTCAGTTGAATGAAATTTGAATAAAAATTTGAAGCAAGTAAACAATATTTACCATGTTTACGTACACCTAGCGACAAAAAATAGCAACACTCTTATATATGATGCATTCCTATTTTCAAATGTAATTCTAAACGAATAATTTTAATTTTTGGTTATCAATGAATCAATTTGAAACAAAAGTTTATCAAATTTGTTTTATATACAACACTAAACATCGGTTTTGGAACCGATCCCCTTACGTAGGTTGAGAATTTGAAAACCAAACCGAATTGGAATAAAACAAATTGAAATTTACTCCAAACTGGTATACTGACACACTAAAACTGCTCGAAAAATAGAAGTCTATTTTACCCCAATGGACCAAACACCACTACTTTCGCAGTTGTATGCGATATTCTTGGTCTCTCAAATAATGCTCTAACTATAATCAGACATCAAACTAATTCCCCAGTTGACGTGGTGCAACCAGGAAATGGTGTCACTAGACCTTAAGAACCAAGGCTCCCGATTATTGTTGAAGCCTAACTTAAGGGGCCAAATATCACCAATAGCACCGCAAAAGTGGTGTTTGTTTTTTTAAAAGTGTTATAAAAAGGTTTCTTAAACTCTGAAAAAATTTTTGTGTTATTTTTTACCCATTGCATTCAAATCACTAAAGCAAATTGTTGACCAATCACGAAACATTTGTCTAATTCTTATTTAATTATACGTTTTTAAAATTTTCAAAGCGGTGCAAAAGCAAAAAAAAGTTATGAGATTTTAAGAGGTATATTTTTTGTATAAAAAGCGATCAAACAGTATATCGATAATATCTCGATAACAGGTAAATCAATTTATTTTTCATGGCGATTTCGCTTTTAGTGGTTTTAAATACTTTAAAATTAGATGGGCGCTTATGCATTGGGGGTGAACTTTTTTTAATTAATTAATGTATTAATTTCATTTAATTAGTAAAGTGTCAGAGAAACCACCACAGCTGCATCTGAATAAAAATTATAATTTTGTCTTCTTTCCCTAAAACTTGAATAAATTTTTTTTTTGATGTCAGATTTCTGCGTTTGAGAACTTTTTAAGAAGAAAATTATTTGTTCTTTCCTGTCAAATTAAAAAGCAACACATATTTGTTTATCCAAATGCCTTTCACAGGCATTTAAAGTCCTATAATTTTTTAAAATGATCATAAAAGTTGTTTTATTTTTATACATTTGATTCCATAGAGTTGAATCCACTTAATATTATTACATTTTTATCTGAGTACGAAATATTTGGCCAAGTTTTTTCTACGTAGTTTTTTTTTATAACTTTCAAATCGGAGCAAAATCAAATAAGTTATGAGAATTTAAGTGGAGAAACCTTTAAAAAAAAACGATTATCGATAAAATTTCAAAAACTAGCCGATATATTTTTTTCATGACGATTTTCGAGTTAAGCGTCCCAAAATACTTTTAAAAAAGTTGGGTATATTTATTGGGGAAAAATGCTGTCGAGCTGTGTTAATGGAATTGCCTTATTATAATAATTTTTGGTCACTCTACACTGTAAAATTGGCTACTAAGCGTTAACATTTTTATATTGATTGGTTGTTGATATAAACTAGAAATAATCACTGACTAAACTGTAAGTAAAACAATGCATATTGTTAGTGCGATGATATTTCAGTTAGGTAAACTATTTTTAGATATCTGAGTTCTGCTTAGATTAACAAGAAACTTTAAATTTGCAATTACTTTACCTAATTGAAATTTTTTTTGGTCTTTGTTAGTTGCATTTGTTTTACTTATTAAGTAAAGCTTTGTTGCTGGGAATGTTTTTTTTCTAAGCCCCATTTCGACTGTTTATTTGAGTTTTTCATTAAAGGCCAAAGTCTGGGAAATAGAACAAAAATAAAAAAAGTGGAAACGCCTGCCTACTCACTCTCTTTTGCTGCCTTGGTTTTTGTTTTGGTTGTTTATCTTGCACTGCGTGTTTTTAATTTTGCGCGTTTCGCTTGCTCTAATTGAAAGCCGCGTTGTGTGTGTACTTGTACTTCTGAGGAAGCCGGGGCTGTGTATGTATGTGTACTTTGGCCTGTCTTGTGTTTGTCTTAACATTTATACGCAGGCTTCTGTCGCCCACCACTTCCAATTTCCTTCGTAGATAAATAATTTACTTTTTGCGCACTAAGGCACAAACAAGCCAGGCATCCGACAGAAAGGAACTAAAAGCAAGGATGTTGGCATATCTTTCACTCACAGCAAATATTTATATGTATTTATATGTGTGTTTGTTTATAATATGTATAATGTACACATATACATATACACATATTTCCTGTTGTTTGTGGAAAAACTTTGCACCCTTTTTTTTCCTCCCTTGAGGGTTTGTATAAAGTAATTTTTTTTTGTAGCCTTGCTTTCCCTTTTCTTTATTTTTCCCAAATTAAAAATTAAGTTTATTTAGTACAGGCCTCTGTGTTTGCCCTTGAGGTATGGCGACCTTGTGGGTGCGGCCAATAACTAAAAGTATGCAAATGTTGCACATGCGAGGGGAAAAAAAAGAATTCTGCACAGCATAATTTATGGCCTCAAAAAAAAAGAAGCAAACAAACTACAAGAACAATTTGCCCTATGTAAAAGCATGTGATTTGTCTTTGGTTTTGCAGCAAAGGACACAGACAGGACATTCGCCTGTATTTTGGTAATGTCAACAACAGACGATGCTCCCGAGCAGCCGACCAGACCAAACGCCTGTCGCCCATTTTGACGAAATAGACAAATTTGCGTTTTGTTGCAACAAAATGCCCTGAAACTGGCAGGCAGGCAGACAGCCAGGACCAGCTCCTTGTGCCCAGGCACATGCATTTCCCATGCAATAAATCATATGCAGAGAGAACCGACAGCAACAAAGCAAAGCAAAAACAATGTTGCGGCAAAAAGTTTGCTGTTGTTTCGACTTTTTCCCCCTCCGCCGCATCTTTTTTCCTTTCGTATGTGACAAATACATAAATTTGCCAAAAATGTCGCCGCCTTTCAAAAAATTTGAGCTGGCAATTTGAAATTTGCTGTTTTTTTTTTTTTTGTTAACTTCTACTTTTGCATACCAGGAAACATCACCGTGTGGCATTTAAAGTAAAAAGCCTGACGACGCGTTAGAGTCATAAATCATATACATAGGGGAAACAGGTGGGGGGACAACCCTAAGGTTTGACATTTGAATATGTTTTTGTGCTGCCTTGAAGGTGCTCGATTAATTTTTGGAAAAATTTAATCAAGACTTGAGACAAATAATGCAAATGGGTAAATAGTTTTGAGTTTTTGTTAGGTAGGTTAATAAGAGGAAGCCGCTAAGGTGGAAGGCCAGAAGTTTTTCTCATTAGATAACAACTACTGATTGTTTGCGAGAGAGATATGGACTATTTTATGAACTGTCTTTGAACCAAAAGTACGGACTTTAGTGCGTGATTACGGCGGACAAACCAAATTTTTGTTTCAGTGTCCCAGTTAAACATTTTTGTAAAATCTAAAGATCAATCTATAAAATGAAAAAATCTTTAAGCAGATTACTTAAATAGAAAAAAAGTTATTAGAATTTTTTTTTGTAGCAGCTTTCATCAGCCACCCTGTATCTTGTCGTTTTTTGAGATCTCAGCATTCATATGATCGGCCGATGATGTGTTCCCTTGCCTTTTTACCTTCGGTAAGCGGTTTACAAATAATTTATTATATTCAAAAATTTGTCTGTGGGGAATTTTTTTTTAAGATTTAAAAAAAAAATAAACCTAATTTAAAAAAAAAAGAAGGCTATTATGTTGTTTTAAATACCCTTGCAGTTTATTAAAGACGCTACCATTGATACAAAAAAAGTTTTTCTTACTTGAATTAGTTTTTGGAACGTCCGTTTATATGGCAGCTATATGCATTCATCATCCGATTTTGATCAATTTTTCCACAATTATGTGGAAGCCTATAAAACTTATATATACCACGATTGGTGACGCTACGATGGAAAACAAAAAAGTGTTTCTTACTAGAACTAGTTTTTGGACCGACCGTTTATATGGCAGCTATATGCTATGGTCATCCGATTTTTATCGATTTTACCAGAATTGTGTGGAAGCATAAAGAACTAATATATACCACGATTGGTGACGCTACGATGGAAAACAAAAAAGTTTTTTTCACAAGAACTAGTTTTTCGACCGACCGTTTATATGGCAGCTATATGATATAGTCATCCGATTTTCATCAATTTTTCCAGAATTGTGTGGAAGCATATAAAACTAATATATACCACGATTGGTGACGCTACGATGGAAAACAAAAAAGTTTTTCTCATAAGAACTAGTTTTTAGACAGACCGTTTATATGGCAGCTATATGCTTTACTCATCCGATTTTGATCAATTTTTCCAAAATTATGTGGAAGCATATAAAACTTATATATACTGCGATTGGTGACGCTACGATGGAAAACAAAAAAGTTTTTCTCACTAGAACTAGTTTTTTGACCGATCGTTCCTATGGCAGCTATATGATATAGTCATCCGATCCGGTCAATTCCGAAAAATGTGCAGCCTAAGTGTATTTAAAGATTTTTTGCAAAGTTTGGTCAAGATAGCTTTAAAACTGAGGGAGGAGTTACCATAGAAGCAGACGAACGGACGGAAAGACGGACAGACAGAAATAAACTCAGCTTGTCATGCTGATGTACATCCAATTCTTCCATTTAAGGCAAAAAGAAAGTCGACAATCATCGTATGGTATGTTGCTCCATTGACTGTAACGTTGCGATTTTCTATAACTTTGAATGAGTACGTTCCAAAGATGCCGCCGGCGCACAAACCGCACAAAACAGTACATTTTTCAGTGTGCATTGGCAGCTTAGGAACTGCCTTTGGCTGCTCTTTAGACAAAATTAGGCAATTCTGTCTGTTGTAATTCTTTATCAAAGAAACATCAAAAGATTCTTGAAAAAAAATAATTTCTATATTAGAGGAAAATATCTAGTAATTCCCATGAGGTTTGTCTTCCTTTAATCTCTTACTTATTCACTGTCATATCAGAGAATTTTCAACCAAATGAATGGTTATTTAATTGACTTTTGTGAAAATATTAAATTTCCAGTTTCTTCTTAACAATTTTAGATTTCTCTTTAATAAGTCCTTTAATTTCTTATTCTCAATTAACTCATTCCACTTCCACTCTCAATTTCTCTGACAAAAAAAAAAAGAAAAGAGAAGAAAGTACTGCAACCTAATTGTCTAACAATTGCCTGCAACTTGCTATCAAACGACTAGCGAAGCGGTTTAAGTGTGTTGCAATTACAAAAGATGCAGATACTCGTACAGTAGCCAGAGCAGAGATACATTCAACGCTTACTTTTGGGCTAACTAGCTGAGCGGAGCGTAGCGAAGCCAACTCTCGACCACTTTAAGACCCAAGCCAAAGGCAATGCCGTGATATGGCCAAGTTTCCGTTTTCTCTACAATTACAACTACAAGTTGGCAGATGACTGGAGGTCTAAGATAAATACACTTGGGTTTTCTTGCCTTCAAATTGCACACAGCTAATGAAAAAATAAGGGACAAGGACACGATAAAAGCCAAGAACAAAAAAAAAAAAAAAAGAAGAGATATACTTATGAAGCCGCCAACTCTCCCTTTTGCCTTTTTCAATTTTCATTTTCGCAGCTAAACTGTGAAACAATTTTTAATTAACACTTTTAAGTTGAGCAGCAGCAGCAGAAAAAAAAGATATATATATATATATATTGTAGATAAAGAAGAAAAACCTCATTGTGTGTCTCAAGTTTTTTTCGGGGTTTGCTTGAGTTTGGTTTTCTCTCTTTGCTTTTGCGCTGTATTTTTTAATTAATTTGGCATTTATTGGAAAAGGGTGAAAATAAGAAAGTTTCATTTCATTAATCTAATGCACTGGCGACACACCTGAGGGTTCAACTTTTGACTTTAATGCGGGTGCCACTTAACCACTTGGTGGCCATTTATCTTGCAATATTCATAAAATGCAATTAGTTAGGTCCAGTTGCATTTATGTACTAAGCGGACTGGCTTTAATTAGCAGCTGTGAACGAAGGAAAGTGCCACCCGGCAACATTTACAATTCTTTTAATTAAATTCCGCGAACAGCACGAAAGTAGTCTACGTTTCTCTCTCTTTCTCTGTAACTGTGTGTGTGTGAGTGAGAGTAATTTGAAATTCCAACTTAATTTCAAAGGTGCAAAGTGCTGCCCAACACGCTTAAGCTTTTAAAAAAGAAAACACAACAGGAACCACACTAAAGCAGCCAAAGTGCAAGCCTTTATTAATTGTTATTTATTTGCTTTGCATACTTTTGTTTTTGGGTGGTTTGCGGTCATTGCCTGGAAGTGTTTTTCTTTTCTTTGTCTGCTAATTATTTGTGGGTTGAAAGATTAAAATCATCTAAATTGGGCAAAGAAGTTTAGGGAACTAAAAGGAATCCTACCAAAATTACAGACTAGTTTTATGTTATAATTAAGAACTTAACTCAAGTGTTTTTTTAAATTTTGCTAAACTATTTCAATTCATTTGATAGTTTTTTTTTAAAACCGAACCATTTATACGTATGTAAAGATATGATAATTAAATATAAAAAGAATGTATGTGTATTTTAAAAGTTTTGTTAGTATGAAACTAGACACGCGTTTTTTGCTTAGAATATCCAAAAACCTTTGTCCAAATATAATTCAAAATATCGAAACGAATAATTTAATGCGATTTTATTACAAAGTCTAAGAAAAAATACCATAGAATAATTGGCCGTGTTCAGCAGAAGAACTTGCTCCCTGATCAATGATATATTTTTTGAAAATTTACGTAGCCTACTTTTCCTCTTGTGTTTAATATGATATTTATATAAAGCGTTTCCAAATATCAAATCAAGGCCCCCTATAAGTATGCTAAATAATAAGAGTCTCTGCTGAACGCGCCCATTATGTTATTATGGCAGTGGTCAAAACCAAGTGCACCATCTTTGGGGTACATTTTTACCCCAGTAAATTTGTATGATCATCAATCAAATTAAAATGGATTTTTAATTTGTTTATAATTTCGTTTAACAGAATATTATAAAGTTATAAATGCCCGAAAAAATTTGTATGAAAATTCATTCTATTTTATCCAATCGTGGTTTGATTTGTGTATCCTTTTTCGAAAAAAAAGATTATTTCAAGCTTCCATAAAATGAAAAAACCTCATCCAAATGAGGTTTATTTCAGACTGTTCTACCATCTCTTGGAGAGATTTTTGGCGAACCCAGTCACTAGAGAAGTTGGCTCTGTGGAAAAGGCACAATTGGGCGATTCTGTGCTGTTCTAGCAACAGTCATATGTTCATGCCTTGTCATCCGACTTAACTATTTTTGGTGTTGAATATTCAACATAAATTATAAAAGTTATTTATTTGGTTTAATGTAAGTTTTGGGTAGTTTAGTATTCAATCAATATTTTTACTAACCTGTGTTAGTGAGGTGTTTGAAAATAAGAGATATATAACTGAAATCTAATTAATACATAAAGAATTTGTTTGAAGTATATCTCTATTAACTATTTAAATTTCCTTTGAATTAGGAACTAAATGTAATACCAAAAGGGCTGATTTATCATCTTTTATATAGCTGCTAGGTTCGAGCTTTAAGCAGTAAAAAAATAATCTAGCTTTATTATGGCTACATACTTCACAAGCTGGCGCCAAAAGCTGGTGAAGGTGGAACTTATGTGTAAAAGAGTTTTTTTTTTTAATATTACTTTTAATACGATGTTCTGAGGTGGGATCGTATCCACAACCTCAAAAGGGATACACGCTTCCTACAGATCAATCCAAATAAAAATCAATTTATATTTTTTTCTGTATTATTGTCAAACTGCTTACAGAAGTCAAATAATATCAAATACAAAAATGCTTTGTTAAAATATATTATTTAAAAATATAAAAAATCCAATTGAATTTGATTGCTGCTCTTAGAAATGCACTGGGGTAAGAATGTACCCCAAAGACGGTTTACGATAGCTTTGACTTTTGAAAAACTGATTTAAAAAAATAAAACCTTATTGGCATTTTAGTCAAAGTATTATTCTATATTCGCAAATAAATAAATTAAACTGGTCTTCGGGCTGTTTTCTCATGTGCATGGATTTCAAAATAAGGTAGATATTCCAAAATTGAAAGTTTTCTGCATTTAGGCCGATTTTTTAAACATCTTTGCTATTGTCTAATATGACGAGCGTATGAATAGGCAGATTTCCGCTGATTTTCACATTGTAATTTAGATTTTAAAAAATTTCGAAGGCAGCCTAAAAGCAAGCCACAGATAATTTCTGTTTATCCACCAAGATTTTAAAATCATGAACATGGGAACACGGCCCTTACTAAATATTCTAACATTTCTTTAACATTTTAGTTCTGGCGCAAATTAATTTTTCTACAAGACTACAAATCCTTAGCATACTTTTGGGCGTTTGATGCTTAGTTAACTCCCATTTTTACTTAAGTACCTTTTCTTGTCTGCAACTGATTTCCACAATTCCTCCTCCCCTCATCTTTTACACAGCATGGTCAATTTCCTTTCAGTACTTTTTGTCTCCGCCACAATTCGTTGCATACTTTTTCGCGTTGTCTGTCTGTCTGCCTGACTGTGTGTGTGTGTCTACCTGCTCTTATTTGCCTGTGTCACTCCAACTAATAGCATTTCTTTCTCTGTTTATTTTTGTTGCTGGCTGTTGTTGTCTTCGCCCGCGCTACTTGAGTTGCATTTGTAATTGCACTTCACTTCAGTTCACTACTCGCAAAACAATCGCTCGAAAAAGCAGCAGACTACAAAAACAACAACAGCAACAACAACAAAACACAGTGAGACAAATTGATGGCCTCGTAGCCCGAAAAACACTCGCGAGGCAACTGCAACTGATGTCTGCAATTAATTATCGAAAGTGGGCGCGGTCGTCAAGTGGGGAAGGGCAGACCGGCAGGAGGACTTTGCCTGGGGTAATCAATGTAAAGAGCGGATATATATTTTGTTTGGAAGAACACACAGATGGGACAACTTGAGGTTATTTTTTTTCCCGTTGTTTGATTTTGTTGCAGGTGTAAATAATTGAAAGATAGTTGCTTCTGTAATTAAATACAAAAGCGTGCGGTGACTGTACGGACTTAAGGATTGTGTTCATTAGTAGAAATGGACTTACGACATCCCAACTAGTGCGGGGGAAGTGACTTACCTGCAAAGAAAAAAGAGGAAAGAAAATGTTTTAATTAAATAGAAGCAGTGGAAATTGAAATTCTCGCCATATTATGACTTCAATTAATCATCATAACAAACAATAAAAAAAAATACATATATAAATTTTACGGCATGCCTCGCGTATCGTGTGTCATGAATGCAAACACCCAGCCAGGATGGGGACGCCGGCCAGGAAGGAGCAAACAATCAAACCGAGCCTGTGGCAAAGCAATAAAAACCCAAGCAAAAAGCGAGCTGCTGGCGGATAGGAAAACAAATTAAAACATTCCTACACACACACACAGGGACACGCAAAGAAAGCGGAAAAGAAGAAGCGCCCACCCGGGAAGTTGTAGGCGGGGACACTCAAAAGAATGCATACCGAAAAACAAAAGGCCAAGTCGGAATACCGGGCCGTGTGCTGAATTGAGTCACTTCGCTAGGCTCGTTGAACAAAATCAAAAGGACATTCATTTCATAGAGTTGCCTCGGCCAGGCCGCAACTGTTGCAAATAAATTTTTGTGCCATTTGTTTGCCCACCCACTGCCGGCTGCAAATATGAAAGGAGCGCGTGCACAGTAGATACAAGGCTCTGGAAAAACACTGTTGCATACCGTTGCTCATTTTATGGCTGGCTGGCCCCGGTCTGGACTCCTGGCATTGTTTGAATGCCCGTGTAACAGAGAGAGCAAAAAAAAAAATAAAAAATAAAATGAAGGAGCCAACCCAAGCACGGTTCGGCTGCAAGTTGTGCAAATATTTGTTTAAAAACTTTACGTTGAAATGCATTTGCGGTTGAGTGCCAAACGACGAGAGTGCCGAAAATTAAAAAAAAAAAGAATGGCAAAGTCAATGCGGGCAAATTGCTTTTGAGTGTTGCCCTAGACAGCCAAAACCAGTTGGCAAACAGATGAAATGTTGCCTACTTTCGCCTGAAAGCCATAAGTAAAGCATACCGATGAAAGAATGCTATCAAAATGCTTAAAGGTTAGGCGCAAATTAATCAAATATTTAGAGCATTTGTGTAGGTAAAAGTGCTGCCCAAGTAGAGACTTAGACTAAAGTGCTGTCCAAGTGGAAATGTTTAGTTCAGTTACATAACGAGTTTAGATGGCAAATATGTTCAAAAATGGAGCACAAGTGGAAACATTTTAGCAAACTTGTAAGAGTTTTAAACCTGCATCTGCTGGGCTAAAGAACTGAATCACAAACACTGGGCGTGTTCAGCAGAGACACTTAATCATTGATTAGCTTAAAATTAACAAAAGCTTATTAATTAATATATAGCATACTTTTGAGCACAAAAAAAAGATTTTGTCTAAAAATTAAGAAAATATTTTGTAGTTACAATATTTTTGTTTAGAAATTAGTAATTCAGTAGATAAATGTTAAAAACGTTAAAAAATAATAAGAATAAAGATTGAGGAGCATATTTTTTATAGCATACGTAGTATTTAGGTAAGAAACCAATTGCCCTGTTGAATAAAAAATTTAGAAAAGTTTATTTTTAAGTAGCTTAAACTTATTATTTTTGATACCTTGACTAGTGAAACTGAGTGAAGCAATGTGGATTATGAAAAATAAGCCGTAATGAAATAAATTACTCGTCAAATATAATTTATAAAGAAAAGAACATTTCATACTGTGGGTAAAGCAGATTTTAATAGCATAAAAGAGAAATGATCAGAGGCAAGTCTCTGCGTCAGACACAGACTGATCAGCTATTAAAAAGGTTTACTAACACTTTGCATACTTTTAGGTGTCAAAAAAATGATAATTAAAATATATTCCACCTATAAATCTTAATTTAAATATGGAGGAAAAAGTAGGTCATTTAAAGTACTTTAAATAAAAATGTTTTTGATCCGAAGTCAAGCTGTTCTGTTAAATGCGCCCATTACTTAATAAACTTAGAACATATTTTTGGCAAACGTCCAGTTTCAATTATTCCAAATATTTTGAAAAAAAAAACTTTAAGTCACCAAATCAATTATTCGATATTTCGAGCTCAAGAAATATTAAAATATCTCAAGCAGGGTCAAGCAGCAATTACGGTTTGCATTTTATACTAGAACTGTTTGACTTTGTATAAAAGGGGTACATATGTATAAACTTTGGAGCATAAATATGGCTCCACCCAATTTTTTCAGTGCACGAGTAGGCAAAAAGGGGAGAGCAACAATTGGTGAATGCGGATAAAGAGAGAATCAAAAATCGGTTAAACAAAAAAGATTTAAGATTTAAATTTCGTTTTATGCTTGATGCACAACTATGGCCGCTTAATTTCTCATTCCGAGTTTGTTTACCGATATTTTCTGTTGTGCTAATATTTTTTTAAATTTAAATTGACATTTTTTTGTGGAATTAAATAATATGACAAGAAGAACTTTGCTTTTCAATGTAGAAAAAGGTCAAATTTTTGCACTAAGACATAAAAAATTGCTCATTTCGGCAAATTGGTCCGCATTTTTAGGAAGAATCAAGTTGATTATGGACGGAAAAAAACCGATGGACCCAAGCCAAAGCTGAGTAAACGAGATAGGCGTCGATTAGTGAGCTCTGCAAGCTATAAGTTGCTCAGCGCTAATCCGTTAGCAGCTCAGTGGCTTATTGGTGTCACGATGGACGGTTGTCAATGGACAAAAGTCAAAACATATCGTTTCCCAAAAATTAAAGATGGTGGCAAGAATGTTGGATCGCCATAAAGCCAGCCGGGTTAAGTTATTGGAAAAAGATAGTATTAAATTTAAAAACTATTTAAATAACACTAGGCAACATGGTCCAGTTTATAGAAGGAATGTAGTTGATTCTAGATGATTTTTCGGTGCTTAACATGCATATTTACCAAAATGAATCATCACGTCAGGAATTTTGGCAATTTGAGCCTATAGTTCGTAGAAGTGCCTTTTGGAACTATTTTAAGGCATGTTTTGTGGGCAACCTATACTTATTTGGATCACCCTATACCACCACATACATATATTCATTACCTTTTAAATAAAATATCCCAAAAAATTCTGCGATTTTTTTAAAAAATGATATACCGTTTTCAACACAAGTGTTCGAACCGACCAAATGTTTCCTTGCCCACAAGTATGCAATGGGTATGGTTAAGAACTTTTATTTTACCTTAATAAAAATTACTAGGCGATGTACTGTTTTTTGCTAAGCATACTTTTAGACAGCAAAATCAAGTCTGACATTATAGATTCTAGCAAATGTATTCAAAATGATAAATATTCGTTTAAAAAAATCAGAATATTATTTGGCTTAATTTATTTTAAAGCTAAGGAATAGTACTTTACGATAAAATCAAGGAGATTCAAATCAAACGTATTGGTTGCCCACAAAACATGACTTTAAATGGTTAAAATAAGCACTTTACCCAACTAAAGGCTCGAACTAAACAAATCCAGACGTGTTGATACATTTTTGCAAACAGAGTCGAGTTAAGGACTCGAAAATCGTTAAGAATAACCTAAAAAAAGTTGAATTTTGTTGCCTTTTGTAATATGTTTAAAATACATTTAAATTTTATTGCTTCTCATAGAACTGTTCTGGGGTAAGAATGTACCCCAAAGTCTCTCCACTTTAGTTTTAACAATTTACTGTTCTAGGTTGAGAATTAGTTTTAATCTTAAATCAGTTGGGAATTGTGAAGGCAGTTTTAAAAGGTTCTCGGTATGAGCATAGAAATTTAAAAATGGATATATTTAAATCATAATGATTATGGTAAAGGTTTTTTTTATTGATATATCAACAATTGTCATAATTTCTTAAAAAGGCCAAGCAGACAGGGAACTACAAGAACTGCTTTTCTTTGTATCAAAAACCATCAAAATTAAATCAAAGCTTTGCCAACAAACTGGTACAATATTCAATTTTCTTTATCCAAAATGGTTTGCCTATTTCTTGGCCAAATGGCAAACATTGCCTACTTTTGAAACATTTGGCCCAGTTGGTAATCCCCAAGCATTCCGGCCATGCATAATAAACTGAGCTTTACATCGTTAAGCTGTCACTCAAGATGACGACGTTCCCTTTTCCACCACCAACCCCCCCGCCTAGTGCAGTAGCAGCGCCCAGCTTGGCCAATATTTGCACGAAATTTAATGTATCAATTAAAAATTATGAAGTTTACTAATATGGAAGGGCACGTACCAGTGGAGCTGAGTGAGCTGTGCGTTGGCATTAGTGCGCCACTTGGTATGCTAGGGTTTATGTATTTTTTTGTTTTTGTTTTTTGGTTCTTTGTTATTGTATAATAAAATGGCAAAGCCGGGCCCGGGACCTGCTGAAGCTGGGCTGTGTGTGTGTTGTGTTTACCAAAGGATATTGCTGTGCATATTGAAAAGCAACGTCGTCGTAGTTGTCGGGGACGAGCTTAACGTTTGCCTTGGTCAAGGCATACTTTTGTGCTGTAAGCAATTATGCTTCCCCTTCTGTGTGTGTGTGTGTGTGTGTGGAATTATCGTCAGTGGCAGGACTTGCATCTTAATGGAAATGGATTCAACGGCAATTAACATAAGCAAATATATACAACGTTGGCCTGGGCTGGTTCTACGGCTACGGCTACGTGCTAGGCGTTTTTGCGGTTCACGGGCCAGATACCCGGTACACATACACATACGTGGTCTGTGGACTGTAATGGCCTTATCATAAGGTGGGCGTGTGTAGCTTTTGTGGTTACGACCCCCTAACAGACCTAGCCCACCTTTCTGTCGAAGAAAAATGGCTCTTTTAATTTAAATGCAAACACGTTTGACTCGGGCTCACTCTCTATGTGTGTGTGTGTGTGTGTGTGTGTAGGGGGATTTATGTGATAATCGTTTAAGTGAAAATTTAATTGCATACTTTATGGATGGGTTTTTAAAAGATTGCCTGGGCTTAGGCTTCTCCCTGTGTGTGTGTGTGGCACATAAAGCAAAATTTATGTAATTTTTAAGTAAGCCTCGCCTAGGCTTAATTGTAATGACAGTGAACGCCTAAAAGTGTGCCATAAATTTCAAGCAAATGGCCTGCCCATAAGACTTACGATATGCAGCTAAAGAAAACCAAAAAAAAAAAAAAAAACAGCAACGAAAAGAAGAAGCAATGTTTTAAGTGGCCTTAAAGTTGCCTGAAGTAAATATTTGTAATTGCCTAATACTTTGATAATCCCAACGTAAGGTATTTCTACCGTAATTATGCATTACCAGGAATTACGTGCAAATAGCCCCAAGCATGCCGCAGAGAGCGAGAGAGAGAGAGGAAGAGTCTCATTATTAATATGTTTTATTAATATTTACTTAGGTCAAGCTGACCACCTCCCTTCAGCCCCGCAACCGAAAAAGATGAAAGCTTAGTTTGTAATACATATTGCTTTAATAATGTGCCAAACAAGGGTAGACGTCGGGTCTTTCATGGTGTTTGTTTTAATGTAGCCCCGTCGTAATTGCTTGACCAAAGGATTTTTTAATTAAAAACGTTGTACGTTGTAAGTATGTTCTTTGCTTCTGCTAATAATTTACGTTCGCTCTGTTTGTTAAAATAATGAAATTTTTTATTATTAAAACCGGCAACAAAAAAAAGTGGCCCAGCCAAAAGCGCGACTTACATATTTACTTAGGCGGCAGCAAGCTAATGCGAGAAACATTATTTCATATTGTTAGCCATATGGCAAACAGAACGGAAATGGGTTTATGCAAATTGCCCCGTTTAATTATAATTTCTTAATAAGCTTAATATGAAAAAGAAAACATTGGTTGGCTGAGCAGCAAATGTCGTCTTAAATGGGTACTAGGAAATTTTGTGCCTTTCTTGTGAAACTAAACGATTTATTTTCTTTGGTTATTATTACACATATCAAATTAATTAAATTTTAACTAACTTATACACGTTATTATTGGCAAATTTTGTCAAAAAATTTTTAATTTTATATACGAGTCGAACTTGATTGTATTTTAAAATGGATTCGATGTTGTTTTTAAATAAAATTATAATTTTTGTTTGCCTTATAAAAAGTGCTTTAAATATAACATCATTGAATAAATTTCTTATTTTCATCAATTATTTTAGCTTCATATGGATCATGAGAATTTCTGGCGCGATGTCCAAAAGAAGCACCATATATGTACATACGTTCACAGCTTCATTACTGTTAACTTTTTTATAATTCCGTCATGCTTCCACTATCAGCAAATCTTAACCAAGCATTCCATGAATGTTATAAGTGTACATTTGAACAAATATTTACAATGTTATATCAAGTAGCCTTTTGATTAATCCTATAAAAATTTGGGGTTGGAATCTAGTTGTCCTCCCATAAAATTTAATGTTAATTTTCGGTTAAAAAAGACTCTTACGTTGCCAATTTACCTGTCATAAATTTAACAAAATTGCCATATTTAGTGCATATGTTAAACTATATGATTATGTGGTTTCAAAAAATATCCGTCCAATCTACTGGATTGTAGCAGATGATTTAGTTTGACAAAAACGCTATAAAAATAGAAAAACTTAATTTTGGAGTCAATTTTCCACTCTTTTACCGCGTGTTTGATTTTTCTCAGTTGCATTGACATGTTTACTATCAAATAGGCTTCATAAACCAATCAACTTATGCTTAGTGTGGCCTCTAAAAATTCGAATAGGTCAAAAAACCGAAAATATGCTTTTTCCGCTGTTTCTTGGAAATGGCTAAGATATGACTTTGGCCTATCAACTCGTTTTCAGCATGGGTAGACGAACAGTAATTAGTTTAAAATGTTCGGGATACTTTTGGCTATTGAACAGTGTAATTAGTAACTTAAACCCAAAAACCAAATTGAAAAAGCTCTTATGATTTTTCTCTCCAAATTTAAAAAAAAAAAAACACTCATAAAACCCTGTTCAAAGGTAGAAGACCCCCTTAAATCGTTTTTTTTGCGAACAGAACATTCCCTTTCCTTAAAGTCTAAAGCAGTAACCTGGTTTAAGTAAAATCGCAAATGCTCTTTACGAATCGTGTAATTTCTTTGTGGATTATTCGCACATATGTTACAATTAGTCTTCATTTTTTGTTATAAGACTTCAACCTACTTTGCTGGCCTTAATTCTTGTACTTTTAATTAGCTTCTATCTGCAGCATCACATTAATTTCCATATTACTCTTCCTCTTTCGTGCTGCTCTTCTTCAATCAATTTGTTAAGCCCCTGTTGGCCTGGTTGGGCTCAGTCGGGGCGCAATTGGACGCAGCTGCACAAACAGAGGCCAGGCGAAATATATACATATATATATACAGAAAGTGGCCAGCCAATAAATTATGCGCCATCGCCTGCGTCTAGGCTTTAAACAACAACAAAAAGTGAACATAATTTTTTGCAACTAATCCCGCTGGCCGCCGCATTAATATTTATACAAAACAAAATTTATGGCAAAATAATGGACGATGCATTTGTGTTGTGTGACACATTAATGCAGACACAGAATGTCGCACAAATTAAAATCAAACGCTAAGCTGGGGCTTAATTTAATTATACAAAAATAAAATGTCAGTAACTCAATTAAATTTTAATACAACTGCTGTGACCCCCCCTGCTCCCCTCTTCACCGTACGGCCGTCTGTTCGTCTGAGCTGAGCTAAACTAACATGGGGATCTCTCGACCGAGGCGCAGTAAAAATAAATTTTCATTTGCAATTTCAATCAGCGCTAATCCTTGGCCAAGCGCATGCGGCTGCCCCCCCCCCCCCCATATTCCTTCACTTCAATCTACTGCTGCGTGATTTTTGTAGCCTAACTGCAGGCGCTTTGTTCCTGGCGGGGGTAGCCAGCTGGCTTAAAAGTGCAAACAAAATTAAGCACGTACGTAGCTTGGTCCAGGGGCGAGATTAAAGCTGTCCAAACTGCGTGAGACACAATATATCCTTATCAAGGAGCAGGGCGGGGCTGGGCCGGGCAGCAAAAGGACACGGACTCGGACTCGCAGCAGACAGTTGTTGTTTGGCGACAATAATTCTCAATTTAAAGTGGGCCCGAGACACGAAATGAAAACATTACCAGGCGAATGCTTAACTAATCCCCATGTCGATTAAGTAAATGCCTGAACAACAGGACGGGGACAGTTCATAGGGATTAAAAGATTTCAATTGTGAAACATTTTTTTTTGTTGTTGTATTATTTGTTGCGTACTTTAAGAAGCTGAAATAGCTTTACAGCGCACAGTGGTAGGTGGGAATATAGGCAAACTGTGAACTGAACTCGCTCGGTATTCAAAAACGAGTTTACGACTGAATATGACAAGAATAATACATTTTCATACCCTGTATCCATTAAAAAGTAGGTAACAGACAATCGAAAACATTTGCCTCCCAATAATGAATATATAATCCTGATCAACATCAATTTCAGAGTCGATATAGCGTTGTCCGACTGTCTGTGTGTAAGTCTTTTTTTTGTTTGTCTATTTGTCTTTTTGTATATTTGTCTATTTGTCTATTTGTTGATTTGTAGATTTATCATTTGTCTATTTAACTATTTGTCTATTTGTCCATTTGTATATTTGTCTATTTGTATATTTGTCTATTTGTCTGTTTGTCTGTTTGTCTGTTTGTCTGTTTGTCTGTTTGTCTGTTTGTCTGTTTGTCTGTTTGTCTATTTGTCTGTTTGTCTGTTTGTCTGTTTGTCTGTTTGTCTGTTTGTCTATTTGTCTGTTTGTCTATTTGTCTATTTGTCTATTTGTCTGTTTGTCTGTTTGTCTGTTTGTCTGTTTGTTTGTCTATTTGTCTGTTTGTCTATTTGTCTATTTGTCTGTTTGTCTGTTTGTCTATTTGTCTGTTTGTCTGTTTGTCTATTTGTCTGTTTGTCTGTTTGTCTGTTTGTCTATTTGTCTATTTGTCTGTTTGTCTATTTGTCTGTTTGTCTGTTTGTCTGTTTGTCTGTTTGTCTGTTTGTCTGTTTATCTGTTTGTCTGTTTTTCTGTTTGTCTATTTGTCTGTTTGTCTGTTTGTCTGTTTGTCTGTTTGTCTGTTTGTCTGTTTGTCTGTTTGTCTGTTTGTCTGTTTGTCTATTTGTCTGTTTGTCTGTTTGTCTGTTTGTCTGTTTGTCTGTTTGTCTGTTTGTCTGTTTGTCTGTTTGTCTGTTTGTCTGTTTGTCTGTTTGTCAGATTGCCAGTTTGTCACTTTGTCACTTTGTCTGTTTGTCTGTTAGTCCGTTTGTCAGTTTGTCAGTTTGTCGACTGCAGCGCTCGTACTTGTTTGTTTTTTCAATTTGTACATTTTTTTTACCCTTCGACCACTGTGCACCGCCCACAAATATATGTAAATGTAAATTTGCAAGCCAGCGTCGAGTTTTGACAGCTGTCAGTTTTTTTGTTTTTTTCGCGCTGCTCATGAAATATTTATAAGTGAAGTGAAATTTTAATTTCTATATATTGCATAATGGAGCTAAGGAATCGCTCTCTCTCTCTCTGTCTCTCCCTACCCCACTCTCCCTTCTCTTGCACTAATTTCGGTAATTTCCTTAATGTCCTTTTGCCAAACCCTATCGCAAAAACCAGCAAAAAGGAAGCGAGCCGTAGCTGGAATAACAAGAAACCGGCCCCCAGGGCGTTTGATAGTTTAGCAGAGTGAATGAGAATTTTCGGTCCGTATGTTTGATAAAAGTTCAAAACCCTGAACTTTGAGCATGTTTAAACAACGCAAACGCAAAAATGCTGCCGGCTATTTTAGTTGCCATCCCACCCACTTTCCCCACTGCGTGGCATTGTTGTTTGGCCAAAAGTTTTCTCATGTGTGTGCGAGGCTTTGACTCAGACAGACACCCAGAAAAGGACCGAAAAATTTAATCTCTTAAAAAGTGTCTAGGGCTATGCAAGCGACTCTTGCCTTGATACGGAAATATTGTTTGTGACGCACTTTTGGCACTAATGTCTGCCGACTTCCGTCTATATAGTTTTCCTGTTGCTGCTGTTGTTGCTATTGCCCAGGCCCTAAAGGCGGGTGAGCAAGCGCCTTAATGCTTTTTGGCAGCTTTTTGCTTTTGCTTTTTAGTAGTTTCAGGCTAGCCAACTTGATTACAGTTGATAGTTTTTGGTTTTTAGAGAAGAGTTTGTTTTGTTCTTTTGTTTTTTTTTCTGTTTTGAAAGTCAAAAACGCTTAGGCACTACTTACAGTACAGTTGGCTGCAAAAAAGTTAGTTGTGAGTTACATTTTTGCATAGTTTTTTGATGATAAGAAAGGTGATGTGTATTTTGCTAGTTTTGGGCTTCTACTTAAGTTTAGGTTTGCGTCAAAGATTTGCGCGAAATATTAGGAATTGTTCTTGGTGTTGCTTTTGAAGAGATCGTGAGCCAACCTTTCGTTTCTCTAAGTGAAATGAAATATCTGCAATTATATCTGGACAATAGTTTTATTTTAGAACTGAGATAGCTGGAATTAATTGCAGATCCGTTGCTGACAAGGCAGTATGGATGCGATTGATTCAGCATCCCCCTTTTTGAGCCAAAAACGGCGGTATTGCCAATCGCTATGGAGAATGCAAAAAAACTCAGCTTGGTCCTTTCAACTGTTTCAACCCTACAAGCTGCCAGGGCAGGGAAGTCAAAGAGACTTTAAGTTTAAGGAAGATTCCGCCACTCGGAATTGTAGACTGATTTTTGTTGTACGAATTTAGTATATTTTTTTTACCATTTTGAACTTGTTTATCCTTATTAGAAATGGGTTTTCAATAATATATATTCATTTTAATATTGCTCAACCATTTTTATATGAATATGTAGAGTTAATATTTAATTCTTTTCATATTCACTTAACATACTAAATTTATTTCATTTACCAATTACGTAGTCTGTGATTTTAAAGTAATAAAAAAACTAAATGACATTGCTTTAGTTATTCTCTTGGTTGTTGCTGTTCTTCCTCCCTCCCCATAATGATAAAAAAAATTGTTTCAAGCATAACTTCCGTGTTTTTTGTCCGGTTTAGGGAGATTTTTAGAATAGATAGATATTGGGCCTATTAACATATATTTTGTTAAAATAAAACTTGATCTGCGAAAGGTTTACGTTAGTTGTGGAGCTATCGAAATATTGATAAAATATCATATTAGCATTGTTTATTCTATGTTAAATTTCACGGATGTACTCGATTTGTTCGGGGCGAATACCAACATTACAAACGGATGGTCATTCATGGCCCTGGGTGAAATAAATTCAATCCTCATCAAAATTCGCTCGGATAGACACATCCATGTAGCAGTAGAACAAGGCTATAACAGTACAGAACGGGCTAGATTGACTTAACATTTAATGCTAATATCTTTTTCTCATTTCAACTTAATTTTAAAAAGTAATTCCGCCGTCAGTTCATCGTTCAGCTGCCTGTGTGCGCGCGCCCTTTCGGTGTAAGACCAGCCTTAAGCTTCTGAAAAAAAGTCTTGCTATATTGTGATAGCAATGCTGCTGTTGATCAAGTAGTTAGATCAATTCCTTAACTGCCGATGGCGGTAGTTCTGCCCCACCGGGTCTGTCAGATGTCATCCGGTTCGAAGGACCATGTAAAGTATCTTTGAATTCGGCGTTGTTAAGTCGCTTTAATTGTAAACTCCTGCGATTCTATGTTTTAGAAAAGGATTAGCAAAACTCGACTTGGCAACCATTCCAGCTTTTCAGCAGCAACAACAACTACACCAACAGTGTCAGCCAGAACAATGGGCAAACCACCTACGTCTTCTCTTGAAAATTTTTCAGACTTTTCAGATCTGTCATACCAGTTTGGCAGCTACACCACATTCCTCCATCATTTTTTTTTGTATTATTTATTTTAACAAATTAAATCTAGTATTTAATACTAAAGTTAATGAAAAATTAACAAACTCGACTCGACTTTAATATTAAATACTGAATTCGCAAATCTTTTCATAATTTGATTTGGATCAAGCTGTGCACATTTACTGAATCAAAATTTGTCTATGGGAGGTTTTCTCCTCTCTTACATAGCACAATCTGTCACATAAACTTACAAATAACAAAGAAAAATGTATGTTTATCTGACACATAGAAGATGAGATTGTTAAGTTCGAAATAGTCTGAGCATTATATCCGAACCCAAAGCGGATTTATCGCCCATATCAAGTTCAAGTGATACTCTAAGGGAGGTTTTCTTATGTTCATGTATTTGAAATCTATTTATTGATATTAATAAAATATATGTTGCCTTCTTTTAGGCTGCTTTTAAATATATTTGCCATTGTACACAACGAACCGGGTATAATTAAACAAATCCCCGCTTACTTTCCACTTAAGTTCATAAATAAAGTAGGAAATATCCTAAGCCTTATTGCTTATATCCACCTAGATTTTAAAAACATAAACATAAGAAATCGGCCATAAGATTTATTTGGAAATGGGCATTATGTCCTTGGGGATTATTACAGGTCATCCCTTATATTTGGCTGTTTACAGAATTTCAATGGATATAAATAAAGTGCCTAAAAAATAATCTACTTTCCAATATAATTTTTATATTTTTCCATAAATTTTCTATAATTTTTTCAGATTTAGTTTTGTGCTGGAAATTTAAATACAACTTTTGATTCTTTGATGTCTGCACAAAAATTCTGCAAAAATGTTGTGAATTTTTTGCTCCCACTTAAAAGCTTGGTCCCCTGTCAACTGTTTTGTCAAAGTTTGTTTCTTTCTTTTGTTTGCTTCTTATGTTGCATACCTTAAGGCGCTCGCAACTGTATTTCTGGCTTCTGCTTTTAGCTTAATAGTGTTGCTTATACCAGATATTTGTATGCATATATATATATATTTTAAAGCGAACCCTTTTTAGATTTTTATCGAGCACAACCACTTCAAGTTAAAGGAAAAACCCAGCCTTTTTCTTTTGCCATTTTACGTGCCAATGATGACAATTGGTTTTTTCTTTCTTTGGTCGAGGCTTCGATTTTGGCTGTGTGTGTTTTGTTTTGCACGTCGTCGTCGTCAGTTTTTCGCCGCTTGTCTACAATTTCAATAAAATTTTATTAACGAATTCCGGCGAATGGTCGGCGAACGGAATCGGCGATGACAAGGCAAGAACTTTTGGTGGTAGCGAAGATGGTGGGGGGGGTTTGTATACCTCCGCACCGAAGGCGAATCGATATTATTATTACAATAACAACAACAGTGGGGCGAGTGGGGCAAGTGGGGTAACAATTGCCTGTCAGCATTGTACTTGTCGATTTTGCAGCTTACTTTGCTGGCATTGCATACTTTTAAGGCGCTTTGACAATTCTTTTTATCTGCGCCCAGGACACACGATGGCGCGCAAGGACTTGGCTTGTTTGTTTGTCATTTACGCCCCTTACCCAGTGCTAGGGCCGAAGTTGAAAGCCCGCAGTTCAATTCTCAATGGCGCAGCAGTTTTTCTTCTTTCTGTCGTCTAATGGCAACGTTTCCGCTTCGTCGTCGTCGGCGTCACCCAAAAAGTTGACATCAATTTTTGTTCAAATTTTATTATTTTCATCTTCATTTTCACAGTCCGCGCTCGAAATCTATAATTGTATTTATGTCAATTTTTCTTCCTCCTTTTTTTTTTTTTGAAATAGATGATGTGCTTAGGAGCTCTCCCGTCCAAGAGTGTGGGCGTGGCAAGATAATAATGACTTTGCTTTTGTGATAACGACTTACGGAAATGTTTGGGCAGGGCATTAGTGTTTCTCGTAAGAAATTTGTCTTGAAATGATATTATTAATAGAGCAAAGCCATGCGGAGCAGTGAGTAAAAAGCACTAGGGAAATATTTATAGGGGCGCCGGAAAATATGCAAAGCAGCGGGAAATTTATGTGCAAACTTGTAATGCAATATATAAATTAAATGGCAGGGCCAAAGGCAGTTAAGACATTTTTATGAGTAATGCGTGTAGTTGGCAATTTTCATAAAAAAATAGTTTTGCCAGTATACAGCTTTTTTTTTTAATTTGCTAAGCCCTAAAGTGGGCAACAGATTTGTCAAATTAATGAAGGAGAAATACAAGTTGGGCCTAGAATTTTATTTTGATTACGGATTTGATCGCTTCCCTGTCGTTTTGGGCTAGGAGCGTAGTAACCTGGTGACCTATGAACAGTACTACCTTTGTTTACTATAGTTAAAGGAGTAGATTAGGGTAACCACGGCTACCGAAGGCAAACAAGACGTCGCAATTGTAACAGGCTGGGAGACAGCCAGGCAGGATTCGTCACAGGTTGCCGAAGGTCGCCAGGCACAAATCGAATTGTAACGAAAACAGGCGGTTGGAGACACCAGACGGAACGCAACCACGGGCCGATAGGTAGAGGAGGCACAGAATACCAGAACTGTACAAAAATGTCAGATCGAGCCAGTAGAACAACGGGTGTTGTGTAACGGGGTAAGGATAACAAAGCTGTTCGCGACAATATCAAAAGTTTCAGAAATGGCCTATTGACCACAGAGCTTTTTGTGCAAGAAAGAGAAAAAGACAAATCGCGAATTCCAAGTCACCTCTGGAAGTACCAGAAATGGTTATACGTCAAAATCAACGCTCAATCACACTAGCGGGCAAAAGCCCGAAAAAATACGTTCACTGTTTCGAAGAATAGCGAGATGCATGTGTTCCAAAAGAATTACCTAAGTTATGCGCCATGCGTAACAAGCGAAGGAAAAGTCGCTTTGTGGCATCACAATGTTTTTGCATCACAAAAAGACTGCAACACGTGCTTGTTAGTTTTTTGGTCAAAAACAACACAGTCATCGACCGTCGGAGAACCGACGGAAGACAACAGCGGGCGTTACGATACACGTAAGGAGTTATACAGAATAAAATTTTAAAGACAAGGAAAACAAATCAACAAAACAACGGTCTAGCAACATGCGTGACGAAGTCCAGTTCAAATCCCAGTGGGGGCAGGTCATCAATATTAAAAAAAATAGAAAAAAACATTTTTTTTTTTGGTTTGGTCTTTTGTTCGATACAACCGACTGCCCGATGAACATCTATTCCGCCGCCATATTCTAGCGAACCGCGTGTTTTTTTCGGCGACGCCTGCGTACCTAATTTGAGGACATCCCATATAAAACTGGTGGGAGCGGTAAGGTGGGCGCCGGTCGCAGTCGAACCCGGCTGCCTTCCCAGGCGGGCGGCGCCAAAATACTACGGTTAATACTATTAAAGAAAATCATGTTTTGCCCCTCAAAGTATGCAATTTTTTATGAATAATTTATTTATTTTGAATTAGTTTAGGCAGCATAATATGTACATAATCCAAATTGTGCATTTACTCAGATTGTCGGACCAGTTAATGGTAAACAAAAATGATTAAGGCAATAAAAAAATAATATAAAACATAGCATACTTCAAAGAGCAAAAATCATGATTTTTAACATGTATTACACAGCTAGAAGTCGAATTTTTTCAATATCAGTCCGCGAGGAACTTTTTCCTGCCTTTAAATGGGAGTCTTATCCAAAAACACACTATTATGACCAATTCTGGAATATTACCTGAATATCCTCATATCTCGGACAATTATCGACCTAGAATTTTTCTTAAATTTTTTCTTAATCATTTCTTAAAGTACTAAAAATCTGCAGAATAGTTGTGCTTTTATGACATTTCCCCACTCTATTTAATTTAATATTCAACATTTTCTTTTTCTTAAAAGTCTGAACTTAAGTCATTGTTTTTTCTTTCAACTTTTCGTCTTATTGTTTGCTTTACCCAAACGAGAGACATCAAACTTGAGCATGCCGAAAAGTATGCAACACTTTTGTGCCAAAATCACGTCAGCATTCAATTTCGCTCGCCTCCATCTTGCTCTCTCCCGCTTGCTTCCCTACTTGGACAGTTCGTGTGCCTCATTAAAGTTTATGCTTCGACTCAACTCCTTCTTGTCTGGCAAGCGAATTGAAGTTTGCTCATCAACTGAGAACGTGCCCATACATTGATGATGCGTTTCGTTGCCGTTCAATAAGGTTTGGGTTTATGCAAACAGACGTGCATTAAATTAAGTAGCCGCCACATTGGACCAAACCGAATGCAGTTGCTGCACGTAGACAAAAAAAAAAGAAAGAAAAGACAATGTTGTGAAAAAGGAGGGGGTGGGGACTACCTGGCGAATGTTTGCCCTTAAGCAAGTCTATTAAAAGTATAAGAAAGAACGCAACAAATTGTACCAGCAGCGGCAGCTGCAGCATTTTTATGTGTTGCGACATGGTTGAATGTCATTTTTTAATGACAGTACAAAAAAACGGAAACCAGGAAATTTATAAGTTAAAAGCAGTGAAGACTGCGTTTTTATGGGCGGAAAGCAAGCCATTAGGAATGACTCTTGTTTTATGTGCCTAGGAAATGTGAGATTTTTTTTTTTGTTAAATCTTAAAGTTGACGCCTTAAACAAAACGTGATGTCAATAACCAAACAGGTAGCGCGTTTGATTGCCGCGTGCCAATTTCACTGTCAAGAAAATTAGTTTACCCAAAAATGCCGATGCCGATGCCTGTCTGTAGGCAATACCAGAAATTGTATGTGGCAGGCGTTGTTTGGATTTGCGCCGCTCAAGCAAAATTGAAATTGATGGAGGCTGAAAGTTGGAGCAAATCAATATCCCAGTATATAAAGGGAAGGGAGAGAGGTGGTGAGCCACGACGAAGGGTGTTTGTGTGTCTAATATGCTAAACATCACTGATTTAGTGGTGGATGAGTTTGGGACTTGCGGGCTAAAAGATTTATGCTGCTTTTTGGCTTAAGAAATAGGAAAATACTGAGGAACACATATGCCAATGGCGGAAAAGTGTTAAGCTCTACTAAATTAGTTGTGAATTTGAGTTATTTATAATGATTAGTTTTATACAAAGCATAATACTTTGGTTTGGGAAATACAAAAATAGCACTAATGACTAGAACTAAGCTTAAAATGTCCTAGATATATATTTTTTTGAAGCCGTTAAATATTTGTAATGGACTGAGAAAAAAAGGAATATTTTTTTTATGATCGAATTAATTTTTTTATTATATATTGTCAAATCCTTTTTTTTATCCATTTGATATTATACATAAATAAATAATAACCGGCTTTACAGCTCCAAAGGGCCAAGTCGAGCTTCTCTCAATCTCTAGGTCATTCAATTGGATATTACATAATATTAAACAAATATTAGTTATGAATTAAATGGAGCTGAAAAACTTCTAAATGATATAATAAAAGCGATTCCAAATGTTTTAAAAATTCATTAAACTCCTAAATTTGCTAAATTTTTTGAGATTAAGCTTCGACTTGAGAATTCAATTCAAGGGTATTTTATGCTTAATCCCCTCTTACGTTAGTCTAGCAAAATCAAATATATTAAATTTTCATTATAAGGTGATAAGTATCTCCTTCCAATTTTCAACCATATCTTTGGAGTTATAGATAATGAACCAAGCATAAGAGATTTTTATCCAGAGGCAGACTGTTTTGATATTTTATGCAGAATGCAAGCCGGTGCTTAATCGACACTCCACTCAACACTGCCCTCACATATATTCAAAATCAATTTTTGAACCCATCTGGTGGCTTAAAACCTCTTAAAGACATTGAACCGAAAAAATAATAATTTTTCTTAATTCAACAAGGTTCAACTATTTATAAATGTTTAATTTTATTTTTTTTTTTTGCATTTTTTTCAACTGACAACGTTAGGCGCAATTTAAAACGGAAGACGGTGACCTGAGGTTAAGCATATTGGTATCGACTAAAAGCTTAATGTATAACCTATCTGTCGATAAACAACAGATCGCAGCAAAGCACAATAAAATCCGAAATTAAACAGAGAAAGGAAATGCTGTTTCTTCCACGGAGATGTCAAAGACTCACAACAATAAAATAAAAAGAAAACAATCCCATTTTGGGAAACCTTCGGCTAAAAAAAGCATCAAATTCATAACATGGCTTTTCTTTGTTGTTGCTGGGTGTAGGGTCAGGTTCTTTTTTCCACAATTAAAAAAAAATTTACTTAAAATACACAACACGAGAGGGCAAGCTAACTTCGACTGTGTCGAAGTTTTAATACACTTGAAAAACTTTACTCCAACTGATTTAACCGGTAAAATATATATAAGATATAGATATCAGATATTTAAAATTTTTAAATCACTGATAATAAGAATTTGATACCATAAAAAAAACTTTTCTTAGTAAAACACATTTTCCGACCGATCGGTCCTATGGCAGCTATATGCTATAGTCATCCGATTTTGATAAATTTTTTCAAAATTATGTGAAAGCATATAAAACTAATATATACCAAGATTGGTGACGCTACGATAGAAAACAAAAATGTTTTTCTCACTAGAACTAGTTTTTTGACCAACCGTTTCAATGGCAGCTATATGCTATAGTCATCCGATTTTGATATATTTTTTCAGAATTATGTGGAAACATATAAAACTAACATATACTAAAATTAGTGATGCTACGATGGAAAACAAAAAAGTTTTTCTCACTAACACTTGTTTTCTGACCGATCGTTCCTATGGCAGCTATATGATATAGTCATCCGATCCGGCCGGTTCCGACATATTAGTTGCGTGCAGTAAAAAGAAGATTCTGCGCAAAATTTCAGCTTGATAGCTTTAAAACTGAGGGACTAGTTCGCGTAGAAACAGACAGACAGACAGACGGACAGACAGAAGGACAGACAGACGGACAGACGGAATTGAACTCAGCTCGTCGTCCTGATCAAGAACATATATAGTTTATGTGGTCGGAAATGAATATTTCTATGCGTTACAAACTTCTGGGCAAAATTAATATACACTTTTCAAGTGTATAAAAATATGTTTGATTTCGAATATAAAATACAGATTTTTGCTCGTCTCTGTTGCTTTTAATACTTTGCAGTTCCTAACTGTTTAAGGTATTGATTGCTGGAAAGGCACTTGGCAAACCTGCAATCTTCTGCAAAAAGGCTACTGAAGTCTCGAAAGTATATGAAACAGTGCTGCATAACTAACCAGCTTTTTTTTTTAGTGTAAATGCATAAGTTGTTTACGTTGTTAGTAAACACAACGGCCGGCTATACTAGCTAAGTTGAGTAAGAAGTTAAGAAATCATTATAATACACTTTCAGCGGTGACACTAAAATTCCTAAAGACTATGACGCCAATTGGCTTATAAATTCCTTGGAAAATCCGTCGGTGCCACAGAACTTCAAGAGATTTTAAATTCTTGTTCGAAAGTCTAGTTGAAATGTTTGTGTATTGAATTATGATCGAACTATAATAAAAGGGTTGCGTCTCTGGCAAAAAAAGTAGACCAATTTTTAATCATAATTTGTCTTGTTGGTTCACATGAGTTGATAGATTATACATTTAAATTTTAGCATAAATTCAAAGCAATTTCTCCAAAAAAAATAAAGGTAATATTTAAAAATATTTTTCGCCTATCATTCAGCTACACTTGTCAACCCTAAAGAGTAAATACATTTTTTGTGCATGAAATCTAATAAAGATTGGTTTGCGTATTGACTTTGGTTGATTAAGCAAAATCTATTTACAATATATGAGAGGTTTGAATTTATGATGAAAGAAGCATTGTTAAGTCATTGTTTTAAGTTCGTATAAATTAATTTTAAAATATAAGCAGATAGAAGAAAGAGTTTAAATTGCAATTCTGTTTAAAATGCCTTAATTTATTTTATCTAAGTTTTGCTTGCCCCATCTAGCGTATGTCTCTTCTACTTATAACACCGATTTAAAAATTGTTTAAACGCGCACATAAGTATGCTTTAGCGCGCAGCCAAACACAAGAAAAAAAAAAGAAAGCAAGCAAGCAAGTACAATACGCACGCACCCAACACAACAACTAACAACAAGGAACAAACCGGCAAAACACAATCAGGTTTTTCTACAATACTCCTCCTCCTCCCCCCCCAACCCCCTTTCCCCTTATTTTCTGCTATTGTTAGCAGCTGCTGCACATTAGAAATTCAACTTCTCGTCTACTTTTAGGCGCTGAGCAACAATGGCGTGTGAATTAAAATAGAAAGGCGAAGCAACAGCAGGAGCAGCAGCAAGGTGCTAGAATGTGTGCGTGGGCTTTGCTCAAGCGTTAAGAAGAATCCTTAGCATCCAACTTGGCGCCATATTGGACGCCATTTTTGTCAAGTCGCATTAAGGCGACAGTTCGTTCTGCTCGTCTGCTCGTCGACAGCAAATTGAACGGCCAGCCGAACGAAATTGTTGTATAAATAAAAGCATAATTGATGCGAGCAGAGAAAAAACATTCGCATATGTTGCGCCAATTCAGCCATGAGCAGCCGCAGCAGCGAAAAACAAAAACGAAAACGAAAAAAGAACTTCTTTTGCATATTTTACGGCACTCGTTGCGCTCGCTTCTGCGAAATGACTGTGAAAACAGGTTCGCATATCATTTTTTTTTTTTTTTTGGGAGTCTTTTCGTATTTACTTTGCACTGTTCCCCCATTTTCTTTTATTGCCCGTCTGAGTGTGTGTGTGTGTGTGTGTGGGTGTTGTCAGCTTGCAGATTTTCTTATATTCGTTTTTTTTTTTACACATGGCGAGAAATTAATTTGAAATTTAAATGCGCATTGAGCACAAGACGTCTTTGATGATGATGATGGCTGAGCAATTTCGCTTTGCTTTTGGAACATGTGTTTTTCGCTGTGTCCTGGCATAATGAGCGGGGCGTGACAATGGTTTTTCTTTGGTTTACTTTTTTTTTTATTATTGTATTTTTGAGGTGTTGAATTGATGTTTGATAGATGTTTTGAAGTAATAAAAAGGCGTGGGCAGTTTTTAGGAATTTATTTAGAATTTACATGCAATGTTTTATATGAATGAAGAAATTCTAAAATGTTAGTTAAAATTTAATTTATGAACTGGATTATTTTGATTGAAATATAGAGAAGAATTTGATCTCAGTTGCGTTTATTGCTCTTATAAAGGAATTTAAGGAAATTAGAAGCTTTTATTAGGTACCAAAATGTACACTCAAAAAAAAATCAAGAACTTTGTACTTGAATCCAGTACAAACGGTGTCAATACTAAGTATGTAAATACTTGATTCAAGTACAAAGTTCTTGTATTATCTGAGTGCACATTTAGGTACATAATGGTGTCAATATTAAGTATGAAAATACTTGAATCAAGAACAAAGTTCTAATATCAAGTACGATTTTATTAATCCCGAAATACTTGATTCTAGACCGTTTCGAGATATATTAAATACATTTCGAACTATATTACGATTTTTTTAAAATCTTTTTTATGTCGTAAAAGTCTTGAGTCAATCCCAATGAACTCTTAAAAGAAGAATTTGCGTTCTTAAAAAAATATAAATATATTTTTCCACGAAGTTTAAGAAATTCTTAACATTCTTGAATCAAATAAAATCGGTGTCAATAGAACGGTAAGTATAAATATTTGATTCAAGTACAAAGTTCTTATATTAAGTACGAGTTTTCAATCCCGAAGTACTTGATTCTAGACCTTTTCGAGATTTATTAAACACATTTCGAACTATATTAAGATTTTTAAAAAATCTTGTTTAGGTCGAAAAGTCTTAAGTCAATCCCAATGTACTCTTAAAAGAAGATTTTGCGTACTTAAAATAATAACAAAATATTTTTCCACGAAGTTTGACAAATTCTAAACAGTCTTGAAAGCAAATGTGCTTCCAATTAGCGATTGAAACGATGCCTTAGTATCGAATCAAATATGGCTGCATAAATCTTTTTGCCTTGAGCTAATCAATGTCCAAGCAGTTAAAATAAAAATAAATAAATAAAAGGTTCTTGGTTTAGGCCCATTAAAATTTAATGATTATCTCTTTAAGCCGTTTCTAATTTTTTTTTGTAACGATGGCATTGTATCAAATTAAATATGTCTGCAAAATCTAAATGGCTTGAGCTAATCAAAGTCTAAGAAGGTATAACGCTAGGCCAGAAATATACAATCCCTCGATAAGTAAAGTGATAGAACCGGTTGGGAATTCAAAGTACAGATTCGTGTTGAAATATTTAGCATTTTTCATTGCATACTTTTTTGGCTTAATGTAAGAAATTTTGTACTTGAATTAAGAATGCGTTTTCTAGAATTTTTCGGCTAACTGTAAGTACGAAAAATTCTTGATTCAAGAATGTTTGATCTCATTTAAACAAAATTAAGGGTAATTTTGGTTTTAAGAATGTTTCATACTTAATTTAAGTCCACCCAAGAAAAAAATATACTTGAAATTTTAATTAAAAACCGGAATAAATTCCCTCCTGATCGAACTAGAAGTCTGCCTGACTTTTTTTTCTCAGAGTAACGCAAAAACAATTCGCTCTAAAACACACAAATTTATTATGTATTTTGCGAGGTTTGTAAACATCAGAGATGCCCAAACAAAGCATATGACAGAGCAAACACCAATACATATAAAGAATATCTCAGCTGTGAGTTTTTTTCAAACGAAGTCAAACATTCATGACTTGCACTCGCCAACAAAGTTGTTGTTGTGTTTGGGCAGCCTTAGCCAAGAGAGTGAGAGAGAAGAAAAGATTATTGGCTTGTGGTTATAGTTGAATGCTCTCGCGTATGCCGCAAGCTCTGTCTGTGAATTCGTATGCTCGCATTTAAGTGGAGAGCGAGACAACAACAAAAGAGCACAGAGAGTATAGAAGAGTTCATATTCTAAATTTAAATGCTTAACCTAAATAATTTCCACTTTCCACTGTTTAATCTAGCTTTCAGACTTCAAGTAGCCGCCAGGGCAGGGGCCTATGCAAATATTAACCCATTTAGCTGGAACCCGCCTTTGACAAACAATTTCTAACAAAAAAAAAAAATATGCTAATTGCCTAATTTATGCCACAAGTGCGGGAACTCATTTTCATTTCAATGTAATTTCAAATATTTATTTATTTGCTACAGTTGCCTGACCCACCTTCTCCTCCTCCTCTGCTGCTGCCTTAGTTCTGCGTCCATTTGTACGCTTTTGCGCTTCGTCAATCAAAAGCATTTAGCTAAAAGAACCAAAGCTTTAATGCATGCGCGCGCTTTCATTAACAAGCAGGACCCAGCCACGCCCAGTTCTAAGCTGAGGGCTGGAGTGCGAAAAAAAATCGCATCAGCGGCTTATGCAAATGTGTATGTGTGTGTTTGTGTGTTGAGTGAATACGAAATTATTGTTTACAACTGTAAACTTTTTTTTCCCTCTGGTTTTTAGAAAAACGTTTGCAAACCGCACTAAAAGCGACTTATAACATGTTGGAGTGCCAAGAGATTAACAACGAAACGTGTGATGGGGAGTAGTCCATTCCAGTCCAGTCCAGAATCCAGTCCGGTATTTTTTCTCTTCCCTGTAAATTCCTTTTTAATGAGTGCTCCATAAGCTGCTTAAGGAACGAAATGTTTTTTAAAAGCATTTTCGGGTTCTACTTTCCTTCACCCCCACACCCACCCACCACCCCTCTCTTCAACCATTCAAACTTTGTTAAGCTTGAAATTAACTTGCGGTTTTGCAACTTTGATGCCTGCAGGTAGGCAATCAATTTTTTCTCCTAGTTGTTGCACTTGGCCCTATAATTAATGTATGCATGGTGAGAGGAGCAGAGACGGGGGGTAAAAATTTTAAACTTAACAACACACAGCTGCCGTCGTTTTGCGCTAATTACCTGACTACCAGAGAGTCGTAATGCCAAATTGCAATTACAACTTGGCTAAGGGTGGTGGGTCGCTTGGCTAAGGGGCCAAACTGACATTAAAATGTTTAATGCTCAGGCAGGCAAAAAAAAAAAAAAAAAAACAGAAAGAACAAAAAATACAAGAACTTGCTGCTGCTCATCTTAAAAATTGCCCAGGTGAAAAATTGCAGCTGTCGTTGTTAGTCCTCAGCCAGCCAGGTTGGGTCAGACATTCCAAGCGTGTAACGCCTTAGGGCCAAGAGTTGGGTGGGGGGGCGGAGTTGGCTACATGGAACACGGGCGGAGTAAACTGGGATGGGCGTGGCATAATTGGAAGTGAAGTGCAGTTGGTTGTAGGCCTTAAGGCTGACTTGGGGTTGCCAATGTTAAGTGTGTGTGTGTGTGTGTGTGTATGTGGACTGGAGAAATGAGTTTTAATTTAAGCTAAAAATGTTCTGCATATTTTCTATATTTTATTAATTCAAAATGTCAACTTATACTATTATATGCTGACCTAAGAATGAGAAATTGCTGGAAATTAATCTTTAGTCGAGTTTGGACAAAAAAAAAAATTAATAAATGAAAGATAGAAAATTTAAGAGGATATTCTACAGTTGGGTGTCTTTTTATTTATATATTTAATTGAAAAAAAAATTACGAAACATAAATGTATATACCAGCTTAATCCAAAAAATATTTAAATTTATTTCATACCAAAAATTTTGACTTATTTTTTAAACTATTTTAAAACAGCTTGTCATCGATTTTAAACCAGTAGAAAACCAAATTTAAGCTTGGTACTGAGTTCGCTCTAATTTTCCTTTAGCTGTCAAATTCCCATGTACATTTCCATTATGTCGAACGGGGCCGTCGACCCCCATTTGAAGTGAAAAAATGTCAAAATAAAACGGATTTTTATTTTGTAAGTTGGCTTAACTTACAGCCCTATAATTGGTGCTAAGGTTGATTTTGAGCAATTTTTTTTGAATTCTCACAGGACAAAAAAGAAATGTTTTTTTTGCGACCAACAATTCAAAAGCCGACTTCAGCGAATTTTGAGGCAATATTTCAAGGTGTTAAATTTGTAAAATATTTTGCATTGATGTCACCTTAAAAAGGTTTTAATTTTACCCAAAAAATACCTTATACTTTTTAAAAAATCTAATTTTGAGCACTTTCGCATGGGACATGTCGCACGCGACATTTTTTTCATCATGGTAATTAAGTTATTTTAGTTGCTCTTTTGTCCAAATTATATTAAACAAGCTTAATGGTAATGTTTTTAAGTCAACAAAAGATATCAATAAAGGGCATAGCAGAATAAGCATAGGAAAACTGCCCCCGCAGTTATCAGCACCAAATTTAAAAGTTTGATAAAAATCTATAAGAAACTCACTCTCCCAAAATTGTAGTCTCCTAATCGCAATTGGACGGGAGTTATGAGGCTGGAAAGTTAAACAGAAAAACAGTTTTTTCTTAAGAACCGCTTGACCGATTTTGATGGGTTAAATATATGTTGTAAGTGTTCAAAATGCAATTTTGAAAATATTTTTTGCAGATTTTTATTACCAAATCTTTGGTCCAAAAATGATGATTGAATTTTTCAAATAATTTTTTCGCGGTGATAATCTTTTTCTACACCTCCAGTTTATTTTCTGTATTTTACATTAGGATATCCCTAATAACATATAATTTTTGCAATTAGATCGCAATTGGGCCTCATGGTGAAAAACAATTAAACATGTAAAATATAATTTTACATATGGGATACTCCATATCAACTTAGTCAATTTTTTTGATGTCTCCAAAAAATTTTTAATCGTTGTCAAATAGAAGGACTATATATAGATGAGAATACCTTTAAATGGTTTTCCTCCACCGTCGATAGTTCTCAAGATAATGCGAAAAAGACTTGAAATTTAAAAAAATATCATAACTTTTGAACGGAACATCGGATTAAATCGATCCAAAGACAAATTCTAGTCATTTTCACGTAAACTTTTCGAAAAAAAATATGGGACAACTCTTAGAGCTATCTAAAGACGGTTTTTAAAGAAAAAAACAGTTTTTATTCTTTTTCTTGGAAAGGGCCAATACTTGATCCGAATATTTTTTTTCAAATTCAGAATATATGTATGTAACTTAAAAAAGTTGTTTCAAGATGGAAGACAGTGCGAGTAAACGGGAATAATTTTGTTTTGTTTCAAATTTTGCGTTTTCGCTCTTTTTTCCGAATATAATGTATAAGAGTTAACCTAGAAAATTCACAATTAAAATATTTTTTTGCACTGCATTATTAAATTTTAATTACCCAAGGAAATATAAACATAAAGGCAAAGACGAAAAAGAAATTAAAAAAAACCATTGATATAGATAAAATATAATTGTATATTTTTTAAAAGATGAAAAAACACGCGCTTTTATTTGTTTGCATGTAAACTTAATTGAAAAAACAGCGATTAAAAATTTTTTGGAGACATACAAAAAATTGACTAAGTTGATATGGAGTATCCCATATGTAAAATTCTATTTTACATGTTTAATTGTTTTTCACCATGAGGCCCAATTGCGATCTAATTGCAAAAATTATATGTTATTAGGGATATCCTAATGTAAAATACAGGAAATAAACTGGAGGTGTAGAAAAAGATTTTCACCGCGAAAAAATTATTTGAAAAATTCAATCATCATTTTTGGACCAAAGTTTTGGTAATAAAAATCTGCAAAAAATATTTTCAAAATTGCATTTTGAACACTTACAACATATATTTAACCCATCAAAATCGGTTAAGCGGTTCTTAAGAAAAAACTGTTTTTCTGTTTAACTTTCCAGCCTCATAACTCCCGTCCAATTGCGATTAGGAGACTACAATTTTGGGAGAGTGAGTTTCTTATAGATTTTTATCAAACTTTTAAATTTGGTGCTGATAACTGCGGGGGCAGTTTTCCTATGCTTATTCTGCTATGCCCTTTATTTTAAATTAAAATCTAAAAAACAAACATTTTTTAAAAATATTGGATTGTCCTTTAACTTTTTTATACATTTGCAACTATATTTTATTCGCCGCCATTTTTGCTCATTAAAATTTAATTAATCAAGAAAGTTTGATTTTACAAAAAATTAACATGTATGTAACATGATTTATTTTAATTTCACACTTACGATGTCGCACGGGACCAACTTTGTATAAGCACCAAGATCACAAATCTTTGAATTTTTTAAAAAGGTTTTTTTATTTAAATCATATAAAATATCTTTATTTGTGCTTAATATTGAATAAGACTACTGCATGTACCTTCGACGCACTGATAACAATTGTTATTTTTCAATGTCGCACGGGACATCGAAATATGCGTTAATGCAAATCATAAAATGGAGAGAAAATTCGGTCCCGTCCCGTTACTAACTCTAGTCTTTTCCGTACCGATCGGGATCGACGATAGGTTGTCGCGACCGGTCCCGATCCCAAACCCAAATTTTAAGTTCAATTCCGTCCTGATTCCAAAGATTTTTTATAACCCGCGGAAATCCCTAAAATTCCCGACGCCCGCCACTGGCGAGAAGTGACTTAAAATAAAACATAGCTGATCGACCCGTCCCAAGTTAACTGTTAAATACCGACAAATTATTATTATTTTTTTTTAAATCTACAAAGGAAATATCTGTTAAATTCCTTAAAGGGAAATTTGATCGCCTCTAGTACAAAGCTTAAGCCGGTAAAATCGGATTGTTAGAGCGAATCTTAATAATGAGTTACTCAAATTAAGCTGGGCTACTAGAATATAATTCTTTTTCTAAGCTGAATTACTTGAATGGTTTTTTTTATGGGGGATTCAAAGTGCACTTTAAGTATACTCGGAAAGAGCTATAATCAGGTATGTCCTGTTAGTCTATAAAGATTTCCGTATAAACTACTGCATTTCGAACCAAACTTGAATGACTTTAAATTACTCATACGACACGTACACCAGATCAAAATTTGTTTACGTTGCAATCGCTCAGTGACTGAACTTCACTTAGAATTTTGAATCGAATTTACAATCAAATTATCGCTGACTGCCTTTAAATAAAACAAATTTATATAAACAGGCAACACTGTGTATGAGTGATACTAAAATACTTAGGAGCCTCCTAAAACTAAATTGTTTCTTATTTTGTTTTTTATACCATTATAAAAGAACATAAAGAATCTGTTTGAGGGGTAAGAGCATGGCCTTACAAATTTCATACCCAGTAGGCCAAGTCTAATGTACACAAATATGACAGATTTGTATTGAAATTTCCCTGAATTGAGTTAATGCCAAATTCGAATAAGACTTCCAAAACACTTCTTCAATTGACGATGCAACGATCCAGTACTAAGTCCGCATACGAAACTTCTAACAAAACGCTTTTGTAAAAAATTTTATTGGTTATTTCTTAGCTGTCGGCTTATTTTAAAGCTAAAGGTTGCAAAGTATTAGCAAATACTCGGAATCTACAACTATCTTCGAAATATATGGTAACACTAATAAATGCTGCGGCCCAGCTTGAATGTTGTGCCTTTAGCGTGATGTCACCCAGGCTAATGGCCGTTTTCTCATCTTCATGGTTTTAAAATCTAGGTGCTTTTTGAGAAAAATTTTTACTGCCTACTTGTAGGACGCTTTTAAAAAATATTTTATAGGCGGCCTACAAGTAGGCACACATATTTTCCTAAAAAGCACCAAAGATTTGAAAGCAATGAAGATGAGAAACAGGCCCTAAGTATTCTCGCAGCTTCAGTTCGAAATACGGTATAAGCGATTCTTTTGGTTTCTAAAACATATTCCAAAAATACCCTAATATCATAACATCATTTTTTGCATACAACATTTGTACGTTTGCCCTCAATCAATGCCAACCCTTTTTACAGCTTTACATATTAAAGTTGAGCAAATATATGCACAGATATAGCCGCCGGATATACTTTGATTTGCTGTATATTGACAGCAATCAGCTGTAAAAAACCCCCCCAAAAAAAAGAAAGTGAAAAAGCTGCCTCCGAAATTGACTTAAGCTGGGGCTCAATACTGTTTGCTTGGTTAGAATTGGTTATAAGGTTGTCGGTTTTGTTTGTAGTTGCGCCTGACTTTAGGCCATGTTTTTGAAGTTATTTGCCAAAGTGGAAACTGTTTAAAAATTGCTGGGCCCTGGGGCCACTGACATTGATTTTTCCCCTACGCAAAAGACAACTTTTGTGTGTAATTACGCTCAACTCTCAGCTGTCCCGGGGCCCCGTCTCTTCCGTCAACTTCCGCCTAAGTAAACACATGATTTCTCTAACGCTGCTGCTGCTGTTGTTGTTGTTGTTGATGTTGATGCTGAGGCGTTTGTTTAAAAACGCATCTAAATTGCAAATTAAGCAACAAATTTCATCAACAATATTTGAATTTGAATTTAAATGCGCGCAAAGACGACAACGACGAGTTTGAAGAGCCGAACCCGCAAACACACAAAAACCAAAAATGTAAAATTCGTTTTTGCGAAAGTCTTGGGATTGCACTTGGCTGTAAACACCGAAAATACAACAATGCCAACCATTTCCAAACCCCCCGCCCCTCCCCTTCAGCATCTTCTCTAGGGTTTGTGTATTTGCTTGTTTGTTTGTCAAAAGAAGCAATTTACGTGCAAAATAACTCAAGTGTCATGCAAATTTCATTTATTTTGCACAAGAAGAAAAATAATTCCCAACCAACCGACCAACCAATTCCGGCCATGTTGTCATACTAGAGAGTTTGGATGGGGAACTCAGGCATAATGAAGTCAACAAAAAAAATGTATTTCTTATAAAAATACAAATTCACTTGCCCATTTAATTTAATTCTAATTTTATTTAAAAAAACATCCAATGTGGCTCGAGGGGCACTTGTGGCTTAAATCAAGTTTCGTTAAGTACATTTTCAGGTTTACAAATATTGTTCAAACTTACCGGCATAGTTTGACTTCCGTGTAAATTGGTTATGGCTGACTGAGCCTCCTGTTGCGAACCAAATTTAACGAAAGCGCAGCCTGCAAAAGAATTGAAAAGAAATTTATTGTTTTAAATATTGAATTTAACATAACCATAAACATTTCATAAATGCCTATTTAAGTGAATTGGTTAACTCAAATGGCCATGTCCAATGGCTCGACATGTGGGCCGACCATTTAAATAAAATTTTAAGTGCAATTAAAAAACATTTTCAGCCCCCCAAAGAATACAGCAACACGCCCCCCCAATTTATATAAAAATAATAGTCGGCGGCCCGTTTGGATGTAAAATTCATACAAAAAAATAAAAAAAAATCGCTGCACTTGCTCGCTCATTATTTTGTAATTTGTGCGGCAGCTGCTGCTGCGTGTGAGTTGGCAATGGAGGAGAAAAAAACGCACGCAGAGTGTCTCTCTCACCAATGGCATAATTATTAAAAATCATTTATGCTAATTTAATATACAGAGTAATAACCACAAAAAGTAAAGACTTGTCAAGAAGAGGGTGGGGAGGTGCGGAGGACGGAGCTTAAGCGCGGTTTATGCCTCATGTAAGTTGATACTTTGCGGTGCTTCAACAATATTTACATTTACAATAACCATGCAAATCTACAAAAGCTTAGCTCACACATATGGCAAACATAATTTGGTTTTAAATTGATATTAACCAAAGTTAAATTTCAAATTTGAAAAGCCTTAAAATAGTTTTTAAATACAAATTTTATTTCTAGGACTGAATTCGATTTATTAAAATTGCAATTATCCAATCAATAGGCCCTGTTCCGAATTTCGAGTCGATTTTCGTATAAACGTTAGTATCTTGCCATTGAATTCAATATCGTTATATAGAAGGTGACAAATAAACCTACGGTTACTAGATCAGGTATAAGAAAACTCGGAATTGTTTGAGCAGCTGAAACCGACTGCTTAATTCCAAGTGAATTCAATTTGAGAGAAAAAAACAACGTAATCTAGTAACCACAGATTTGATTGTCACTTGCATATACTTTTATTCAACATGAATTCGAAATACAAACGTTTACACGAAAATCGACTCGAAATTCGGAACGGGCCCCATAATCTTTAATTTTCATATTAAGAAGCAGTGATGCGTAGGAACTAATTTATTTTCAACAAACAATGGAGGAAAACATGAGGAGAAAATAGAAGGCTTACATCGGCTACGCCGATGTTTTAAATACCCTTGCAGTTTTTCAAAGGCGCTACCATTGATAACAAAAAATTTTTTCTCACTAGAATTAGTTTTTAGACCGATCGTTCCTATGGCAGCAATATGCTATAATCATCCTATTCCGATAAATTTTTCCGGAATTGTGTGGAAGTATATAAAACTAATATATACCACGATTGGTGATGCTACGATGGAAAACAAAAAAGTTTTTCCCACTAGAACTAGTTTTTGGACCGACCGTTTATATGGCAGCTATATGCTATAGTCATCCGATTTTTATAAATTTTTCCAGAATTGTGTGAAAGCATATAAAACTTATATATACCACGATTGGTGACGCTACGATGGAAAACAAAAAAATTTTTCTCATTAGAACTAGTTTTTGAACCGATCGTTCCTATGGCAGCTATATGATATAGTCATCCGATCCGGCGGATTCCGATAAATGTGCAGCCTATGTGTATTTAAAGACTTTTTGCAAAGTTTGGTCAAGATAGCTTCAAAACTGAGGGAAGAGATAGCATAGAAACAGACGGAAGGACGGACAGACGGACAAACGGAAATGAACTCAGCTCGTCATGTTGATCAAGAATATATATACTTTATGTGGTCGGAAATGCTTCCTTCACTGCATTACAAACATCATGACAATTTTAATATACCCTCTGCAAGGGTATAAAAAGTGCCAATTAAAGCAAAAAGTTATTTCGATCATAAATATATTTAAATAATTTAATATAATTTTGTAAAAAATATCCGTCTTCAGTGGACAAAATTTTAGTCGGGTCCCGAAAAAAGTTGCTTTTAAAATTTGGGATCGGGATCGAGACGGGTCGGTAAACCTATGCTCGGGATCGGTACGGGATTGTATTTAATATTGGGTATCGGGATCGGTACGGGTAGAGAATAAAATTTAAAATTTGTCTAAGATAGACTAGGCTCGGATCGGGAACAAATTTTTTTTCCCGCGTCCTTCTCTTGTTACTGCCCAAAAAATTTACCTTAGGTAGGGCAAATGTTAAGCGACTGCCTTAAAACTCAGATAAATTAAGTGCCAAACTAGGAAAATCTTCAAAATTTCGCCAAATTTATGGTCCCTAGATGGGAACCCAAGGTTTTAGTTGGAAGCATTATAATATTAAGCGATAAAGAAAAAATCCACTTCCAACATTTAATTAATTTTTAAGCGACAAGCCTTCATACTACAGTTGAATTTAATAACTAGATCTGTAAACCTTCTAAAAATCGAGAGGGTGTTTTCTCCGTGAAACGAACCCGCGAAACTTTTTGGGTTTAGGTTCAGGGAGCTGGTTTATAAGGTCGGTAAACCCAGGTTCAGGTTAATTTTTTTTTTTTTTTTATTCAGAAAACAGTGAAGTTCAAGTCAAATTTTGTTTGCAAAACACTGCGGAAGCAGAAAACTTATGTAAACCAATCCATTCTCTGAAATTTGTGCACAATATGAGGGAAATAAAAAGCATCTACAACAGGTCTGGCAAGCCCATAGTCACCTGGGACCGAAGTCATGTTTCAGCACAGAAAATCAAATGCCATCAAACCAAATTATACAATTTAAAGAGTCATTACGATAGGAGCCATGCCAGAAATCTATTCACTTACTTGTAGGTGACCGAATAAAATATGAAGGAAAATTTAAAAATTGATGTAGAAAGGAAATAGAATGGAATTTGTTTTTGCTTTATAAAGAAAGTAACCTCAGTAATGCTTAAAACACACATAAAACGCCAGTAATGCATGCAATCTGCTCGGAAATTCAAACTAGTTAGTTTCAGTGGCTCATTGAGGTTTTAAATCAACGGTTCGGTGTATTCCATGGTTTTTGGAGCAAACCAAACCGCGGTTTCGGTTCGGTTCACTGGAGCACCATTCTAGTTGATAATAAAGTTGGGAAAAACATTTGAATAGCTTTAAAATATTTATATTCCTTGGGGAGCAGGAATGCAGTAATTATCGTTATCACCTTGAGAACGGATTGTATTAATTAGATTATCAGTGACTGGGCATCCATGTAAGTAAAATGTTGAATATCCTATTGGGTCGCTCACTAAGTAATTTCGTTCAATGACAACAGGTGATCTAATTGCATTTTTTCGCAGCCAACTTCAGCTACCGTTAAATGTTTGAACAGAGGATATAGTAAGGCTTTTTTGTACAAAATGTTGTTAAAGTTTTTGGAATAGTTTTCGTTTGGTGCCCTATCGAAGTTGGAAGATCGAAAACAATTCGATTCAAGCAAGGCGAAAATTATGTGATGTGTGCGTAGAAGATGTGTTGACCGAACCTCACTGCCAAAATGGTTTTCAAAATTTCGATCCGGCAATGTCGATCTTGAGGATGCACCACATCCCGGAAGACCTCTTGACGCCGATGTGGATAAAATAAAATTCTTGGTCGATGCAAATCGTCGAATAACATCACGAAAGATTAATGAAAATTAAAAATTTGCCTTACGCGACCCTTGACAAGCACATGAAACGTCAAGGGTTAATTTCGAATCTTGACATATGAGTTCCTCATGCTCTTAGAGAACGAAATTTGCTTCGTCATATCAAACGTCAAAGAAGTGATCCATTTTTGAAGCGCATTGTTACTGGCGGCGAAAAGTGGGTTGTTTACAAGAATGTAAAGTGCAAGAGATCATGGTCTTAAGAGGATGAACCAGTTTAAACCACTTCGAAGGTTATGTTGTCTGTTTGGGAGGATTTGAAAGGGATCTTTTGTTTAGAGCTTTCGCCCGACAATACCACGATTAACTCGAGTATATTTTGATCAGCTGGACAAATAGAGTGATGCACTCAAGCAGAAGATGCAAGAATTGATCAATAGAAAAGGTGTAGTGTTCCATCAGGATAAGGCGAGACCTCATAAAGGTTCGATCTCTCGCCAAAAGCTTTCGCAGCTTGAATGGGATGTGCTACCACTCCCACCATATTCTCCAGACTTGGCACTTCGGTTCGCTTAAGATACGTAAATCTTACATCAGATCACTGTGAGATGCAGTAATTTTTGTTATTTGTTGTCTCTGACTATTAAAATAGGCTCTCAATGTAACCAGAACACAATGATATCGTATATCACACCATTGCTGATGAGCTTCCTTCGGAGAAATGTAACGCCCCCAAGGCTCTTCATGCTGATAAGTTTTGTAAAAATTGAAGATATCTTGCTGTCAAACTTCTTGTTTCAGTTCTTAAAAAAAAAAAAGTTATGCCAAGAAATATAAATTTCCACCCACAAAACAGAAATTACCAACAAAAAGCAACACCAAATCAACTTTGATTTAAGTTTACAAAAATGCTAAACAATTGCTTTGCTTTTTCAGCTTTCATTTCTGTCCGTTGATTTTTGTTGTTGTTGTTGTACTGTGTGGATTAACAGCCAACAAAATATTTTATTTTTTTTTGTTTAGCAACGCTGATTTGCACTCTTGTGTAGGGCTTGCTCTTCTCCCCTCCCCCCCAACAGGATTTTGTTGTCACTTCAACACAGAAAAACATAAAATAACAACGGAAAACAAAAATCCACTTGAATTTTTTACACTTTATTTTGTTGTTGTTTTATTTTTTTTTTTGCTGTACATTTGTGAAAAAGTCCCATCGCTGCTGTTTGCACGCGAAATTTGCGCTTGTCTGCCTTTCGGCTTGTCAGCTCGCATGTTGCATGGTTTTAGGCGGGATTTGTTGTGCAGAGAACGTCAACTACAAAGGCAATAACAACAAGAAGAACAACAACAACAGCAGCGGCAGAAAACGCAAGCCGCAATTTAGACGCCCGCCCGGCTGTTGGCTAAGGGAGCGCTGGAAATGGGAATTGGACTTTTCGGAAGGTCTACCCTTTTTTTTTATTTTTTTTCTTGTTTGTTTGCTGGAGGGTCTTAATTTTCAACATTGTTGTTGCTATTGTTGCGTAAAGTACAGCAAAAACAACAACAACAACAAGAGTCGAGTGAAGGTTAAGCTCAACCCTTGCGGGGTCACAAACTGCAAAGCCTTAATTAATTCCTTGGGTTGGGGCAGGGCAGGCGGGCGTTAACGTTGCCAGAGTGGGTAAATGGTCAGTTTTGACTACTAAGGACAAATAGAGTTTTAAGTGGGAGAAATGGGAAAAAAAGGAATTTGTATATGAATATGATTAAGATTTCAAGAATAGGTTTAATAAAAATTTAGAATAAACTGTTCTAAGATTTAGAAGCAAAGTTCTTAAAAGAACCTTCAGAAATATGTTAAGCTTGGGTTGAGATTTGGGATTCAAACAGAATTTTTATACTCTGTACCGAAGGTGCAGAAGGTGTGTATACATATAACAGCCAGAAGGAAGCACCTCCGACCCTATAAACTATATTCTTTATAGCCTATATTCTTGATCAGCATCAACAGCCGAGTCGATATAGACACGTCCGTCTGTCCGTATGAACGCTGTGAGATCACAGTGATGGTAAGAGCTAGAAGTTTGAAGTGTATGGAACATATAATTCTTATAATTGCAGGCAGATCAAGTTTAGTTTTGATTTTTGCCACGCCCCCTGCCTCCACCACAATTTGAAAAAAACCTCATATCTTCCACATTTTTGGAGTTAGGTTGCTCGAACAATATAGACATATAATCTACTCATCAATACTTATCGAGCCCCCATACATTGTTTTCCGATCAAATGAACGATAGTAGAGTTGCCACCCCCACAATTTGAAAAACACCTCAAATATCCCGCAATTTTGGAGTTAGGTTGTTCGAACCTTCGAGACATATATTCTACTCATCATTACTTACGAACCCCAATATTTCATTTTTCGAGCAGATGAACGAAGGTAGAGTTGCCACCCCCACAATTTGAAAAACACCTTAAATATCCTGATATTTTGGAGTTAGGTTGTTCTAGCCTTCTATACATATATTCTACTCATCATTACTTATCGAACCCCCATACATTGTTTTCCAATCAGATGAACGATAGTAGAGTTGCCAACCCCACAATTTGAATAACACCTCGAATATCCCACAATTTTGGAGTTATGTTATTCGAACCTTCTCGTCGTTTTCCAATCAGATGAACGATAGTAGATTTGCCCCCCCACAATTTGAATAACACCTCAAATATCCCACAATTTTGGAGTTATGTTATTCGAACCTTCTAGACATATATTCTACTCATTTGTACTTATCGAGCCCCTGAACATTGTTTTCCAATCAGATGAACGATAGTAGAGTTGTCACCTCCACAATTTGTAAAACAGTTTAAATATCCCTCTATTGACCGACTTTCTTACTTGTTTTGGGTTCTAAAATAAAAGTAAAATGGAAAAATTTAGATCTAAGCACTTTTAGGGCCGTTTTCTCATCTTCATGTTTTTAAAATGCTGATGCTTTTTAGAAAATCTATGTTGCCTACTTTTAGGCCGCTTTAAAAATCACATCCAAGCCACAAACCATACAATTAAAATCGGCCTAAAAGTAGGCAACACATTTCCCCCAAAAGCCCCTGAATTTGAAAAACGGAAACATGAGAAAACGGCCCTTAAAGTTGATTTTTGTTATAATAAATAAAAAAATAATAAAAAACTGCATTCAACATTTTCGTGAAATATTACTCATACGACACGTACACCTGATACAAATAAAAATATTTCTTAGTTTGATGAGGAATAATTCTACTGATTCCATATCAACTCGAACGACATTTAAAGTTAGGTTTAGCTGGACAAATGAAAGCCTTTATAAAATGAATCAATTTATTTAAGTAGTTTCCAATTAAATTGTGTGCTTAATCTTTGTTTCATTTTGTCTATTTACTCTTCTGTTACCACAAAGCTCAAATAATAGTCTATTCATTACCAACTTAAACAAACTCCTGTTGGATTCCTAATGATGTCTTTGAGTACGTACATTAACTCAACTTAATTTGACTGGACGAGACAATTTTGATTATTTACCTTCTACTTTTTTTTTGTGTCCACTTTTGCATGCTGTCTTCAACTAACATTAAGTATAATTTGCCGAACTTCGAAGTCATTATATTAATTAAAAGTAAATTAGTCTCAACTCCACAAAACCCAGCAGGAGTTTAACTTTTGCCTTTGATGTAAAGGAGGCAAAATTCAATTTACATATATAAAGAGAGACCGAGAGAAACTTGGACTTTGAACAATTAAGAGCAGGTGACTGCAGTTCTGCCATCTCGCGCACTTAAAGCCAACAAAAAATGCAAGCTTTAATTACTTAAGCGAGTCAAGCGTTTTCACTGGATTTTTTCAGGCTTGGCAATTAGTTGAAATTAAAATGTGAACGGAAGTGCGACAAGTTTTTAGCGCCAGGTTCATTTCTTTTATTCTGCAACTTCCGGTGAAGCGTGAAATGAGGCGAAGAAGGAAAGAGAGAGAGAGAGAGAGAGAGAGATAGACTAATGACACTTTTTAATCAAATATGCTAATGATAATGCAAAAGTTGAGCTGTCATTAGAATTATAGTCAGCAAAAAGTTGTGGAAAGAGTTGACAGTGTGGGTGCAAATTCGTGAATTTAACTTTAATCACAAATTCCAGTAAGAGATTCATAATTTTGTATCTGTGGCCTTTTTCGTTTCCGGACTTGGCTAAGGGCCGTTTTCTCATCTTTAAGGTTTTCAAATACAATAGTTTTTTAAGAAAATTAATGTTGCCTATTTTTAGGCCGCGTTTAAAATTAAGCTTGGGTCTTTGTAGAAACAAACAAATATATTTAAAAGCTGCCTAAAAGTAGGTCACATAAATTTTTCTCAAAAAGCAAAATCAGTATTTGTAAAACATGAAGATGAGAAAACGACCCTAAGAGTTGAATAATTTTGTTAAACTTCATTCATAATACTCGCCTCTTTTAAACTTGTTTAACAAAATATTTATTGAAAATTAAATTTTAAGTACACAACAGTTTTATATAAGAACTCTGAGCTGCGTTTTTCATTCGTTTAGAAATTGGTTTGAAAATATTTCAACAATTTGGCATCCATGCCCACACAAAATGACATTATTTACGTTTTGCTGAAAACATCAAATGTTGCATTTTGATTTTTGTTTCAGAGTTTTCTCTTTTTTTGGAAGTTATTTGATTTTTGGGTTTTCAACCGAAAATGCAAAAATGCATTCAACTGTGAATCGTGTCAGGCCACAAATGCAATTTGCAGAGATGCAACCTGGTACACCTGGCGTTTTGTTTTCGTCTCTTATATGAACTGATATGCGGAGTAGGGTATATGGGTTGTGTCGTGCATCAAACAAATTCGATAGCCAGAGACCATAATAAGCGTAAACGTTGGACTAACAAGATTCCATGCTATGCTTTTGCGCCCAAGAGGCAAACATGCAATGACCATCAATGTGTCCGAGAGAGAACTCATGGCTCATCCCCCCCCCCACAAACGCGACCGTTGGGCAGCGAATGTCGCGCGCTTAATGCAACTTTGTTGCTCAGCCTGATGCTCCTGCCCCTGTCCAGGCAGCGATTGAAAAATCCCACCAGGGCGTTTTTAATTGGATTTTAAAATACTTGTCCCATGCAGCAGGCAACAGCAGGCATCACAGTCCAGGCCAGGACATGAGCCTCTTCATCCCACTTCTTGCACCAACTGAAATGACCAACCAACCAGGCCAAAATACATATATCGACCCACCACCACTTGGTTGGCTGAGAAGGGCAAAAGGGGCTCAACACGCTCGTTATCCTTGTTTCCTGCTGCCGCTGCTGCTGTTGTGCACAATTTGGTTACGTGTTTGACCGGCGGCGATTTTTCATGGCAAGGCATTTTTTGTTGTGGCTTTTCCCCATACATTAATGGCATTGCAAATTTGTATTGCAAATGTGCAAGTTTGGGGGGGCCCCAGCCAGAGAGAAAACTCCCCGCTCAGATATACCTGTGTATAATCGCCTGAAATCTCTTACAACTCAATTGGGGCAGACAGAAAGTCTGACCTATTGCTGACGAAAATAAGAAAACTTATGCAAAAAGCTTTTTTATATGCAAATTATGTTGTACTGTTAAAGCATTTTTATATTTTAAAAACATGTCATTGGTGTCTTCAATTTTTTTGAAATGAAAAGTCGCGATTTGAACTAAATACTTGTAAGTACTTCTATACGATTTCGCTCTATGCGATATACTTAACTATAACAAGAAATATGGAATAAGTCTTAGTTGGATTTGGATTAGAGGGGGAATATTACCTAAGTAAGAAAGTAACGAAACCCTTAAATTGGCATAAAATGTCAAATAAAAGACTTGGTTAAAAGGAAATGTTTATTTCGATTTAATGTATTCATGAAAATTTCTCTTCACAGTCTAAACGATTTGTCGTGTAAAAGATTTATTCGCGTTGGAATCCGCATCGCTCAAAAAATGACTCGTGTGGATTGTTGCAAAGAAATGCCGAAAGCTCATGATGCTTCAGAAGGCGTTTTTAAGATCGTCACAGATTGAGAATCATGGATATATGCGTATACGCCGGATACAAAATAGCAAACGACCGTGTGGGAACCAAATTTTACAAAATTTGTTCGCGCACAAAGCACAGCGAAGAAAATGGTCGCCCGTTTCTTGTGCCGAATGGATCATGTGGTCACTGTTCAACTTGAGTGATACACGATCATTTGGAAGAAGGAATTCTTTGGAGAAATGTATCACAACGCGAGCTCTCACCCAGCTCGTCACACACCCCTATATAGCAATTTAGCTGCTTGATTTTGATATAGAAGCTCAGTGGATAGACATGTTGACTTCTTTTTGTGATTTGTTGGGTTGAATCCCAGTAAAGGCAGAGGGTCTTTAATTTATTTTTTTTTTAATTTTTCTTGTTGCATTTTTATGTATATGTTGTTTATTGTTTGTTGCCGTTATTTGTAGAGTAAAAATGGCACACAATTCTTATCAAATGAATGTAACTGAAAGAGGAAAGAATTTTCGACCCCGTAAAGTATATATAGCTATTCTTGATCAGCATCAAGAAACCTCAACACGTCCGTCTTTTAGTCCGTCCGCCTTTCTCGATGAAGAGTTAGATCTCAGAGTCAAGAAGAACTGAATAGATCAATTATAAAAACATGGGCTCTACCTGCACACAAACGATAATAAAATAAATAAACTGAAAAAAAAAATAGTTTTTCACCTCCAAGGATCGAACACACGACCCCCAGTTTATGAGATATGCATATTGAGCGCCCTACGCCACCGACCTAGCAGAAGAGCGTCGTTAATATTAGCTTTGACTCTATTCTGGTTTACTTCAAAAATTACTACCATGAATCACAAAGGGTCGTTCAGTAGCTCGTGTGTGGTAAATTTACCATTTACCATTTTACGAGGTCTAGGGAAAGCCCTTACTGAAAAAAAATCGAAATATTCAGACCAAAATCAATCCTAAACGATGTTAAAATTTCCCTGAATTTCTGAAAACTTATTATAGTTCGAAAGGATTGACTTGAGTACAAATTTACCAATCCCAAAATTATTAGATTTGATTTTTAAGTAAGAACAGAATTAGAAATAAGCCTTTTCGGATGGATACAAGAAATCAAGAGTTGTTCCAAGTCTTTCTTTAAAACTTCATCCAAAGGTCAAGATCAAATTAATTTTTTTTTAATTGGATTAAGCTTTCGAATTTTTTTTTCTGTGATATGATTCAGAGAAGATGTTTGACTAACAAGCTTTTTTGTTAGTATATTTCGCGAAAGAATAAGCAAAAGTTTCGATATAATTTTGTATTTATTTTGATGCGAAAATCAACGAGAATTACTGCAAGTGGGCAGCCAAGGCATAGGAGACGTCCAATTCTGCTGTCCAAACGCAGCTTACGATAGATGAAGAGATTGAGAGCTTGTACAGTTAAAGCTCTGCTTAGATGCAAATAGAATTGAGCGAAAGAACGCGTGCAGCTTAAGCACTGACGCCAACAAATTAACAAATGTATGTGTAAGTGTGTATAAAACGTCACCGTGGGCAACAACCAAATAAAACAATATATTTTAGCTACTTTACGTTGCGCCACGGTATTAGTTATGAATTATGAATTATTTTATATCGGCTGCTGGACCCGACAGAAGATTTACATTAAAAAACTGTCTAATAGCTCGAGATATTGCTTAAAACGTATCATTACCTCCGTCTATAAAATTCAAAATTGGAAATGAGTTAGAGAGCTGCAGTCGAGTGCCTCGACTACAAAAAATGCTGTTCGCTCCGCATAGCCCATTGGATGTCAGAAAAGCATTTTACTTCCAAAACTTCTGTGTTTTATAACCGATCTTATTGGTCGTTTCAAATAGATAGATAGATATTAGTCCTAACTTCAGATTATGGCTCTGCCTTTAATATTTTTCCCTCATACCTGGATACTTTAATAAAAATGGTTGAAACAAAAATAAATCATCCACTTTTAAGATCTAGGACAGATTTTCGCCTCTTTGAACTTCTGTTGGCCCAAAATTCTATAGTCATCATCCATCAGTCACAATCAAGACAAACTATTGCCAATTTCCTGCTCCACAAAAAAACTTTTGTCTACCATTTCTAATCAAATTTATCACATACACAAAAAACAACTCACATATCAATATGCCCAGTCTTAACCTCAACTGAAATTGAACTCTCATGCCTGTTTTGGTCAAACATGAACCCTTTGACACTTTGCATACAAATCATCAGAGAATCATGCAGAGAGAAAAGTCCCTAAAAAACTAAATCAAAATCTCACACACGTAACTGGAAAAGTTCAATGGGACCATTATTCTTGATTTGAGAGAAGAAGAACAAAAAAAAAAAAACACACAAAACAAAAACAAACTGGCAACTCTTTCAACTACCTTTTGCCAGTTGATAAACAAAATGCAGAAAGGCCTAAAGCACTGCCGGAGAGTAAATAAAGCTCAGCCGACTGACAAACTGACTTGGTCAGTGAGTATGCAAAATAGTTGGAATTTTGGTTGTAATGTGATATGTTGGCCAGAGGCGAAATTAAGAGTTGAACTCGCATAGCAATTTCATAAGCAAAAAAAAATAAAAAGTGAGCAATACAACACACAAAGAGATCCTGCCCGAGGGGGTAAACTGAAATGGAAATTACATTTCAACAGCAACAAGACCGGCCACACATTACTGACATTTTTATGGCACTTTCGAGAATGTGTGTGTGTGTGTGTGACACACAATAAACACCAATTAAGAAAATAATATTTTGTGTATACACAGGGCACACAAATTGAAAAGCCAAAGCTACGAGGTCTCTCTAGTTTTCTACAAGTGCTGTGCAAATAATGCACAAAAGTATGCTACAAAATACAAACAAACAACCCAAACGAAAAACCTATAACAAAAGCTAAAATATTATTGCTCTCGGTTGTGTTTGTGGGTCCGAGTCTGAGTCTGAGTCTGAAGTCCGAGCTAGCTTGTTATAAGGCTTGTTGACAAGCCTCTTTAACAAATGACACCAACAGCCGAACAGAAGAGGAAGCCAAATAGTCAGTCACAGCTCCTTCTACAATTTCTTCATCTTCTGCTTCTTCGTTTTCTGGTGTAACATTTGTTAAGCTTAGCCGAAAAATTGTTGTACGTTTGCCAGTTTGGCCATGCTGTTGTTATTTACTAGTTTCGTGAAAGTGTCCCTTTTTCTATTTGGAATGGTGGGGGAGACACAACCCTTTTGGAGCAGACCCATGTCAATGTGTGTCTGCTCAATAAAATGTATTTAAATTTCGCTTAGATGTTTGTTAAGATGCATTAGACCAAGAAATAGATACATTTTGGAAATGCTAATAAATAAGAAATGGCATTAGAAGAGATATGTAGTGGGATTTGCAAAGGGATAAGACCAAAGAAGTTAAGTTAAATTGGTCAAAACCTGGTAGGAATTTATATTTTGTGTAACATAAAATTAAATTTGAATATCACAAAGTTTCCCACTGTTATTTGTTAGTGTGTCAAGCCCTTTAAATACTCGAAAAGGCCATTTAAAAAAAAAACATCATTAACCGCCTAAATAAACTTCCACCTGGCAAAGATTTAAGAGCCTCAACTCAAACCAAAGTAATTTCAGCATTTTTTTTTTATATTCAACAAAAACTGTTGCCAGCGCTCAGCGAACCACAAACAAGGTAAATGCTTTTGCAACAACAGCAACACATAACTGTTTGGGTCGGCTGTGAGGGGAGTTGCAACCGCAACATAATAATTATGCAACAGAAACCGCAATGCATGCGGGGCCAGCTTTTCCCTCAAACCATCGCCCCTTTAGAGGGGAGGTCAGGAAAATTGTTTTGCCAGGCGAAAGTGTGAACAAAAAGCTGTTGCGTGTGCTGCCAGAAAGAAACAGAGCAAAAACAACAGCAAAAAAAAAAATACACATAAAACAACAAAACGAAAACAAGCAAAACGCAACAACGTCAAACCGCAAAGTCAAATGCAACTAAAACCACAGCACAGTTTGGGGCGCTGAGGTTTTTTGGACACAGACGAGTGCGAGGACGAGCCGGCGACAAAAGCAATGCGTGTTATTAAAGCGACTTTTGTGAACATGGGGGGGGGGGGGGGCGCATAACTAAGTTAGAGATTAAAAGGCAAAGATTTCCCAAAAGATAGCTTAGGATGTAAATGATGGACAATGTTTGGAAATTTTACAAATTGAAAGATTCATATTTGAATATCTTCTTTGAACGGATACAGACTTTTTTGGGATTTAGAGAAATCGCAAAATTAAGTGAGAGTGGTATGAAAAACCAGGCTTATAATAACCTGTCCTGACTCACTGATTTTGTGTTCATCATTAACAACAATGCTTGCTATTTTCAGCGTATCTCCTGTTCGCTCAGTCTTTTTGTAGTTGTTTAGTATGTGTTTAATTAAAATTATCGCTATCAGATTATAACCGAAAAACATTTTGAGATATCAGTGAATGATGACTTTGTCAAACAGAGCTGTGACAAAATTTGTCCATATCCTTAGAAATTTGAGTTTAAAAAAATGTATAAAAAAAACATTTTTCAGTAGAACTTGAGCAATCAAATACCTGCTCCCTCTTTAATGTGTTGAAGAAGGGGCAGATGACGCCAATGATAAAGAAAATTAATACGGCTTATCGAAAGATTGACAACTACAACCCTTTGCCAATTGACGACAATGAGAATATTGTAGAGTATTGAAAGGAAAGGTTTTCCTACCCCTGGTATTCCCAGCTGACCAAAGATCAGCAAAGTTGTTTAAAGATCGTTTTGTGACCATTATTAGGAGGCAATACAGAAGTTTATATTATTAAAAAAAAATTGTATTCTGTCAAAAATTACAAGCAAAATTTTTTATTTTCAAGAGGGGATATCTCAAAAGATATGCTAAAATGTTAAAAATTGTATACCAATAATTTTCGTCTTATCTTGCAGACATTAAATCGAGCGGCCATTGCAATAATACTGCCAAACTGCTAAATAATTTTGCTTCCATAAAAACATATATTTTTAAATTTTTTCAAAAATGGGTCTCAAAGTTGGAGTTGATCAGTTTTTTAAAGATTTAAATCTATTCTTTCACAGCTCCCTTCAAAAACGTCAATATCAGACATTTAGCTATACTTTATTATAATTCATTAATCATTGTTTTCTTTATTTTTTTTTACACTTAGGAACTAATTATTATGGCCCGAGTTGTTTAATAAAAATCAAAATATGATCATTATCACTAAGAAATATGCTTTAAAATAAATTTGTCAAAGATCATTGCAGATATGCAAAGATTATCCAAAAAAAATCGTCGGGTATAATTGTTCTATTTCTACGGATATTCTAAGGAGCGTTTTCTCATGTTCCTGTTTTTCAAATCCAGCTGCTTTTTGGGAAAAATTGTGTTGCCCACTCTTAGGCCGTTTTTAATTGCCTCAATTTGTGTCTACTATGACCCGGATGTGCTTTAAAAGCGGCCTAAAAGTAGGCAACCAAGATTTTCTCAAAAGGCACTTAGTTTTCAAAAACATAAAGATGAGAAAATGGCCCTAAGTGGATGGATTTGTATATTCAAAAATAAAAAAAAGACAAGGCAAACAAAAGTTAACTTCTTTTAGTTTATAGAAGGAGTGGTGGTAATTATAGATGATTTATATGTGCTTAACACGAATCTCTTGGCAAAATAATCCATCATGTCACGATTTTTGGTAATTTGAACCTAAAGTTGGTAAAAGCTCATTTCTGATCATTTTTAGCCATGTTTTTGGGCAACCCTGATATTATATTAAAATTCTATTATATTTAGATTTAAAATAAAGTATCCCAAACAATTCAGCGACTTTTTCCAACAAAGATAAACAAATTTGAATACAAGGTTTTGAGGTTTTAGCAACTTAAGTTTGAAAACACAAAAAATGCTGACGTGATCGATTATTTTGCCAAACAGATTCATGTTAAGCAGACTAAATTCTTTTTTATATAAATTGGACCTTTTTTCCTAGTATAATCATGAATTTGGGTCTCTTGTTAAATCGAAATAGCACACTAGGTTTCATCACAAACTATTCAAAACGCTTTAAAACTTGCCTTCGCAGTTTAGGAAAGAACCCTTCAGATCAAAAGTTTCTTCCTTGAGAAAATATATACTGTCATGTTCTTAATTTCACATCCACAAAAATTTTGTGATTAAAAAACCTTTTTTGGCATAGAGAAATCAGTTTTAACAAAATTTTTGTGTAAGTGGAATTTAGAACATGGCTGATAGTGCCTTTTAAAGGTTATGAAGGTTATGGAGATAAGCTATAGAAACACCTGCTGGAAACGTATTCTGGCATTCGCCAAAAAATCAAGGGTCCATGTGGACTATTAATTCGGAACTTGCATAAAGAAAAAACCCATTCTCACTAAGGACCAAACGGTCGATGTGTGGTCCCCTTCAGGGCCAGCCGGAATTATCTACCTACCTATTTGGTTTAGTTCCAGATTAATTTAATCCGTAAGGCCTGTTCTCAGATGACATAAATATTATTTTCGGTTTAAAAACATTCTGCTTTCAAAGCTCTACAAAAGTGTTTCTATTCATATGAATAAATTTGCACTTAGAGGTCTTAAACCGGTTAGATTACCCTGGCTTACGCCCGACTATTAGGTACCTCTCTGGAGTATATGCTTTTACCCAAAGCGCAATATTAAAATCAAATCTTATCAAATTCATCTGTATACCTTTTCATTCTCATGATTACAAAATTCGAAATTGAGTTATGTTATTTTACGAATTAAACTATAATTCAATTAGCATAGCCTTAAATACCTTAGATCTAATGTTAACTGGTGAGCAGCCCCTATAAATACCCATTTCTATCTCTGTACTAAGCCCAGGCCCATTTTGTATGTCCTCTTGCTCCTGCTTCATTTTATTCCGCCACATTTCATTTGGTATCCTTTGACGATTTATTTGCGCACTTAATTTAGCGCTAAACAATACAAAAGTCCTAAGAACTAAAGCCGCATAACTTAATAGCCGGAGACTCACTTCATTTGAACTTTATAGCCCGACTCTGATTCTGTTGTGGGAATAAAAATAAAATGAGAAAACCCAAGGAGAGGTAAGAAAATCAATTTAGTTGGGGCTTAACCTGAACATCAAAGCGTAAGCAAGAGAAACTGGACAGGTAAGCCTAATAAAGTGCGCTCGCGCCCAAAAGTATGCAGCCACATATTTTCTGTGCTTTTTTGTAGTTGTTGTTGTTTTGTTTTAGCCCCTAGTAGGAAAGCTAATTGTATGGCGGTAACGGAATTTGATTGCAGGGGATTTATATATGATTGAAAAGGGCCCGAAGGGCAGCATCTGGAGTGCATAAATTGTCCGCTCGCTAGTCGCGCACATTATTCATTTTTAATGCGACCGAGTGGAGAGCAGGGACCACAACAATTTGGCCACATGTAAGCACAAAACGGAGTGGCCCCGCAAGTTGGCCCAACTTGGCCATAATTGCCTGGAAGACGACAAGGCGCTGCACTTAAGACAGAAGCAACAGCAGCAGGTAGAAGGTAACAGGCATCATTAAAATGAGTTAGGAGGCAGACTCAGATGCCACAGACAGAAACGGAACGGAGACGGCGACGGCGACGGAGTCAAGTCGAGTCTAGGAGTCCTGTTCGTTGTTGTCTGCCTTTGGCCTTTTGGGTGCAATTTGCAGTGGCTGTGGCAGCAATTAAGCCAAAAAGGTAGATTAACTTTAAGCTGCGGTCTGCGTGGCCTGACAAACAAATAAGCGTTGCATACTTGGCGGCGCACTTGTGGCTTATTAATTTAAAGGAAAACGTGAGGAAACACTTTAGAAAGAAGGTAGGATACCTTTGCCCTGATTTGGAAGAAATGATTGGTAATATTTTTTAATAACATATTTTAAAATTAATTCCATTTGTATTGTCTGTTGATTGGTAAATTTGGCAATCAAGATTGCTGAAAGGGAATAAAAATAAAACGAAAAGTGGCTAATTTTATTCTTCGGTTGTGGTACTACATTTATTAGACGTCAAACTATCTATTGTGTATTAAAATCTGTGGATAAATGGACGAGAAATACCGATTTGAGCAAGCCTGCCGTTGGGCAAGAGAGGACGATGTGAGGTTTTACAAGGAAAAATAGCAAAATGCATTTTTGGGTATCTAAGATGAAAGTCTTTAACTTGGTCAACGTTTTTAGCCCTTTACGGATCTGCAAAGTATATAATAACATCAGCATACATTACGTCAAGGTGGAACGTAAGTCTAATGTGGTCAGATTAATTACGCAATTACACCAAATCTTGAACTTCGTGGTATTTTTCAATTACTAGCGCGCTGGTCACACTAACCGATTGCTGTTGTTTTGATAAAAAAAGGCAACTTCTCGTCAAGCCTTGCTGATCAACTACTTTTAGGGCCGTTTTCTCATTCACATGTTTTTCAAATCCAGGAGCTTTTTTGAGAAAATTTATGTTGCCTACTTTTAGACCGCGGTTAAATTCATACTCGTGTCGTAAACAAAAGGCGATATTTTTAAGCTGCCAAAAAGTAGGCAATATATATTTGATCAATAAGCACCTGGATTTAAAATCCACAGGGTTAACATAGGATCCAATCATGCGCAACAGCACTTCTCAGCTCCGTATGAGCTCAAAGTAAAGGGTGAAAAAATCATTACTACTGCTTCTTCTTTTCACAAATTTTGTATGAAACTTCGCGTAACTTTGCAGGTCTATATAGTGCAGTGTAGGGCATACAAGTCAATCACATTGTCGCTATGTATATGTGCGTGGCAACCGATACGAAATCTCTGCGACACGCTATAGGGCTTAACTGATGTTTCAATATATTTTGAAATGATTCATTAAATGATAAATACTGCATTGTAACTAAACTCCAAATCAGCTGCGTTAAGATCAGGGCAATTATATTTCGTTAACCAACAGCAAAGATATTTTAGTGAATATTTTCTTTTCTCTGCAAATGTTTTTTGAAACTAGATAACCGCCTGATAAGGTCGTGTATATGAGTACTCTGAGGAACTTAAAGCGTCTATTTGGTAGTATCTTGTAGTATAAGCAAGTTTCAACGACATTGAAAATGCAATCTGGAGTTCATTTGTGATCTGCGATACAAGCTGGGACTCTTGCTGTATTGTTTTCAATGGCTTCACCGTGAATAGAATTCCGTTTGCACCATCGCTGCATCAATCTAGGATCTGGCGCTTTATGGCAAACCTAGCAACAACTTAAATATAATAAAGAGATTGCACTTTATTCCGTCATTATTTACAAAAATCCCGTGAAGCTTTCAACAAGACTCCGTTTCAGCTCACAAGGCAAAAACGACTCAAACATGTCATAAAAACCAAATATTCAGACTTTCAAGAAAAAAGTTTTGAAAAATATTCATTCGTTAGAATATTTTCCGAGTACTGTGTATGTTCAAAAATATTTGGTAAAAAATAAAGAATTTCTATAACCTCTATGAATTTACATTTTCTGTTTCAACGAGAGCGTAAGTTGAAGTCGGCCCTGCTCGACTTCGATATACCCGTTACTCAGGGTAAGGTTTATTTAAGAATATTTTATTAGATCACAACATGCTTGGAGATATGAGATTTTTTCCAAATTGCGGGGGTGGCAACTCTACTATAGCTCATCTGATCGGAAAATGATGTATGGCGGATCGATAGGTAATGATGATTAAAATATATGTCTAGAAGGTTCAAACAATCTATTTTCAAAATTGTGGAAGATATGAGGAATTTTTCAAATTGCGGGAGCGGCAACTCTACTATCGTTCATCTGATCGAAAAATGATGTATGGCGGATCGATAGGTAATGATGATTAAGATATATGTCTAGAAGGTTTGAACAGTCTATTTTCAAAATTGTGGGAGATATGAGGTATTTTCCAAATTGCGTGGGTGGCAACTCTTCTATCGTTCATCTGATCAAGAAATGATGTATGGCGGATCGATAGGTAATGATGATTAAAATATATGTTTAGAGGGTTTAAACAATCTATTTTCAAAATTGTGGGAGATATGAGGTTTTTTTCAAATTGCGGGGGCGGCAACTTTTCTATCGTTCATCTGATTGAGAAATGATGTATGGCTGATCGATAGGTAATAATTATTAAAATATATGTCTAGAAGGTTCAAATAATCTATTTTCAAAATTGTGGGAGATATGAGGAATTTTTCAAATTGCGGGGGCGGCAACTCTACTATCGTTCATCTGATCGAAAAATGATGTATGGCGGATCGATAGGTAATGATGATTATAATATATGTGTAGAAGGTTCGAACAATCTATTTTCAAAATTGTGGGAGATATGAGGTTTTTTTCATATTGCGGGGGCGGGAGGGGGCGTGGCAAAAATTTGAAACAAACTTGATCTGCGTGCAGAAGATACAAGTCTACACTGAAAATATGGTAGTTCTAGCTCTTATAGTCTCTGAGATCTAGGTGTTCATACAGACAGACGGACGGACGGACGGACGGACGGACAGACGGACATGTCTATATCGACTCGGCTATTGATGCTGATCAAGAATATATATACTTTATGGGGTCGGAAATGCTTCCTTCTGCCTGTTACATACATTTGCACGAACTTAGTATACCCTTTTTACTCTACGAGTAACGGGTATAAAAATAGGTGGAATTACATATTTTCAAGGAAAAATTTGCCATAAATTACTACGTTTATGCTTATAAAAAATCATGATTTTTTGTCCCTCAAAGTATGCAAACATTAATTTCTTAAATTATTATTTTTTTGAACGAGATAATTTATAGTCAGTTATGGCACTCAGATTGTCAGACCAGTTAAAGGTTTACAAAAATAATAAGTGTTAAGGCTACTGAAAATTAAATATTTCCCTTAATTATTTATTTTCACAAACATAGCATACTTTGAAGGGCAAAAATCATGATTTTTTTTATTTGTGCATACAAGTGGTATATGATTCTAACCTAAATGTGGGTGCCGAAAAATGTAACACTTTTTTAAAGGCAACTTGTGCAAGTAAGAGCAGGCATTGTTATATCTTCCGCTGTTGGTTTTCCCCTTAAAAAATCTAGTCTATAAATAAACCAAGGTCAAGAAAAAGACGGTTTCATGAACATGAAAAGGGTCAACAAATAGTAAAAAATTCCCATATGTCATTTATTACATTCCCCACAGCAAAGGCTGTCAAAATGTAAATAAGTAGGCGGTTTGGGTTACAAAAAAAAAATGAAATCAACTGACAACCATATGGACCAACAGTCAATGCATAATAATCAGAATTAAAGTCCTTTATGCGAAACAACATGACTTTAACCGGCCAAAACTAGACTTGTCTGGCCAAAAGAAATGGTAAGAAATTGCCTTAAGGACAAACTCTAAAATTGTTGCCACTGTTTTGCACACTCGGCACTCAATCAAAAATCACATTTCCGTGTCGGTTTGTTTGGGGGCACAAAAAAGCAATACACACACAACACACACTCGGGCGCTATGAAAGCAAATGTAATTAAAATTCGATATACTTGTTTTCACAAAACTGGCCACAGAGAGCTGGGTGAACAGGCCTAGAGTTGCATACATCATCATCATCATCGTCAGTAGCAGCGGCAGCAACAACATTTGCCAAAATTTTAACTTCAATTTAAATTTTTGGTCAGATTTGCACGTACTCAACGCTTGGTGTGTTTTTGTAATTACATGCACACTCACACACACACACATTCTCTCACATTTCATGCAAATTGATGTTGCTTTTAGTACACACACTCATACACTTGCATATAGTAACAAAAAAAAAGGAATTGGGTAGGTTAACAGCAGCTTGTTGTCTGTGCTACTTTACAAGCTGGCCAACAATGAAGATTTATAATGTCCACCCATACAGGGAGGGGGGAGGTAGAGCAGGGCCATATATCAGGGTTGGAAAATGTAGAGCCATGAAAGGTCATTGATTGTTGCTGATAGGTCACAGCTGTACTTGAAATTCTACATTCTTTTTTTTCTGTTTTTTTGTTCGTACTAATTCAATTCAATCAAACAATTCAGCTTTATGCTGTCGACTTAACTTGCACAATGGCAAATACTTGCATCATCAACAATAAGCAATAAACAGAGAAGACCTGCAAAAATTATATTGCCAACATTTCAATTGCATTACGTAACAATTTCAATTTTTGTAAAGCATTTGCAAATTTTGCATAAATATATATATATATATATACGTATATTGGATCTGCATCTGCATAATGGGCTCGTGTTCTGTGATGTGGCAAACAAAACGTGCCGCTTGCAAAATTGTACAACAACCAATTAAAATGCATAACTCGATTTAAAGTTTACATAACATTTTGCTAAATTACAGGTTCGTTCACAGGCAGGAGGCAGGCAGGCAGGAGGCAGCCAGTCAGGCTTATATAAGTGCTGCCCGCTCCTCGTCAGCTCAGCTAGCAGGGGCTTACAATGTCTGCCGCTTGTTGTTGTTGCTGCTGCTGCTGCCGTTGCCTGGGCAACATGCAATTAAAAGCGATATTGAATTTTGTTACGCTATGCGCTTGAGTGTGCGATTTGTTGCCGTTGTTGCCTCTCTGCGGCTCTTATTTAATTTGAGCAAAAAAAAAACATATATTTTGTTATGTGATTGGCATAACTTAAACACACAAATACACAGGCCGAGTGGCACAGCAACAACAATTACAGCAACGGCTTAAAAGTATGCTATGAATAATATTTTAGGGAAAATTATGACTTAGTTGTGGAGGACATAAATTCATAACTACAAAATAATACGCGAGCTTATTTGGGTGTGGTTTTTTTTGTTGTTGGCTATACAATACAGCAACCGCACAATAAATTTAGTAAATAAGTTGGACAAAACCGACTATATATGCCCTATAAGAACCTATAAGTTTATTTACAACTTTCGACAGGATTTATTAAATTCGGCTTTGGTCACCAAATGGCGTGGCGTATAAAATTGATTGAGTAATTCTATTCAAAACGTTTTATGTTGAATCTGATTACCGATTACCTTGAATTTGTATTAGAATTTCGATTTTATTTAATTAAAAACCGAAACATGCCCAATAGATAGATGGTTCTTGTATTTTGGTTGCTTTGAGTGCTAACTAAATTACCCCCACCGGTTTGGAAGGGGTTTCTCTATTTGTTTACACTTTATTATCTTCTATTCTTTCTTCTCTTGTTTTATATTTTGTAATATCTATTTATATATAAGTTTTATAAGGTAACTGTGTCTAAAAGATGAAGTTGCTATTGCTAATAAATACAATTACAAATACAAAAATATGAGTTGCTATGCCCTTTTCTATTTCTCATTCTACTGTTTGCCTATATGTACATTGTAAAAAGTGAATACATTCGACTGAACATTCAAATTTGCCCCTTAAAGAATTTGTTTTGTTTTATAGTACAGTATTTTATTTTCAGTTTCAATGGGCGCAACGAGGCCACAAATTTTTAGCTAAAAATTACTCATACGCCTCGTTAGCTACATCGAAATTTTAACAATGAAGACAGTACTACATTGTTATGTTTCTCAGTGTGACCCTTTAACACCAAAATACCAAAGTTCAAGAGCAAAATACCGAAAATTTTCAAACGGTCACACTGCTTTGTTAATATGGTTTGTTGACATTTAAATTTTTTCAAGTGCTTATAGGTAAATGCAAGCATATTTAGATGAATTACAGAAAGCAGAAGGCGTGGACAATGGGAATACATTTCGTTGGTTTCAAATTTCGTCAACTGATTATTTTGATTTGCTACTTTGCTGCAGCCAATTCGATGGGGAATTATATATTATTTGCTGGGTATAGGCCTCTTTTCAGATGACATAAAAATGTATTTTGGCATAATGCTTCATATGAATAGAGACACTTTCGAAAAGCTCTGAAAGCTAAATGCTTTGGAAATGCTGTTTAATTTATATGAAGAATAGTGCAGAAACAAATTATTATGACATCTGAAATGAAGCCTTATGAGCGCCTTATGAATTAACATTTTTTTTCTTATTCATTGAAAACCATGAATTGTTAATAAAATATTTAATAACGAAAAAATTCCTACTGTAATGGTTATTAAATTTTTAAAGTACCCACAAAATTGTACTTGTAATGAAAATGGTAATTTCAATGTACAGCTCTGGTCTGAGATCACCCCTTGAGTAATGACAAGACAAAATTTTGTTCCTCTTTTAGTTTTGACGTTGGGGATGTAATGCAACACGACCAGTATTGATCTATTGTGCCCCACGCTGAGCTTACAACTTCCCTAGCAGCCCTATTTCTTGTAGGAATGCCCGGATTTTTGTTGGGTATAGGTTTCTTATACAGTTGGGTTGTAGGCTATGTTTCCCAAAACTGTTGAATCTTGCTAGGGCATCGCAATGTGCTCTGAGTATTTCCCCTTCTCTTCGCAGAATCTGCACAGTAGGCTGTTGGTTATCCCCAACCTGTTCAGGTGGCTCCGCGGTCTGCAGTGGCCCGGGTAGAGCCCTGTCAGGATCCGAAGTGCATTCTTTCCGTGATGGATGAATTTTGGAACCTTTTGTGATCATGGTTCACAATTATTGCTTTTGCTTGTCTCAACCCTCTGGTGTTTTCCCAGATGGTTGTTCTCAGCATTCTCTATGGCCTATGCCGCAATAAGGTTCTGGTCCTATCATTGTGATGGCTGCATCCTTGCGCTCTAACTCATCCGCCATTTCATTTCCGGGAATGTTTTTTGTCCCGGTATCCAGCGTATGGACAGGTTATTTCTGCTACCTAATTGGTTTAATTTACTCTTTGTCTCCAAGACTATCTTGGAGGTGATCTAAGCGCATTGAGTGCTACCTGGCTATCCGAAAGGATGGCTATTTGTCTATTATGGTAGTTCTTTTCATTATATAAAGGTTCCCGCACCGGGAAACGGCACATATTTCGGCTTGAAATATGCTTGTGAGTTTTCCCATTCCTTCGAATATATGTAGTAAGTTAAAGCTTTATTTTAATTTATTGTGTTTTTTCTCTTTCTTTTGATTGCCAAAGGCCATCAATTCAATATTTGACAACAACAACTTTACGCTGTAAAGAAACTTTTTGATTGGTCGGAATATTTGGTCTCTGGTTCTGTAAAAGAAAGAGAACTATCGGTCTCAAGAAAGCCACGTTTGGCCATACAATTGCTTAGAGATATGCTTTAAATGTGTGTGTAAGCATTATACTTTACTTTGAAATTAAATTTTCCCCTACCAAAAAATTTTATTTCAAAATTAGTAAAACATATACTAGGGCTACCTACGTAAGTAATATGTTAACTTTACTAATTTTACGACCTTTCTTTCTCATGAGTTTCGCATTTATCAATAAAATGATAAACTTGTCAGCCTTCAAATTCAAAGAAGAAGACATCTCAAGCAGGGACATTAACAGCAGCAGATGATGCGGCAATTGGCTTTTCGAGGGAACAATTCTTCGATGGATTATTAAACTGTTAAAAGTTGGCGATGAATTTCACTGTACGTTATGCGGCTCAATAAGAAATTGAACGCATTTTATTATTGCGGCGTCCTTCACATATATTTTGATGCCCATCGGTGGTATAGAAGACCTGAACACTATAGAGGACCTGCCCTCTTACACAAGTAAGCAAAATTCATGAAATTGATCGAAAAGAATAAATGCAATGCAAACTTCTTGAAGTTGATTTAAAAGTATAACTTCATGGAGTTTGCTTCATCCCGTTGTCCCGTTGACATCTATGTTTTAAGGTTTTTCTTGACCTTTGGAGCTTACATAGGCTTCCTAGTTTTAACACAAAGTTCTTAAAAAAAAAACAGAAATAAAAATATGTAGAAATATTTTTAAAAATAATATAAAGCTTAAATATTGATAGTCATCTGCTTACCGCCACGTGGATCACGTGTTCTGTTGTGAGGATGTAGCCTTGTGCACTTACCTAAAAAAGAAAAGGAAAGAAGAAACACAATTAGTGATTTAGTTAAAATAAAAATTCTTAGCAAAATTACTTTGCAAAATATTTAACTTCAAAGGCCCGACTGTACCCTACAAAACTCTCAACTCATTTGCCAAACTGTTAACATGTTGTTTGCCCAGCCTCCGCTCTGGCCACGCCTCATTGGCGTATGCTTTAGTTATTAGCGCATAAACATTTATTTGCTTTATGGCATCCTTGGCCTGGCTCTGGGCTTCGCCCTGTCGACACTTGACGCAGCTTAGCAACCCACAAAAACAAGCCGAAGCAGCCCAACGTCAGTGTCAGTTTTCTATTATTTTATTTCATTTACCAGGCCGTCGAGCTTTGAAAAAGGATAACACACACACACACCCACCCACCATTGCATAGCGATGTTGGCTCCAGTTCAGCCTTTAGACATTTTCATTTTCAGCGTCTCAAGCAGCAGCCAGCCGCGTGTATCCTGTTACGGCAAAGGATATTGTCTAACAACAAAAGTGGAATAAATTAATTTAGCTCTCTCTCTCTCTCTCTCTCTATGGCAATGAGCTAGAAAATGAGCTAAGGAATATGTATGTGGCATACACTTAGGCTTTTGCTTCCTTCGAATAATAACAAAATATGTCGGTGTGTGTGTGCCACTGACAGGTGCTAAAGTCAGACCTCCACCTTGTCTGACATTTAATAAAAGTAGCGGCACAACTTCTGGCGTTTATTAAAAAAATTAAAGCCTACCTTCAGGCGCCAGCTGTTTCCAGTATATATCCATTAGTGAAAGAAAATAACACTGTCAATTTCACTTTCGCTTAATTGAACACCAAGTTTCCGCTCGCTCATATCTTCTCGTTTATTGCATTAATTTTTCAATAATCCAGCGCAACTAAAACAAATATCTAAAGTGGCAGATACTTCATGGCTGATAAGACTAATCTTTTATTAATACACACACACACACAGACACAGGGAAGCGAAGGATATGCGCTCAACTGAGTTAATTAAATTTGTGCTTCAGGGACGACTCCTGGGTTCGGTTGGGCTTTAATAAGACGTTAGGTAGGGCAGAAGCAACCCTTTTCACTTTTTCCTTAGCCAAAAGGAAAACTTTTTTTGACATTTTTATTGACAAGCGTATACACACTGGAAAAGGAAACCGAAATAGCCATGAAACAAGGGCTGGTGTATCAACAATTTTTTTCCAAAGTTTGTCTGCCAGTGGAAAACCCCAGGACGGTAATGGGCTACATCGTGGTGGTTCTTGTTGTTGCTGTTGCGGTCAAATCTAATTTCCGCAGCTTTTACTACTTTATTAAACTATTACAACTAAAGCCAAAATTGTACAAGGCGATGGGTATTAAAAAAGTTATGTACATGTGCTTTTGGGTCTCTGTGTGTGTGTGTGTGTGTGTGTGCATGAAATGTGTTAATAAAGCACACTTGCCACCAACATGGCCACATAATGAAACGACATTGCGGGCGGTAACAACATGGCTGGCTATACCATAAAGAGGAAGGGCATATATGACCTTCTTAAGTCTGCAGAAAGAAATACGAGAGCCAGTTAAATTTGTAATTTTTTTTAAAGTTTTTTTACTTGAAGCTTAAATTGAAATATAGAAATCCAAGATCTAATTTTCTGCATACAGAAACAGTTACCCATTTTGATACTTGATGGTCTAAGCTGAAGTACCCGCATTTATGGGAATAGTTTTCTTTAAGACTTTTAAAACATGTCTTTGTTATTGATAACTCTTTAAAAAAAATACTGGTTTATTTTTTTTTTTAAATTAAAAAATATGTTCATCTTTTCCAAATCTCAAACACAAAAACCAATTTATTTTTTGTTTGAATAAAATTTGTATATTACATTTTATTATTTTGGAGCCGTTTTCTTATCTCCACAGGCTCAAAATCTAATTGGATATTGTTAAAATCATATGCGCGTCGTTGTAGACACAAGCATAGATATTTCGAAAGCGGACTAACAGTAGGCATCATTAGTTTTCTTAATATCCACCTAGATTTAAATAACATCAAGCTGACAAAATGGCCTAAAGACTTTTATAACCGGGTCAAAGTTTTCTCAGATTAATTTTAAGAATTCTTCAAGGAGTCGTTTAAAATCTCGAATGTTAGTCAAACAACAACAAGTTTTGTGCAGAGTATCCACATCCTTATTTAAAAATCCGGGAAACATTATAAATAAATATGGAGCCAATTAAGAAGAAACAGTTCGAATTTTTTCATACTTAACATAAACATAATAGTCTCTATTGATATTTTTATCATATCAAGTTAATCTTCGTCATATCGGAGTGAAATTGATATGAAAAAATGTGGAAATGTGTGGTGTATTTCCTTTTAGAGTTTTAGGGCCGTTTTCTCATCTTCATAGTTTTCAAATCTTGGTGCTTTTTGAAAAAATGAATGTTGCATACTTTCAGGATGCTTAAAAAAATATATTCTTGTGACTACAATGATTTTAAACGATTTTCAAAGAATGCAACTTTCGTTTTAAAAAACCGTTGAATATATATATTTCCCATAATATAAAGGGGGTTATAAAAAAACGTATAGGTTGCCCTTAAAATATGCCTAAAAATGCTCAAAAAAGCAGAGCTCGCAAATAACCGTCAACCAATTTTTTTAAAGCAGTCTGCAAACTACAAAACAGAAAGAAATGTTACACACACGATCCCTCTCAGAGCGGAACACTTTTTTTGTTTCGCTTACGCTCTTCAGTCAGAGAGTTCGGCTCAACTGAACAAACGAATCAGTCTCTCAGTAACAACTCTGTGAAACACTTTTGAGGGATTGCTTACTGCAAAACTGTTTTTAAAAGAACACTGCGCAATAAGTGTCTGCTTAAAGTGTTTTTCTCGCTGTGTGCGTGAAAGAAAGAAGAAGAATCCTGCCATGGCATGTGTGTGTGTGCTCGCTGGCACGCACAGGTTACACAGACGCACGCATACATAAACAAAGACACTTTTGCCGAAAGTGACCGATCAAAGTAGTCATCGAAAAACAGAACCAAAGAGAACGCAAAAAAAAGTGTTTTGCTCTGAGCGGAACAGTTGTTGACCGAGAACACTTTTGAATGTGTTTGCTCTCTACCCATTTTCATAGTTTTGGGAGATGATCGGTTTTTTTCGGACACTTTGAAATGGTTGACGGTTATTTGCGAGCTCTGCAAAAAAGGCATTTTGCGATATAAAATATTATGAACACTAAAATTGGGCACTCAATGGATGCATTCAGCAAAACAGCTGGATAACTGATCAATAATACATTTTTGGGTAATTTAAATTGTCTACTTTACATATTCAGTAATATTTTTTTGAAGACTTCCATAAGAATATCAAGTAATAGTTAAAGCTGATTCCTGATCAATACTGGACACGCTGATACGTGTCAGATATATATATTTAATTATTAATTAAAGCATAGAGTTGCTATCTTGGAGTTAGCTTTGGATTCATCCAAACTAGAATTTAAAGTCAAACACCACTCTATAAAACATATTTTTTAGATAAGTTATCACAAAGCTGATATTTTTCTTATTTTCTGACTTTTATCTCACTTTGTCGGCCGCATTTCAAGGTCGGTTGCGCCTGTATTTTTGACTGGGAATTATTTGTTTTAAGATCTTAGAACCAGGGTTCGTAAATAACAATCACTTTTACATTTCTATCACTTAACATTTATTTATATCATTTGTCGTTTTCATTTTTATCACTTTACATTTAAAACAAAATGTTAGCTCTACTGTAATCACTTAGCCAATTATGTTATTCAAATTTATAATGCTTGCTGTGTTTTGCATTATGTGATTTATATGCTTAAATTTTAAGCCTTAAAACCTTTAATTGCTTGGAATTTGTTAATAAGAATAACAACCATTTACCGATAGATAATTGTTGAGTGACAAAAAGGAACAAAACAACATAACCCGTGCACCAAAATGCTTAAAAGCAGTCGACTTTCTTATACATAATCGAAGTATACAAAGAAAATATGTCTGACATATTTGTCTGGGTGATTACAGTAGTGTTTACATTTTGTTTCAAATGTAAAGTAATAAAAATGTAAACGACAAATTATATAAATAAATGTTAAGTGATAGAAATGTAAAAGTGATTGTTATTTACGAACCCTGCTTAGAACTGCTGATATATTGGGGTGTGAGATACCTCAGTAATTCTTTTTAATTTCGGTTATGCAATAAGCGAGTTAGAATAGAATAAATGAAACCATTAAAAATATTATTTTGATTTTTAAAAATTTTAAAAATAAATTTAAGCTTAATTAAAACTTGCAAATTTTACCCAGTTTGAGGTAATAAAAGATTTGTTTTTTAAAACTAACGATTTAATTAGCGTTTATTTATCACAGGAAACCATTAAAAATATTGAAAATACATTTTCTGTTCTCTGATAACTGGTTCTAATATGAATGTTCTGGATTAAGGGCCGATTTTTCATCTCCTACATAACAGAGTAAATTTTATGTTTATCTGACACATATAACCTATCTAGAAGATGAGAAATCGTCGCTTAAAGTTTTATCTAGTAGCCTTATTTGATCAATTTTTTATGAATATTTTGATTTATCAAAATTTCAATGGTATTTTTTATTCAGCGCATTTTTATTTTCTAGTAATGTGTATGAGTTTTAGTTTTTAAGCGTATCCCAACTTCAGTCTGCACATTTTCTAAATCAGTTTCCATCTTTTTCTTAACTTTTTGGCTATTTGTGTTAGGTAGGTAGCATAAGTTGCAGGCACTCGCTGTGACTTTTATGACTCTGGGCATCAAATTTGGCTCCTTGGGTAAGTTTAATTGCTTTGACCTTTTGTGTAGTGTGTGTGTGAGTGTGTGTATGTTGTTGCATAGTTCTAGGCATGTTGCATGTTAATTAGCATTAAGCAGAGCCTGTTCGCTGTGTGTGATAAAAATTTATTAGCTGCTGCCTGTGGGCAGTTTTCTTTCTTAATTTTTTTTTTTTTTTTGCGCCCAGCCACATATGAAACTTTCGGTATATTGCAATTAAATTTAAGCTGCATAAAACGGCAGCAGGATCAGGACTCGGGCTGGGGGCTGGCTCACAAAAGACTTGTGGCCATGGCAACATGACGACGATGATGAGAACGACGGCAAAGTTTTTGGGTTTTCTGGTTTTTGGGCAAAAGTTCGCGCTTGTTCCTTTTTGATATGTATTTTAATTCCTTGTGCCATTTTGCAGTCGGAGAAGGTTGGCAGGCAGGCAGGACTTTTGGCTTATACAACAACAAGGACGACTCTGGCTTAAATGGCACTTATGAGCTTATGCCACAACTTACATTATTATTATTACTACGAATATTTTTTGTTTCTTCTTATATTGTTGGCTTTGGGCCATACAATAAATAGTTATGTGCAGTCGGTGTATTGACTGCAAGTCGAGAGAGTTCACAGAGGAGAGAGAGCGAGAGTTTTGTTTTAATTAACGCACATTAAGTGGCATGTTTTATGAGGCCAGCGGGTGTTTTATAATATATTTTGTTTAGATGTTCGTAGCAACCAATTTCTATGGCAATTTTGTGAGTGTTGTACAACACTGAATGTTTTTGTTAGGGTAAATAAATGTCTTTATTGAAATTTGTGCTACTAATTCGACTAAACTTGATTATATACAGACTTAAACCTAAACAAACATTTTTGCACACTAATTGGAATTTCAATGCTTATTTTACAACACTCAAATAGGTACTTAACAGTTTCTTAAATAGATAAACAATTTTTATACTCAGTAGAAAATTTAGGAGTGTTATAAAACACTGAAAAAACTATTGTATATTACTGTAAAATAAATAAATAAATGCTTTATCATTTTAAGTTTTGATATAAATTGACTTTGAATTTGTAAACTGAAGACATTTCCCCAATTTTAAAATTATTTTACTTAGGACTTTGTTTAGATTTTTAAAAAAAACATTCAAATGGGTACCAATTTCCGAATTAAACTGATTTAAACCGCAAACCAAAATCAAAACTGGGGTTTTCTATCAACACTCACATTTAGAACAAATTTCCAAATTTTACCTTTTTGTAAATCCAGGTGCTTATTGTGAAATTATATGTAGCCTATTTTTAGGACGCGGTTAAAATCAGACGTGGGTCTTCAGATATTTCAAAAGCGTCCTAAAAGCAGGCAACATATATTTTCTCAATAAGCACCTGGATTTACAAAAAAAGGGAACCTTAGAAAATGGCCCTTAGTTTTGTTTTCTATATGTTGTCCTTGTTAGTTAAATCAAAGTTTACCAAACTTTTTTTGTATTTTTAATAGATTTCATAACATTTCGAAAAGCTACCAAATTTGCTGACGCGTGCTTAAAAAATTGAGTCCATTCCATGTTCCCTGAAATAATTTGTCTTCTCATTCATTTCCTGGCTATATAAGCCTTGATTCCCCTTGCACATATACGTTTTGTCATGTTTTACCTGCCAAAAACATAAATTGAATTAAAATGTCGTTTGAATTCGCAAAATTAATTTGAAATGTCTCGCTTTGTCAAATTAACTTTTAATTGCTATAGCGTCTTCTGGCTGCAGCTGACACACGCACACACATATACAAAAACAAATTCCAATTAATACAACCAAAACACACTCGTAAATATCTCTCACAGCCAGGCACACACACTTGAAACAACAACTTCAAAATTTTCGGTTTGCATTGTCATCTATCATATCCAAAAGCGTTTGGCGACAAACCAAACCCCATAAATGCCAATAATTAATGTGACATTTTCGGCGTAATTGAGGCTGCTATGCACATTTGTATCTAGGCATGCATGAAAGTATCTATCTATTCTTGTGTGTATATTGTACAAAAGCATTCTCCAAAACTGCACGGCATACCAAAGTGGCAAACTTGCTGCTCTGCTTTCTACGCATGGCTAGCTAATTGAATTTCTGGCAAATTTGTGTGCGGTTGGGCCCCAAAACTCAGGTGTGTTCATAAAAATGTATGACTGGCTAGCGTAATTGCTATGAGAAAAAGTTTTTTAATACCTCCCCTACTCAACTTGTCGCAATGACAGTTTAAGTTGTTGCTCCACTTGTTGTTTGGCCAACAAAATTTTACACAGCACACAGAGACTGAAAGGAAAGGGAAGCTTCTACTGCTGCTGCTGCTGCTTCCTCTGACACACATATCATCATTTCATTTCATTTCAATTTCAATTTATATGAGCAAAGTTTTATGAAGTGCATGTCATGTCATGCTGCTTGCATTGCATTTATTAAATTTCATTTCCGCAAAACTCTCTATACTCATGTTTATTTTACAACACACAAAAAAAGTTCCAACAAGCACCGAATCGTGTGTCAAACAAATGAATTCATTGGAAAAATAGTGGTACCTGGGTGGGAAAATGTTGAAAAACATTTTAATGGAATTTGAAGGCTTATTTTTCTGGGAATTAAGTTTGAAATAATAAAAAATTAACAAAATGTTAAAAACAACTGTACAGAATATTTAATCCAAACAAGTTGGCAATTGAAGAATTATTTATTTATTATTGTTAATATTATTATATTAATACTAGAATTAATAGAGTTATTATACTCTGTACAGAAGGTACACAGAGTATATTGGGTTTGTGCAAATGTATGTAACAACCAGAAGGAGGCATCTCCGACCCTATAAAGTATATATATTCTTGATCAGCATCAACAGCCGAGTCGATATAGCCATGTCCGTCTGTCTGTCCGTCTTTCCGTCTGTCTGTCTGTCTGTCCGCCTGTCCGTATGAACGAAGAGATCTCAGAGATGGTAAGAGATAGAGGTTTGAGGTGTATGGAACATATAATTCTTATACTTGCAGGCAGATCAAGTTTAGTTTTAATTTTTGCCACGCCCCCTGCCTCCCCGGAAATTAAAAAAACGAAATAACTCCCACAATTTTCAAGATAGATAGTTCGAGCATTCTAGACATATATTCTACTACTTATTTTGAATCGACCCGCCATACATCGTTTTTCGATCAGATGAACGATATTAGAGCTATACGTAAAAGAAAATAAAAACCAACGACAACAACAACACCGTAGCGATTGGTAGAACTTACGAGAAAGAGAGAGCGAGACACTTTAAAGTTATTAGTTTCGTACAAACAGGTACAGAGTATATTACAGTCGGGCTTGACCGACTTTCTTACTTGTTTTTATCTGTTTCTTTAAGGATGCTTCTATTTTATAGCTTCTTTAGCAAACTTCTTGGGTTGCCTAGACTTTGAGTTGACTTTTGGAGACAATAATTTCCTATATTTTTGGCCTCACGATATACATTGGCTTTAAGTTCTTTTCATATTCTAAAAACAACTTTGAATTGGTGCTTGTTTGCAAGAGTCAGCAATCGCGGCAGTGAGCTATTTGATGTATAAATATTTTTAGCAACATTTCTTAGTAGGCAAGAGAATTTAGTACCTTTTTATGCTATTAATATACCAAGATAAATTATTTTTGGTTTAATTTAAAATGCTTAATTTTAAGCCGACTTAAAAAAGTTGCATAAAAATTATGCATTTTGTAAAAAATTATTCTTCAATATAAATCTGTCTGAGTCGTTCCTTAGCTGTCTATCGCACCTTTAAACCTTGATTCTTCATGGCCAAAATAAAGATTTCCTCAACCATTTTTGAATTGTTGACCGATTTCGGGTGGGCTAGGCGATTTCCAATAAAAAAGTGCTCAATAATTTATGGAATATTTCTAAATATTTCGAACGACTTTATTCTTTCAGTGCTTTTTTTTATAAGAGATGAATGTGACCCTCTTCAGCTCTTTACTTTGTTCACTAAAAAGTTAGGTATGTTATCTATAAGTACGAATGAAGAAAGTGTCACTATTTATTTTAGTACATTTATCCACATCCTCGAAAATCACATAGTTTCTTGTTTCACTGTAGAAATGTAGCCGGTGAAAGGCCTGATCTCAGATGAAATCAATTTTATTTTCGGCATGATACTTCATATAAATAGGACAACTGTTTGAAGCTCTGCGAAAGTGTTCCTATTCATATGAAGCATTGTGCCGCAAATAATTTGTAAGTGATCTGAGAATAGGCCTTAAGCGAAAAATATATAAACGTGTCTGGTTGAATTGCCTAAATGTTACTAAACTGATAATATATAAATATTTCTTAAAGTTTTAGTCAGAGTGTCAGATCTAATGTTTTTATTATAAGATCTTTCGATCATGAACTTTCGTTTAAAAATATAAATAAGTCAAACAAAAATATTTCGTTAGTCGACCTTGCTAAAACTCACTAGTTTAATATAAGAGAGGTCGTAAAACGAAAGTAAACTGACCAAAAATAGTTTCAATTAAAATAAGAATTTTCTTTTGTGAATTCTGAAAAGCATTCAAAGTTTAGGACGCTGCTTAACTGCAAACGGCAAAGCTCTCTTATAAATTTGTATACCAAAGCACTTGCACTCAAGACCGTATGGTTCTTCAAAGCGGAACGCGCGTTCTTAACTTAAGCCCGCCGTTCTCAGTATATGAAAAATCTGACTTAGACCGCACTTACACCATGAAGCAAACTTCATGAAGTTTCTTAAAAAGCTTTTGTTCGTGGGAAAGAGGTGTGGCGGGGTAGCTTGCCCCTCTACGCCTCTTTCCTAAAAGCAAGAGCTTTTTCAAAAACATCAGTTTTTCACGAGAAATACACGTGGGAGCGTGCTTTAGGAGATGATCTACGTATATATAATCTTTGGTATTAAGTACTTCCTTATTATATATAAACTAAGCAAGTTTTAAATATTACGAATTTTTTTTCTTGAAACCAATTAAAACGTTTAAAAAAGTCATAAAAACTAAATATTTTATTTTTTTTTTCAAGTGAACCAAGGTTCGAACCAAAACCTGGGGTTCAGGGGTTGCAGGAACTGATCCGCGAACCGAACCTATAGATTCCTCATTCAAAATTATGGAGGTTTGCAGCCCTTGCTTCATACAAATAAGATAGCTATTCAGAACCATTTAGCTTTCAAAGCAGATTGAATGTGTTATTATTCTTATGCCGAACTGCATTTTTTAACTTATCTGAGTACAGACCTTAAACGATAAATTTTAACTGCCTCGGTAGCGTTGAGCTAAATACATAACTCGTCGACTAGCGCTAGTGGGTTTAACTCCGGGAGCTGACAAATTCTTTTTTCTTTATTTATCCAGTTTTGTTGTAGTTTTGTTTTTTTGTCGAAGGAACCTTTCATATTGGCTGAACATATTATTAGACAGCGGATTTTTAACTATTATTATTTTTGGAAATGTTATTTGACGTTATCTTGTTATTCTCAATGGGAAATTAAGCTATACACATTTGATATTATTTTACTATTATTTTATTAGGCATTCGCTTTAAAATGTTGGCTTTCAATAACCAAAACCCCATTTTCAGGCCTCACTTAACCACATTACCATTTATTAATCTTGCTTTTAGGCCTCATTTCTTTACACCGAAACCATCAATGTCAAATCAAATTTATGCGTAAATTTACGCAAATTTGAATCACTTCCAAATATATTTCATTTTGCATACAATTTGCCAAAGCCTACAGAAATGCTTCACAAATTTATGACAACAAAAAAAAAAAAAAACAGCCAACACATAATTTTTGTTGTTTCCTCGAAAGAAACTTGTTGACGTCGCCGCCCTTCGACTTTGACGCTGACGACGAAGAGTTCGAAACCGCGAAAACTGTCTTAGGGTCTTGTGGTCGTGATGCCAACATATCATTCTTCATTAAAATGCGCTTCAAAGTCACTGGAAAGTTTTTAGGAAATAACGTTCGTTTTTTCGTTGGGTGGGGAAGGAAGTGACAGGCGGGCGGTGGCCTGTGTAAGTGCCAAAATCCATCAACGTCAATTCAGTTTTTTTGCGAATTATATTCAAAAGAAAATCGAGGAGAACCATTGACTGACTGCTGAACTGAACTGCAAATGTATGCAAATGATGATGCATGTGGCGGCAAAATGTGGTGACGATGAATAGGTGGTGGTTGATGTGGGGAGGGAGGGGACAAAGCACCACAATAATAACAGCGGGTGGTGTCGTCTGTCCGTACGTCCGTCTGTCTGTCTGCATGACAGGCAACAGGAATAAGCGCAACCATCATGTTAAATTATGCAAATTCGATTTCAGTGAGTGAATGAAATGAAACGAGGTAAAAGGAAAGGTTCCTTTTTTTTTGGGAGGGGAGGGCGACTGACTTTGAAACTTTTCGCCACAACCCCCCCGCAGCACGACAACAAAACACAAAGCATGTGTGGTAAATGCACTCGAAGAAAAATTTTTAAAAAGTGTTTAAAAAAACTTAAAGGATTTTACACTTGAAACATTTTTTTACATTACTCAAGTTAGGGAAAATCGAGAACAGCCAAGTTTTTTATAACAAAGTTCGAGAATTAAATTTTCATTTTGGAAATACAAAATTAGATAATTATGAAATTAGATTGTTTCCGGATATTTTTGAATTATGGCTTAAAGTTTTGAAAGGTTAATTTTAAATTCAGGATTGACTTAACAACCAGGGTTTGTAAAAACCACTCAATTTTCTTTAGACGCAAGTTATTAACACAAAGTAAAATATAAAAACTGTAAACAAATGTTTTACACGTCTGTAAATAAATTTTTTTTACCTAAGTTTTTACATGTTCCAAAAATAAATTTTATACATGTCCGAAAATCAGGGCTGCAAACCTAATTAATTTTTGCCGAGCTCCGACTAACGGGTTCAATCCAAAATTAACCTATGGTTAGGGTTCAGAAGTTTGAGGTTCAAGGTTTTTGTGCTAAGGTTTTGGTTTGAACCTTGGTTCGTCCCAAGTTTTCCAAATTTTGATAGAAAGCAATTAAATTGAAAAAACAAATACAAAAATATTAAAAAAATTCTGGATTTTTAATAATTTAAACATACGAGTAAATTTATTTTCATATAAAATTTTTAAAAATAACTTTTTCGAGTAATTTTTTGACTATTCTTCCTATTTGATCAGACAAAACTTAACTTACGCTTAACTAAAACTTTAGCTGATCCGAACCGAAAATTTTGGTTCGGAACAGGTTCAGGTTCAACTATTTTTTTCAAAAGAGGTTCGGTTCAAGGTTCGGTTCACAGTGAAAGAAAAGTCGGAATTCCGGTTTCGAACCGGTTCGGTTTAAATCCGATTTGTAGCCCTGCTGAAAATTAATTTTTAACATAAGGAAAAAAATGTTTTTTTTTTCATGCATTTTTTACACGATTGTTATTTACAAACGTAAAAAAGGCTGCTTAAATTTATATTTATATTTATTTGTAAATAACAATCGTTTAAAAAATCCTCGTGTTAGTTACACACAAAAAAAAAAATGTTTTCTTAATGTAAAGTTTTTTATTTACAAGTCTGAAAATAATTATTTTTGACATTGTGTTATTTATCTTGATTTTTGCTTAACCTAAATTTAGTCTGTAAATGTTTTCTGTATAATTTAAGATTTTTTATAAATTTTTTTTTTTTAGTGTAACACACATGTGGCGGCAATGCAAAAATTTTACAGCTTGACAATGGCAACAGGCCCAGGACTAAGGAGCCAAGAACCAGGCGGGACTGGTGGCTCATTTGATTAGAATATTCATGCATGCACTTCATTGTCATCAAGGGCTGGGGCTGCCTTTGGAAAAGGCGACGGCTGCACAAAGTTGTCATCTCCTCGTCCTACGTCTTGTCATCTGTGCAATCAACACAATTGTATGTGTCCCCCCTCCCCACCCTTTTACAACCCCTCCTTCAACTGATGAGGGCGGTAATCAAACTTTCGCCATATACATACATATGAGCAACAACGGGTGTCGTCTAGTGCTAGAGTTAAGCATTTTGCATAAGTGGCCAACTGTGTGTGTGAGTGTGTGTGTGAGAGTCGTGTCCTGTTGCTGACAGACAGTTGGCATAAGTTGACGTTGAATGCGCCAAGTTGGCATTGGCCATGATGCTTCTCAGCCCGAGGCTTTTCCCCAGGTTTAAAGCGTTGAGCCTAATCACTTGACAAAAGTGGGGGAGGGGAGGTGAACCTGCCATTGGCCCTGTCATTAAGTAATTGCATCAAACGTGCTTATACATTGGAAATCTATATATAAATTGAATGGTTTGCAGCCCTTTCTAATAGAACATTGACAGTTTGTCGTTTCAAGGTTGTTAGTTGATTACAAAAAATTGTAATAGAAAATGTTCTGTCAGTTCGATTAGTTCGAAAATGAAAAGTAATTTTCTTACACTAATAATGCCAAAAACTGGCCAACAATATTTGAGCAGCATGTGCAACGAGCCAAATAATCATCACAAAACATAACCATAACAATTACAATGCCAAAAGGGACCAGCTGGGGCCCGCGGGGGGAGAGAGCATAAAATAAAAATCGGGTAAACAGTTCAATTAAAGTTGTTTGCTTTGCTGCTCGTTTCACACGCTCGCCATTTGCATTTCTATACACAAACAATGCCAGGAGATGGGAGAAAAAGTTTCGTTTGTTTTAATATGCAAGTAACTTTTTTAACAATAACATTTCATTTTATTATGTCAAAAGTTTTGGTTTTACAAATACACACACACACACATTTTTATTTTGCTTACATTTGCAGCATTTTTGACTGCCGCCTTTTGTTGTGCCTCCGCCTGCGCTATGCTGTGTGTGTGTGTGTAAGTATGTATTTTCATGTTAATGTTTGTTATTGTTGTTCTTTTGTTGGCGTTTATTGTTGCCATTTTGATATGCATGAACGGGGAGCAGGGGTAGCCGAAGGCGTGGCATGCCGGCCATGTGACACTTTGCATAGAAAACCCATGTGGAGTGTTTTTAAATATCTATTTATATTATTTTATTTTTTGTTTTGGCTTATTTGTTTTTGTTTTTGTGGCACTAAAACCAGAACAAAACAGATGAGATTGAGAAATGTGTCTTGAAATGGTATTAAATATCCGATTTAAATTTTAGATTACTTTCTTAAGCTGCCATTCGCTCGTTTGTTTCTTTGGATAGAGAGTTTTACATTTACAAAGCACGGTCACACTTTTTCTCAATTTACGCTAAGGATTATCTATAAAATCGGATTTGTTCAAAGTGTTAAGAATGCGTTTTTATTCAGCTCTAGGACATGTTAGTTATGTTTCCATAACCAAACCCAAAAGCGAGCAGGTTTCTCGTACAGCGCTGTTTCGGAAATCTCGCAACTTCCTCATCTGCGAGGTTTGCTGACTTCTTCAGCCATTCAGTCAATGAATGAACTGCTTGAACCGGCTAATAATTTACATAAAAAAGGTTTTATACAATTTTAATAATGCCTTTTATACGCATCAAAATAGAGAAATCCGAAATTATTACAGCATGAGCTCTATTTCGTCGGTGAACCTTTTACCAAAATAAACCATTTTAAATCGCGTACAGAAAACAATATTAAGGACTGTTTTCTAATGTTCCTGTTTTTACAATCCAGGTGCATTTTGATAAATCGTATGTTGCCTAATTTTAGGCAGCTTTCAATTATCTTTGCTAGTGACTAAAAAGACCCGTGTATAATTTAAAACGCGGCCTAAACGTAGTCTCCAAAAGAACGCCCTTAGTGCCGTTTTCTCATGTATAAGTTTTTCAAATCCGGGAGAAAATCGATAGTGCATACCTTTAGGCAGCGTTTTAAAATCATAGCGACGATGGCTTATAAAAAACTTCTAAAAAGAAATTTTAAAGTATTAACATGATTGTTTGCATCAATTTTTACCACCTTAAAAATTTTTTGCAAAATTACACAAATTGGAATGAAAATTATCCATGTCTATAACTAATCTAAATCTAAAATATTTTGGGGTTAAACATTTTGACTTATTTTCGAAATCGCGGATTGCCTTCTAAAAAATCAGAAAAATTATTCTGGATGAGTGTTGACATAAAAATGGCCATGGCTATGGCCATAAAATTTGTGAATTTTTTGAATGTATAGTTGGTCCGAAAAATTCTTGCCTTGGAAAAGATTAAATTTTTAAAAATTCGGGGTTGATACAAAAACTATAAAATTAATGGCTAAGTACTTTCTGATATGGTACTTTAAATCTGCATACTTGAAATATAGATAGGACTGGGGGCCGATATGCCTTTTTAATCCGGCTTTGACCGTTCTTAAAGTAAACTTTTTCTAAAATGTGAGAATTAATAATTTGTTTATTTATTTTTTTATCTTTCCTTTAATTTTAAAAAGTTTGAAATCGGTAAAGATGGTCGTAAGTTATGTTGAAATCAGGGATAAATTTTAAAATAAAGATCGGTTCCGATACCGGTACCGGGACGGAATGGTTCTATTTCGGTTTTCTGTTTATTTCGGTAATTGGTTCGAAAAGGTTTCTACATTTTTATTTCGGTATACCAATATGTACCGGTACAAGTATGTTTTTATACACTTGAAAAGTGTATATTAATTTTGCCCAGAAGTTTGTAACGCATAGAAATATTCGTTTCCGACCCCATAAACTATATATATTCTTGATCAGGACGACGAGCTGAGTTCATTTCCGCTTGTCCGTCCGTCCGTCTGTCTGTCTGTCCGTCTGTCCGTCTGTCTGTCTGTCTGTTTCTACGCGAACTAGTCTCTCAGTTTTAAAGCTATCGAGCTGAAATTTTGCACAGAGTCTTCTTTTACTGCACGCAACTAATATGTCGGAACCGGCCGGATCGGATGACTATATCATATAGCTGTCATAGGAACGATCGGTCGAAAAATAAGTCTTTGTGAAAAAAACTTTTTTGATTTCCATCGTAGCGACACAAATCTTGGTGTATGTTAGTTTTATATGCTTCCACATAATTGTGAAAAAATTTATCAAAATCGGATGACTATATCATATAGCTGCCATATAAAGGGTCGGTCAAAAATCTAGTTCTAGTGGGAAAAACTTTTTTGTTTTTCATCGTAGCGTCACCAATCGTAGTATATATTAGTTCTATATGCTTCCACACAATTTCGAAAAAATTTATAAAAATCGGATGACTATATCATATAGCTGCCATAGGAACGATCGGTCGGAAAATAAGTTTTAGTGAGAAAAACTTTTTTGTTTTCCATCGTAGCGTCACTAATCTTGGTATATGATAGTTTTATATGATTTCACATAATTCTGGAAAAATGTATCAAAATCGGATCACTATAGCATATAGCTGCCATAGAAACGGTCGGTCAAAAAACAAGTTCTAGTGAGAAAAACTTTTTGTTTTCTATCGTATCGTCACCAATCTTGGTAGACATTAGTTTTATATGCTTTTACAAATTTTTGAGAAAATGTATAAAAATCGGATGATTATAGCATATAGCTGCCATAGGACCGATCGGTGGGAAAATGTGTTTTACTAAGAAAAGTTTTTTTATGGTATCCTATTTTTATTATCAATGATTTAAAATTTTTTAATAACTGATATCTATATCATATATATATTTTACTGGTTAAATCAGTTGGAGTAAAGTTTTTCAAGTGTATTAAAACTTTGGCACAGTCGAAGTTAGCTTTGCCTTCTCGTTTTTTTTTTAAATTCAAAAATTAAAATTGTTTCACGATGTCTAATAAACTAATGGATGTAATAGAATTAAAACAATTATAATTATAAATTCAATTAACAGAGTAAATTGTTAGTTTATCCTTCTTAAGGCCGATTTCTCACCTTCACGAAAGCCAATATGTGTCAGATAATATTTAATTTCTGATATTTTGTTTGTGACCGACTCTGCTTACTAGGATATGAGAAATTGTACCTAATCTTTTATCAAATCTTTCTAAAAAGCAGAAAAATAATTCCCAATTATGGTTCGAAACAATCGGTCCTTAAATCTGCCGAATATCTGGCATAAATCGATATCTTTTGCCTTTTGGATAGATTTTAACCCATAGTAAAAGACAAGGGTTAATAAAGCCTATAATACGCTGGTAAAATACTTAAAGGGGTGCGTCAGCTCTAAAAACAGTCGAAAACATAAAATCTGATTGAGCTTTTCCATAAATTACATTTTACTAAATTTTAAAACAAAATTTTTTTAAAATTGCAAATAATATTTCTAAATTTGAGAGCGAAATTTGATTAAAATCTGGACACTTTACTTCTATAATTTACTTTACCATTTTTCTAACATTTCAATATTTAAGGGAGGATTTTTGGAATTTATTTTCATTTTATTAGAGGGATTATATAAACGAAAGAAAATTTTGTTTTGTTTTTTAGAATTTTTTTCTTAATCTTTTAAACATTTAAAAATAATTCGATCCTGGTTTTTGCAAAACATTTTTTTTCTGGGTGAAATATATTTATAAGCTCAGTACAGGTACAACGAATAGACCCCGGGTACCGTATCGATACCGAAAACCGATTTACGGAACACTCATTTCGAGTCCACCGAAACCGGCACTGGAATTAGTATTACGATGAGTTCCTGGTGAAATGTTGTCGGTAAAACATTTCATTTCCAGAAATAACAGAATAAGTAAGAATTTATTTTTTGCTTTACTCTGCGAAAATTTAAATATAAAAATGCATTAATCAAACAGTAATTTAATGTATTTAAATATAAAACGGTCAAACTCATGCTTTTAAGATGGGCACATATTAAATTATGTGCTTTTTAAACCTAAACAAAGAAGCGATTGTTTTGTTAGCAAACGAATATCGACGTGTTTGCCTAGACGCGCGGAATGGAAAGAGCTGTAAGGCATGACTTTAACAAGTGGGTGAGTCTACTAATCTGTTTGGCATCCAGGGGCAAATCTCTTTAAATTGTTTAGCAAGTGTTTGTCTCTGAATGAAAATGTTTTGTTTTTTTTTTTTCATTTGTTAACTTTAGCTTCCCTTTTTTTTTCTTTTGACGATAACTGTAATTTCTAATAGCTTTTTTTTGTAGTAAAGTTGTATTCATTTCCAATGCAATCAAATGTTATCACTACACATATTCAAAACTAAACACACAACTTAACAAAAACAAAGTACTGGCAAATACAACAAATAACGAGCTTAAACACCTTACACATTACTGCAAAAATTTGATTTGGAAAAAAATGTTTGAAAATGTTGGTTTTGTTTTTATTTTTTCGTGGTACTCACCTTTGCTAGCACCGTCCGGGCCGCGCAATATGGTGCACTCCTCTATAGTGCCAAATGGATGAAATATTTGTCTTACATCGTCTTCGGTTTGTTGTTTGCTGAGCATGCCAACGAACAGCTTGCGATCTAAATGCTCTGTTTTTTTATGTGATTCGAATTTGATTTTTTTTGTGTATGTTTTTTTTTTTTAAATTTTTTTTGTACCAAAAAAGGCAGCAAAATGGAGAAGTGGCAATGTGTAATTAACGGAATGGACAAAAAAAAAAGAGTAATCAAAACCAAAAGAAATTATTGAAAAAGCCATAGCCAGAGAAATTTTTGCAAGAAAAATCAAATACCGAAAAATCAGATATTCATGTGTCATATAATAGAGATGTAAATGCAACAGGGTTACACATTACGCAACAGTTGGTTTTTGTTTTTTGATTTATTTGTTTTTGTTTGTAACGAGTAACGAACGCAGCAGGCACATTTAGTCATTTTTGAAAAGATTTCAACAGGCGCAAAATTACCCAAAAATTAAAAATAAGTATAAAGTAAAAGCAACAACATTTAGTTAACGAGATTTGTTTTTTGGTGTTTTTTTTTTTTTGTATTTTAAGGGGGAGGAGGAGAGGTGGTTAAAATTATCACCAATAGAGCAAATACAATTACAACATTTATTTAAGAGCGGGCGGGAAGGAAGGAAGTAGTAATAATTTTGCAAAATTTTTCGGTATTTTTGGGGAGCATTGAACGAAAATAAAAGCGGAGACCAAAAAATAAAATTTTTCAAATAAATTGTCAGTTTTCCAATTTTGCCAATTTTGATGTTTGGTTTTTTTTTTCAATTATATATATATATATTTTTTTTTTTCATATAGAGCACGAACAAGTGTTACATAAAAAGGAAAGAAAAGAAGATAAAAATGGGTGATATTTAGTTAAATTGTCGCACATTTCTGTTTACGTAACTTACAACTTACAAAATTGAAAATGTCATAAACATGACAATAACAATGAGCTAAATATTTATTTATATATATGCATATATGCCACTTACACGTTTACACACACACACACACAGACATACGTACATACATACGAGCTGGCCATACGCTACAAATTTAAGTATATATATATATATATGAATATAGACATTGAAAGGTATTAATAACATGTTAGCCACTACTTGGAAATTTATATGTATATATATATGCAAATGTGTGTATAAAAATTTATAAATATAGCTTAAGATCAAGAATACGTAGATAGAGAGACAGATGGAGATAGAGAAAGAGAAGGGAGCTGGAAAATTTTAGCGTAAGCTAATGGTGCACAAGTAGCCTAGATCAATGTGAGTTGAAAATTTTATACAAAGACAATGTGTTCAATCAATTTATTTCCTTATTATTTGGATACAAAAAAAATATTTTCCCCATTTCATGCTCTACTTCAACACAGAGAAAAAAATTGATATGAAATGACAGTCATTTCCACATTTTTTCATATCAATTTCACTCCGATATGACGAAGATTAACTTGATATGATAAAAATATCAATACGATCTTTTTTATATTTAAAAAAAAAAAAAAACATTGCTTGGTCTGAGGCGAACTCGAGACCTTGTTATTAGGTATCCACGTTGGGCGCCAACTCAATTTCCGATTGAATTTTTATACAAAAAAAAAAATCTTTAAAGTTCGGTTAACAAAATCTATACTAAAGTACCTTAAATTTTAGTTTAGTTTCAAAATTTAATTTATGTCACAAAAATTTGGAATTGCAGTAAAATCATATTTCTAAGGCCTCATTCCTCATTGGGCGCCATAACAATATCATTTTGAACTTTACTCCAAATTTGATTAACAAATATTAATGCAAATCTTAAAATTTTTTTTTTTTTAACTTATTATGTAAATGCATCACGCATAAATGCGCCAACTCAATTTCCTATTAAATTTGGATACAAATTTTTAAATTTTTTTTAAGAAAATCTTTAAATGTCAAATGTTAACAAAATCTTTATTAAAGTACCTTGTTTAGCTCCAGAATTAAATTTATGTCACAAAATCTTTCAGCTGCAGTAAAAACATATGTTTAAGGCTACAAATTGCTACAAATTTGATTTTATTAATGCAAATCTTTATATTTCCTTTTTAAAACATATTGTGCAGGTGCATCACGTTGGGCGCCAATACCGTTAAAAGTTTGAATTCAACTCAAACATATTTTTATTTTTCAAATTTTATTTATAAATTAAATTTAAGACTTAAACAATTCTTGAAATACAGTTAAAAAATTAATATTGTAAGGCCTCACGTTGGGCGCCAAATTAAATTATTTTAAATTTAATTAGGTATGTCATATAGGGATTTTCGTAAAAACTACACTTCAAAAACTGCATTTCGAACCAATCTTGAAACACTTAATATGTGAAATGACAAGAATTGATACGCCTACTAGAGTTAGTGACAGAAAAACCGTACGAACTAAATCTACTTGGATTTGAGCAGCAGGTTTCAAATTGATTAACTTTCGTCATCTAATCTAGTAACCATTAGAGCACATTTGTGTCACTTTCAATTGGCAGTCAAACAGTATTAGTTTGAAGAGCAATAATTTATCCGAAAATAACTAGAGATTTCCAGAACACCCCCTAATATTTATTTGAATTTTTGTTGGAAGTTTGTTTTTGTTTTGTTATTTAAAGAAAATACCAATCTTGGCACAATATAATTTTCCGATTTTGCTTTTATTAGTTTAAATTCCAGTTAAAAAATTATTAATTTAATTCCCCACGTGGGGCGCCAAAAACATAAAGTTTGAATGCAGCTCAAACTTACTTCAAAGAAATCTCCTAGTTTCAGTTAAAAACTTTATTAAATAAGGTCTTTAGCTCCGAAATGAATATTTACGAGGAGATCTCTCAAATTTGGGTTCAAGCTAAACAATTGTATTTCAAAATCAAATCCCTAAGTTCTCCAAAAACAATATGAAATCCACTAAAATTATACAAAAATATCGCAAAGTAGATCCCTTCTTTTACTGGCCTTCTTCTCCTTACTTACACCCTCTCTAAGGCTTTTCAATTTTCATTTGCACAAAGCCAAAGTCACACAAAAGTTGATCCTTTTCAATATTAATTAACACTTCAATACCACAAGGATTGAGAGTAAAAAGGCTGTAGACAAACTTTTCCGCTAGCTCCTTCCTTGCCACATTCTTACGTTGGTCTGCCGCTGACTTTTCTACAATTTCCGTTGTCGCGTAGGCCAAACAAAAAGCAGGCAAAAAAAAGTTTCTAGAAATGTCTGAGGCGGCTGTAAATACAAATTCACGCTTGACACTAATTAACAATTAGGCGCATTTTAGCGGCATTTTCATTTTTAGCCGGCATAACTTCAGTGAACTTTGCTGAACTACTTACACAGGGCTAATAACTAATTTACTTTTGACTTTAGCTCCACAAAACTGACAAATAAACTGTGCACGCTTTTCAGGGCCCAAAAAAGGATTCCCAGGCGGCATATAATAAGTAATAACAAAAGCGAGGCAGAGAGAGACTGACTTATCACTAGTCATATATAAACGTCAAGTTGTCGAGACTTTTTGACAATTGCCGCACAATTGTCGAGCCAAGCGTCTGCATTCATTCTTGTGCTCCCTCTCTCTCTCTCTCTCTCTCTCTCTCCCTTGTGGGAGTCATAAAGGAAAAATTTAGCTTATTTGCTGTATAAATACTGACACCTCCGACGTTGCAGGATGTTTGTCTGTTTGTCTGTCTGTGTGAAGGCCATAAAAATGGCATGTCGACGCTTTCGCCTGCAGCGACTCTTGACTGTTGAGGCTAAACAATTGCCCGCTCTTAGGCAAGGACAGTGCTCTATTGGTGGGTGTGGATAGGGGGTTGGGTTGCGTTGGGTTGGCAAGGATATTGATGGCCCAGCGTTTGTAGCAGATGATGCTTATGATTCCAGCTGCAACATAAGGTTGTTATCAAGGCAAATTCGGCTTGGAATTGATTTTGTCTCGATTGGCTGGCAGGGGAGAGTGAGGGATGAGCATAATTTACATTTCAATTTTCTTTGCGTACTTTCGGGGGGAGGGGAAGTTATAGTGAAAAAAAGGCATTTTTTATCTAAGCGAATTCTATGCCTAAAACTTAACTTTGTTTTAGTTTTTCGTGTTCTCGGTGTGAATACTAAGTTTCCCGAATATTTATTAATATTTAAATACAATTTTTAGAATATATTTGTGAACGCTCGTCAATTTTCCGCAAACATTTAAGTTGAACGAAAAAGATTAATTGAATCTTACAGTGGGTGGCATGAAGCCAATAAGTAAAGTACATAAATGCTTTCCATAAATATTTTTAAAAGGTTAAGCAATAAATAGTTGGCCAACAACTTTAGTCAATATTCATCAGTTTAACCACTGTAATTCAACCCATAACTCTTTACTTAGAAATTTCATAAGGCCTTGACCAAAAGCCATTATATCAAAAGCAATTGTTTAAAATTGCTAAAATTGATTTGAAAGAGGACTGATTTTTCATGGTCAACTTTATGAAGCGTGATCAAGCATAAGCTCTATAAGCAGAATAGTATTTCTTTCATCAACTATATGCACCATAATGATTAGCTTTGTATTGTATTTTTCAGTTATGCAAACCGGTTCTGAACTTAACCAATCCTTATTTGCGCTCGTAAACCGAACCAAGAACCGAACCGGTGTTCTTTAAAAAATGCTACAAAACGGTTTGGGTCCGTTTAGTTTATCTATGAGTTTTATGACGTAAACACTACGATATTGTACATCCAAATTTAGCAATTTTTCTAAGGTAGTGTTTTCTCGTTAATTTGAATTTAGCCTTTGCAGTACCTTTATGTTCTCTATTTTACGTTTATAGAGAGATTATTATGCGTTCTTTTTCTTCAGATAATAGAACAACGCTTCCTTTTGCTAGGCTTTAGCTGCTAATCCAATTGACAAGCACCGTTTTCGAAATGCTATGGTATATATTGAATTTTTTTTTAACTTATGGGCACCGCCTTTAAATTTGTCTTCTCGCATTAAGAACGTAATAACATCAGCTCACGAAGGCATAAACGTACTATATGGACGGTACCTGATTTCAATTTTATAACTAATATATTTAGATTTGGAATCGAAGATATTTAAATGAAGAAGAAAGTAAGAAATAGATTTATAAAACAAAAGGAAATACGGTAAGTTTAATTTCAGAAAATTACGAAATTCGGATAAGGAATCAGTCGTGATACTAAACATATAAACCTTGAACCACAGAACCAAACCAAACCCGTGGTTCGGATTTCTACAAAAACAATATTATGAACCGAACCAGTGGCTTAAAAACTCATGTACAACTCAAGAACGGGTTGCATTCCTAGTATTTTTCTTCTGGGATACAAAATTTAAATTGTATGCTTAAAATAGGAATGAGTTCCGTGTTTGATTGTGTCAGAGTTACTTTTGAGCAGGCTTTTTAAATCATATTCGGGTCGTTGTAAACACAAGCATAGAGATTTAAAGCCAGCCTTAAAGTAGGCAATAAAAATTTGTTTAAAAATCACCTAGATTTAAAATCCATGAAGATGAGAAAACGGCCATTAGAGCTGAGATTATGATTGGAGATTGGGCGAACTTGATTAAAAAGTACACATATTTTGATTCAAAAATGGGCGTCTTTTGAACTAAAGAATGATCTGCTCGTAATTCAAGAATAGGAGATTCTTGGTTTCAAGAATGTTCCGCTCTTGATTCAAGACTAAGAGAATTTTGGTTTTGAGTCTCCAGAATTTTTAACTTGATATACAAATTTTTCATACTAAGATCAAGTATGAAAATTCTTGTTCCAAAAAATCGTATTCAAAAATTCATTTTTGGATATAGAAATTTACTCTTGAATCAAGAATTTTCACTCTTAAACCCTATACAGTCCAGCGAACTAATTAATTTAGCTTATTTCGGCATTTGTTACATCAAGGTGGAACTTAAGTCTAGTGTGACCAGATTTATTAAATAAAAATTTTGAATTTCGTGGTATTTTTCAAATAACAGCGCGCTGGTCACACTGCTTGATTAGCTATATTGTTTGCAACAATGTTTTTTTAGCTGTTCGAAGCAACTTGATTTCCACAGGCTATTAACAAAGGATCCATTCAAGTGCTGTTAAGCGCAACAGTACTTCTCAGCTCCGTATGGGCTCAAAATCATTACTTCTGCTTCTTCTTGCTACAGTTTTTGTATGAATGTAGGGCTTTACCGTACTATTGTGTTTGATTGTTCTTGATCTAAATAAGAAATTCTCTATTTTTTCTTTGAGTGTTGGCCATTTCTCTGACTGACATCATATTTCGTACGAAATTTTAGTCAATTTAGTTAACCAACTGAATTATACTTAAATGCCCATTTCATTTCATTATTTCCATTCTAAATTCTTTTTCACTTAAATTATTTCCATTAACCTTGTTACATGTCAAATAAGTGTCATGTGATTAAAGTACAAAATATTGTCTGGTCACTTCAACTAATTACTTATTAATTAGTTGGCTTTTAATAGTCAATCACAGACACATCATCAATCACACAGCTCACAAATAATTATATACAAAAATTCCAATTCTCTTTATTTTGATTTTTTTTTTTTGCCTACTCAATTAATCAATGTACATAATTCTAATTAAATTTTCATTACCAGCCACATCAACAAAACATATAATAAAAAGAAACCTCTGGGCCATATTATCAACTTCTTGTTGCTTCACCATTTCCCCCATTTCCTGCCTAAGTAATTACAATTTCAATAATTTATAGCAAAACAAACATAGACAAGACAGTACGCAGAGGAGAGTGAGTCAATGTGTGTGTGTGTGTTAATATTTCAATCAATTTTTGTTAGACAAATGTTATTCGAACTGCAGATTCGTAATTATGTATGTGTAGACTGAACAAAATAATTAATAACTTAAATACATTTACATTGCAATAGCAGTTGCCCATAATCTGATTAAGGAGTTTTCCGAATTGAAATGCCTAGTCTTCGAAAACAATTTCCAGCTGATGAAAATGATGTGTTGAGCTGTTTGCTAAGCTGTGAAAATTAATGGAGTATTTATTTGTTTGTTTAATGATTTATAAGCAGAAAACCTGCTTCAAAAATGCAAATCAACAGTCAAAAGGCATACCCAAAAGAGAACTAATCCTCAGACGCTCATTAGCAACCATTAAATGCCAATTTACATGTCAATTGGCAAGAAGAAGGAAGAGCAAAACACATGAGCTTTGGTCTTTGGCGTTGTCAGCGACTTTGTGTTTAGTTTTTTTTTTTTTTTTTACTTTTTTTGTATAATTTATAGACGCGACATAGCTGGCTGGCTTTTTCACCTTTTGGCTGCATTTAAAATACAATTACTTGTCTAGCAGAAAAAAAATAAATAAAAAAAGCTCACCCCCCAGGGAAGGTAAACGTAAACGCTGGCAGACTCAAAGGAAGATAAGCAAAAAACATAACATGCAACAATTAGTGGCCTGTCCTTGTCGTCTCCGGCTGCCGTTGATGGTGGCTGGTGGCATACAAAAGTTGCCATGTGGTTAACTAATTTAATTTGGTTTTCTTTTTTTTTCGTTCTGCCGGCTCAGCATCAAAGACAACGACACGTTAATGACTTCTTTTGCCTGGGCAACGACAAGGCATAAAAATAAAAATCTAAAAACTCTGCCACACACACACACACACAGGCAGGAGCCAGGTTCCAGGAGCCACTTAACTTGTCTATATGAGCCTAATGGCCTTTAATATTATTTTCACAAAAAGGAATCACTGAAAATTCTGTGTGCCCTAGGTAATTGTGGAAAATTGCTGCAACGCCAGGCTAAACATTGTGCAAATCCTTTTCGCCTTTGTGTGTGTCCTTTTCTTGTTTCTTCGTTGTTTTTTTTTTTTTTTGCCCTGGCCAACTGTTAACAGCCAGTTGAACTATGCCATTTCATATGTATGTACAACAGCAGGCGCCGCAAAGTATGCTGCACTATTTTACCGTTACCTTTTCTCCTGACCCAACGTGCTTTACATTTTTATTAAGCTTCCACAACCCTTTTGTGCTCGAACCGTAGTGTTTTAGCATGCCAGGGGCGTTGTTTGGCTTATTGCACGTGCTTTGGGTATAAGGGAATGGTACCCAAAATGCCATTAGGCTTAACCCAGGACACGAAGACAATTGCCTGCAGGCCATGTGCTTGGGTCTAACGTGTCGTATTAGTTATTTTCTACTTCGATTGCTTTTGCCACTTTAACGCGACAGCCGCCTGGTGTTTGGGCAATTATGTGATGCTCAATTTTCGATATGAGATAAACTTGGGGTTGCAGTTGGTTTCAATTGCAGTATACGGCAAGGCGGCATGACCAGATGTGGATGAGTTTTTCAATTGGCAAAAAGGAGGGAAGATACAAGGAAAAACGTAAGAGCTAGCTGAATAACAACTGTATCCAATGCATATTTGTTAGAGGATAGTCTGTGGAAAATGGAAATGAATACATTAGAACTAGAATTGCGACATTTTGCCTGAGCTGAAAGTTAAATTAAATAGGTAGAAATTGTTGTAGTTATAATAATTCTTTAAAAACGAAATATTCCGAATATTGGAAAAATTTTATAATATGCAGGTGTACCCAACAACTTGGATATTTCATTTTTCGTAAACTACCTGTAACTGCCTTTAAAAGAAGTATGCGAAGAATGCGATTAAATAAAAATGAAATAATTACTGGCCTATTCACAAAATCAAAAGAAATAATTGATATGAATTGATGAATAATAGAAGTTAAAAAATTGTAGCTTGATATATTTCACGCAACTCAAGGTATTCTGAATACCAATTCGATTTTCGTGTAAACATTTCTACGTTGAATTTGAGTTTTGTAAATATATATGTATTGCAAATCTTTGGGTACTAGATTCTGTCGTCCTTTTTTGTCGAAATGAAACCACTTGGCAATGAGCAATCGGTTTTAACCAGGAACTGTAAATAACGATTATTTTTTATTATTTCATCAAAAAAATCATTCACTTATAATCACTCTCATTACCTGGTTTATACACACAAAATTGATCATGATAAAAGCCCTTAAAAGTATGCTATGTCCATGAATGTGAATAATTTAGGAATATTTTTTCTTTTATATTCGCCTTAACACCTATTTAATTTACATAACTCTAATTGCTCCGAAAATATGAACAAATGCACAGTGTAGATTACTTATGTCGCTGCCATAACCGACTCAAATAGATAATTATTAAAGCAAATAAAGTTAGCATACTTTCAAGGGCATTTATCATGATAAATTCTGTGTGTATAAACTTAGTATATGAGAGTGAGAAATACACTAATCCAATCCCAAATGGCTTATCTGTCCATTTTTTGATAACTCTCAAAAATAAATAAAAATCTCAAATAAGAGTTTTTTTTAAGGATTTTAAAATAAAACTCACGAAATATCGATTATTCATGTATAAAAAAAAATCATAAATAAGAAATATTTAAGGATTTTTAAACTAAACACATGAAATAACAATTATTTTTTGACCACTAAAATAAAAATCACATATAAGATTTATTTAATGATTTATAACAAAAAAAACCGATTATTTTTTTTAGTAAAAAAATAAAAATTTTATATAAAAGTTATATCATGATTTTTAAATAAATCAGAAAAAAACAACGATTATTTTTTGATTAAAAAAATATAAATCTAAAATAAAAGTTGATAATTTTTCTTTTAAATTTTTACGCAAAATAAAAATCATTTTCAAATACCGGCTTTTACATGGGGATATAGGTGGGCATTGCTGCATTGGGGTATAAACTGAAGGTAGTGGAACTACCCAAGCCAACATTTAAGAAAACAAATTTTGCTCGTACAATTTTTATTTTAAATTTAGTATTACAGTTTTAACTAACCTGCCTCCGCCTAAGTAAATTCGCACTAATGATTTATTTTAAATTTATAGAGTTACTTTACTTAAATACATAAATCCTAAAAAAAAATAAAAAACTCTTAATTGAGATTTTTATTATTATGCTAAAAAATAATCGTTATTTGTTAAGTTTTTTAAATAATGTTAAAAATTAATCGTTATTTCAAAAGAAAAAAATCAAGAAATAAGTATTACCAAGCGATTTAAACAATATAAATTATTATCACTACAGTCCCTGATTTTAAGTACTGGAACAAATCCGAGTATTTTCAAACCTAATCTTTTGGCCGTAGATTAACTTGTCTTCTTCTATTTACGTATATTCAATTTCCTCTCAAAATACTTAGAAACGATTTACCGAAAACCAAAACGGAATTCGGAACAGGGCCGATAGTTAATAAAATGTCAATCAGAATATTTTTATATGCAGTTTAATTGGGCGTGACGAGGGTAAAATTATCAAAATTTCAACCATCCGGACAGTAAATATGGCAAATTTTTTGATTTTGTTAAAAGATTTTGTTCAAATTTATAATTAGGCTGAGACTCAATTGCAGAATCAATAGCCCAGTTAGTAGAGCGTTATGTCAGAATTTGACATTCGCCTATGGGGGACGATGGTTCGAATCCTAGCTCATTCTCTTCTATTCTCTCAATTTTTCCTCTTCTATTTTTCCCAAACTATCGTTTAAGTCAAAGTTGCCTTTTGGAACTTTGAAAACATTTTTTAAGAAATCAATGCAAACTACAAAAATTTATATAGATCAAAGGCAACACTACATATGATTGATAACAAAAACTTTAGAGCCTTGTCGTTTTATCACGTTAAGTACACACCGTTAATCTACGAATAAAAGGGCGGCAGTATGACATTAATAGCATACTTTGAAGGGCAAAAATCATGATTTTTTTATTTTTTGCATAAACGTTGTAAGTTTTGATACAATTTAAGCTTAATATAATGTTTGTTACAAAACGAATATTTGAAAAGATGACAAGACTATGTATCAAAATAAATTTTTGGAAACTTTGTTCTATTAATTTGTTCAAGTGCTGCATTAAGCCAGGACAAAAGATCGGTTTAAAGCGAATCTTTTAGGTCTGGTTTGGTTTAGCATTTTTGCTTTATTCCCTTAAGGCATAAACGGTTTAGGAAAAATGAATGAATGAAAATTAGTCTAAAATCATTTCTAAGAGATTTTAAATAATAAAATTGAGACATATAAATCTTAGATATTTAAAAGGGTTGGGGGCAATCAATTAAATTTGAAAGACCAGTCACTTATTTTTTCTAAAGAAGAGGATTTAATATATCTTTGATCGTCAATAATCATGTCCAGTTAATACTTTGAAGCTTTGAACAAAGGTTCAACTGAAAACCTTGACATTACTGCCATTGGAAACGGGTTTGCGACCCTTACTTGAAGTCAACAGGCCAAGCCTGCTGCAAATCTTCAGAACTTTGTGGCACAAGAATTATATGCTCCTTAAATTTTGATTCTAAATGTGAATTCTGCAATTTTTATAAACAAAACAGAATAAAATCTGGAAGTTTAGTAGAGGCTTTAACTAATTGGCACTAAAATTGGGTTCCAAATGATCCTTCTTCTAGCCTTCTAGCTGATTTTCATTTCCCAAAATTTATGACCATGTCTATGGCTTATTTTAAAAAGCATTTTTTTTTTTCGTCATTTCCATTTCGACATCAACCCCTATTTGTCTGGGGTCAAATTTGCCCATTATATTTGTTATAAAAAAAAAAAATGAAATGCCGGCCATATAATTATCAAGCACACACACACACAGCCAAGCATATGCGACACAACACAGACAACTTCGTCTAGCGGTCATAAACTTTAAATTCCACTTTATCGTGAGAGATGTTATATATAAAATAAAAAAGAAATCCTTGCACACATAAAGAGAGGCGAGCCAGCTTCCCTCAAAATGCTTTGGCCACTTTTATGCGTTTGAAATGAAAATGCTATGTGCCATTAACATTATCCCTGACGCGTCACTACTTAAAATAAAAATTTCTATATTTTTTTATACAACGAGAGCGAGCACCTTGGTCGCTCGCTTTTTTTATAGCCAATTTCTGGTTACCCACAGTGTGCAGCCAATTTCATGTCAAGCTGCAGCACAAAATGATAATCCCGGGGTCATAAAATGATGTTTTTTTTTTTCTCCATTTTTACTTTATATTGACTTTTAGCATGATAGTCACCCAAAAGGAGAGACAACGGGAATGTGCCAAGGTGCACATGAAATGTTAATGGGGATGTCAAGATTGCCTTTTTGCCGCAAGTGTGCAAGATGCACGGGAAAGAAGTGGAATTTATGACCAACTGCAACATGAAATGCAAATGTTTTTGTGAAACAAGCAAGGAGTAAGAGGATGTCATAGAGAAGTAATTTATTTTTAAATTAGGCTGTGAAGTTGAAGATAATATGACTTAAAAAACTATATCATTAAATTAAGAGCAAATGAATAAGGAAAGAGAACCATGAACTTAAATAGGGTGGCTGATAAATGTTGCTGCCAAAAAAAATTAAAAGCAACTTTTTTGGTTTTTGTTTTAATTTATGAAAAAATTAACGATTATAATAATTTTTCGAAAATAACCGGAAAAACAAGAAATTTCTATGATTAGAAAAACAAACCTATCGAACAAAAATTGAGGCATTTTCCGCTCCAAGTCTTTAAGCAGTTCTTAATAACTTTTTAAAGGATCTTAAAAGCTTCATTTCAATTTAAAATAATTTTAAAAAAATTTTTAAATCAACAAAAATAGTAATTTAATTTTTTTTTAATGTAGCAAAATTCGTTAGCCACCCAGAATTTCACACATTTTTACTCAAATGTTGAAAATGAAAGGGCTGGATATTCTTTAATATATTTTTGGTATAAAAATGTCTACCTCAATAATGGAATAATTTTTCGAAAATAACAGGAAAACCAAGAAATTTGAATGATTTAAAACAAACTTTTCGAACAATATTTGAGGCATTTTCCGCTCCAAGTCTTTAGGCAGTCTTTAAGAACTTTTATATGATTCTTATAAGCTTTGCTTAAATTTAAAATAATTAAAAAAAAAAAAATTGTATTTCAACAAAAATAGTAATTTAATTTTTTTTTAATGTAGCAACATTCGTTAGCCACCCTGAATTTCGCACATTTTTACTCAAATGTTGAAAATTAAAGGGCTGGCTTTTCTTTAATATATTTTTGGTTTAAAAATATCTTTAATAAACCTTAAGAAATATGTGATTAAGCTGCATCGGGCTAACTGAAACTTATGTGGCTAAGTTAATTTATATACATAAATTATAGATAAATGCTTACTTTTTGTTTATATTTGTTTTAGAAACCTTGTATACCACGCTCTGTTTTTTTTTTATATTTATATTGGAATGTTGATTGGGTTTCGGAATGTAGTTTTAATTGAAGTTTTAGTTAGTTCAACAATTGTATATTTTAAATCACTTTAGTTTATTTTGGATTTTTTATTTTTAGATAAAGCTCTGTCTAGTTTGAGGCACGCTTTAAATTAAAGCTTATAAATTGATCACGGCCTAATGAAACTTGAGAATTTCTTTTGCACTACGCGGCGTTCTGTGAAATATTTATTTAGTTTATGCTTGAATTACTTTTATGGACGTTTGCTGAACAGCTTTTCATTTGTGTATTATGAATATTAAATTAGTTTCTGGGGTTTTTGATTTAAGTTTCCAAGCTTCCATCCACCATTTTTCAGTTTTGGGCTGTTGTCTTTGCCATTTTGCTGCTTGTCAGGTCGAGTGCTAAATTTGTTTTATTTTTTTTTTGTACATTTTTGGAGGAATTTTTTTTTGGTTGTTGTTGTTGTTAAAGTTTTGTTGGCGTAGGAAAAAAAAGAGAAGAGCAGAAAAAAGAAAGAGAAAAAGGAAGAATAAATAAAATTTTTATAATCTCTGTTGTTGCTTTTGCATGATGGCATAATATTTACTTTTGTAAATGTTGTTGCTTATTTTTAATTAATTAAATCATTGTTGTTTTCAGAGTACGTTTTGGTTTGTTTGCACTACAGAAAATGAGCAACAAGGAAAAATTACGCACAACAAATGTTTACGTGTCAAAACAATAACAAATTGCATTTTGTTCTCTTTTATTTTTGGGAATGAGGGGTAAATATGTATGTAGATAGCACAACATTGAGCATTAAATTTTATTTGCATTTCTTGTGTCCTAACATTGTTTTTTTTTTTTTTTGTTTACGCACAACATCAATGAACAACAACACTGAGATATATAAAAATTTTATTGTATAACAAAATAACAGAAAAAAAGTACGAAAATATAATTTAGGATATGTGTGAGGGATATTTTTGAAAAATGGTTAAATTAACTAAGATTAAGTTACAGTAAGGTAGTAAGGCTAATGTTTCAAAAGCAGCCAAGTTTATAAAGAAATTACAAATTACAAACAACAGCACACGATATATATATATATAAGTATGAATATAAAAGCCTAAGGCTATATAAAATGAATCACTATATTAAAACTAGTATCGATTTGTTTGAAAATGTATAAATATAGGTCTTAGCAGGTAATATGACTACATATGAAATGGCAAAGTCTTAGCTTGTAAAGCAAAGAAGTTATGATCAACAATGAGTTTAACTAGTCTTAAAACTGGAACCCGGTTTCAGTAAACCACAATCAATTTTATGAAAATTAAGAAGAGGTTTGTATAACGAGCTCCAATTACCTTTCACTTGGTTTAGGCTTCAAATAATTCACTACTTTTCAAATAATTGATATATATAATTCGAAATTTTTTGAATACATGTCTTACCAAGTAATATGACTACAAGTGAATTGGTAAAGGCTAAGCTTGTGAATTACATAAGTTATAAAGGAAAATACAGAAAACCAGCCTTAACTTGCCGAACCTGGTTTATATAACTCTCGATAGATCTGTTTGAAATTAAGTACAATAGGTTATAATGAGCTCCACTTAACATTCACAAGCCTAAAAAACTTAAAAAATCTTAATTTTTGACGATTTATTTGTTTTAAGAAAAATATATGTTTCCAATTATTTTCAAATAAATAAAAAGTTTTTAGATTTTGCTTTAAATGGATATTGAAATATGCACAATATTGAGAAAACTTAATTCAATATGTTTTCTTAACTTATACAGCATCCTATAAAATATCAAAGCTCTAACCCTTTTCCTGAAAAAGTTGTAGCCAAAATAAACAATTCTGTCTTCAAATTGAGTAGCAGCTTGTTAAAAGGGCTCCACTTAGCATTTAGCAAAGTTGAGGCATCTCATAAATCATCAAATCACTAAACTAATTGAAGATATATTGCCATAACAACTTTTCAACACCTTGACAGCTCATGCCACGAATAAACAAATAAAATCCATAACAAACCCCAACTAATTCAAGTTCGTCAATCAAATTCAAAGAAAATGCTTCAATAAACATGTCTTACATGAAACAATTTAATTAAATTATATTTTATGTAAGCGCAAGTGTGTGTTTGCGTATATGTCTGTGTGTTGTGCAATATTTATCAATTTTCCCTAGGAGAGGGTAAAACAAGAGTCATCACAATAACCATACGTCTTCATCTAACATCGCACACACACACACCCACACACACACAAGTAAACAAAAGTGTTTTTAGCTCACTCAATGCACCATCACTCATTTACACACAGGATAAAGGGGTTGAAGAAGGCAATGTGCTCTACTTTAATTTAATTTTTGTGGTTGCCTCGCCTCGATGTGGTTGTTGTTGTTGTTTGTTCGTTGCGCGCAATTAATTGAACTTGCAGCAGACTCAGACTATTGACAGCTTCGCTTGAGGCAAGAAGCGGGGGAGTCGAAAGGAGTGCAACTTGTGGGGTTGTTTCTGCTGCGGTTGAGTCGATGAACACTTAAGCCTCAACTCAATGCAGTCTGTGCTCTGCTCGTTTACCCGTTACGCTTTTCGGAATTTAACTAAGACAAACACCACAACGATAACAACAGAAACAGAAATAGAGAATACACACACACACACACATACACTAGTTTGTTGCCTTTTATATGAAATGCTTGCGGGTCTTATGTTGGCTTAGCAGCAAACTTGTCTAAGCTTTTTTGGGCTAAGGTTTTTGCAATTACAATTACGCACAGAGCAAGAGAGGAGAAGCAGTTGTAGTTGAAGAAGAATGGCCAGCAGTAATGGTAATTGGGTAGATAAAGTAGGCAAAAATATTTAGCAAATTTAACGAATAGAAAAGACTAAAAGTAAATAATCAAATTTCTCAGAGAGAGAACAAGTATTTAAAATCTGTTTTCTGTGCGCCAAAGATAAGAAATTGAAAGAAATTTCATTAATGGGTGAGTTGGCAAATTTAAGAACAATTTTGCCAAAAAGTATGCTACGATTTTTTCAACGGCACTAAAAATTTGATCCTTAGGGCCGTTTTCTCATCTTTTTTTTTATACCCGTTACTCGTAGAGTAAAAAGGGTATACTAAGTTCGTGCAAATGTATGTAACAGGCAGAAGGAAGCATCTCCGACCCCATAAAGTATATATATTCTAGATCAGCATCAATAGCCGAGTCGATATAGACATGTCCGTCTGTCCGTCTGTCTGTCTGTCCGTCTGTCCGTCTGTCTGTCTGTCTGTATGAACACCTAGATCTCAGGAACTATAAGAGCTAGAGCTACCATATTTTCAGTGTAGACTTGTATCTTCTGCACGCAGATCAAGTTTGTTTCAAATTTTTGCCACGCCCCCTCCCGCCCCCGCAATATGAAAAAACCTCATATCTCCCACAATTTTGAAAATAGATTGTTCAAACCTTCTAGACATATATTATGATCATTATTACCTATCGATCCGCCATACATCATTTTTCGATCAGATGAACGATAGAAGAGTTGCCACCCACGCAATTTGAAAAATACCTCATATCTCCCACATGTTGGGCAACCTTACCCTGAGTAACGGGTATATCGAAGTCGAGCAGGGCCGACTTCAACTTACGCTCTCGTTTTGTTTTAATGTGGTTATTAATAAAATGTGTTTCCTTTTAGGCGCTTTTAAAATATATTTGCTTGGAACTACAACGACCCGTGTATGATTTTAAAAGCGGTCCAAAAGTAAGCTATTTCCACCCAGATTTCAAAATCATGAAGATGAGAAAACGGCCCTAAATTTACAAATGTTCAAGTTTTTGCTCATATATATATAATATTTCAGTACCAAATTTTGTACGGTGTGCTATAAATTTAAGTTACAAAACCTTTTTAAATGTTATCAAAAACTAACCTGTCTATAAATACGGAACCTTGAGTTAGTAAGTCTCGATAAATTTCTTTGATATTAAGTAGAGGCTCTTCGTACATCACAAGTTTAGATAGCTTATTTATAAAAAGCTATATTATATATTTACTTTGCCGTTCGGATTTGGCTTTAAGCTATAGGTCCCTTTCTCTTGAGCGAAAATTAAAAGACACACGAGAAATGAAATTGAGATAAGGTCGGCTTGGTCCTTAGGGGCTAAAACAACCAATTCAAAAAAAAAAAACTATATATTTTCATATTTTTAAAGTAAATTCCATTTTCCTAGCTTCCAGCTGCAAAAATGTTTTAAATTAACTTGGAATAACGTTTCGGCTTCAAACTATAACTTAAAAGTTTTGAACTGAACTAGTTCCAGAACCAGAACAGACATTTCAACTGTGGGAAACTAGTATCTGAGAACTGATATTCTTGGGATCAAAAGGCTCAAGAAAGATATGAAGATGAACGCGAAACAGGATTCCCGCATTGTCAAATTTTTCATGATGTCAAAATTCGGGTCTTTCTTTCGGGTCCCAAAATATATTTTATGGAAAGCCAATAAAATATTCAGTATATTTATGTATCTACAAATGTACACTAGAGCGCTGTTTTTTAATGCAAAAATTGGAAATCACATAGGTAGCCCCTTAAAGGATTTTTTTGTTATATAGTTAATAAAATGTTAAACAGATAAATGAAATTTTCAAACTAAAAATACTCATACGCCACGTAAGCCACATAAATAATTTCAACAAACAAGCCCATTAGAACTTCACTTTTTGAATTTATTTTTTTAACCACGTTAAGTACACTCCGTAATTTTCCATACAAAAAAAGAACGTTCTAATGTACATACACCACAAATAATTGAGTTTTTTTTTTCAATTTTTATTCATAAAAACCAGTGGCTTGGGAGCAGTCCAACAATAACAACGAGGCTCGAAACGAGCAGCGATCCACACACAGTGTGTAGCTGTTTTTTTTTATCTTTCTGCCGTCAGTCTGTCAGCCCAAGCCATTGCGTATAATTTGTTGTGAATCAATATTTGGACTAATATTTGTATGTTTAAAAAAATAAGGTCACTCTCAACCTAACCAGCATGTATTTAATTATGATCCATTTCAACCAAACAAGGAAATATAATGATTAAAAATAGTCAAACCTGGTGGTTTAGAAGAAGGGTACTGCTACCCACCCGAAAATAAAAGACTCAAGAGTTTGACTCAAGAGTAAGACTCTCAAGAGTTTGTCTTTTTTTGTGCTCCATAGTAAGTAGTACATACCATAAACAGGGCAAAGTTATTATAAAAAGATTTAATCCCATCTTTAAGTAAGTTCATCAAGGACCCCGGCTAGACTACCTTTATTAATCAGGGTTTAAATTTGACGAATTGGATTGGTCTTCCTTTAAGTGACTGAAAAACTACAAATAGTTTTCGACTCCAAAAACGATCCAAATCCTATGGAAATAAGGTCGTATTTGGGTACGGTATTATTGGGTATTAAGTACAGGCTACGCGAAATCTAGCAAGGGGTCTTTAACCTAGTCTAGGTTGGCAGAGCTACTCTGAGGTTAGAAATGGATTTTAAGCATTTTTTATTATTGCCGAATCTTTGGATAACATGAGATATTATACAAAAATAAGAGAGAGTAGAAACCAAAAAAAAAAAAAAAAAGAGAAAAAGCAAGACAACAAAAATCTTCCTTCGATTCGGTGGAGGTACTTTAGTAGATCTCAATGACCAGCTATGTGAACGGAAAGGATTCCTGAGAATGTACAGAAGACTAGCTACGCAAGAGCGAGATTGTGAAGAATAAATAATCTAAAACACTCTTCAGATATGTAACCACTGAGAAAAGTATAGAACTTATTGCAATCCCTGCAGAGATTGCGAAATGGTTCAAGTTCAAGGCATGAGATGAAGACGCAATCAGAAGCCACAAGGGTGTAAAATTCCTTGTTTGTCTTGCTGGGAAATAAAAGTTCACACACCTAAGTAGGTTCTCTGCATCAAAAGATCCCGAAAGAAGTATATTTCCGTCTAATTTAGGGAAGAGCAGGTATGTTATCTTTTGGTATAAGCTTAAAAGATTTAAGGCGGGATGGAACATAAAATTTCTGATTCAAGATGCTTTTACCTTTTATAACGAATTTCGATAGAATAAGACTTCAAAATTACAAAAAAAGTTCTATTGCTAATTTTGCGCATTTTATGAAAAAGTATTTAAATTTTAGGAATTTCTGTGAAAGTTAATTTTGTTGTTCAAGAAATTCTGAACTTTTTAAATTTGTAAGTTTGGTAAATTTTCGTTTTTTCCAACTGATTTTCACTACTTGGAGTACTTAAGCAACCTAAACGCAGGCTTTCTGTGTTCAGCTGGTCAAGGCTCAATATATATATTACATATTTTCAACTGCTGCCAGCCTGTAAAACATATTGCACAATTACTTGCCGCACACAAATACGAAGAAAGGCAAAAAAAGAAGAAGGAAAATAGCTAACGAAATTTATGTTATTGTTTGTCTGACTAGGACCAAGGGCTACCTTCTCTGTGTGTGTGTTTGTGTGTGTGCTCACTGTTTGTTGCAACATTTTATTTATCGCACTGGCCATAAAATGCACGCTGGGGGCATTTGTAACAATTTTCCCAGGCACACACAACAATGGAGCAATGCTCCTTTCCGCCCCCTTCCTGCCTTTTCTTAGTCAAGTTAAAATATTACAACATCATGCTTAAAAGTCACGTTTAAACGCTGACGACGACGGCGCTGAAAGATTATTGCATTTTTAGACCTCCCGCCGCCGCCGCCGCCCCAGCTCACCTGGCACACAAACAAACGTAGTTCATTTCAGTCAGACGTCGTCGTCTGCGCCTGTCTGTATGCTATGCGAAATAAGTAATAGTGTTGCAACGTGCCTGCCGCATTTTATTTCCTTTTCTACCAGCCAGAGAGACAGAGCGAGAGGCAGGGACTACCTGCTCTCTTCCAACCATTGATTGTATAATTCGTGTGTTGCGAGTGAAAATTTTATATGCTTGATGTCTGATTGAATTGAATTGATGTGAGGAGTGACTTCACCCACCTCCTCGTTTGACTTTTGCGGTTACGAAACCAATTTATTTGGGTTTTTCTTTTGCAATTGTGTGTGTGTGTGTGTGTGTCTGTGCCGAGTTGTTATTTATTTTAAACAGAATTGGCAAGGCTGGGCAGGTGTTCGGGTATGTGTGTGCTCAGAAATCCTTGAAAGCCAAAAATGATTTCATAAGATGGAAAGCGCTTTTTCGCACAACATTTTTTGAGTGTGTGTGGGAGAGAGAGAGAGAGAGAGAGGGAATAATGTGGAAGCCACACATATTTTTGGCAACTTTGTGAGTGGGCTGATTGAAATGATAGTTTTGTGCACAATTAAAGCAAATTGCTGCAGGAAATGTGAACAGAAGAAATGCTTTGATTGAGGAACAAGGAAGGAAAATATCAAATCAGTTTATAGTAATGCTCTAGAGACCGAAAGCTAGATATGGGGTTACTTGCGGAATACTGGTGTAGTAAAAAATTCCTTATTAAATCTAGTTACAGAGTCCATCAAGACCGACTGTAGTATACTCTGTAACAGGCAAAGTATTTGTAGAACTGATAACTTTTAAATGTGGCGCCACATAAACTGTGCGAAGTGCTGCCCATCGACGCTGCGGCCTACGCGTTTCAAGTTTCTTATATAAGGCATTTTTCTTAAGTAGAATTAGTTAATGCAATCCGCAACGCAACTACTACCTTTAGAATTACAAACTATCAAAATATTCAAAAGTCGTACAGATTTTCTTAAAGTTATCTACACAGAGAAAAAATTGATATGAAATCGCAGTCATTTCCAAATTTGTTTATATCAATTTCACTCCGATATGACGACGATTAACTTGATAGACAATTAATAATTTGTATGAAAAAATTTATATTTTTAAAAGATCATTTTAACCAGCAAAGATTAAATTGATCTTGAGCTTTTTTTCTTTGTGTACTTGAAAGCTAGATGAGCTCCGATTCTAGGGCAGGCTCAACACTGGATTAATGTGTTCCCTATTAAAAAATTATCAATTTTGTTTTAAAGAATCGAAAATTACACTATAAATTATACAAAATTAATTTTAAAAAATATTTTTTAATATTAATTTTTTTAATTATTTCAAGATATTCAAAAATTAATATATGTAATAGTACCAGGGACCGGATATAACAGTTACTGCTAACAGGTAAAATATAAATAAACAGTTATATTGAAATTTTTATATTAAAGTTTTGAATTAAGAATTATTAATCGATTTTTATTTTAAAACTCGGGAAATACCAATTATTTTATGATTTTTATTTTATCACTCAGCTCATAACAATTATTTTTGATTTTTATTAAAATTTTTCAGATGATAACAGTTATTGATGACTTTTTTAAATAAAAGTCATCAATAAAATTTCCGATTCGATTTCCCTTTTCGAGCTGATCAAGAATATGTTTACATTTTGGTCTTCAATGGCTCCTTCTATGTGATATATGCAAATGACTTTTATGCAATGCCTTAAAAAATAAAAGTCACTGAATAATTTTTATTAAAGCCTTTTATAAATATAAGTCATCTATAACAGTTATCATGTGATGAAATTTTAAATAATTGTATTGAGCAAAGTAATAAAATAAAAATCACAAAATAATTGGTAGAAGAGTTTTTAAATAAAAATAAAAGAATAATTGTTACTTCCAGCGTTTTATTATAAAACGCAAAATATAACTGGTACATAATGACTTGTTTGATAAAACTTATAACTGTTACGGTCCCTGAATAGAGCTAAAAAATAAGGTTTTAAAAAATTGCCACAAGAAACATTTTTTTTTTAAATACCGAACAATTTCGCTGAACGCTTCTGTTCACGCTTCCAGTGGTATCCCTACACTCCGAAAAAACAACCCAGAACCGCCTTAGGTCTATTTCTCATAAAGGTAAATAAAAATTTCTCAATGAAGGCCTCTTTCCAGATGTCAAAATTTTAAATTAAAAATTAGAAACTTCATTTCTAAAACGTATACCCTCAGTTCCGCTCAGGCCTGAATCAGACCTGAATTCAGGCCTGAAATGGAAGGGCTGGTCATGAATTCATGGCAGCCTTTATATGAGTTTCAGGCATGAATTTAACACAGGCATGGCCTAGGACTTCATGACGTTCGCTTCTTTTAGCCATGAGAAGCATGGGTGAACTCATGGGTGAGTTTCATGAATGATTTCACTGGTGATTTAAGGTCGATTTCATGAGTGATTTCTGGGATGATTTTAGATAGAACTCATGAGTAATTTCATGGCTGCACAAAAAAAAAATGTGTTCTGGTGGAGGGTGGAGAGGAGGGAGGGGGTAAAGTTCTAACATCACAAAAAAAAAATATGTTAAAACCGGTTCCGGTTTCGATACCGGTACCTGGCCTTAAACGGTTTATTTCGGTTGAAGGTAACGGTTCCGGTTACGGCATTATTCCCTGAGTTCAATGCTAAAATTCTGTTTTTAACTAGTTCAGTCCAAACTGGGTTGTATTTTCCTCTTGTAGCTGTGGTTTCTACTTTTATTTTTTGTTCTGTTCCACAAGGACACATTAACAACATCCTTGGCTTAATATTTTTGGCCTTGAAGCGTTTAAAAATTTCATTAACTCACTTGACTTTGCCCAAGCGTCATTTAATTATCTCTTCCCTTGCCCCAACCCGGTGCGTTTCAGCGTAAATGACAAATCCTTATGCTAAATATGCTTAAATGCAACACATATACATACATATATACACACACATATACACTGAGCTTACAACGTGATGTACATATGCTTAATGAAGCTTATAACTCTCGCCTCTCTGCCAACCCTTTGCAATATGCAACACGTACACGTCCTGACAATCCTGGCAACAGGCAGCATATGCCATGAACCGAGTGTAGCAGGCCCGCCAGGCGAAATAATTATAAAGCGCTCGCAGCGGAAGCTGCAACGGAAATGTTACCGTTATACCTGGCAAAAAGCACGTGCTGTGTGAAGAGAAGGAGGAGGAGCAGGTTGCGGGTGCAAATTCTAGCACTGCCTGCCGTTTAGTTTAGCATAATGACAGGCATACACAGCAGCAGTAGCTGGGAGTAGCTGAGGCTAGAGAGCCAAAAACCCAAGCCACATTAGCTTGGCCAGCAAATGTGGCAAAGCGTGTTAATAACTCACTGTGCACTGAGTGCACTCCTGAGAGTGGAGAGCGGGGGCGGGTGGGAGGTATGGGTGTCGGGTTGCGTTGGGTGAGAGTGCATTTAAGTTTTCGGATTTAATAATAAAGTTGAGAACCAAGAGCACATGTGAGGGATTGGGGGCGAAGTTTGTCGTCGTCGTCGTAGCCATCGTCGTGGTTGTGTAATGGAGCATGCCCAGAAAACTACTCCACTTCAACGTAGACTTGCATATTTTGCCATGCATAATGCATAATTTCGTTTCATCATCTGCCTGGTTAGAGGAGACTCAACTCAACACAACTTTGCGTCTACGTTTGGGGCCTAATTTGCTGCATAATTAAGCGTGTAGTCGTCTGTGTTAGATGTTGCTCGTTTGTAGTTTTTACTCCTCGGTTGGTTAGAAGGAAAAGACAAATCAAATACACTAAGCAGGTGAAAATAGAAGAGACAAAAGTACAAAATTTTGAAAAACAATTTCCATACCAACTTTTCTATTTCGGGCTATTTAGTAACCCCGTTGAAAATGTCTTAAAAACGTATGACTTTCCAATTAATTTACAAAAAAAAAAAAATCAACTTCTAAAATGAAATTTTTTTAATCATTTTTTACGCGTCGGGGTCACCAAATAATTCTTGTCGAAACTTTAATAATTAGCAAACTATTTTAAAATCTTTGATGAGTGTAAACTCAACATTTAAATTTAAGAAATTAAAGCAAACCTTCAACTCCCTGATATTCTAAAAAAAATCATTAATAATTTTGAATACTCGTTTTACTAAATCAACGACCGATCCCATACTTATCAACTATTTTGACGCTGAAATAAGTAGTTAATCAACACGAAAATATTTAAAAATTTCTCTCTTCTTGCGTCGGGGTCACCAACTTAAGCTTAATAAAATTCTAAAATCCAATTTATGTGTTTTGGAATTTTTTTTTAATTTTTCTCTAATTTTAATTTTTCTATGATTATTTATCTATAATAAAACACAATCGCCACTTGACATTTTCTTATTATAAAAAAAAACTATACTCACTCGCGTCGGGGTCACCAATTTAATGAAATTCTAAAATCCAATGAAACTTTTAAATGTTCTTGTGTTTTGGTAATTTCTTTAAATTTTTTTCGCTTTAAGTTGACGTTTTACTAATTTTGATTTTCCAATCTAAATCAATCTTTCCGATCTAAAATAATACACGGTCGCCACTTGACATTTTGTTAATACAGAAATATTTACTCACTTGCGTCGGGGTCACCAATTGTTATTTTTTTACAAGTTTTTCAGCTGCATTTATCTAAGTGCTCTTTAAATCCCCCCTTCGTCTACTTAGTACCAGCAGCCAATTCCCTCCTCTGACATTTCTATTAAAAGCCACCACATTGAGCGCCTTAAATTGCTTTGACCTTTACACAACAGCTGTGACTCTCACTTCTCGCCCGTCTCATATGCCCATAACTCTTAAAGAGAAGAAGGAGGAAAAAAAAACGAAACACAAATTTAACACACGCACATTAAGTCACGTTTTCGCACCATTAACCCATAAAGAACGAGCCGAGTGTGTGAGCGAGCGAGCAAGAACCAGGCTAAAGATTTACAAATATTGAACTTTTTGCTTCCCAGTTCAGTTTCTCTTGGCTTTTCAAGTCGTAAAGCAGTCACAAGCATATTTTATAGATTTTAATATGCGCGCTACATAACAGAGCCCATTCATCCCCCCACCCCTCCATTCCACCGACTCAGCTGGCTTTTTAAATTCCAGCCGAAAAGTAGGCAATACTCACCCTTGTCAGAGCTATGCGTTGCGTTTAGTGACTTTTTTCCTTGACAATGTGTCAACGTGTATGTGTGTGTGTGTGTCTCTGCCTCTACCTCTTGCTCTCAGGAATGAGGCGAAAAAAAACGTGGCTTGATAAGGGTTTATCAATGCGACACAGTAACTTAGTGATTTACTCGTGTGTGCGTAGCATTTTTTTAATTTTGAAAATTGAAAAAGTGACTTTTGCTTTCCTGACTCCATTGCGTAGGCGTTTACTTGAGTTTGGGGTTTGACTTGTATAGGCCAAAGGCTTTTATAAAGCCCACCATTTTTTTTGTTGGTGGTATCTTGTCTCTGTGTGTCAAGTGAGTGGGATTTTAAGTGACCGAAAAAAAAAGGAATTTAGATTTACATTTTAGTGGCAATATGTAGCGAAATGAGAAATTTTGGTATTGTGTTGAAGTGTATTACACAAAAAGAATTGAAAGTGAAACTTCGAAACTTTTGTAAAAAATGGAAATAAGTAAGCTGAGCTTGGCTCTACCACCGAAGCTGAGATGTAGTCAGTGCTTGCAGATAACAGAAGAGCTTTCTAAAAAGGTCATCGACAAACTAGATGAACTTGATGACGGCCCCCAAATTGTTTTTTCTGGATTTATAAATTAATTATCTCATCTCTGCTTTGTCACTAAAGTATGTGAAAAATAAAATATTTATTGACAAAAGTCTCGTGATTTACCAAATAGGATATGTTCTTTCTTAGCTGACGCTCTAAGTAAAAGGTAAGCACTACCAAAACAAAGCAGCAGCAGCTCAGCAGCAAAATTTTTCTCATAATTTTTTTGTGGCGGCGCTGAGAATGCATAACGACTGATTCTTTTGCCAAATGATCCCTAATTGTTAAACTGTGAAAGCTAACGTGAAAGTCGCTAACGTCGGGGTCACCAATGTTAAATAAGAAGTCGTTTAATACATGTTTTGATTCGAAAGTTATTTTATTTAAAGGGCTTTTATAACTAAAAAAAATATTTTTAATAGTTTGATAATCCGATTTTAAATGGGAAAATGGACTTTTATTATAACGTCGGGGTCACCAATGTTAAATTAGAAAGCGTTTGGTGAGGGATTTATATTCGAAAGATAATTTGTTTAAAGTGTTATGAAAACTTAAAAAACATTTAGGGTATTCACGACAACTTGCTTATTTGATAACCTATTGAAAAATAATATTTAATCTTCATCTGTCGTGAACACACTTTTGAGTAAATTTCTTGATTATTAAAACTCAATAAATCAGAGCCAACTATATTGAAAAAATTTATGTTACGTAAATTTAAAATATACTAAAAGGTAATGGCTTAAAATAATATGTGATTACATTTTATGTAATTGCAATCGTTAAAAGGTTCTTAAAGAACAAAAAAAAAAATTTATTATAGACCGACCTTACCGTAATTTGAACTCAGCTTTTGTTGACTATCAGGCTCACACCTTAGCCTCTACACCATTGCCACCAAGGTCGAAGTGCCAGCTTAGTGTGCTTTATAAAATAGTGGCGCTTTATCATCAAAATATTAAAATTCTGGCACCTAATGGGTACACACTGTTTGAAGTGTTTACCAACACTGAAATTGAATTTTAACCAGGCAACCACATGACCCAGCTCTAGGCTGGTGATGTCAGCTTATTTTTCGGTAGTACATTTTGTTGTTGGAGATTTAATTTTTTAACAGGCTATCTATTAAGCAAGTTGTCGTGAATACCCTAATTATAAATAGTTTGATAATCCGATAAAGAATTAGTAAATTGACTTTGTGTATAACGTCGGGGTCACCAATGTTCAATCTGAAGGGGTTCGGTATGGGCTTAGATAGGAAAGGTCATTGATTTTAAGGGCTTCTAAAACGCAAAAAATATTATAAATATCCGATTCAGAATTAGAAAACTGACTTTTTATATAACGTCGGGGACACCAATGTTAAATTTTTAATATTGCGAAAAATATGAAAAACTTTACTTAAATTATGTAAAGGAGTTTGAAAAAGTTATCACATAATATATATGGAGAGCTTCAAAACTTAATCCTTATACGGATTTGTGAAGTAATAAGAAGAAATGTAGAAATTTCATCAAGAAACAAAATTGAAGGAGAAGCAGTCTCCGTATACAGCTTAAAGCCGAACTACTTTTGTAAGTGATGCTAGTTCAAATGAATACTCCATGACTGTCCACTACATCCGCTTTCACAGATGACAACAGACATTTGGTTTGACATGTTCTCATTATTATTAAGTATTATTATTTGCCCAATCATATTTAAAGGGACGCTCACTTTAAGAGTCACAACGTTGGCTACCAAAATACCCCATTACCACCTGGCCCCATTCCATCAACTACATTTACCCCTGAAGCTAAGCTTTTGTTAACATGATGCCACATAGAAAACTAACAAAAATTCAGACAACCACCAAGCATATGTATGTGTGTGTGTGTGTGTGTGTGTGTGTGTGCTTCATTATTATTATTGTTGTTGTTATTCACTGCGGCATTGTTTGCTTTCTTGTCCTGGCCATTGTTATTTCTTTTTCGACATTCTCTTCGTAGTCAGCGTTTGGACTGCTTTTGATTAAGCGTTGTCGCTACTTCTGTGTTTTTACCTTTACGTTGTTCGATTTTCGTTCACTAATGAGCAACGGTAAAAGCGCAGCGAACTCGAGAAGGGCGGAACACACACACTCACACACACACACACTCAATTTATTTGTGTGTTTACGTTTTTAACAGCTTTGACAGGCGGCTGGCTCTCTGTTATCCCTTCCACGCACATTGGATCTGGGTCAATATATGTTTCGTCCTTGTCGTTAGTTGTGACAGCATTTTTCATTTGCCTAATGAATTCAATTATTTATTTACCTTGAGTGTTATTTATTTTCTTCGCTTTCGTTTTGATTTCGCGTGTCCTCACTGAGTTGATTCAAGATGAGAACATTTCTAATTAATTTTATACGGTATTACTTTGCCAGTGCCCGCCGGTTACAAAAATGGAAATTTAATTAATATAAAAGCATTATTTCATTTCAATTTCAAGTCTAATTAAAAGGTGACGATGACTACGGCGATTTGCAGACTGCAAATGCAATTGACATCGTTTCAGGCGCAAAATTAATTAACACTCACAGCACTTTCTCATCGTGTGTGTGTGTGTGTGTGCGCACAAAAATATGCAATTAAAATTGTCGCTAAAAATTATTAACAACAAATAAACTATCATAAACACACACAAATGCGGAGAAATAATGAAAATAATAAACTAATTAAAACCGCAGGCTATAGAAAAACTTGGCGCCCTTGAATTGGGCTTTGCGACATTCATAAAGTGACTAATAATTTGGTCATAATACATTTATTTTCGCGGTGTGAAACTATTTTAATTATTGTAAATGTCAGACACACACACAAATGTTTTTTCAACAAAAATTTCAAAATAACTATTAGAAATGGAAAAACAGGAGATTTTGTTGTTGCTCAAAAGCAAATTGCAAAAATGTATTAAAATTTTGTACAATTTCTAGACAAACAAAAATACAAGCAAAAAATCTCCACACAGTCGATTATATCGAACTTTTTTTGCTCCAAGAAAGTTAAATACTGAAGCTGTTCAATTCGGAAACGAAATTGAAACAAGTAAGTTTTTTAATCTGCTAAGATAATTTATTTAAAAAGCTTTTAAAACTTCAAAATTATATTAAATAGTTTGACAATCCGATTAAAAATTAAAAAATTTGCTTTTCATATAACGTCGGGGTCACCAATATTAAATTTGAAGGAGTTCGGTACCGGTTTAGACTCGAAAGGAAATTAATTTTAAGTGTTTTAAAAACTTTTTAAAACTTTTTAAATAGTTTGATAATCCGATTGGGAATTAGAAAATTGACTAAAACGTCGGGGTCACCAATGTTAAATCTGAAGGCGTCCGTAACTTTTTTGCTCCAATAAAGTTGAATCCTGATTAAAGCTGTTCAATTTGGGAACGAAATTGGAACAAGTAAGTTTCTTAATCTGTTAAGTTAATTTATTTAAAGGGGTTTTTAAACTCCAAAAAAATATATTAAATAAATAAAATTTACTTTTCATATAACGTCGGGGTCACCAATATAAAATTTTGAAGAAGTACGGTACCCGCTTAGACTCGAAAGGAAATTCATTTAAAGGGCTTGAAAATCTTTTTATAACTTTTTAAATAGTTTGATAATCCGATTGGGAATTAGAAAATTGACTTTATATAAAACGTCGGGGTCACCAATGTTAAATCTGAAGGCTTCCGGACCTTTTTTGGCTCCAATAAAGTTGAATTCTGATAAAAGCTATTCAAATCGGAAAAGAAATTGGAACAAGTAAGTTTCTTAATCTGCTTGGTTAATAAGATTTTTATTAACATTTTATATTTTTAAATGAAAGTCGCACAATTAGAAAAAAAAACTTTAGTGATATTATTAAAACTAGGTGATCTAAAATTAGTATATATAACAAACTTACGGTGATCTTAGATTTTAGATATGAACAATAACTGGCCAAAGGAACTTACCTAAAAAGAGAAGAGCAAAAAGTACAAAGAAATTATTAATATGAATTTAAACAAAATTTTAAATTTAAAGCAATACAATTTTGTTAACAAATCAGATTACATGTTAGCATCTTTCTGTCACCGACAACACATCTCCTAGCAATTTCACACGCCGATTTCTTATTTGTATTTGTGCAACGTGTTTCCCTTCTCGCGGAAAGCTCTGCCCTCAACATAATATTTGCCGTGTGTAAATGCCACACGTTTATAGGTAACAAAATTTGTTTTATTTTATTATTTACCTTTTTCTGTGCCCCCTCACACACTGTCGAGTTGAGTGCGTTGCTGGCCTTTTTTTTGCAGGCTTTTCAATTTCACATATAGCAAATATTTTTTATGTTTTCTCTGGCTCTCTGCCCTTCTATTTTTCTGATGCTTTTCGTTCTCCATATTTTACATGCAAATCGAATTTTCCTCAATTTTAATTGGATTTTTGATTGGTTATACTTGTGTTTATATACGCCAACAACAACCCTCGCTTTTATATGTTTTCTTTCGTTGAATGTTTGGGGTTTTATATATATTTATATATATTTTTTTTTATTTTATTTTTTACTTTCCATTCATACTTCAAATTATTTTTGATTTTCATGTTTGTTAGTTAGTTACATGTTGTAAGTTGAAAATTTACCACAAAATCGGCTACAAAATATGCAAAATTTTGTGTGTGTGTGTGTCAGCCCGAAGCGGTGATTTGATCCGATTTGTTTGATAGTAAAACTCTATGAAAAAGCCAAGCGACAAATTGTTGGAAATGAATGGATATATATGTATATATTTTTTTGAGTCAATTGAAAGTTTGTTCAAACAACAATTAATTTACATATTGCACACAGACCACAAAAAAGTGTTGGACTGCAAAAAATTTAACTGAATAAAGTACATTAGTAACCTTATATGCAATTAGAGAAGCATACCAATGCAGTCGCTTTCAGAAAGCAAGAACAAAATAATTATAGTTTTTATTTTTATTGAGTTTCAATCCTAAAATACTTGATTTAAGATCGTTTCGGGATACATTTATTAAATTTTGTGCTATTTAAAGGTTTAATGACAAAATGGTCTTGAACCAATTTCGATTCGTTCTTATAAGATTGATTTGTACTTAGTTTAAGTACCCCCAAGAATGTATAAATTGTTTGTTCTAGAACGTTAGAGTTCAACAAATTCTTGATTTAAGCATTTCGAACTTGATTAAAGAATTATGTTCTCATTTTAGGAACATTTTGGGTAAATTAAAATCTTAAGTCTAATTCGTTCTTAGTTTAAGTACCACCAAGTCCGAAATTTTAAGCACAAATCGGTATAAATTCTATCCCGTTCGTTCTAGAACGTTAGAAATTTAAAAAAAATTTGATTTAAGTATTTCGAAATTGATTTAAGAATTTTGTTCTCATTTAAGGAACATTTTGGGTTAAATTAAGTCTTAAGACTTATTCGTTCTTAGGTTAAGTACAGTCAAGTCCGAAGTTTTAAGTACAAAATGGTTTAAATTCTATCGCGCTTTTTTTTATTCTGAGTGTTGATGAAGCTTGGTTTTTTAAGTAGAATCCCGCAACCAAACATTTGCCCTTTAAAACGCGATAACAGAAATCCGCGAAAAAAAATTTTGATGTCCGTTTATTTCACTAAATTAGAGAACTGTAGCTGCTATTTTGGAGTCAATCACCGGCTAAAAGGTGTCTAATGGGAGATATGATTATTTTAAGACAGTCTTTATCTCCAACTAATGCCGTCTATTAATGAAGCAAGACTTAATTTTTAAGGCACTTTGTTATCTGATGCCCCAACCTACAAAGCTATATACAAAAAAACGCAGAAGCTTTACTATAACTGAAAGATGATTGACAAAAGTTTCGAAAATTGGCTAAAAAATCGAAAAAATATTTTAATCACGATAAAGCTAAAAATCTTAAATTTTTGAACATTAGTAGGAATAAATAATAACAATGAATTAACCAAAATAATTTTAATTAAAGTTAAAGTGGTTTTATAGTTCCAAAATAAACTTGATATGAGAACCGCTTTCTTATCTTCATGTTTTTCGAATTTAAACGTTTTCGAGAAAATATGTGTTGCCTACTTTTAGGCTGATTTAAAAATATCTGAGCTTGTATCTACAACAAAGGCCGCAGTCGCAGCAACGTCGCTCAGCGACAGCATACGCATGTTTAGATAGCTAAAATATGATTGAATTGTATGCGCTACACTGATCTACAACGACACGGCTATGATTTTAAGCGCGGCCCTAAAGTAGCCAACTAGATTTGGAAACCATGAAGCTGAGAAAACGGTCCTTGGTAACCTTTTGAAATACTTTGTTCTGAAATTTTCCCAGAGTTTAGTTAATTGTTACTTGATTTTGCATTTTCATTGGCATTCTTAATCCAAAAATAAAATTATTCCTCAAGTGCCCTAACCAATTTCTTCAACTAAAATTAATCACTTGCCATTCCCAGCTGTAGCTTTTAAATACAGTCATCAAATGCCTGTATAGAACTTTGTCAATGACACCTTGTGCTGCTACTTGGCATCAAAACACTTTCCCTTAGCCATTCCATTTGTCTAATGATACCTTTAGAGCTTCTGCCCCCCTTTTTTTTTGAAGTTGACTGAGGCAATTAACCGAGTCGCGCACAAAATTGCTAGCAATTTGTACAAACTTTTAATTGAAGACGACACACACACAAACCCACTTATGGGCGTTGTTGTATGTAAAATGCCAAACCTCGCGGGCATTCGCTGCTGTACTGTTTTGTAATTACAATTGAGACCCACGGCCGCAATGATTATAATTATGTTCTATATATATATATATATATATGTATATGTATGTATACAAAAGTAGCTACAGGTATGCCAGAGTGTGAAGGAAAATTTTCGAAATAAATCATTTCTGCGCTGGTCCTCTCTGGCAAGGACTTATGCTGATTAGTAAAAAAGCGTCACAGTAAATTTGAATGTCTGTGCGAAAAGGACGAGAAGGAAAGAAAGCCAGCCCGCAAGAGGGGAAGTCAGTGGAAATGGAATGATTTATGCAATGAGCTCAAAAAGATGAAAGTTGTACATTTTCATATTTTAATTGCTTTGCTCTCTTAATACTTTTGGGACAAGGCTCAGGACTTTGTATTTATATTTTTTTTTATATTTCTCTGTTACGCTTCTATGGGTCTTTTGAAGTTGAGGCAGCCCCGAAGTGGGATTTCTCTGTGTGTAGTTAATGTAAATGTTTGCTGAGAAAATTTTACTAATTTTATAACAAGTTGCGGTTTGTGCTGCGTTTTCAGTTTTCTTTTTTTTTTTACCCTCGACTTAAGGTTGTCAGTTTTTTTAATTTTGCTGTGTGGCAAAAGTAGATTTTGTGTATAAGTAAGTATTTCGCATTTATAATTTATGGCTTTATATTTGTCAATGGCATTATTATTTCTCATTTTTATGTTTGTCCACCTTGGGCTAACAGGCTACAGTTACCACCGCGAGCGCCTGCCTTTCTGTTGCTCTGTATATTTTATGGGGCATTTAGCATTTGGTTGGCTCCAAATGTAGGTTTATGGTGTGACAGGCAAATTGCTTTGATATGGAAAGAAGGGAAGCGCCAATGGAGGGGGCGGGGAGCGGGTCAGTGTTTAATGGGGGAAGTTTTCATTTTAAAGCTAATGGTAAGCAATAAAAAAGGTAAAAATGTATGGAAAGGTTTTAGAGATTTATAAATAGAAAATACTAAAATTGATGGAATAATTTTAAGGGAGAAGAATAAAGGAAACAGAATTGAAAGGAAATTTAAAGAAAAAAGAAGAAAGAAGAATCTAAATATAGATCTAAATAGGCGGAAAGAAAGCTAGAAAAAACTTAAATAAAAGAAAGCAAGAGAACATAATTAAACCGAGAAAAGGAAGAAGAAAACAAGCAAAAGCATGAAGAACAAGTAAAAAAGTCGGTCAAGCCCGGCTCTAGTATAATCTGTACCTGTCAAAGCTTGTATATAACTAATAACTTTTAGGTGTGGGCTCACAAAATTGAATTATAAAAGTGCTGCCCATCACGGTTGCGGCCAGTGCTGCCCAGCGTAATTATTTGTTTTGCTTATAACTCGACTATCGTTCAGCCTATCGAAAAACGGTGTATGGCGGATCGATAAGGAATGATGATTAAAATATATGTCTAGAAGATACGAACAATCTATGTTCAAAATTGTGGGAGATATGCGGAATTTTTCAAATTTCGGGGGCGGCAACTCTACTAACGATAATCTCATCGGGAAATGATGTATGGCGGATCGATAAGGAATGATGATTATAATATACGTCTAGAAGGTACGAACAATCTATTTTCATAATTGTGGGAGATATGAGGTATTTTTCAAATTGCGCGGGCGGCAACTCTACTATCGATAATCTGATCGGGAAATGATAAATGGCGGAACGATAAGTAATGATGATTAAAATATATGTCTAGAAGGTACAATCAATCTATTTTCAAAATTGTGGGATATATGAGGAATTTTTGAAATTTCGGGGGTGGCAACTCTACTTTCGTTCATCTGATCAGGAAATGATGTATGGCGGATCGATAAGTAATGATGAGTAGAATATATGTCTTGAAGGTTTGAACAACCTAACTCCAAAATTGTGGAATATTTGAGGCGTTTTTTAAATTGTGGGGGTGGCAACTCTACTATCGTTCATCTGATCGGGAAATGATGTATGGCGGATCGATAAGTAATGATGATTAAAATATATGTCTAGAAGGTACGAACAATCTATTTTCAAAATTGTTGAAGATATAAGGTTTTTTTCATATTATGGGGAAGTTAAGAGGCGTGGCAAAAATCCAAAATAAACTAAAACTGTCTGCAGGTATAAGTATTATTTGTTCCATAGACTTTAAACCTCTAGCTCTTACCATCTCTGAGATCTGAGCGTTAATACGGACAAATAATAAACAAATAAGAAAATTAAAAACATATTTTTCCACAATTAAATCAAATGGAACAAATCCAAATTGGGTTTTCAGAAACTAGCTCACTAAATAAACTCAAATTAAAGTGCTTACTAAAATTTTACAAAATGCATTTTCTCCTCTGATTCATATATCAACCATTTTACAGCCACAATCTTCCTCTTCCACACAAACGCACATATTTAACCCTTGTGCCTCGCTGTCATAATATATGACTAGTTTCCGTTACTCTCCTAGGCAATTTTGGGCCAAAAACATTTTCCATATGCACATTTGCCCACTAATTATGCGCAAAATTTCGAGCTCAAGGGCTCCAAGCAATTAGCACAGGGCACACACACACACACACACAACGGCTCCCTCCAAGTAATTTACATTGAAATTAAACAAAAACTATGTATGTGCGTGTGAGTTTTCTATTTTCTATGTGCATGTGGGCAACATTAATGCAACAAATTATGTTTAGAGCGCGGACGTTTTGGCAGCGGTGGAAAAACTCCAAATGAAAATAAACCGCAACATTTTTCATTTGTGCAGAAATGAAGAAGTTGCTGAGGGAGGAGAGTGCGACTATCACACGGGAGCAATATAACCGGTTTGTATGCCACAAAAGCAATTTTATGATTATAACAGCCGAGGTCCAACCGCTCGCTCCCACACACCCGCTCCACTTTCTCAGGCAACTGGGAACGCTGTGCAATTAGGCGCCATAAAAATGGCAAACAAAAAATACAAAAACAACAACAACAACAAGTGAACGCCCCAGTTGGGCGTGGTTGTTGTTTGTCTTCCTGTTTTTCTTTTTTTTTTTTTTGTTGGTTTTTGTAGACCCACAACCCGCAGAACACACGGCAGTATTTTTAATTTAAAATCCAAAACGAAACGTGCAGAGCAGCTCAAACCAAAAAAAAAACAAAACAAAAAATGATGCGCGTGAATAATGTGGGCAATAGCAGAGGAAACGAAGAGATACCTGGAAAAGATGCGGTAATCTTAATGGTAAGGCCTCAGCGTAAGCTAGGCCAGCCAGGCTACTTGATTTACGATCGGTTTTTGAGCTGGGGTAGATTTGTGTGTTTTTATTTTCTGAAATTGTTTGCAAATTGTATGCTCAATGTTGAAATGAAACTTTTGGTAAAAAAAAAATAACAATTGAAACGGAAATAATGTTTAATGCTTTTTCCAATTTCGAATGACTTCAATAGATAATCAAAAGATTTGTTGCCACTTAGATAGTACTCAGATAAAAAAGGTTCTAGTACGGAATAATTTTTGTTTTATTTAAAAAATTAAAAAAGGAAAATTGCTGAAGTAAGGAAATCATTTCTTAAATCAAGAGTGTTTCGTACTTACAAAAAAAAATCCAATAAATCGCGTTTTTGATTCAGTTATAAAATTTATACAATTCAGTACAACATATGTAGATCTAACGGGAATGCAAACTAGAGCTGGAGAACTAACAAAGGCATTATCTCATCAATAGTCGCCCTACAATATCGACAGTTTTTTTTGTTAAAACTCTTACAAAATAATTTGAGCTTAAAAACGTTATTTACCAAATCTATATCCATTGTACGATTTTTTAAGCAAAGCCTTATTCCGAAGGAAAAATCTTTACTTCCTCCGGACTCTAAGAATCTAAGAATCCCCAACAAGGAGGTAAGTTTATATATTATGATTTTCTATAGAATTTTAATTTAATTTGTTAACTATATTTCTAATGAATGTACTGTTATTCCATTGTTTAACCACTGTTAAATGTATTTAATTTAATGTAATATTATTGGACAGACTGTGGTGTCACCATGCCCTGAAGAAAAAAAGGTCGAGTTTCCATGATTGTTGTTAGATATAAATTAACGAATAAAGAATCTAATCTAATCTAAAATCGAATCTATTTTATGATTTAAAGAATAATGAAAACAGATGATGTGATACCTTAAGTTCTACTAGCAACTGCGCCACCATTCACTTCCGACGAAATAAATTTATATAGAATAGCTGTTGGTATAGCAAACTGTTCTTATTTATTTAAGAAATTGGGTATAGCCGGCTCAAGGTCGTGAGTGTTTTATGTTTCTTCCGGTTTTTATATGAAAAATTGCAGTCGACAATCGTCATTATTAAAAGCTACAGCGCTTAGTTCATCAGATGTGAAGTTAGAATATATTGAAGAGTATTCATAAAATATGGGCGTAACTCTAAAATGCAAAAGATAAATTTGTTATACCATTCATTTAAGGAAAATGTTTTATCCCTGAGCAAAAAACTGGCTTGTGTAGATTGTGTTTGTCCAATGTGCTCGTTGAGGGGAAAAAGAAACTTGTTCACTTTTAACTTCAATGACTTTAATGAGTGTGATTCCTTTCATAGGTTATTTCAGACTAAACGCTAGGGTGAACAGAGAACTTATTCTAGCTTAAATCTAGGTAAGAGAGGTGAGCTTCATTTGTTGCTAACAGTTGCCTACTTTCTTCTTTTATTAATTTTAAATTTCGAACTTGTGGTGACTATGCGACAAAAGCACATATCAATGGAATAGAATTATAACCCAAAAGGTAAAATTGGAATTTAAAACCAAAAAATTCACGATTTATAGTAAGTTTTTAAAGTAAATAATTCACTTTAATTTTTTTATTTTGTTAGCATGTGCGGTTTACTGATTTGCATTTAGCCAAACTTGTTCTCTAATTATGTAAATTTTGTTGCATTTATATCAGCTCATTTGGTCAAGTTTCGGCGTATTTAAAGCTGAACCATGCTCCCTTTGGTGTTGTTGGTACACTTGTTGTTTTAAATGTTCATGGAAGCATAACATTTACATGACCTCGAGCCGGCTAGTCCCACTTCTAAGCAAATAGAAAGGTCGATAAACACTTTTAACAAGCTGAACACAAATATTCAAATTTATTAGAGGATAACTAGATTTATTCTCTAAATTTCAATAGAAACTATTAAAGGATAAGAACCACTGATTCGGTTTATAACATGGTTTTTGAATACATTGTTTTCAGGATTATTTCCTAAAGCATTAGATATCGTAATGACTTTAATAATGACGTTAATCTACATAAGTGATAGTGATGGGTTGTTTATGAATAATCGAACTTTAATGAGTTGTTCACTTAACTGAATAAGTGAAAATTTTCTTTTTCAATTGTTTAGTGATTCTTGCTTAGCTACTATTGTTTTATGTGATTCCTGTTCAGCTTTTCTTGCTTTCAGTGGGCGTATTCAGCAGAGACACTTGATCACTGATCAGCCTTATAAGACTGCTTTTATTATTTAGCATACTTTAAGGGGGTCTTGTTAAACTGACATTTGGAAAAGCTTCATGTAAATATTATATTAAACACAAGAGGAAAAGTCGGCTACATAAATAGCCAAGAAATATATCATTGATCAGGAAGCAAGTTCTTCTGCTGAATACGGCCAGTGAATCCTGTTTAGCTACTCTTGTTCCGTGACTCGTATTTTCAGTGACTTCTGTTGAGCTACGCTTGTTCAGATACTCTTGTTCAGTGATTATTGCTTCGCCACTCTTGTTCAGTGACTCTTGTTTAGCGAATATTGTTCAGCGACTCTTGTTTTCAGTGACTCTTGTTCAGATACTCTTGTTCAGTGACTTTTGTTCAGTTATTCTTGTTTTAGTGACTCTTGTTTAGATGCTTTTAATCAGTGACTCTTGTTCAGGGACTGTTCACTTTATTCAGATTTCACTATTCCTGTGTCTGGGAATCGAACTCACGATCTCGGGAACTGAATACGAACGGCAGCATCTTAGCGCATTCGGATATCGATCCTAACGCGTGAGACAGGATTAAATGTTAGATGAAAGCGTGAAGCATGGGACATGGTGGTGGTGGTGGTAAGACAGTTGCCTAGAAATGCCGGTTGTGGGTTCGAGTCCATTTCCCAAAGCATTTAAATTAAATTCTGAAATCTAATAAAGGTTATCACGCCCAGACTACAACTAGGCAAGTGAACAATTGAACTAAAAGACAAAGTAACTGAAAAACTGAGCAGCATTTTCAAACTGACACGGGTTCAATTTACAGTTCGGTTCACGAACAAGTTCAGTACGGTTTGGTTCATAATCGATGCAATCCGCTTACCAAATAATATTAAAGTTAATAAAAATTAAACTTTTCTACTAATGCTTTTTGGCTAATGTTTGCGGAAAAACTATTAACTGTTCCCACTTTAGGCAAACAATATATATATTTGTTTTTAATATTCGCGCAAATTATTTGGAAAGCAGTATTTTAGTATTTAATTTATTCAAGGATTTTTTATTTGTTACTCACTTATCTCATATACAGCGAATTATCGACTTCAACTATCCCATTGTCGGGTACAGCCCACTTTTAGCTTCATTGGCGTTTTCCTCACCAAAAAAAATATATAAAGAAAAACCACTCTATCTACTAACCACATTAACAGACATTTTCTTTTGGGCTGGTTTGGCGAGGGTTGGGGGAGGGGTTAAATTATGGTTATTGTTTATGGTAAAACACGGTAAAGGTCGACGGCTTCACGCCGAATTGGTTATTTTTTTTTTCCTGCCCTGTCCTGTCCTGTCTGTCCGACTACCTCTTGCTTTTGTTTTTGCGTACTATTTAGCGCCAAATTTATTTACGTTATATTGTGCCAGAGAGAAGGCAAGTCAAGTTATATAGAAATTTATGAGCTTTATAGTGGCGTGCCATTTCATTTTGTTGTTGTTGTTGCTGTTGTTGTTGTTGCTGCCTGGTTGGCTAAAAGTCCCTTGAGATGTAATCAATTACTTAATGCTATAGAAGCAAAAAAGGAGCAAGAACCGAGCCAGTGAGCCGGGGCTGGGATGGCAAACAAAAGCCATTACGCTGAAACTTTTCAATGAAACGCGCGGCATTTTGAGTCGTCAGTCGAAGCGAGGCGAAGCGTTGACTATTAGCTGCCTGGTTCGGGATGATGATGTCCTCGATGTTGGTGTGTGTCCTGTCCAACCCCTTGCGGGGGCATTGGCACAGCTGATGTATTATTATGGGCTCTGTGGGCGGCTGGCTCTCTGTTATTAATATTGTTGCTGTTGTTGTTGTTGTTGTTGATTTTTTGCTCTCTTTTAGCTAATACTGGCGAATCCCTAGCGCATTACGTGCCGAAGGTAAGCAGCCGCAGGAAGGCAGAAAGGCAGCATGTCATCAAAACACACGCCCACTTGAATTTTGAAGGGGGTTCTGTGTCGTCGACAGTCGTCGGGGGTTTCCTTCTTTCTGCTTCTTCTTCTCTTTTTTTTTAGGTTGAAATTTACAGTAAAATAAATATTTAAGTGGAGTGACTGTGCCGAGTCGAGGTAAAGTCACTTGAACGTTTGTTGGCACGTAAAAGACATCATAATTAGCATTGGGCGCGCTGGAAATTAGTGTAGCATACTTACTGGCGGCAGCGAGGTTAAAAAGTGCAAAAACGTGCAAAATGTGAGGCAATTGAGAGAGAGAGAGAGGAACACGATGTGAACGTGAGTCACGATTTAATGAAAGCGAATTTAATTTAGCAAAATTTGAGCGGTTAAGTTTTGCTTGCGAAATGGGAAAGCAAAGATCAAAGCCACAAACAAAAATTGACTTAATGCGAAGTTTTTCTTATTTAAAGAAAGGTGAAAAACCTGTTTTTGAAGTCAATGGGGTCACCAAATTTGAAATTTTTGGTTTGACTTAATGTGAAAGAATTTAAATTTTGAAGAAAGTGGAGAACCTTGTTTTTGGAGTCAAAAAGTTTAGTCTAGAAATGGAAGACAACTCATTGCGTTTTGTACTTTGTCGTCGGGGTCACCAAAGTTATATTTTGGCAAAATATTTTGTTTGGGTTAATAAGAAAGTGTATGTATTTTAAAGAAAGGTGAAATAACTGATTTTAGAGTCAATGAAGTTAAGTCTTGAACTAGAAGAAAAATCATTGGGATTTTAGGGATTTTTTTACTTTTTCGTCGGGGTCACCAAAGTTTAAACTTTGCAAACCATTTGGTTTGACTTAATGTACAAGTATTTTCGTGTTTTAAAGAATGGTGAAATGGACAGAAAAGTTAAGTTTGAACTGTAAGACAAATCATTGGGTTTAAAAGGTACTTTGTCGAGGGACCAAAAATAAAATTTTGCAAACAATTTGCTTTTAGTTTAGGTAAGTTAGTTAGTTCTTTGATTGCAACTGAAAATTTTTTATATATTATGGTAAGTTTTCCCCTTTTTAAATTAACACATTTCGTAGGGGTCACCAAAACTAAATTTTGAGCTGGACGAAAACAGTTAATATTGCACATTACCATATTCAATTTAAATCTAAATTATGGTCGTTTTTTATGAGCACCAAAAAAAGGAAGTCTTAAATTTATTTTTACTTTTTCGTCGGGGTCACCAAAACTAAATTTTGAGCTCGAACTATATTAAATTTTGCACATGAAGTGGACAGATTTTGATTGAAATTTTTTCTATACTTTACATTCACATTTCTGTAGATGTCAAAGTAAAATATTGAACTGGAAGTGCAACAAATTTTACAAAGGCGATTCTTTTATTTTAACGTCGGGGTCACCAATGTCAAATCATTCTTATTTAATTATTATAAAACAATTATTGCCATAGCAACTTAGGCCTTGGGCTTAAATCCTTAAGTGAATCAATTTTTACTAAAAGTAAAACAATTGAAATTTTGATAAATTTTGAACTCTAACGTCGGGGTCAGCAACATAAATTTTGTGTAAAGAGTTAGTTTATTCTTAGTTAGTTCTTCACTTTTTCCCGCCGTTAGCAAACTATTCTCTTCTGAACTAGGCCTTAAATCATGTTTATTAGGTAAAGTTTTTAATTTAAGTCGTCGGGGTCACCAACAAATTTTTGCACTAAAACTTAAATACATCTGGCTTATATTCTTTAAGGCTCTTGACTCTCACTTCGGTTTCACCTGGCCTCACGCTGGCATCTCTATTTTGCCCAGCAAAGACGAGGCCAAGCAACTTCCTCTGCCATAGCAAAATTTACCAAAGAGCCAATTTCCGTGTCATAAAACTTGAAAGCTTTTTCGAAAGCCACCCAAAAACAATTTGCATGCGAAATTCAATTTGATAATGGCAACATGGTAAAATTTTGTCGTACCAAAACTTTTGGCCTACAACATAGTTGGAAGTCACACACAAAGGTATGTGGAAAGCATCGGACTTCCTGTCTAATTGGGTCAGACTACAAAACTACAAAGGGAAAGCACCTTAAAAATGACTTAAAGTCTTTTAAATTGCAGCTAGCAAAAGGAACGACAGAGTGGGATAGAGTTCAATAATATTTGCCCGAGCGTTAAAACAAAAGACAGAGCGAAAAGTTTTAAATTACCCAGAGACAACGACGACGTCGTGTAAACATTTTGTATGAAATTTATTTAGAGACAACGTCGCCGTCTGGCTAACTGTCAATGGCTTTTGTCGCCGCAACACCCGTAGAATTTTGTGTAATTTGACCCAAAGCAAATGTAAATAGAACTCTCCGACTGGCTGAAAGGGCGTTAAATTGTATAACTTAATGAAACGTTGCAGCGGCAGCTGGGGCAACCAGTCAAAGCAAACCGTAAGCCAAACCCAAACCCCAAAAGCCAGTAGACTAGAGCGAGCAAGAGATCTAACCAGAAAACCAACAGCAAGCAAAGTCAAAAAGTACGAGGAGTTTGAGTTGCATGAGATATCCTGTACTGCCTTTTGCTTTTGTCCCTTTTTTGTGGCTGGCCATGTGCGGATTACGTTTGACTTAATGCAGTGAGTGAAGAGAAGAAGAAAAAAAATAGCAAGAAAGGAAGGAAGGAGGAAAGAGAAACTGTTGCACGCTAGCCAGCCACATGCCACGCCCACATTAAATTAAAATTAAAATGCTAAAATTTTCACCCAACTCAAGCTGTGGGCGGTTGGAACACGCCCACAACGGCAGTACGCCACAGGACTTAAAAAAAAATGCAAGCAAAATAGTTTTTAATTAAAAGAGGTCTCAACTGTCATCGTCAGGGTGTTCACACTGTAGGTGGAAATATTCGTCAGAGTGTTTACTGAAAATGTTGAAATATGCAAAAATATTTGATAAAGTGTCTCTGCACGAGAATCGGAAGTATATATAAGTGCATCAATTGATGTGACGTTTTCATGTTTCTTAAATCTACAGGGGCGGTCAAACATGTTAGATGAGTTCTAAAACTGGCCGATAATAATTAAAAATCTTAATTAGCGTTTTTTGAATTGTTTATATCAACTAAAGTAGTGGCAGTTAGGCTAGTAAATGCTTATTTATTGCTGTATGTAGGCATTTCTTGCTTAAGATTTTAATTCAGTCACGTTTTATTGAGTGTTTTTATCCACAGTGATGGTTTTAGCTGGAAATTTTAGTAAGTTGGTAAAAAAGTCGGAGAGTTGCCAATTATACGGGAAATTTTAAGTACAAAACGTTATAAATTCTATCTAGAGCGCTGGCAGCCGTTTTATTCCGACTGAACCCACACGAGCTTTTTTACTGTTGTTGATTCGACGTCGCTGCCGCAGATCATTTTTGTAAACACAGAATATAGCCACGCACCGGACACTGCAATATATTTTTCACGGATACTTTTTTACTCAATTTAATTTCTACACTGGTGGCCCTAATGTTAGTAACTGTATTTTTTAATTGTTCGTAGCATTTAAACAGGTGGCTTAAATATTAAAACATACCTACACCATATTTGAAATGGGGTTTCTAATTAAAGTGGGAGGAGAAATATTAGTAAAAGGTGATTTGAGACCATTTGTGATATCACTATAGCATAAATTAAGACCTTCTCAACAAAAAGCGTTTACGGGTGTATAATGAATAAACTATACCACTTACACTGGTGGCAGAAAAATAAGTCCTCATTTATGTAATGTTGAAAAATGGATTTCCATTTACACAAATATTTTAAACTGATCAAAAAATGCCATTAATAGGAAAATATCAACAAGAAGTCTTCTCTTAAATTCATATCCCTAACAATGGTGTCCAAAAAGTTAATGCTCATTAGAAGCTGGAATGCAGAAGTAAAATAGTTTCCTATTTACAGTCTTAGCAGAAATGTTTTGGTAGCGTTAGCAGAAATATTAGTGAAAGGTCATTTGAGTGCGTAAATAGGTAGTTATCACTAAATAGGTCTTCCTGGTTTCTTTTAAGTTCACTATGCTAACTGCAGTAATGGAAAAAATATTAGTGAATACTAATTTGAAACTGGAATGCGGAAGGTAAATCATTTTTTACATACAGTGGGATTAGAATTGAAAAGTAAAAGATTTGATTATTATTAATTAGCTGGCATAGTTACAAAGTCTATACTGGTGTCTTGAGTGTTAGTCATACCATCTACACGGCTGGCCAAAATATTAGTAACTGCCCATTTGAGGTTCAAAATGAGTCCCCAAGGCTACAGTTAATGTTCTGGTAGCATTTAAATACGTTTTTTCAATTACACTGGGGGCAGAAATATTAGTTAAAGGTATATTAAGTTCGTAAATGGGCAGAAATCACTAAATAGTTTTCATTGAAATATTTTAAAATGGCTGTGTACAAATACAGTAGTGGCTTAAATCTTAGTAAGTGCTGAAATTTCCTAATTTTTATACACCGGATAACTTAAATCTTAGTGGAGGGTCATCATTATTGTTTATAGTTCAAAAATAACTAACAGACCTATTTAAACACTCACAAAAAAAATTAAAAATTCATTATTTAATAAGGGTAAATTCAAGTACAAACGATCTCAAAAGCAGTCTTAGTTCGGAATTTTCAAATCTGAGAACAAAAATCTCATTTCAAGTTCGATTTTTGATTATTAAGTTCGTTTAACTTAAAATTAAATGTTTTCTATGGCATTATAACAATACTAACTCTAAGAATAAGACCCCACAGACCAATAATTTGACGAAATTTTGATGAAAGTTCAGCTAAACAAGCCCCAATATGAAATTTTGCAGCACTTTTGGAGCAGATTGTTTGAATAGATCCATAGCTTAAGGATTCAGTTGTGCAAAGTCTCGAAATGATAATGGTCATTTAGACAAATTTTAATAAAAATTTGTGCAAATTTTTTCCTTTGGGAAATGGAAGACTGATTTCTGCGTGATTCAAGAAAAAAATAATACAAATTTCTAAAAATTTTGAGAACAAAAATCATGAACCTTCTTTTGCTATAGAATAACATTTTTTTCTGGGTGTATTATAGATATTGTAGTATTTAAATAATATAACAGGTTTTATTAGAACAACTCCAATTGGTACACTGGTGGCAAAAATATAAATTATCTTTCATTTTAGTCTTTGAACATTCCAGCAAATATATTAGAAAAATAGACTTTTTTCTTCCCTCCAATTCACAGTCTCAATTAAAGCTCCTCTTTACACTCCAAAAAAAAAAAGAAGAACTTTTGTCTGCCACAAGTCAACAAATAATTTCTATGTAAATATTTTACACTAATTATTTCAAATATTTTGCATGCGGCGGCAAACACAAATTGAGGGCTAGACTCTGGGCTCCTCTGCTAGATTGTCTGTCTATGTCTCTCGACTCTACCCCCAAAAATAGTTATTTGCTCAAATTAAATATATACATTTGTGTATTTGTTCGGGGCAAATATGTCTGTGTGTGTGAGAGAGAGTGGGGGTGTGTGTGTGTGAAATAAAATTATTTTATGGCGTTTGTGCTAGGCAAACACAGTCAAAGGCGCTAGAATGGTGAGTCACTTCAAATTTCAGTTTTCCACCTAAAACTATGCAACGACAATTTCTTTTTCTGTTTTTTTTTATGCTTTGGATAGCAATTTTCCAGCCTTTGGGCGCCGACGCCTTTTGTTTGGACACAGTCGCTGAAATTGATTAAGTTTGTTGCCTGCCAATGAAAAAGGCACTCAATCAAATGCCGCTACACGTTGAAAAAAAAGTGTCTCATTGAAAACGCACACACATACATACTGAAGTGCCTACCGAAATAAATGAATGAATGAATGAATGAGCAGCGAGAACGACAAAACTGGCAATGGCACATGCATTCAAATCAAGTCAAACGTAAAAACGTTGACTTTACACTCACACGCACTTGAAGGACACCGAACAGCAGCAGCAGCAGCGTCATCTATTGATAGCAGAACGCTGGCAATCTCTGCCTGTCGCGCTGTGAAAATGAAAAATTGTTAGGTTGGTGGAAAAGACATCGCGAGAGAGAAAGTCTTGTTCAGCTTAAATGGTATTGAAAGTGTCTAGATGGTGTCTGATATTTATTCATAATTTTTTAAATCTTTAAAAACCAAAAAGAAGTCTCTGTTTTACTCTGACCAACCCCGTTTGGCAGTAAAAATATTCAGTTAGCTTAGCATACTTTTATGCATTCCAGTCAACTTATATTGGCTGTGTTGCCAGTCTGATCAAGTGAAATTCCATTCATAAATTGACATTCCACACAGTAGTGCGTAGTGCCAACTTTCCTTCCACCAAGTAAACAAAATCGTTTGCCTGCAAAATTTACAATATTAGTTGGAAAAGAAGCAAAAATCTTATCAAAGTTTTTGCGATTCCGCCCCAAAGTGCTACTGTAAAATATTTTATTGAATATAATAAGCAGCAGCGCAAAAGTTGTACGACTTAGGAGACAAAGTTGTTGATGCCATTTAATATGAGATTGCAAAACGTTCTCCTTGCTAGCTTAAGCAATATAATACCTGCGTGTGAAATAACGCAAAGTTTATGCAGCGGGCAAAATATAATAATAAAAAAAATTCAAAAAAAAAAACTTTGCACTTAAATGAAAACTACAAAACATTTAACTTTCAGGCGGCGCCGGCGACGATGAGCAAAAATAAAAAAAATTTAAATGCCAAAAGCCCTCTGGGCAACGAAAATGAAATTTCTTTCTCAAAAGTTTACACTTTGTAGTCCACTTCTCCGCCTCCTGGTCGAGTCTTTGATGCCACAGCGCAAAAGAAAGTGTCAAATTAAATTTAAAAAGTGATTTGCCGCGCTTTCATTTATTTTTGTTCTTCTTTTCTTAACTTATTTTCTATATATAGAAGTTTTCTTTGTATGTGTTTATATTTCTTTTTTTTTGTTGGTTGTCTGTGCTTTTTAAATGCTGCCAGGCATGCGACTAAATGCCAAAGTGAAAATGCGAAAATTCGCTATAATTTGCTTTCAAAAAAAAAAAAACAAACATAAAAAACGTGAATTGAATTGCCTTTTGGGGGGGGTGGTGGGGGGGGGGCAAGTGTACTTTATATTGGTTGCTTATGTAAGCTGTTTCGGAAGTGTCAAAAGGTTGATTTGAAAGTTGGAAAGAAAGAGAACGCAAACTGAGATTTACAAAGAATTTAAAATCAGGTACTTAAAGCCTAGAAATCTAAGTCAAAAATATGTCTTTAATATACTGTAAAAATCATTCGTTGAAATTCATGGTGGTCGTGTAGCTGTCACTGTAAGGTTCCGGCTTATCGGTTTCAGTTAGAAAAGTGAACTGTTTTCGGTTTTTGGAATTTCAGATTTTTTTATTCGGAATTGACAGCTGTTCGGTTTTATCCATAACTACGTTTATGCTATTGAAAAATCATGCTTTTTGCCCCTCAAAGTATGCCAACTTTATTTTCTTTAAGAACTATTTATTTGAACTTGATAATTTATAGTCAGTCCATTGCTCATTCAATTAGTTTGTCGGAACAGTTAAAGGTATACAAAAACGAGAAGGGAAAGCTAACTTCGACTGTGCCGAAGTTTTAATACACTTGAAAAACTTAACTCCAGCTGATTTAATCGGTAAAATATATATTGGATATAGATATCAGATATTTAAAATTATTAAATCATTGATAATAAAAATTCGATACAAAAAAAAACACTTTTCTTAGTAAAACACATTTTCCGACCGATCGGTCCTATGGCAGCTATATGCTATAGTCACCCGATTTTGATACATTTTCTTTAAAATTATGTAAAAGCATATAAAACTAATATATACCAAGATTGGGGACGCTTCGATAGAAAACAAAAAAGTTTTTCTCACTAGAACTAGTTTTTTGACCGACCGTTTTTTATGGGTGCTATAGGTATAATATAGTGATCCGATTTTGATACATTTTTCCTGTATTATGTGAAAACATAATAAACTAGCATATACCAAGATTGGTGATGTTACGATGGAAAACAAAAAAGTTTTTCTAGTTAGAACTATTTTCTTGACCGAACGATCCTATGGCAGCTATATGATATAGTCATCCGATCCGGCCGGCTCCGACATATTAGTCGCGTGCAGTAAAAAGAATACTCTGTGCCAAATTTCAACTTGATAGCTTGAAAACTGAGGGACTAGTGACAGACAGACGGACAGACAGCCGAACGGACGGACAAGCGGAAATGAACTCGGCTCGTCGTCCTGATCAAGAATATATATAGTTTATGGGGTCGGAAATGAATATTTCTATGCGTTACAAACTTCTGGGCAAAATTATACACTTGAAAAGTGTATAATAATTCGTTTTAAGGCTACTAAAAAATAAATATATTCCTTAATTATTCTTATTCAAAAACATAGCATACTTGGAAGGGCAAAAATCATGATTTTTTTATATGTGCAAAAACGTTGTAAATTATTGCCATTAACTTTTAATTTTATTAACTTTAGGAAGATATTAATTTGAAGTGTAAATTGGAAAAGGCCTGTAAATGAATTATTCTACCTAAAATGATGTCATGCCTGCAGTACATGATTTTGACTATATCCAAATGTTATTTTTTTAGGACTAGGTGTACTAGGGCAATGAATCGATAAATTGGGCGCATTCAGCAGAACAGCTTGATACCTGATCAATGATATATATCATTTCAATTTTCTTAGCCTACTTTTCCGCTGGTATTTAATATGATATCTACATGTAGCAATTCCAAATGTCAATTTAACAAGACCCCCTAAAAGAATGCTAAATAATAAAAGAAGTTCTGTAAAGCTGATCAGTGATCAAGTGTCTCAGATGAGCTCTATGGGCGCATTCAGCAGAGACCCATGACGACTGGTCAGCTTAAAGTAGCTACATTAATACAAACGTAAGATATTAGGTTAGAATATATGTAATCACTCACAAAGTATCATAATGTGGCCAATACTCTAATTAACAAGACTTGTCTTACTTGGGAAATAAAATAACATGGCTTAAAAAAACTTTGCTTACTTAAAGGTGTCCTGTAAAAATTGTCAATTAAAAAAATCTATTTAAACATGAACGAAAAGGAAGGCTACCTTAAATGAAATTATATCATTAACTAGACATCAAGCGGTTCTGCTGAATGTAGCCATAATTTTCTGTATTTTTGTTCTCTTCAAACCTTAGCCAAAACTGCCTATATTAGCCGTTTTCATATTAAATTTCTCAGCCAGACAATCCACAAAATTATGAGCTGGTCAAGTTATCTAACACAAAACACTCATTTAGAGGGCGACCAAAACAAACAAACAAACAAAAAAAAAAGCACCCAATGATGAGCTTTGGACTGTCATTGACCAGCAGGTGTGTCTGCCTGCCATTACCAGACACAGCTTAGCCTTATCGCCCACTCCAGCACACCACCTGCCTGCCATCGACTCTTGTCTGGCCTGTCATGATTGACGGTCATTTGTCATTTTCCACCATTTGCCCATTTATTTGGCCACAAACTTTTTTTTTTGTTTTAACCAAACCAAAAACCGCACGCAAAAACTTTTCTCCGCCCCTGCTTATGCCACATTTGTCAGACGTTGACGTTATGCAAAAAGAAATGTTTGTAGGTGTTGCCAACATGACGCCTTTAAGCGCGTATAAATTTCACAAAAAAAAAAGTCAAAAGTCAGGCAAAAGGGTTTACTCCTCTTTTTTTCATTTTTTGTTGTTGTTATTGTTATAAATGAAGTTGCATACTTTTGGGGGCTGACTGGTAAAAACCTGGCATGTCACGCAGCGGCCGCCGTCAACTTCTTGCTGTTACGTGTTATCGTTTCGACCCATTAAAAAGCGGAAATTTGTGATTTTTGGTTTGTGTAAAAGAAAAATTACCTTTAAAACTTGTGTGGAGGTGGGTGTATATTGTTTAATTGGTCGGTTAGCCAAAAGAGACAGGCGTGGTCAAACTGATTTTACACCTAGAATTAGGCCTAATTAATAGTAAGTTGGGTTTAGAGTGACTTAAAGACAGCTGAAAGTATGCAATGATTTATGAATTGCTAGAATTTCTTAAGGTGAGGTTTCTGTTTGGATAAAAAGTTGAAAAAAAGTTTACTCTAATGAATTTGAGTTGTTAAGTAAACTGGAATGGGCACCAATATCTAGTCTTAGGTCTTTATTTATCAATTCGCTTTTTGCAACAATATAACAAAAAAGGTTCTCAACTATTGATGAATCTGTTGGATGTAGAGTTTGAGTCTTAGAGCCGTTCTCCTATATTCGTTTTTTGAAATCTAGGTGCCAATTATGAAAATTAATGTCGCCTACTTTGAATTTTTTTTAACTCTGGAAAAGCAGCTTTTGAAGTTGATTTTGTGGGATTCTGCAATGCAGATAAAAATGAAACGAGAAGGCAAAGCTAACTTCGACTGTGTCGAAGTTTTAATACACTTGAAAAACTTTACTCCAACCGATTTAACCGGTCAAATATATATAGGATATAGATATCAGATATTTAAAAATTTTAAATCGTTGATAATAAAAATTTCATACCATAAAAAAAAACTTTTCTTAGTAAAACACATTTTCCGACCGATCGGTCGTATGGCAGCTATATGCTATAGTCATCCGATCTTGATAAATTTTTTCAAAATTATGTGAAAGCTTATAAAACTTATATATACCAAGATTGTGGACGCTACGATAGAAAACAAAAAAGTTTTTCTCACTAGAAGTAGTTTTTTGACCGACCCTTTATATGGCAGCTATATGCTATAGTCATCCGATTTTGATAAATTTTTTCAGAATTATGTGAAAGTATATAAAACTAATAAATACCACGATTGGTGATGCTACAATGGAAAACAAAGAAGTTTTTCTCACTAGAACTAGTTTTTTGAACGACCGTTTATATGGCAGCTATATGCTATAGTCATCCGATTTTGATAAATTTTTCCAGAATTGTGTGAAAGTATATAGAACTAATAAATACCAGGAATGGTGACGCTACGATAGAAAACAAAAAAGTTTTTCTCACTAGAACTAGTTTTTGGACCGATCGTTCCTATGGCAGCTATATGATATAGTCATCCGATCCGGCCGGTTCCGACATATTAGTTGCGTGCAGTAAAAAGAAGACTCTGTGCAAAATTTCAGCTTGATAGCTTTAAAACTGAGGGACTAGAGTTCGCGTAGAAACAGACAGACAGACGGACAGACAGACGGACAGACGGACGGACGGACAGACGGAATTGAACTCGGCTCGTCGTCCTGATCAAGAATATATATAGTTTATGTGGTCGGAAATGAATATTTCTATGCGTTACAAACTTCTGGGCAAAATTAATATACACTTTTCAAGTGTATAAAAATTATACTAGAATATTTTTTCTTGATAATTACACTGTGCACGTCGAAAAAAAAGACATGACCAACTTTAACGGTTTTACCCAATTTTGGGCCCTGGGAATCGAACTGCATCATTAATTTTATGAGTTATAACAATGGCTTCAAACAAACATTTTTTAAAGTTTTTTCAAGTTTAAATTTTTTTCTAATTTGTAAAAAAAATATATCTGGTTCTAGTGAAATCTGAATAAATAGAGTAAAATGTCCTCTAATTTACTACATTTACAAATTTTTAAAACTGAGAGACTAGTTCGCGTAGAAACAGACAGACGGACAGACAGACGGACAGACGGACAGACAGACGGACGGACGGACAAGCGGAAATGAACTCGGCTCGTCGTCCTGATCAAGAATATATATAGTTTATGGGGTCGGAAATGAATATTTCTATGCGTTACAAACTTCTGGGCAAAATTAATATACACTTTTCAAGTGTATAAAAATTATGTAAAAAACTTTGTAATTTTGGTTAGATTTCAATCTATAACTTTTGAATGAGCAATGATAACGAACAACTGTGAATGTATTAAATTAGAGGACATTTCAATCTATTTATTTAGATTTTACTAGAATAAAATAAAATATTTTTTGAACTTAGAAAAAATTTAACTTCGTAGAAAACTTGAAAAAAAATGTTGTATAAAATCATCGTGGTAACTCAAAAAATTAATGCTGCAGTTCGGTTTCTAAGGCCCGAATTAGGCTAAACCGTTCAAGTTAGTCATGTCTTTTTTTATTTTTTTAATAAAACTATCACAGTGTTATAATTAATACCAAAACTAGTGCAAATTCTGTGTAATGTTTAAAAACGATTTTCTAAAATCACGAAAGAATAAAATTTAATCAAATAAATAAATAAATCAAAACTTGATCCTTTGTTTTATTAGAACCCGCTCTCATAGTTAAAAGCAGCTAACAAAATGTACAAATGGTAAACAGAAAATAGTATAAAACCAGCTCAGTCTACTTTTCTGCCCTCTATTTCGTCTGGCGTGTGGCTCACTCGTTGAAAGATGACAGAGCAAGATTTGCCGGACAGTAATTTATTTTCGTGGGGACGGAGCATTGAATTAACCCCCAACCCAGCCAAAAGATGTTCTTTATTGTTTTCTCTTATTAATTTAGACTTTTTGTGTGTTTGTCTGGGTCGCTGGCATAACTATAAGTTTCTTCTTCTTTCTTTTTTTTTTTGGTGGGTATTCTCCTGCCACATTTATGCAAATTAGTTTTGATTGTCTGCACGGGATGGCAGAAGCCGGCAACAATAACTGTCAAGGCGGGGAGAAAAAACGTTTATTGTTATTATTGCATTATCCATTGCACTTACTTTTCGAGCGCTTTAATTGCACGTGCATAATTCTTGTGAAATACAGTTACAATTATAACGCCGCTCTGAAGAGCGTTACAGTGGCAATTTATTGTCTCATTTCTTATGCAGGCAGCAGCTTAAGGCAGGAGGGAAAGGCGGAAAAGTGGATGCTGGAATAATTTTAATAGCTTTCTTTACTCTCTCTCTCTCTTTTCAGAAGCGCCTTTAAGGCGCTTACTTGCATATTTATGTCACTTTTTTTTTTGGGGGGGTCTGTGCGGAATTGTGTTGGTGTGTTTATTGACGTCTCAATTGGCAGTTTCTATTGCATAAATTTTGTGGCTGACAGCTGATTAACATAATCATATTTTTTTGTTTGACGACTTAAGTTTTTGTGTTATTTATTATTTTTGCCAGCTTTAAGTGGGCGCTCTATGCTTTAATGCTTAATGTCATTTGCTGGGTAGAAAGTTTTTAATTTCTTGCTTCAAAGTTGAAATGCAGCTGCCTGGCCTTAAGTTGGGCTCAACTTTCACATACACACACACACACACATATGCAAATTACACTCGCACAGACACAGACACAGCAGCTCACGTAAACTTTTGCAGCTAAGCAACAAACAAGGCCTCTCTCAGGTCCTGCTCGGGCAAAAGCAATCCATCAAAATTGCACCTTCTTGCAGGAGCTGGTTTACCCCTTCCCTTTATCCTCTAGCCGACTAAATTGAATTTAATTTGTTTTGCGCGTCGCACACATGGAACAGAAATTACATCCTACCCAAGTTAAACACTCCCCAGAGTCGTCGACGACGACGATGACGATGACGACAACAACAGTCAGGCTATTGTTTAACCCCTTGTTGCCTGGGATGCTTTTGTTAATTATTTGATGAATTTTTAATTGATTTTTCGCACACAGCAGGGAGCTACCTTACCACCCAGACAAGCCGCCATAAAATGCGCTACATTTTATATATACATACATTTATATACATATATATTTAAATGAAAAAACGTTGCATACTTTTAGTTGCTTTGTTATATTTACACAAAAGCGGTACCAGCAGCAGCAGCAGCAACAGCAACAGCAGACGTTGCCCAAATGCATTGTTGCAACATTTAAATTAAGATAAATCACCGCAAAATTTATGGTTTTTAATATGTATGTGTGTGTGTGTGTGTGTGCCCATTTCCTCCCCCCCCACAACCCCAGCTCCAAATGGCGGCTTGTTGCCGCTGTTGTTATACAACATGGAAAACAATTTACTAAATTGCAATTAAGTGACATTTTATACCGAGTTCGTCCAGTGCCAGTCCCCACAGCCTCTCCATTGGGTAATAAATTTGAAATTGCGGTTTGGCAGTTTTAAATATTCAATTAGTTGTGAAATTTTTGCGCTCTGAACAGGCAACAGCCACAGCAAAAATGGTAAATGAATCGCTGGCGTGTGTGTGTGTGTGGATGATAGCTGTCGATTTTTGCACATTTGAAGGACATTTGTGGCACTTTAGCGCCCAAAGAGAAAGGAAATGGTAAGGGAAATTGAAATGTGTTAAAAATCAAAGGGCTATAAATTTTAAGTTGAAAAAGATTTTAGATAAGTTTTTAAATGTGTGCGGGGATTTTTGGATATTAAATTCATTAGGGTTTTAAAGTGTAAACTAATTTCAAAATAAATTTATTTCGTATTTATTTTGGTTTAACTTAGCAAAGATGCGTATCGGAAATCAAACTTTTACTTTCAGGCAGAAATTTCCAGACGCCAAAATCGTCATACCTTGCCCATAAAGGAGTGTAAAAAGTCGATCAATTTTGAAATAAAACGATTTTTTTACAAACCTTCTTCATAAAATGAATTTCATATTCAAAGGTGTCACGGAAATATATTCCAGCCCACAACTAATTCTTGGTGTCACAGAAATCTTTTTCAGTTGATTTCAAACCTCTCGTGTATCGGGAAGAGGTTTAAAAATGCTTTATATGAAGACCTCTTTTCTACAAGCTAAAAAACATACACCCGAGAAATCTAGCACGATTAGGCAAGACTGAAATCGGCTTCAATTTAGTTTTTTTTTTCGTCTTGAATTTTCAAGAAGAAATCTGCTTGAAATCGAGAAGACTTGTTCGCTCGATTTTGAGTTAGGAGCAAGGAAGGTGAGGAGTTCGCATTGCGGAGAACGACCGAAAAAACGAGAGCATTTCGTTCTCTCGCTCTGTGACAATTTTGTTTTAAAATGCTTACTTTCATAAAGATCTATTCTTGAATTCGAGAATAAATCATGCTTGATATGAAGCCGACTAAATTTAAAACCGAGCAGATCGAGCTTAAAAATTCATTCTTGATTTCAGTATTTTCTTTTTGGATCCAAGAAAATTCTGTCTTGCCGAACTTCTGACACGAAATCTGCTTGATATCAAGTACGATCTGCTCGCTTTTTTCTCTGAGTGTATAACTATAAATATTTTGTTTCAGAGAGATATTTACAAATTTAGGGAAAGTTCGAAAATAGCCAGAAATTAAACAAAATATGCAAAAAGTAGCACACCTGCGAAAGTGACTGTTCGACTAGTCGAACAACGGCAGTAGCACTCTAATTGATTCAGCGTGCGACATGCTTCGTTTTGCAAGCATTGCGTATTGTTGTTATTTTTTGATTGATTTTGCAAATAACAAATAAAATCACGTATTTGTGTAATATTTCCATATATTTGACCTCTAAGTGCAGAATCTAAGCTTGTTGTTTAAATTGTGCCCTACCGCCGATGTTCGACTAGTCTAATAGTCTCACCTGGCGAAACTATCGTAGGTAGATATTTTTTGACAACGGATTCGTGTTTACTGGGTCCAAATTACCCTAGAAAATTAACTTTAAAAACATTCCACAAATTATCAATTTAATTCTAAAAGGTCTCAACTTAAAATTTTTATATTTGATTTGCAGGGAGATTTAACCCTATTTAAACAGACCTCTCATTATAATAGACACAAACTTCTAAAACAAAATCTCTCAAGAGATACCAACGGATTTTTCGACCATTTTCAAACTAACCCAAGTCAAAATCACTTGAGATTTATGTGACACCCCTGATAAGAAGGATTCCTTTAGGGTTTGTGGGGGACAACTATGCCGTATATAAGTATGGAATGCTTACAATAGACAGTAGACTAGTCAATTGTATTGAATTGGAATCAAAATGCTCAACACCAACTGTAGAGACTCAACGAATGAGTTGGTATTATGAGATGAACGGTCACACTGGGGCCAAGTGATTGAGAGAACTGAAGCTGAGCGACACACACATATATTAAGTGAAAAGACATTATTATTAAAAAAAAAAGTTTATGTTTAAAATTTTAATAAATCTGCGTTGTTACACCAACCATTGCATTCAATATAATAAAAATTCTATGACAAAATAGGAAATGTTTGTGAATTAAATCACGTGATTTCAAAGCGTTAAACCTTTATTTTAAAAAATCTCAGAATAATTTGGGAATATTTATTTTAAAGCTAAGAAATAGTAGTAAACGATGATATTAGAAAAGTTACTTTAAAAAATGTGGATTCCCACACAAAACAAGCCTAAAATTGGTCAAAATAGTAATTTTTTGCTACTTATGCCTAAATTACAAAAAACCTAACGTGGGGGAACTTTTCGTAAACAATTTTGTGATGGGCACACAAAAATCATCTAGAATACCTACCACTACCTTCTATAAACAGGAAAAGTGAAATTATTTAGAGTTGTGATATATATTTATGATTTATCTAGCACAATTAAAAAAAAATGATTTTTGCCCTTCAAAGTATGCTATATTTATGACCTTTCGGCTGATCCCCAATTTCTTTATAAATAATTATGGAAAATATTTATTTTTTAGTAGCCTTAACACTTATTATTTGTGTATACCTTTGACAGGTCCGACAATCTGAGTGCATGGCCAATGTAGAGTACGTAAGATGCAGCCATAACTGACTTTAAATTATCTCGTTCAAAAAATAATTATTGAAAAAAATAAATTAAAGCACACTTTGAGGGGCAAAAAATCAAAAAAATTTTATAAGCATAAACGTAGTAACAGACAATCATGCGAAAGCTAAGATAACAAAGAGCTTAGTTTAACGCAAGTGTTGCCTTTGCCGGCGTTGTCACTTTACAGCTCACAATCCACTGGAAATCCCATTACTGATAAGAACTCTCAGATAGAAAGCAGAGAGTTTCAGAGGTTAGTAATCTGCGAAAACTGTTGGGCTTTGCGTTAAACGAGAAGATGAAGCACTAAGGTATCAAGCCCAGGAGGGCTTCTAGTTCAAGGTAGATAAGAACAACAATATCCAAAGAGAACAACATCTGACTTGAAGTCCGAAAATAACATATCTAGCTTAAATACTTCTCTAAGTGAGAATGAGATGACTAGTGACAATAAATTGTTCCTTCACTTAGGCCAATTGTGATAATATAAGTTGGGATATATAATCAATATTTCAACGGTCAGAAGTTCCCAAAGGCTGAACCAATTTGGGGGCAGTAAAAACTTAAGAAGAAACGGGACCTTAAACGGTATTCTTAAAAGTTTTAGATTGATGACCTAGGATTTAGATTGGTGACCTTAAAGTGTCATTTTGGGGAATACTATTTCTATTTAATTAAGAAAGGAATTGGAGACTCCTTTCACTTGAAGCTGTACAGAGAGAAGCCTTTCTGTTACAACTTTAACAGAAGAGTTTGTAAGTAACGCCTAGGTGTCTAGACCCAAAAAAATGCTGGTAAGTCTAATGTTGAACATGGACTACGTCATCGCAAACCGTAAGGATTTTCCTCAGTCTCTAGCTTCGCAACAAGATAAAATCACATGTGAATAGTGTGTTCGAGTCCGAAGGCATCCATATCGTGACCTTTTCCGTGAGGCGTAGTGGAATGTCTAGCCACTTTGTCTACTTACTCGTTTTCCTCAATTTTTTGGTGTCCAGCACGAAATAGATATGGAGATACCGAGCGAACTGATTTAAGGATCTACGGCATTCTGTGAGCGTCTTGCCAGGAGATGAAATATGGCTATAAGCATAGCACGCTTTAACAAGTACATTTTCAATCATGTCCTTGTAAAAGTATTAATAGAATTGCAGAATTATATTTCAACTGTTCTGTCTTAGTTGTTATAAAGCAAAAGACTTTTGCATTGCATGGCGACCCGCTTATAAAATTGCAATCGAAAGCAATGTGATCAAAAAATGTGGTAGTTTTTGCCCAAGTTTGCTTTAGTTTCACTCTCGCTTCATCCCTCTTTTCCATTTTCCTCCAAAAACTAAACACCAATAATAATTAGCCCTGGCAACTTGATGGTTATAAAAGACAACTGTTGTCAAGATTCCTCCCACCCTATAACCAGAAGACAATCTGGCTCCACTATAAACTCATCAGCGTAATGAAAGTGACTCAGTCGGTCTGTCAGTTTGTCTTTAAAAGTCTATCAAAATATAAGCAAGCGTAACGCACATGTTTTTAATTACACAAACAGGATGAGCATAACGATGGATAATGAAGGACGCATCACATTGTCTGATACTTACAAAATTTACTATGACAATTAAAAATTGTTCATGAAAATGATATCTAATCGAAATCTATTTGATTTTATGAGGTGCTTAAGCGAATCACATTTGTTTTCTAGTTAAATTGAAAGTTGCCGCTTTCCGTTGCGTTGCGCAGCGATGACTTTCAACTGACATTCAGCGCCCCGTGCTGGGTAATAAAATTATGATGAAGCTTTTTGCCCCCGTACCTAGACCCAACACTCAGTTTGGCTGGAGTGCCCATTGTCTGACTGTTAACATGCTCATTATGGCAAAAGGCAAAAAAACAAAATAAATACCAGAATAAAGAGGAAAATCCAGACAGACAGAAACTCGTTCATGACGTTCACTTCAATTATAATTACGTCAAACAGTGCAACAAGAAAATGTGCAACTTGAGGCAAACAAGATAGAGCCAGAGCCAGAGAGCCATGGGGAAAAGGACTCGTGCCGACAATTGTGTGCCAGCAGAGAGACAAACAACTTGAAAGTGAGCATTTCCTTTTAATGCCTTTGCGCTTTTTGCCATTTTCTTTATATTGCATTACATTTGCCAGGAGGAGCATTAAAAACAATGCCCCGGCCAGGGCAACTCTTTCGGGCAGCAGCCAAAGAAAAAACTCATAATTGCATGGCACAAATTGCAAGTTATAGCCAAAGTTACAAATCCAGAGTCAAAGAACATATAAAACTATAAGCATTCATCATGGAACTTTCATTCTTTTTTTTTCTATTTGCTCTAGATGAGGTTAGTTGGGTGATAAAGTTGAAGTTGAGTTGTGTAGAGGGAAAGGAACTTGGCAGGTGGTTGGAGGTCTTTTATTTTTTTGCAATTTAGACATTAAATGAGATCATAAGGGTGAAGACTTTTGAGAATAGGGGAAGAGCAATGCGAGAATTGATTAGGGGGTTAAACAGTCTAAAGGGAAATGGTTTTTAGTTCATGTTTTTCTTTTGCAGTTACAAACTTAAAGCAGACCGAAATCCGCCGATGTTTTTAATACCCTTGCAGTTTCTTAAAGACGCTACCGCTGACAACAAAAAGTTTTTCCCACTAGAACTAGTTTTATGACCGACCTTTTATAAGGCAGCTATATGCTATAGTTATCTGATTTTGATAAATTTTTCCAGAATTATGTGGAAGCATATAAAACTAATATATACCACAATTGGTGACGCTACGATGGAAAACAAAAAAGTTTTTCTCACTGGAACTAGTTTTTTGACCAACCGTTTATATGACAGCTATATGCTATAGTCATCCGATTTTGATAAATTTTTCCAGAATTATGTGGAAGCATATAAAACTAATTTTTACCACGATTGGTGACGCTACAATGGAAAACAAAAAAGTTTTTCTCACAGGAACTAGTTTTTTGATCAACCGTTCATATGACAGCTATATGTTATAGTCATCAGATTTTGATAAATTTTTCCAGAATTATGTGGAAGCATATGAAACTAAAATTTACCACGATTGGTGGCGCTGCAAAGGAAAATAAAAAAGTTTTTCACACTGGAAATAGTTTTTCCACCGACTGCTTATATGGCAGCTATATGCTATAGTCATCCGATTTTAATAAATATTTCCAGAATTGTGTGAAAGCAAATGAAACTTAAATATACCACGATTGGTGGCGCTGCGATGGAAAACAAAAAAGTTTTTCTCACTAGAACTAGTTTTTTGACCGATCTTTTATATGGCAGCTATATGCTATAGTCATCCGATTTTGATAAACGTCTCCAGAATTATGTAAAAGCATATAAAACTGAAATATACCACGATTGGTGGCGCTGCGAAGGAAAACAAATAAGTTTTTCTCACTAGAACTAGTTTTATGAACGACCGTTCCTATGGCAGCTATATGTTATAGTCATCCGAACCGTCCGATTCCGGCAAATGTCAAGCCTATATGTATTTGAAGACTTTTGGCAAAGTTTGGTCAAGGTAGCTTTAAAACTGAGGAAGGATATAGCATAGAAACAGACGGACATGGCTATATCGACTCAGCTAGTCATGCTGATCAAGAATATATATACTTTAAGGGGTCGGAGATGTTTCCCACTATGCGTTACAAACATATATTATAATATTATATTATATATTAATTCAAAATTCGATCATCAATAGTGATCGGAAAAGAGCTCAAAATAGTAACTCTTATTCCCTTAAATAACCCTGTTTAGTATGTCATTATTGAACTGAAACTGGCCTTCGATTTGTAGCCGGTTCCTATTCAAATTAACTGCAGCCCCAAAAAAGTATGCTACACTTCTTGCAGCTGCTTTAAAACCTGTTCCCATTCAGCCTCAACTGAACTCAACTCAATACAACTAACATCAGTCAAGTGTAAATGCAGTTCCAGCTGCTGCAGCAACAACAACACATAACACATCAATAGTCACTCCGACAGACTGGCTGACAGACATATTTCCCATCCCATCTGCATCCATATGGCCTATAGGTGGGCTGTGTGTGTGTGTGTGTTGTGTTGTTTTTGTCCAACGTTGATTTTTCGTAGCATAGAGTTTGTTTTGCAGGACAGAACGCTTAAGCCTTCAATAACAGGCAAACTTTTTAGCCTTTTTGTGTGTGTAAAAAAAAAAAAATCCAAACCCAAAAGAATTTATATGATAAGCAAGCAGAGGAGAGGCAAAGTGCATGTGAAGTCCTCTGGTGTCCTGTGGGCAAATTTTCGTCTATTTTTTTTTTTTTGTATTTTTGGAGAGGGCATACAACAATGGCGTGTCATATAGGCGTGAGAGTGAGCGTGAGCACAAAATATGACAGCAGCAGCAGCAGCAGTAGGAGGCCTTTTGTTCCCTCTGCGCTACTCCAGTATAAACAACATCAAAAATAACAACAAACAACAACAACTATAAGTCCAATATGTACGCTTTAAGCATAGCATATTAGTTTGTTTAGTAGGGGGGGATGGAAAAGTGAAAAAGAGGATTCCCAAATAGCCAACAGAATTTTCCAGCGTTCCACAGAGTCCGAGTTGGAGAGAGGCCTGAGCTTGATGTAGTTTGTTGTGTGAAGATAACAACAACAAGAACAACAAGAACAACAGCAGCAACAAATATTGTTTGTAAAGCCAAATGCATGCAAAAGCTGGACAGGGTTAGATAGTTGGAGGGAGAGAGAGAGAGAGAGAAGTAGCCTGGGACAAAGGCTTCATCGTGCGGGTCAGCGAGCTTCGCTGCATGACTTGCTGCATTGCATAGATGGATGGTTGGATGGATGGATGACTGGATGACTTGGCTGGCACTATCCTCCTGCTATTTCTATATAGATAGATAGATGGATAGATGGATGGATGGATGGATGTTTGGTGGGTTTGGGTTGTATGTATATGACTAGGACTTGTTTTGTTGCCCGGCCACGTTTGCCCCGGGTAAATATCCTTCTACCCACACACACATAGGCATACAACAATAACAAGAGATTGTAGTAGTAAGTCCATTTGGCATTTGCAGAGCTTTAAGTAAAGTCTAGTTGTTGTTTTTTTTTTTAACAACAACAGGAAATGCCTTGGCCCACAGGGTTATGGTTACATGTAACTAAAATATAAGCAAGGTTAATGGGACTTACTGCTTAAATAGATTTTTACTTGCAGAATTATTTGGCATTAGACTTACCTAAAATAGAGAAGAGAAAATGATTATTAAAATTATATGAATTAAATATGTTACTTAAAGTTACATTTAAGTTTTTATAAGCAAATTGTAATTAAGACAAGGTTAAGTTGGATTAAAATTGAAGAACATATCAAAGAGCAAAGGAAAACGAGAAGGCAAAGCTAACTTCGACTGTGCCGAAGTTTTAATACACTTGAAAACGTTTACTCCAACTGATTTAACCGGTAAAATATATAAAGATAGATATCAAATATTTAAAATTTTTAAATCATTGATAAGAAAGATTTGATACCATAAAAAACACTTTTCTTAGTAAACCACATTTTCCAACCGATCGATCCTATGGCCGATTTTGATAAATTTTTTCTGAATTGTATGAAAGCATATAAAACTATTATATACCAAGTTTAGGGATGCTGCGATAGAAAACAAAAAAGTTTTCCTCACTAGAACTAGTTTTTAGACCGACCGTTTATATGGAAGCTATATGCTATAGTCTTCCGATTTTGATAAATTTTTCCAGAATTACGCGGAAGCATATAAAACTAATACAAACTAATGATTGGTGAAGCTACGATGGAAAACTTAAAAGTTTTTCTCACTAGAAATAGTTTTTTGACCGACCCTTTATATGACAGCTATATGATATAGTCAACCGATTTTGATGAATTTTTCCAGAATTATGTGGAAGCATATAAAACTACCACATACCAAGATTAGTGACGCTACGATGGAAAACAAAAAAGTTTTTCTAACTAAGACTAGTTCTTAGACCGATCGTTCCTATGGCAGCTATATGATATAGTCATCCGATCCGGCCAGTTCCGACATATTGGTTGCGTGCAGTAAAAGGAAGACTGTGTGCAAAATTTTAGCTCGAGAGCTTTAAAACTGAGGGACTAGTTCGCGTAGAAACAGACAGACAGACGGACAGACAGACGGACAGACGGACAGACAGACGGACAGACGGACGGACAGACGGAATTGAACTCGGCTCGTCGTCCTGATCAAGAATATATATAGTTTATGGGGTCGGAAATGAATATTTCTATGCGTTACAAACTTCTGGGCAAAATTAATATACACTTTTCAAGTGTATAAATATAATTTGAGCTTGAAACACATATTTTTGGACCTTGGCTACAAAATACATGCAAAATAAGTTTCCGACCCTAAGGCTGGGTTTTTTCAATACTCAAATTCTACAGACCAATTCTGCGGTAGGCAAGCCCTTGCTTCCAACTGCTCTCATTGCACCGAGCGTTATTTATTTGCCATTACAGTGTCTCACAAGCAATTGCATCGCTTCGAAATGAATAACAAAAACGAATGGATCGCTGCTGCTTAAATTAAGCCTAATTTTTGTTATTTTTATTCTGAGGTTGTCTTTAAAATGCTTTCAAATAACTAAGAAATTTAGCTTAAAATCAGCTTTAACCTAAATTTTGGAACTTTGCTACGGAATTGCTGAAATCAATATATCACGTGCATTTAGATCAGTATTTGGCAATTTGAGCGGGGACGGCATCAGAGTTTCATTCGCTGTAATCGCATTAGTAGGTAAGGTAAGGTTGCAATTGAATTTGGAATGATTTTCAATTTCTTCACTTAAGTATGCCAATTAAGGCCCATTATGTTACCACATAACCCTTTCTACGGTATGATCATGAAGGGAGGGTCTTTCCTTATTAACCATTTTGACTTTAACACGAATTTTAGCAGTGAGCTAACGCATTTGAGATTATTAAGTTTGATTTTTAAGTAGAATCAGAATTTGAAATGGGCCTTATCCTTACCTTAAACTTGGACTTAGCCTCCAATCTTATTTTCTGTGTAAAGCGAAACTGAAGATAAACGAGGGACGGGATGCCCGCTGTACCCGAAATGAAATTGTTTCTTAGGCATAAATTAAAAAATTCTCATGTGATTTTCTACTTTGAAAAAAAACTTTTAAGATTCGGGATTCTTGAGGGAATCCCGTTCCGCGCTCATGTTTAGTCAAATTTGCAGATTTTATCGGAGATAAAAATGAACACTTAAAATTTTTGTTCAAGTTTTCGTCAGACTCTGATGTAAAATAATATGAAAAATAACTTTTTCAAAGTTTCAAGACAAATAACGTGCAAACGTTCATATTTTAATAAAAAGTGTAGTTGAATTAATTTAATTTTCCATATCAAAAGTGATGGCGAAATATGTGAAACCTCCGACAAAAAATGTTCGAACTTATAAACTGAAAATTCGAAAATTCGATTCTTTAAAAAAAAATGTTAACCAAAGATAATTTTTCAATAAATATTTTCATAATTAAATGGGTTTCTCCCACACTGAATAAAACATAATTCAGTCATTCATAATAAGAGATACTCGCTAACTTTAATTCTCTGTTAAAGATTATAAAAATGTCTCCGTTTTCAATTTGCGACCAACTTGATTGCGCCTTATTGAATAGAGTTGCCGCGGCTAAGCTGTAATTTAGCTCATCCAACCACCACCCGTTCTCCTCCCACCACACCTCGCTGGACATACACGAAAAACACTCTTTTAGGCTGATCTTATCGGCTCAGCAATTGTCTGTCTCTTTTTTTTTTGGTTGCCTTCTGGCGTCTGCTTTAGCTTTTGTTTGGGTGTCTTCATTTTGCTGAGCCCAAAACAAAAAACACAAAAAATCCGAATGATAAGCGACACGCAAGGGCGACACTTTCATGTACAGTTGTGACCACCGCCATCAATAGTGTTAACCTATGTGTAGGTGGTGTATGGGTATGTGTAATATAAAAAGTAATTATTTCTTATGCAATATGGACGTCAGTGTATAGGATAAGCATCTGGCAACAGCATTTTATTGCAGGCATTGTTTTTAATTGTTTGTCGTGGCAGGGTTGCCAGGTTTCTTTTTCGCAATAGTAGTGCCAGCTGCAATATAGATTGTAATCTTAATTGCATTTAGAGTGCCCTGCATTGTAGGTTAATAATCATAAATGTTATGGTAATAGTTATGAGTGGCGGGCGGGAGGCGGAGCGGGATGAAAAGATATTTAGTGTCGTTTGCTGGCGGTTGTGGCAACAATATGGAATGCTTTAAATTTAATGTGGTGACACTCGGCGCTCAAGTTGACACTGCTGCTCCAATTGCACTTAGACAAATTGTTATGACAGTCAATGGGATGTTGGCCATGAATAATTTTGTTAAAGAGGTAACCAGAATATAATCTTAATTCCTGCAAAAATCTGTATAGCTTGGTCTTAACCTATGGCCTTGGTTAGCATAAATAAAGCTTGACCTGACTACTTCTCATATAAACCTCAATTGCCCTCCTTTCCCCTAACCAAATAGTTATTTCTTGTGGTCTGCCAACACGCTATTTGGCCATATCTTGCTCCCCGGCGATTGAAAGACGTGTAAAGGAGACAGATAGCATTTTTATGCTTTTATTCCCTCTCTCTCTATCTTTTTCTTCCTTGCCCCTGCTTTAATACAAAGGCGCTTGCTCGGCTCATATACTTTACAAATCTTGATAAGTTAATAGCAAAAGCAGCAACAGAAGATGTAAAAGCCAAGACATGTTTTGGCCAGTTGCCTGACAGCGGGGGAGAGACGAAAATTTTGGCCCATTAAAGCCAAAAAGTCTCATAAAAATAACAGCGGGACAACCGCAACAACAAACCAGTTTTACGCTTGAATTTTTGTTTTCATTTTTATTTTTTTGACAAAGTTTTTCGCAGCGTGCGTTAATTTAGGTGAAATCAATAAAAACGAGGGAGTTAAATTAATGAATTTAGGTGGAAATGTTGATGTTAAGTTGACTCACCAGGACAAAAAAACTATAAAAATTAACGAGCTGCAAGTAATGTAGCATACTTTCTGGCATAAAATGCGCTCTGCTGCCTTCTTTCTCTGTGTGTGTATTATATTATAATGTCATTATCATTTTTATTATTGCATTTTAAATGCATTCGCTACACTTTAATGCTTTCTTTTTCATAATTTTTAATGCCCAGCTGCTGGCAAAGCAAAAGCGAGACAGAAAGAAAGATCACAGCTCATTAAACAGAAAATTCTGAGGAAAATGTCTTTTGGTGTAGACATGATTAATGTTGTACACGTATGTGTGTGTGTATGTATGTGTGAAGTGCCGCCTGTCTGTGAGTGGTTGCCTCAAAGTCATGTGCATGATTTTCAAAGCTTTTGACTGGCTGCTAGCTGCATTTAAAGTAGTTCAAGATAAATTTGCCAGAGCAAAGTTTAGGTCAATCACACAAAAACACGCAAGGCGGAAGACGAAAGGCTCTGGCAAATAAACCAGAACTAAAAGCAGAGTTGGCTAAATTTCGATTAAGAATGCTACAAATACAAAAGTATTTTAATTGGCCAACTGCATGAAAACTTCTAAAAATGTGACTAAATTAGATCAAACTTGTACCACAAAAATTCTTTAAAATAAATTAAACAAAAAATTGCCCAATCCTTATGCACATTTGTTTTAAAGTATATTAAGGCAAAGGCTATGTATATAATATACATAGCAATCGGCACTAACACATGCAATATACACAAACAATTTCCTCTCTTTTTCTTCTCTTCTTTTTCTATGCCTATGCCAAAGCACAGTTTTTTGTAAGCTTTGTTGGTAGTCTTTGGGAACGTTGATTTCGTAGTTGTCTAAGCAATTATTTTGTTTGATAAATATTTACTTAAATGAAATGATTTTCCTTATTTGCTACAAGGAACCACTAAATGAAAATATAAATTATTTGATACCCAATAATCTGAAATCCTTCAAAAAATACCTGAAACCCTAAATATTCTTCAAATTTTTATTATTATTTATTATGTAAAGGTGTAATAAAACACCAATTCCAAAAGATTTTAAGCTAGTCGAGTGAAATGATAAAATACAAAGATATCCAAAACAATAATAATAGAAACTCCATTACAAATTTTTTCCAAACAAATTTTCTCAGCACTTTTATAAATGAGAGATTGTTTTGTTATATTAATTAAAACCAAATAAATCTTCAAGACTGATAAATGTATTTGTCATCAAGTCCAGATCTTACTTAGGCTTACTTTCTCAATGTCTGTCAAACTAAGCTAAGTTTTGACGAATTTAAGTGTCGCATACTCTAATCAAGTCTCTATAGAATTATCTATAATATCAGGGGTATGCAAACAGCTGATTCAAACACTTGCCCTGCTCATTTTGATTATTACTAAAGCAAACAAAAAAAAAAAACATATTTTTAACATCAACACAGTGTAAATGGAGTTTAAAGAGACAGAGGAACGTATAAATAACTCGAGTATTTTACAAATCTGTCAAATGCGTTTAACGATTCAGGGCCGATCCTACGGAATATCTCACATAAACTTACAACTAACAGAAGTTTGTTTATCAGACGCATAGCAGCTATGTAGAAGATGAGAAATCGGACCTTAGAATGCATTTAAAATTTATCGTGCACATATGAACAATTAGATAATATAGCAAACATTCCTTTTACATTTCTCAAAATCTAAAAAAAATGTGAGTTAAATTGTTTTCGGATTCCATAATAAAAAGTTTTAAAAAATGCATAAATTTACAAAAAAAATTCCCCTGCCTGTTTGTCTTGAAACAGCGTGTTATTAAAATAATATTATCCATCAATATTATTAAACAGCATTTTCCAAGATTAACTACTACATGATCATAAAATAGACATTTTTTTTGTTTTTTGATACAAACATTTCAGATTGATTTTCCGATATTCATGTCTTTTCCAAAAAGTTTTATACTGATTTCAAAAGAAAAACTCGGACTTGTTGGTCAAAAAGCACAAATATAGCTTACATTTTAACAAAATAAAAAAAAATAAAATTAGGTCCAGGTGGATTTCGAAATCCATCAATTGTAAATTATGCATCTAGGTGGATTTTGAATTTAGGTATTGTGGTACGGTTACATCGGCAGGGTGGGAAAGGCACTAATTATAAGTTGGCAGCACGGGTACACACAGCTGTTTCTTTTGATTATTGAGCGCCAATTGATATACAAAATGTCGAATAAAGAAAATAGAAAGAGAAGCAAGAATTTTACGGTGGAAGAGGAGCAAATTCTTGTGGATATCGGTGAGGAATAAGAATATGTTGAAGAACAAATAGTCGAACAACGTGACATGGCATCAGAAGGAGTAGACCTGGATCAATTTGGCCGAAACCCAGCATTACTTTAGATCATACTGCTTATGCCCCAGCAGCATACATGTTTTTGTAACCCAGCGAGCATAGACACACTCCCGAGCATAGACACACAGCACCCGGCATTATCTCTATATTATACTTCTTTTTATTTGAAAATTGGTTTTCTTTATATATGAAGGGTTGGTTGGTCTAGGTCCAGGAAGAACCGACTGTTGGTTCGCGGGGTTGACAAACCCGTCGTGATGGCTCCACTCAATATACCCCTTGCGGGAAAAGATACAAGATAAAATTGATCTCTGATATAACAAAATTCAATCGAGCACATTAAACATAGATTTATACCCGAAGCTAAGGGCTATAAGTGGTTCGGATGAACTATCAACTCTTTGATGTGTCTTACAAAAAATTTTATTCTGTAATATCTATATGGCAATAAATATCAATTCAAGGCAAATGTTTATTTTAAGGGTAATGCTTATCCAAATTAAAAATGTTTAAAATCAGAAAAAATAACAAAACAAAATAAATCTTGGGTACATTTAGCAGGTCCATGTAGCACTTTCCCTTTCAGAGTCCTTAATTATAATTTAATATTAATCATATAAAAACTTAGTGAATTTCTTAAGTCGTTTCTATTTTTTAAATCAATTTTGCATAAAAATATTTTGTATGAAAATTTGGCAACTTCAAATATATTTAATTATTTATTTGTTTTTATATATGATTTTTTTAACCAAATTCCTTAATAATATTGTAGTTTAATTGTTTAAATATTGTTACTTTTCTATATCTGATTTTATTAAATTTTGTATTATGATTTATTATTTCTTTAATTTCTTTATTAAAGTTTTTTTCCAAATCAGCATCATTCCATTCCAAATTTGTTTAATATATGAGAGTATATTCATCTTTTGCTTTCTTTTCATTGTCTTTCCTACCCGAAAAGGTAAACATCAAAGTAAAGCGCCAGCCGTCAATGTCAACTTGACTTTTGGTATTTTATGCAAATGTTTCAAGAGTGTCACGGACTAAAATGGCAATTGAAACGCTAATGATGACATTTGGCAGGCCTAAACAGGCCTCCAAAAAAAAAAAGAAAACAAAATAACAAACTAAAAGCAAAACACACACAGTCAAAACATCTTTGGCTTGGTAGGCTTTTCCGTTTCCTGTGCGGCTGAGAAAACATAACAAATCGTTTTTTCTTGGGAGGGGGGGTAGGGGAGAGCGGCGGCCTGCGGCATTTTTACGAGGCATTCAGCCAATTGACAGGCTTCAGTCGCTCGTAAAAAAATCAAGAAAAATGATGCGCAGACAGAAAAACTACGCAGCTGCCTGAAAGTATGCTGAAATATTTAAGTTGAAGTTTTCCAAAAAGAAAACATTAAAACACATTTAGCCGTAGCCTGCTTATGTACAACTACTATATACTTATTATCGCTTATTTGAACTTTTGCTGGGGAAAAAAAGAAAATCGATTTTCTTCTTTTTATTCTCTTATTGTACAGAAAAAAAAGGTCAAAAACAATCAAAAGCCTAAATACACATACGCGCCTTTGAACTGGCAAACGAAGAGCAAAAGAAAAGCAAAAAGAGATAGCCAGCTGAGCAGGCAGGAGGAGGATGAGGAGGAGGAGGAGTGGGGGCTGGTAAGCCTCCAATCAATGGCTATGCATCGCTTTTGCTACGTGTGAATTTAAGCTGATTAAAGAATTTAGCTTTCGCAACCAAACAGAAAACAGAAATTGATGTCTGCTGGCTTTTATTTATGCCTTTTGTTATTTGCCAGGCTTTTCTCTGGGCAAAGCTTTTTCCTTTTTAATTTGGCCAAACTTTTGTGCGAATATATATATATATATATGTACATATATATAGTACATAAAAAGGCGAAGCCAATCATCATTGCAAATTCAATTGAATTTTGTCGCCTTAATCAAATTTATTGTGCAAGTCATAAAAAAGTGCTCGAGTGCTAATAAGCAGTTGGCAATACAATTCACAATTCAAATGCATAAAACGAGAAATGAGAAAAGTTTATATTTTTTTTTTGTTATTATTATTAGTTTTAGGCGTTTGCCTAAAACAGAAAAGTTTTCTTTTTCATAGCTCATTGGCTTTCAATTTGATGAGGCTTGTCTATAATAATCAGCTCGCTTGGGCAGAAAATGAGCTCTGAAAAGTTTTTCCACCACACACACACACACATGCGTGGCTGTGTGTCTACCTTAACTCGATTCAACTTAATTTTCATTGTAATTTATCATCAGTTGCGAAAATTTTATGGAGTTGATTTTTAATCTTTTGCAATCATTTCTCCGTGTTGGCGTCGTCCCCCCTTGCAGGAAATGAATATTTATAAGTATGATGAATGAGTTGGGGGCGGGGGCAGGGCCGGGGGGATGAAGGAAAGACAGCTGATTTACTGACGTGTGACAGGGACTACATTTGCCCAGGATAAAGGTAAAGGTAAAAGGAAATTAATGCGTAGTTAGAAAACATAAATCTGTGTGCGCAGGAAATACGGGTCGTATGAGTGATATTAATTTGACTTTAAGTTTACACAAAGAAAATGAGAACGTAACGTAAGCGTGTACGTATGCAATTTACGTGACATCATTACGTGTTAGACAAGTACAAATTACGCGAGAGAAAGGCAGACGACAATATGAGTTTGATAATGATGAAACATGAAGGGAATCGCTGCGCCGTGTGAGGGGAGAATATCAAGATAAATATCTGAGTGTGTGTGGGTGTGCAAATGAAACGAAAGTCATCAGACTCTGATATGGCACAGCAGATTGCAAAATGCGACAAACGTTGCCAGGCTACAGCTGTGGTTGGGGCAGGATCAGCACCAGGACAACAAGCATAAAGACAAAGGCCACAATTTTGGGCTTTACATTTGGTTTTGGTCAAAAATACGTGTGAGTGTGTGTGAGTAAGTTAAAATTGATGAAGTTAGCAGCGAGTGAGGTGGGACGGGGGAAGAACAAAAGTTGAAAATTTTGGGCAGAGATATTCAAGTTTTAAAGAGAATGCTTTGAAAGTTCAAAACTGTGCCCAGAAATACAGAGAAAATTCTAGAATTTCGAAATATATATATATATAATATATATAAATTTTGAAATATATAAAAATATTGTATTAGGGTTGCACTTAAAATAAAACCTAATATCTTCCACAAGTTTGAAGTTAGGTTGCTCAAATATTCTAGACATATATTCTACTCATCAAAACTTATCGAGCACCCATACAACGTTATCCGATCAGATGAACGATAGTAGAGTTGCCACCCCCACAATTTTAAAAACACCTTAAATATCCCACAGTTTTTGAGTAAGGTTGTTCGAAACTTCTAGACGTATATTCTACTCATCAATACTTATCGAGCCCCCATACATCGTTTTCCGATCAAATGAACTATAGTAGAGTTGCCACCCCCAAATTTTTCAAAATAGCTCAAATATCCCATAATTTTGGAGTTAGGTTGCTCGAACCTTTTAGACATATATTTTTCTTATCATCTCTTATCAAACCCCCATACATCGTTTTCCACTCAGATGAACCATAGTAGAGTTGCCACCCCCATAATTTGAAAAACACCTCAAATATTCCACAATTTTGGAGTTACGTTCTTCGAACCTTCTAGACATATATTCTACTCATCATTACTTATCGAACCCCATACATTGATTTCCAATCAGATGAACGATAGTAGAGATGCCACCCTCGTAATTTGAAAATCACCTCAAATAGCCCACAATTTTGGAGTTACGTTATTCGAACCTTCTAGACATATATTCTACGCATCATTACTTATCGAGCCCTCATACATTGTTTTCCGATCAGATCAACGATGGTAGAGTTGCCACCCTCACAATTTGAAAAAAATTTAATTTCTCCTTCAATTTCAAAGACATGTTGTTTAATCCTTTGGGGCATATATTTAAAACGTCATTACTTATCGATTCACCATACACCGTTTCCAGAACAGATGAACGATATTCGAGTTATAAGCAAATCAAATAACTACGATAGGCAGCACTGGCCGTAATCGTGATGGGCAGTTTGTGTGACCGCACACTTTAAAGTTATCGGTAATATACAAACAGGTACATAGAATATTACAGTCGGGCCTGACCGACTTTTTTACTTGTTTTGAATATTCCAAACCAATCCCAAAAATTATAGACCAGAACGATCTTAATTCGATCAAGGTCATACCTTAATTTAAAATGGTATTCTTTTTCTGAATGTACTTAAAACTTATCCATCTGTGTATCACTTTGATTAACCCTAAAACCCTTCTGTTGGGGTACATTTGTACCCCAAACAACTTTAAACACAAGTTTTAAGAATATTCAAACATTATTTGACTATATTTAAGATATTTTTTAATTATGTCAAATCTTTAAGTTTTATTTGAAACTAAAATTTCTGATATCAATTTGTCTCCCTGAGCTGAGCAAATAAATTCATGCGACAAATTTGTATGCCCGATTTGATTTTAAATAAATTAAACTTCTTTTGTTTTTATGCCAAAGAAAAAATGCAAATGTCAGCGGCCAAAAAGTTGCAGCCAGATGGCTGGCTGGCCTCAATCTGGCCCAGGATCAAAGCCTTGGCCTCAGCCGCCTAACCAAGCAATTAAACTTGTCCTCGTATAATTGCATTTTGGCCTACAACTACTGCTGCCGCCGCCGCTGCTGCTGCTTTAGCCTCTTCCCCAAAAAAGCCAAAGTCAAAAGTTGAGTTGGCCAAGTGCGTTGCTGATAGCGGCCCAAAAAAGTTTAGCGCTTTAATTTCTTGGAAATTTGTTCGGAGACAAACAAAGCAACAAACAAAAATGTCGACTTGATTGCGTCGTTGATGGGTCCAGGAGTTGGAGACTTTCTTGGCTTTGGCTGCAACTTGAAGTTTGAATCCCCCAGCGGATTAGAAAAGTTTAAATTGTAGCCAGTGAGTGTGTGTGTGTGAGTGAGTGAGAGGCAAAATCGAAGCAACTGGCAAATGAACGAAAGAATGAATGAATGTGGGGAGCAACGTAACGATTAGTGCTTTCATGTCCTTTGGCAAAGTTTAAAGGTCATTCGGTAGGAAGGTCCTGGCATCCTTCTGCTGATTTGACACATCAACTTTGTCAAGTTTTTGTGCCACAGCCAACGAACCGACGAGGGCGACGAGCTGTCGACGGCGACTGTTATGAGCAATGGCTGACTACGAGTCCTCGCACTCTCTCTCTGTGTGTGTGTGTACGCAAGCAATTTGTGCAATGGACATTTTTGGGCGCTGCTCTGGCTGTGATAAGCAATGCCAGCTGCAAAATGTCTTAAAAGATTGCGCGTGCTCTAGAGTGCACTGACTTTGCTCTAACGCTCGCCCCTTCTTGGTATCTTTTTTGTGGCCTCAAGCAAATCGTAGAGTTGATTGCGAAATGTGTTGCATACTTTTGTGGGATTGCACCTAGCCAAGCAGCAGAGGAAAGAATAATGAATAGGTTTTTTGGGGGGGTGGACAGAGAGCAATGCAAAAGAAGATATCGAAAAATATGTGATACACGAAGGCTGGAATTTGTTTAACTTTACGCAAAATCTTTAAAGATTTGCTTACACTAAGGGCCGTTTTCTCATGTTCCCGTTTTTCAAATCCAGGTGCTTTTGGAGACAGTTTATGTTGCCTACGTTTAGGCCGCGTTTCAAATTATTCACGGGTCTATTTAGACATAAGCAAAGATATTTGAAAAGCGGCTTAAAATTAGGCAACATAAATTTGATTAAAAAGCATCTGGATTTGAAAAACAGGTACATGAGAAAACGGCCCTAAGTTATAGAATCCTTTTAAATAATTTAAAACAAACAATTCGTTTATTTTGCTTTGTTTTTTGTATCTAACGTATGGATATTATATAAATATAACGTTAGGGCAAGCCTGACCTGCCAAAGCTGTTGCTGATCTGCAGTTCGTTGAACAAAGACTACTGAATATGGAAGCGGCAGCTTCTTGAAACTGCTGTCTAGCCGACCAGCCTAATTTGTGCTATTCTGTGAGCATACTAATGTGTATACTTATGTCTAAACATAACTTATATGACCTAAAGTCGGCTTCATCAATCTGGCTAGTTTGAATATTATGAAGGTCGTAGGGACAGTCACAATGTGTTTCTAAGAAAACTTTAGTTCCAGTTAATTCGAGGTATTATGTAATATGTGAAATTCGGTTTCAATATCGATATCCACAAGGACAAAAACACAGAAAAATTTGTTGCCACTCAAAATGATAGATTGATATTAGTTGTTCCATCTTCTTTACTGACAACAGCTACAATAGCATCTTTCGAACTTTATATAACTCACACACCATATTTCAAGTATATATTTTAAATCATATCTAAGAAATGTCCCTCAAGCGCTTTTCAACAGCTTTTTCATTTGGATAAGATTTCAACTCCAAATTATCCACCAATACATTAAATTTCAAGTTCCGAACTTAAATAATTACTGAGATATTTATCCGATCTATTTTAAAAACTGGTTCAAATCTCGTCTGTTTTTGGGAAAATAAATAACTTCAAATTATCTATCAAAAAACTAAATTTAAAGTTCATAGATAAATAATTTCTAAGATATGGATCCAAATCACTTTTGAACCATATTTTAAGACTGGTTCAGAACCGGTTTAAATACCGGAAAATAGCTAACTTCTTGTTACCAGCCCAATCAGTAATAGAGTTGGAGAATCTAGTTCATTTCGATGGCCTAGTTCATTAGTTCATATTTTGATGAAGTATTGACTTTCCAGTTATAGTTCATTTTTTGAATTAAAGTTCATTTCATGAATTTTATTTCATTTTATGAACTATAATTCATATTATGAACTTAAGTTAATTTTTTTATGATAGCTATTCGATTAAGAACCGTTCAATAATAAAATTAAAATTTAAAAAAATTAACTATAGTTCAAACACTAAGACTTAGTTCATTAGTTCATTTAAATGAATAGTTTATTCGAACTAGATCATAAAAATCGGCACAATATTAATCAGCAAGTGGTAAATTAATAGCTTAATCTATTTTGAATCACTTTTGTTCCGGCTCAAGCTGGTTCGGAAACGGACAACTTTCACAACAAATTTGAAGTTCCTAGCTTAAATGTTTCCGGAGATATGGTTTTGAATCATAACCGGTTTGTCGGGTTTCCGAGATATGGGTCTTAGTCACTTTTAAACTAGTTCAATCTGGTTCAGTTAATTGGATAACTCCGTTTAACTCACCTTCATACCAAATTTCAAGATCCCAGCTCAAATAATGTCGGAGATATGAACTGGTTCGGAACCGATTATTATCCGGAAAAAAAAATTAGTATTATCATCCCAATCGGCGAATTTTAAGATCAATGCTGAAATATATATTGAGATATGGCTCAAAGTCATTTTTGATCCGCTTTAAACCGGTTCGAAACCGTTAATAAAACAGTAAAATAATTAACTCCATATTTATTACCTACATGGCAAATTTCAAGATCCTAGCTTTAATAATGTCTAAGATCTGACACCATACCCCTTTTGAACCACTTTTTTGAACTGGTTCGGAACTGGTTATTTTCCGAGAAATAAATAACTTCATATTATCATACCAAACATAAAATTTTAAGATCATTCTTTAAGATATGGCTCTAAGTCATTTTTGATCCGGTTCGAACCGGTTCGAAACCATTCCTAGAACAGTAAAATGTTTAACTCCATATTTCCTTACCTACATAAAAAATTTCTAGATCCTAGCTTTAATAATGTCTGAGATATGACAGCAAACCACTTTTTTGAACTGGTTCGGAACCAATTATTATCCGGGAAATAAATAACTTCATATTATCATCCGAAACATCGAATTTTAAGATCATTGCTGAAATATTCTTTGAAATAAGGATCTAAGTCATTTTTGATCCGTTTTAAACCGGTTCGGAAACGGAATTGAATTGGTCAAATGTTTAGCCCCTTATAACACACCTACACACCAAATTTCAAGTATATAGCTTTAACAATTTCAGAGATATGGCTCTGAACCACCCTTTGAACCGGTATTAACTATCTAGTTCAATTGTGAACGTTAACCAAAATTTCATCCAAATCGGTTCAAGCGCTTAGGAGGAGTTCAGTGACAAATGCTGGGACAGAAAATATATAAAGATAACATTAAGATTGATTAGACTGAGTTCATATTGTTCGAAGCATGAGACATGTCAATCTAGTAGTCCTTTATGTTGTCTTGATTTCATTGTGAATAGCTTGTCATTTGAAATTCAAAACAATACAACATGGAGGCTTACTAGATTATCATGACTCATGCGTTGAACAACTCAGCCTTAGATTTCCCTTGAGGAATATAAAGTTTTTTCTTACTATTGCACGAATATTCAAACTTGAATTTTAGAGAAAAGCCTTCGTTTCGGTCCTACTACTAATTTTGATAAGGTTAAGGTTAAAGTTAGATAACAAGCTCCTTTGAAATTTAAAGCATTGCTTAACTAAGATGTTTTAATAAAAATATTCATTAGATTTGCAACTTAAGCGAATCGTTTATTACAGGTCAGGGTACTATAAACGTTTTCATGCTTAACTCTTATTAATTTTAAAATAATGTTTTCTGTATAACAGCAAAAAATAAATGTTTTGGGGCAGTCTACTAGTTGTGGAAATGTAACAGCTTTTAAGTTAGATCTCTTTCTGAGCTTACTCATTTTGTTTCACTTGTTCTAGAAAATATCAGGCAGGGTCCTAAGTAAGGCTTTATTTACTGTTATTTTGAAGCAAATATAATTTGAAATTTTTTTCTTGCATTACATTTTAGTACAGTTTTTGTTTACGTCACGTATGGATTTTACGTAATTTTACAGTACCATCATACCATCTACGTGTTCTTCTAAATTCCTTTATTTTAAAAGACATTTACTAACACATATTAATTCTTAATTCTTTATTTTAAAACACTTTCTAATAAATATCAATTTTAGCCTTACGTCAACGTCATTTAAGGGTTTTACGTAAGCCTCTTGTATAATCTCTTTACCACTTTGATAAGCTAGCTTTCCTGCTTAGCTTTATTTTTGTTCATTTCCCAAGTCACTTAAGCTCCTACCCAAGACCTTAAGTATTTTCCTTACAAATTTCGAATATAACACCCCGAGAAGTTGACATTTTTTGTATAACTTTTCCCGCCCTTTGTTTGATTTCTTAACAAGAATCGGTTGGCATTCCACCCTCACTACCTCTACCTACATAATGAGCCTGTCAATAAGTTTATCAAAAGTCACAACTACTCCAAAAGCTGACCCAAAAAAAAAGAAAGAAAAAATAAAGTTGAAGTGCTGTGTAAATTATGCAAATCTTTATCATTTTTTTTTTTCACCCAGCAAGGGCCAGGGTGCTGTCACAAACAAGCGTGAAACACGACAACTGTGTGGGTCCAGGGACTGCGAGAGTCACAGCTCGAGCTTCAGTAAAAACAATATGGCGCCCTGGCTAGCGAGGCATTACTGATTTTGCTTGGCCTGGTCTGCCATTGACAGTTCAACATTGTTTTTCTATACGTTTATTTTTATTTTTTTGCCTCCCCTCAATTTTCTTTACCTTTTTGGTTGGTTTTTTTTTTTGTTAAATGTCAAATTTTTGCAGACAGTTTTGACAGTTTATCGAAGCGCGCTCGTAATTTTTGCTGACGTGTGTTGTAGGTGTTGAAAATAGCAGAAAAATAAGGCCGAAACACACTCACACACTCACAAAAAGTTTTTTCTTTTTGCCGAGTGCCTTGAAAACTAATATAAAAGACAGGTCAAGTTTTTTTTTTTTTGTATTTCGATGTTTTTGTCATTCAGCCAAATGGAGAGCAAAAAAAAAATGTAATTATTTGTTTTGGGTCACCTATGGAGCCTGTCGATTTATTATGAACAAAATTGATTTTCTAGAGGTATACAAAAAATAAACTTGAAATTTGATTACTTACCGCTGCGACTTTCATTTTCAGCTGGCTTCAGCTGTAAAGCACGGTTCATCTGCAAAAGGACAAGATTCGAAAATTTGTTTAGATAGTGAATAAAGCAAATTAAAAAACATTTATGGATGAGAGTGGGAGGATAATGAGATGATAAGAAGAAAATACTAAAGTGAACAATCTATACAGCAAAAGAAGTGACAGAAGATGCACACAATCCAAAATAGTGCAGAGAAGCTGGCTCCTTAAGGCTTTTAAAGCCATAATTTTAAAACTAGTATATCTTTTTGTCTACTTATTGGGCCTGTGCTTAAGGTTTTGGAGAACTAAGAACTTGCTTACACGATAAAGTTTGCTTCAGGGATATCTCTTCGGTTTTGATTTGAAGCGTCTTTAAAACTTCATGCGTTTCTACATGCCAAAGTTTGCTTCGTGAATTTCGATTTCAACTTACCAGACAACACGAGTAATCGGTAAGCAAATAAGTAGGTCAATCCTGCATCAATTCAATCGTAACAAAGCTTAAGCCAATTATCGAAAAATTAACTAAAGCTGACCCTCTTTTTCTCTTACCTATAAACAAAAACTTCACGAAGCACTTTATAAACAAAACTTCATCACAATGAATGCGGACTTCATTACACGAGTGCAGACAAAGTATTAGTAGGTTGCCAAATGAGCTTGTGGCAAACCCTCTGGCAACGCATCAGTTACCGGTTATTCAAACATTTTTCTTATATCATATTATGGTCACACTGACTCTGTAACTTTCTTCTAAAGCTAGGTACTCAGACACGAATAAAATTCTCGCTGTCTATCTAATTACATGGCTCTTCGAATGTGCTCTTCGAATTTTCACAAAGCATTATAAGAGGCCCTACTCAGACGTCTAGAATGCGCTCGTATAATGTGCATGGGGCTGCCAGATCGTTTTTCAAAAACAGCTGATACATTCTCATAGGGGGGTCTACGAATTATGAAACATGATTGATAATTCGAAGAGGTACCTCTTAGAATCGAGCACACAATTTGAAAAAAATGGATTCAAAGAAGACCAAAAGGCAAAACAAAAACAATTTGGAGAACTTTGCGGAGGATGAACAAGTTGCGGTGCCCAAAGCAGTCAGGATGAAACCTATTTAAAGGGATTTGGCCAACAATTTGCCGCTCTGAGGTTATTGCATCCTCTTTCAGTGATGCGCAAAATACACACAAGAAGACAACCATGGCAATGCCCATGACCTGTGCATTTCACATAGAGCCATCCATATTCAATTTTATAATCAATTATTTTACAATCTCTGTTGCCCGCTTATTTTGTAAACAAAGAACAGCTGACAAGACCAGAGTGACCATTTCGGATTCAGTGATTGTTTACAGCCTTTTCGCTGTGGTATGGTCACCCTACATTCTAAGAGGCCGCTCTTCGAATTATGAAACAATTCTAGCAGCGAGATTGTTATTCGTGTCTGAGTACCTAGCTTAAAGTAAGTCGAATAAACTAAGGTGGAGAAGGGACCACACGCCTGATGCACACTCAAGAACTGCGTAAGAGGAATGTGAAGAATATTGGTTGTTTATTCTTCAACCAAAGCTTTATAAGCCCAAGAACTCTTGTGAAGAACACAAGGCAACAAAATTATACTTTTTTCAGTTTATTGAATAGGTGGTGGTTATTCTAAATGACTTTCAAGTGCATAACACTACTAATTTTAGTTTTATTTAATCGTTTACCTTTGCTTTCTAATGAATTAAATATAAGAAAAGTAGACCCCACGTTGGGCGCCAATTAAATGTTTTTATTACAATTCAGCACCGTTTCAGGTGTAGTCTAGGACCTACGTTGGGCGCCAGTTTTAATTTTTCCTGCGTGTTTTCAAGACAAGTATAAACTTCCTGGCTGCACCATAAGTTACTTTTTCAGGAGACTTTAAATTACTTCAGAAGCTAAGGTCTCAATTAGTCCATACCAGCTCTTCGCCTGCCCTGCGCTTTAAAGAAGTCGTCTTAGAACTAATTTTCTTTGAGGATCTGCATAAAGTAGCTGCAAAAATTGCACTTTAATTTCGTGATTTTCCTTTCATCAACCAATCAAGCCTTAGCACCAAAAAACACACACACAATATTTAGCTGCTCTCTTGCCTCTTCATAAATTACCCGAAGTTCATTAACCATGGCAGGCAGTTTGCAATCAAAAAGCGGGTTTCATATCATCACACACAGTACACAAGAGTTGGCCAAAGCCAATCATTGAGTGACTGCCTTCATTCCATCTCATCTCCAGGCCAGGTTCAATGAAGCCTTTGCTGCACTGATTTTTGTGTTGTTTGTATTTTTTTTTGCTTTCCTCTTTTTTGCATGCAACTGCAGCTGCGGGTTGCCGAAACGTTGATAAAGTTGGCTGAGAGCACATGCAGGCAGACAATAATGCTTGTGCTGCTGCTGCTTAGCTGCCTTTTCAGAAGATGCTGTGCACATTACTTGAGCCGAAAAACATTTTCCAATTTATTACCCACAACGCCACATCAATCATTCATCCTTTGGCCCCTGCCCCTGCCCCTCGCTCAACAAGAACGTGCGACTAAATGAACATTTTTCGGTTAAACATTGGTTTAAATTTTGCGGCGTCACCGCATACCCTCCCGCTCTTGCCCCCATCAGTGTCAACAACATTGGCGTTGATGTCGGCATCGCGCTGCCTGTATACAAAATCAACAAGGCTTCAGTTCATCGACCACTTAATTTATCCAGCTGAGCTTTGAGTAAAGCAAAAGCGCATTTGTGTGTTGCGCGTTTGTCTGGGCAAAAAAACAAAAAAAAACAAGGAATGGGCGGATGGGCATGCCTTTGGTCAGACAGAGAAATGCACTTAATTGCCATACCTCCCCACCCCACCCCCCACCCCTGGAACACGGGTTTACTGTTTAGTGCGCCGTGGCATTACAATTAAAAATAAAACGCAGCATGCATTTAGGCGCACGAGGCCTCCACTCATTCATTATGCATTAATGTAAATACGGTAAATGTTGTCCAATCATTAACATAATTGAATTACAAACAACGCTCCGAGAGTGGTCCATCCAAAAATTTTAATTACTGCCCAGCCTAATGGAAAGAAAAATGCCCAAAACGAGCCAACTCCATCCTATTAAATATTTCATCGCTCCACCAGCTAGTGGCGCCCAACGTGTGGCCCACAACCATATAAAGCAATTGAATTTTGCAGTTAAAAGCTTCAATCATTTTCAATTGCCGCAAACTAATGGCTGATTATAAAATATTCATGCGACAAGCGACGATGAGGCCTGGTGCCCACCAATCATGATGATGACGATGATGAGCCAATCTAAGTCCCAGGAAATGGGCGGGGCGTTGCCCATCAATGCGAACATCAATTACACCTGCGTTTTTGCCTCAACGTTTATTGATTTGCTCGCTCTCCGGCGGTTTTCGGTTTTCGGGTTTCGGCATTCGGCATAAAGCCCTCAATTAAGTTTTATTTTAATGCATTTCATTTGAACGTCTTTTAATGGCATTTTTCCGTCCGCTGGCATATTACTCATTTGCCATAAACCAAAAGGTGACCACAACACGTAGTCCAGTCCGCTGCCAACATCGTTTCATTCTGTTCCGGACTGCTGACGGGATGGGATGGGCGGGGCGGGGCGTCGTCGGGGAAGCGACGTTAAGTGTTGGCCGACCAGTCGACATGGGTCGCTTGGGTGAGATTTAAGCTTTAATGATGCATGAAGCGGCACAGGATGTGGCTGCCCAGTCGTGGGTAAAAGGCAATGAGCGCAAATGTGCAGAAACTTCCAGCCAAAAGTGTGTGGAGGAGATGGGTTTGCATATTGAGTGGCATTTAAATGCTTGAAAAGTGCCCATCGCATGGCCAAAATTGTTTGAAGGTGTTTATGAAGTGGAGTGAGTGGCCACACACATAATAGAAAGTTTGATGGCAACAACAGAAATTGATTTGATGGCGCCTTAGGAATGCTTTTAATGTGGTTGTTTTTTTTTTGTTGTGAGCACTGGCCGGTAAGGGAATTGAATAGATGAGGCGAATTTTCAACGATTGTTATATTGGATTATTCAGATTAACATATTTTTATGAATATAATTTTAGCTTTAAAAAAGACTAGCTGAGCTTCTGGCACTCTCCTGGCTAGCTCGAGGAAGTGTGACCAACTGCTTAAGGCCGAATCTAAATGAAAAAGCGTTTTCTGAGCATTTTATTTTTCAGTTGAAGCCAACATTTGGTGAAGATGACGGCTGCGTAATCGCCTAAAACTTTTTTTATTAGATGTTCTTTAGCGGGACTTAAATTCCATGCTTTTCCCGAAGCATAACATCACTCTTCTACTAAGCCACAGCTTTAAACTTTATTTAAATTTAAAGACTTTCAAAATATTTTTTATTCAAGTAAAGTTAATAAATGAACACCGATAAAACTTAATGGAATAATAGGGCAAATTCTGTTATCTTTCATAGATTGGGACTGTAAACCACTGCTAGTTTCTATACTCCCAGATGTCTTTACAAATTTTGGGGCTATTAAATAGAACCCAAAAAAATTAAAGAAATTTTTGGCTTTTTAAATCCGGAAATTTTTTCCAAATCTGAAACAAACATAATCCGCATATGATATACAGGGTATGACAGGTATGGCTACAGGGTATAAAAATAGACAAGGATTAAAAGTGTCAAGCTGAAACCGGTCGGAATAGTTAAAAAAGATTTTTAGCTTAATTCACTGTCAAATACAAATTACCAGTTGTGTACGATTTGGGTCGAGCCCAGGCCTTCCCAAGCAGTACCTTCAAAATATCATTACGCCACTTACGACTTCGAACTGATCTTCCTCAATATTATCCTCTACCAATTACAACCTAAACGGAAAGTATTTACTTAGTGACGTTTCTCATCTTCATGTTTTTCAAAACCAGGTGGTTTTTGAGACAATCTATGTTGCCTACTTTTAGGCCGCGTTTAAATCGCATCCGGGTCGAAGTAGACACAAACATAGCCATTTAAAAATGGCCTAAAAGTAGTCAACTCAATTTAATCCAAAAAGCGCCTGGATTTGAAAAACAGGAACATGAGAAAACGGCACTTAGACACAGAATTGGTTCTCAAAATGATATAAAATCCAGTGCTAATATCAAATTTGTGAATTAAACCTTGTTGATATTAAATTGCAATTACTTTGTAAATAAATGCAGAATCAGTTGCTGATAATTTGGGCTGATTATTAAAAATTTACATTTCGAAACGTAGCCTCATTCCTAACTTCAAAGAAACATTCGAATCTATTTGCAACTTTTCAAAGTATAAATAAATTTAAATTGGCGCCCAACGTGAGTCATATTTTCCAATATTCAGTTATTTTCTTACAACAGGCAGCCACATGACTTGCGAACTTTTGGTAGTAATACAAGTTATGTGCGCTAAATTGTATGCCTTACACTTCTCTTTCACCAACTTTGTGCGGCATTTCTAAGGCATCTCTCTCTGAAACACACACACACATACACAAAGACGCAGGCTCCAGGCTCCGCACTAGCGCTTGCTGTGCACAAAAGCCTGGCTAATTATTGCCCCAAAAAGGTTTCCCTTCTGTGTCGACAGCTGCCTTAACGCCCCCACCAGTCCTCTCTTCCACTGGCTGTTGCGTAATTAGCGCACATAATTTGAAATTTAAATGTTGCCAAAAGCCGAAGCCTTTGAGAGTCAAAATGTTAATTAAATCTTTCTTTTTTTTTTTTTTTTTTTGGGAGCAAAAGTGAAAGAAAAAATCCAAAAAGATGCCTGCTGCCTCGACACAATTAGCCTTCACAATTGCTTATGACAAAGTGTTGAGCGGGTGGAGGGGGTGCTCAGACTACACACAGATATTGCAGCGACAGTTGAGAGTCGACAGGCGCCAGTGGCAACGTTAAACCGCAAATTTTAGCGCCCCAACAAGTCGTGCATGACGTTTTGGGGACTGGCGACGGGCGCCTACGCATATGCAATGCCAAAAGTGCCAACTCGACCAAAGTGCTTTCTGGGTGCATGGACCCATAAACTGCGTTAGTTTATGATGCCTGAGCGCTAAGTGAGCAAAGCGAAACAGAGACAGAGATCCAGTCAAGCTGTAAGTGCCGACCCCCCGCCCCCACCAGCCCCCCGCTGGCCCCTTGCAATTAGAATGCGGGCGGGGGAGTCGAAGAGCCACTCTGGTCAGTGCCAGGCCCGGCTTTTGTTGTTTTTATGCATTCGCCCCGAACTCGAACTACATAAAATGGAACAACGAAAATGCAATTAAAACTACGTTTTATGGCTTTGTTATGGCAGCCGCGTCGTCGTTCGAAAGCAATTTTTATTATGCTTTCTCCGCTGCTCGGATGATGATGATGATGATAGTTTGGAAAATGGTTTCGAATTGAGTTGAGTACGACCCGTCAGCCCCGCACCCCACACCCCCTTTCCAACTAGAAAAGTAATATTTTATGGATAGAGGGAGTTTGCTTATTGAAAACGCAGCTCGCTAGCTGTTTTTTTTATTTATCAAAAATCATCAAAGTTTTATGCAAAAGTTTTGCTCGTTGCAGCTGTTGCAGCAGATACAGTTAAGTTACTCCTCTCCGGCGTGGGAGAGAGGAAATTTGTCACTGGAAAGTAGACAATGTTGCCTCAAGCGCGCTTGTCATGTGTAGGTAAAAAGCAAAACAAACTAACGAGCGAGCTAGCTAGCAAAACAAAAGCATGTAGCATGCTTTTAGGGGGCTGCTGCTACTGCTGCTGCAGTAACAACCTGCCATAACTGCAGCTTAATCAAAAGTTTTCCACTGAGCCAAGGAGAAGCACCAGCAGCAGCTTGAGGGCAGCAACCGCAACTTGCCACTATATCATAGTCATCCACATCCCTTTTTCTGATACTAATCAGTGGTTGCTTCATGCTTTTTATGTTTTGTCTGGGCCAGCGAGCCGGTTCAATGGAAAATGTACACACATACAATATATATATATATATTTTTATGTATGTATCTTTTGATATATGAAATATGGCAACTGTATATAATCACTGAGAGAGGGAGAGCAAGGTTTTCTTTATGCTTTTTGTGGGCGTGTAGTTTGCAATTAGCAAGTGGCAATTAAAGTTGGTCTTGCTGCCTGGCATTGAACCTTCAGACAGCAGGCAGGTTTATTGGTCCATATATTATGGACCAGACAATACAATTCTGTTGTGAGGAAATTGGTGTTAAAAAGGGAAACTCCAACGGTTAGGGGAGGAGTGTAATGGGTTGGTAATAAAAGTAACGAAAATGTTTCATTAGACGCAGCTTTAAATGTAAGTCTTAAGCGCCAATTTGGAAGTTAGTTACTTAAAGTAATGCCAAATAAAGGCATATTTTTTTTAAGAGTTTGTTTTCATTATCTGTAATAGAACTGGCGGTGCACACGTTGGGCGCCATTTTTGAAATTTAACTGCTCTGCCTCTATCAAATTAGCGGACTTTGTACAAAAACAATTTATGTAATTAAAACAATATATTTAAATTTATTTATATTGCGCTAAAAGTATTTGAAAAATAAATCCATCGTTTTTGTTTTATATAAAAAAATTGTGTAGAATTTTGGTAAAAATCTAGCTTGCATATCCCATAGCTTTTCAATAAAATTGTTTTTTTCAAAAACAAAAAGAAATACAATTTTGAGTTTTTAGATTTGACTTTGAAATTAAAAACTTCGAGAGACGTAAAAAAAATCTTCCATTTAGTTTAGAAGTAAGACTAATTCCAGAGCATCATAAGAACGGGTTTTTTAACAACCTAGATTGAGATATGGCGCAAGATTTGGTATTGACTTCAAATAAGCTACCCAAAATACGATACTTTCATGACTTAAGGGAATACGTTGCCCTTTTTCGTCATCAGAAAGCAAATTTTTTCCTGCCATATATTTTTATTTCATAGAAAAATGCCAATTTTAATTAACAATCGAAATAATCTTTAACCAAACTCTGAATGAGAAACTAAACTGTGCGGCTAAAGTTATGCACCAAGTATATAATTAAATTTAAATCTTGTTGGTAAATTTCAAGTGTTATTTTTAATCTTATTCTTGATTCTCTTTTTATCTATAATCGCCAATTAATACTCTTCTCACTCTAACTAAACGTAAACTGAAAAAGTTGAGTGCGGCTATATGTATGCACGGGAGTTAACATAAACTCTGTGTATTGCCTTTAGATTTTAGTTAAACTTTGTAAAAACTATTCCACAAATTTTCGAAATTCTAAAGAATTTTTTTCAATTACCCAATTCATAAATTGATCATGGACGAGGACACGAAAATTAAGAAATCTATTCTTCGTATGACCCCACATTAATTTTAATTGATTTAAAATATGATAAAGCCGCACATGCAGAAGCAGAACACAGTGATGCGTAGTTGATGCATTGGACCTGCAGAAAGGCCACAAATCACATTGGTTTATTTGGCTACAGTAAATGACAACATTCTTTTATACAAATATTGTCATAATACGAAATCATTAAATGAAGGGAAATTTGGAACTCGTTGCAATCGCCCATTCGAATTCACCGGTCAACCATTTTCAAAATTTTAAAGAAGACAATCCCTGATGTTAAACAAGGATTCTGCCATTTCTATCTACGAGCATGGAATGGGAAAAGAATGCCAAAAATTTTATGAATTTCCAAACTTTATTATACAATATATGGTGTTAAAATATATATTTTGTTAAAAAAAATCCAATTATATTGAAAATTTGTACGGTCAAGCATTGCAAGATAAGAGCGTGGCCAAAAATCAACTCTTTAATTTTAATGGCTATTGCTGATGCTAATTATAAATTTAAATTTATTAAAATGCCGGAAAATGTGGTAATCCAGGAACAAAAACGTATATAGCTGTACCGTTCAATCGCATTTAATTAATAAAAAGATTAATGTCGTGTCATATAGGCTTAGGAGAATCCTTGTTAGCTGAACTATTCTACTGATTTTAGAAATTTTTTAAAGGAAAGTTAAAAACTTACGCAGATCTGAGCTTTTGAAGAGAAAAATTTACATTTCTGTTTTACAGACTCCAGAGAATCCTTTGTGAGATTTTATTTTTGCTTTAAAACATGTTAAAGTACATTTCGAGTCAAAGTAATGCATAACGCTTACACGGACTCAACACTCACAAAAGAAACATATTTCTTTGCTTGATTAAATTTAACATTCTTTAGAACACCTGAGAGCTATGTTTGATCTCTTTTGTATTCAATGCTTTTGCAGAAAGCAAACAGAGATGCCAAATAAAACGTATATTTGCTGTTGTTGTTTTTACTCCACAAATATGATTAGAGCTGAATTGGGAAGTGATGGCACATCCAACATATTGCACCCTCAGTTTATCATTTGAGTTGATTTCTTCAAATTTCTTTAAGGTGGGAAGGCTGTCTGTTGAATATCCCTATTATCATAAGTCAAAAATAACATTATACAACACTGAATTAGGTTTTAATATAGTTATTTAATCTGGTCACACTTGAGTTGCTCTTTCATTTTTGTCCTGCTGTGCTGTGGTGTAGTGTTGCGTTTAAAAGAGATATTAAAATACAAAACATATAATTTGAATATAAAACTGCAAGTGCTTTTTTACTTATTGTTAGTCACATTTCAATATATTAAGTCAGAAGTTACAACACTGTCAAATAGCACGTGGTCCTGTTTTTTGAAGATAAGGACAATAAATTTAGATGAGCATGGAATTCTGCAGTTGCCCAAAAGATGGTCAAAGGTGGTTGAATAAAACAGCCTATAACTAATCGAATAATGTTTTTATTTATATAATAAAATCATCGTTGAATTTACTTAAAAAATCCATCATTACTTTTAAGTTAACCGAAGTCGTGGGTTGTTATTTATATATCAGGCCTTAGTCACATTATGCCTTATTGCTATTGATGCATTAAAGAGTTTAATATTTTCAGGTATTTGGTATTTTTAACATATGATCACTCTGTTGATTGTGTAAGTCTTTGCTTGCTGGTCATATACCTCGTTTATACACATAAAATTTGTCACGATAAATGCCCATCAAAGTATGCTAAGACTATGAATAGAAATAATTATGGATACGTTTTCTTTTATATTATTAAAGCAAATAAATTTTGCATACTTTTAAGGGCATTTATCCTAATACATATTGTGTGTATAAACGTAGTAATAGAAAGCAACACTCTCGTAGGAACAACAGAAATAAAATAAGTAAAATCTTATAAGAAAGATCTATGTAAGAAGATGATAAATCTGCCCTCAATCTATTAAATTCCATGAGTAGAAAGCAAAGATCCAGCCGTTTTTATATATATATAATAGATCTAAATTCAATGCTGGTTTCAGGTGTGTACTTAGGTTTTCAGTCCAGACCCTCTTATGCTGTACTCAACCCTTTTCTTCGTCCCCTTTTCCCAACTCCTGAAAAACTTGCTCATTTTTTATTTAACCAGAGAAAAACAATTTCCTAATTTCTAATTTTCAATTCATCATTATTTTGGTTGCCTGTGCCTAATTTCCATTTCTTAAATTAGCTGTCACATCATCCTGTCACACTTTAAATCAATTATAGATGTTCCAAGTTCCTTTCCCTGGGGCTAACCAACTTCAACTGTTTAATTTAGCTACTCAACATAATGCCACACCTGTCTAATACTATAACTCATCCCTTAGCACACACACACACACACAAAATCACCCAACTCAAGCATGTCCGTGTCCTCTAAAAATGACAACTTGACTGACTTTTTACTTCTACCATTATGACACATAACCTCAGAGTTTGCCGCTTCTGTCCATCAGTGAGAAATTCATGCTTCCTACAGGCCACCCACAAAATATGCAAATAAATTACTAATAACCTCAGAATGTAACCCTTACACGGAACAATAACAACAACAGGCAGGAGCAACTAACAGCGAGGTATTTTCTGATTCATAATTCAAATTTTACGCCGCAATAAACAAAAATGCCTAAAATTATGCAACACACCGCCCATGAACATTGCTGAGTAAGTCATAAATTATGTAAATTTAATTTTACGCCCCATCCCATGCCCATATATAGCAGAAATATATATATATATGTACATGTGTATGGGCGTGGCAACGTCAAGTCAACCACAAAATTGTAAAACGTAAAAAAACAAAAAAAATTACAAAAAATAAACAATGTGCACTGTTATTATGCAAATAATTAATGGCATGTAATTATCTAAATTTTAGACAATTAGAAAAAATTAACACACAGGCACCCACAAAATATTTATGACATTTTTATTATATGGCTAAAAAATATTCTGCTCCTTCTTTTTCATTTTTTTCTGGGTGTTTCCGTTACACATTTAACGCCATTTTAACGCATGCTAATGACCGAAAAAGACAAGCAAAACAAAAATTTGTATATATATATATATTTTTATATATATAGAACAAGGTGTAGCCTTTTGAAAGGTTTACCATTAATTAGGTAAAAGAAGAAATGCCAGACAAAACATTAGTTTGGGCAATTTATTACCCAAAGGCTGGTATAGCGAAAGCTAATCAATAGTTTTGTAGGCAACAACCTTTTCGGAAATTAGTAATTAGCCAGTGAGAAGAGGCCGCTAGGCTGACATTGAAGTAGGCGACCTGTCAGTGGAAAAAGGATATGGGGAAAATATTATTGATTTTGTGTGTTTTGGGCTTTAAAAGGAAACAAAATAAAAACATAATTCTAGGGTGTGGTAATCGACAGGCTGTGAGTGGCGTAAAAGGATAATACAAATATATGTAGCATACTTTTCGGTAATAGAATTTACATGAATTATTTATCATTCTTTGAAAACTTATTTCAAGAATTCTTAAATTAAACTTACATATTTAAAATATGCACAATGAAAGTTCAAAGAAGTTAGAAAAGTAACAAAATTCCCTAATGACAGTACCCTTAGGTGACCTCTTATTTCATATTTTCCAAACATATGGCGTATTTCACTCTCTGTTTAATTAATTTTTCAATTAAGAATTTTTATTTTCCAATAGCGTAAGCATTTAAAGAAAATTAAAACCATTAAATACACAAAACAAAAAAATTAAACTTTAATGCTTAAAGTATAACACATCCGAAAACTTAGGACCCCAACAGGGTAAGAATATACCCAGGTGTATCAATACGTCACATTTAGTCGTCCTGAGGGGGCATGGTTAAAAAAATACGAAATTTCGGGAAAAAAATTCTTTTTAAGATATTCTTTAAGTTTTAAAGTAATTTTAAAGACAATAAATATTTTTGAGATATTTTTTATATCTACAGTGGCGTTATTACTTAATCGAAGTTAATCGAATTAATCGAATTAATAATGGATAAATCCAGCTCTAGATCTGTTCATAGTTAAAAAATGAAGCAAAAAGCGTTAATTTCTCTTCTAATTATTAAATTCAGTATTCCTAAAGATAAGTAAGCTTTTCAGACCCATTTCCTAAATTTAAAAAAAAAAAGTCTCCTACATTAAAAAAAAGTAATCAAAAAAGTATGACTATTTAGGGCCGTTTTCTCATCTTCATGGTTTTTAAATCTTGGTGCTTTTTGAAAAAAATTATCTTGCCTTCTTTTAGGCTACATTTAAATATCTATGCTTGTGTAAACCACAAACAGCGTATCAGTTCAATCGCGACTTAAAAGTAGGCAACATAAATTTTCGCATAAAGCACATAGTTTTGTAAACCATGAAAATAAGAAAACGGCCCTTAGTCCTCAACTTCAAACAGGAGAATATAATTTTTCCTTAGTAATAATTTTATGCATGATATTAACAAAGAAAAGGCTCAAATTAATACTATTTATCAAATTAATAATGAAGCTACCGAAGCAAACAATTTATTTATTAAATGAGTTTTACCGTCTTTTTGCACTTAGAAAAATACGATATGTAATTTATTTCGTTTTGTACCTCAAATTTCAAGTATATTATGTTCTTGATTGTACTTAAATTAAGTATGAAACATTCTTTAGTCCAAAAATATTTTTAATTTTTCTAGAAAACGCATTCTTAATTCAAGTTAAAAAATTTTTTAGATTAAGTACGAAGTAATCTTAAAATGCCTAGCCAAAAAAGTATGCTATGGAAAATGCGAAATATTTCAACACAAATCAGTCCTGAAATTCCCAACTGGTTCTATTACTTAACTTTCTGGAGGGATGGTATATTTCTGGCCTACAGTTATATCTCCTTGGACTTTTGATTAGCTCAAGGCAATAAGATCTTTGCAGCCACATTTGATTTGATACAAAGACATAGTTTTAAGTACAAATCGGAAACTGCTTAAAAAACTAATGGGCCCTAACCAAGAACATTTTGTACCTATTTTGGGTACTTCAAGAATTTTTGGGGAATAATTTGAATTTATTAAACTTTAAGAGAAAATATTTTCTTATTATGTTAAGTGCGCAAATTCTTGTTTTTAGAGTTTATAGACTTAAGACTTTTACGACCTAAAAGTGTAATAAAAAAGGTTTAGAATCAAGTAATTCGGAATTAAAAAAAATGTTGCTTAATATTAAATTTTTGTACTTGAATCAAGTATATTGTACTTAATTTTTGGCACATTTTAAGGCATTATTAATGGGCAATCGGCGAAAAAAAAATGTAACCCAGTTTAATTCCGCGCATCAAGTAAGCACATAGAAGTAAATTTACTGCCGGGGTATATTGTAAACAAATCAATGGCTTATTAAGTTTTATAATAATTTTATATTTAAATTATACAAATTAAATGTTTACCCAGTAAACTTAAAGAATTCTAGAATTTAATTTAAAGTCGTAGGTTTTTCCTTCTTTCTTTTTTTTTTTGAAGGGCGTTGACCCATTTGATTGCTTCTGCTTTGCTTGGCTCACGCGCCATCTACAATATCCAAAACTCAAAAGCTTATGTAACGTACAAAAATGTTTGTTACGCGTTAGAAATGCTTATAAATTACATAAGACCCCCCAAATCGAGAGAGAGAAAGAGGAAGCTGAGCTTGAATAACGCACTCAACTGTGAAAATGTCTGTTAAGGGCAAAACTTCACTCAAGTGTGTGTGTGTGTGTATGCTACCTTGCCTGTCAACAGGATGACAGTTTATATAGCATATATTCGTATATAGCAAAAGATCTGGCCAACTGTCAATTGAGTTGGCATGTTGGCAGGCCTTTTGACTTTCCCCATCTAATATGGAATTTTCTCATAAGCATGATAAGCATAAATATGTATGTATGTATGCATGTATGCATGATTGAAATATTGCCAAGTCAGGACAACGAGCCTCCGTTTTTCTAATGCCTGGCACGTATTTTAATTGATTCGTGCCGCACAAGCAGCTCATTACATTGCCCTGTGTCAGGCTGAAGGTTACAAATTGAAAAACTCATGGAAAAATGAATCAGTGGCAATGCAAACAAACAAACAAACAGAAGGACGGATGGACGGACAGTGAGAGAGATACCAAAAAGGATGCTGGGTATTTGCTCGATGGGTTTGATGTCTGATGCCTGATGATGATGATGCTCCATTTATTATTAACTTGAAATGATTTCGGCCAAGTCCGCAAGAGTACGCCATGAGGTGACGACGCAACGATTGAATGCACGACTGCATCAATGGCAAGTCCCACATATGTGTGTGTGTGTGTGCAACTGTAGCTGTGTACACGTGTGAGTTCAATTGGAAAATCGTGTGCGGCATACGGCAATGTGTGCTTTTTTCAGCTGTTGTTGTTGTTGTCGGTAAACAGCAATCGGCGTACGCTGCTTGGTATACTTTAAAATGTATCTGAAAGATACTTGATATGTGTATCTGCAAACTGTTTATATGCAGATGCAGTTGATGGAATGAAAGGGTGGGGGGAATCATATTTAATGTTAAATTTGATGCATTATGGCAATAAATATGATTTACATTATACGAAATTCTTGAAAAAGAAAAATGAATAAAGGCGGGATTTATTGCAAAATTTATAGCCGACGTTTGGGGGTACTTAAAATTTAAAACTTTATTTAATAGGTTAGACCGATTTTAGGTCTACTCTTATTTAAGGTTGTTGTTGTTTGACAACTTTTTGCCACAATTTACTCAAATTATTGTAGTTAATTACGTTCAGCTGCTGACCTCCATTATGTCACAATCTATGCCCAGATCTCCGATAAAGATAATTCCCATTCACCACACACAAACTTATCGCCTTATTTCTCTCACACATTGCATTTTCCCAGCGCCTTTGGCTTACCAATTATAACTACATAAAAATCATTTCCCCCCGACTTGATGTTTACTTTTGTCACACGTGACACGTGTTAGCATTTTCTTTACTGAAGCAACAACAGCAACCAATTGCTTATTAAAATAATAACAAGGCCAGAAGAACTAAAGCTGCCAACCCCCAGCAAAAATGTTTAAAACTCATCCCCCGAATCGAAAATCCACCCTGTTAATAAAAACATTTAAATAAAACTAAGACCAAAGTGTCTTAAAGTTTATGCACACACACACACACATCAAATTGTAGCCCTTTTGATCATTCAAACACATTTATAGACCCAAAAACCAAAAAACTAAATGAAATCTAAATTAATACAATTTTAGGGTCGTTTTCTCTTTCTCTCTCTGCTTTGCTCTGCTTATTGACAGTTTCGAGATCAAAAGATGTGCTTGGAATTTTGCAAACCAATTTTGTTTCATATGGCAAATAAAATACAAAAATGGCAATGAATTACCCCAAAAAAAAAAAAAAAAGAAGCAAATGAATAAAATGGTAGTAGAATTTTTGCTTTGAAATTCAAATTTCAAAAGTTGTCATGACATTGTGTTTATGACATTTAGTTGTCTTTGCTTCGCTTCTCTTCTCTTTTCTTCTATTTTTTTACTTGAATATTTCAAATTGAATATTTGCACGCCTTGAGCATTTGAGATTACAAAGATATACACATACACACACACACATGTGTGAGTGTGGGCGTGTCTTGTTGTCATTTGCATGCGTTAGATGCGTTTGTGCTATTTGCACTGCTCAAAGCCATGTTAAGCGGTTTATTTTTGTTGTATGCTGAGCACACAAATTTCTCATGTTAAATTGAATTTAAAGTGGCCGAGACTTGAATTGAAAGCTTTAAGTTGAATGTAACAATGTTAACTGTTCTGGGAGGGTGGAAGCTAAAAAATAAAGGGAAACAATTTAAGGCAAATTCCTTGTGCAAAATTGAAGTAGTCCATATTCAGTTTATTTCAGGGTTAACATGAATTTTAGTATTTTAAACTCTAGGCATTTTAGTAACTCGTTAGATATACATATTGGCTTGGTTTTATGAGTAAGTGAACAAGTACAAGAAATGAAAAAGTATATATGTACTTCTTTAATTGTATTTTTTGTGTATTCTAACTTATTGCTAAGAAACTGCACACCCAGTTGTTCTTTTAGCTCAGTTGCTCTTTTTTGTTCGGTTGACTCTATGCTGATTGACTTCTTTGTTTAGCTGTACTGTTGACTCAGTTACTTAACGACTCTGTGTGTATTAGAGTTGATGAATTTAGTTCATTTTAATGTCCAAGTTGGTTAGTTTCCTTTTTGATGAACTATATATATGAAGTAAAGTTCACTTGATGAACTTTAGTTCATTTTAAGAACATAATTTTTTGAACTATAGTTAATTTTTTTAAATTTTTGTCAATTTTATGAACTAGTTCATTTTTTAAATATAGCACATTTGATGAACTAGTTAATTTTAATGACCAAGTTCGTTGGGTAATTTTTTGATGAACTATTTACTTTTATACCTCATTTGATGAACCTTAGTAATTTTGATGAATTTTAGTTCATTTGATGAATTTTATATCATAAAATTAATGATGAACTTTAGTTCATTCGATGAGCTTTAGTTCATTTGATGAACTTTTGTTAATTATTTTGGAACATCATTTTTTGAATTATTGTTAATTTCTTAGCTTATGTTAATTATATGATATGAACTTGTTCATTTTAATGACCAAGTTCGTTAGTTCATTTTTTGATGCACTTTTTTCGTTTGAAGTATAGTTCATTTGATGAATTTTAGTTAATTTGATGAACTTTAATTCATTCGATCAATTTTAGTTCATTTGATTAACCTTAGTTCATTTTTAGAACATCATTTTTTGAACTAAGGGTAATTTTCTAAGCTTTTGTAAATTTTAAGAACTAGTTCATTTTTGAACTTATTCACATTTTATATACTCTTTAATTTTATTGACAGAGTTCGTTAGTTCATTTTTAATGAACTATTTTCTTTGAAGTATAGTTCATTTGATGAATTTTAGTAAATTTGATTAGTTCATTTGATAAAATTAAGTTTATTTGATGAACTTTAGTTCATTTTTAGAACATCATTTTTGTACTATAGTTAATTTTTAAAACATTTGTTAATTATATGAACTAGTTTTTTTTTTAACTATAACACATTTTAAGAATTAGTTCATTCTATGAACTATATATTATTGGTCAATAAGTGAATAGTTCAAAAAAATAATTTAAGTTCAAACACTGAGACTTAGTTCATTAGTTCATTTAATGAATAGTTCATTTGAACTAGTTCACCAAAATCGAAGCAACTGTAGTATGTATGGCAACTTTTTTTTTAGCCTTAGTAATGTTCTTGTTCAAAAGTAATCTGAAACCTTTTTGGGGTACATTTTTATCCAAGTACATTTGTATGAAAATCATTAATATTGAAAGAAATTTTTTGGTGAACTTATAATTTCGTGTCTCACTGCTTATAGAACTTTTGGGATAAATATATACAAATACAAATCTTAAAAAAAAGGGAGAAAAATAAAGACGCCTCTCAAAATTGCTGTTAAGCGATAATACGCAGTAGTCCCTTTAAAATTTTGCCAGAAGTTCGAAATGTCTAAGGACTTATAACATATAGAAAACAGGTTTAAGCCAAATTGTCTAGTACTAGCGACTAATAACAAAGAAAGCTGAGTAATTTCTCAGTAATGTGCGTCGACAATCGTTTTTAATAATAGCTCTGTACGATACTAACTACTTCTCGGCAGCGATTCGCTAGCTCTGTTTTCGCTTACTTTTCGCCAGGACATGCCCATAAAAAAGTAATCAGTAGGGCCCATTGCTGGTAGTCTAGCGAGGGTCAATTAGGGGTTACCAAATCGCTAGCTATTCGCTAGTTACGAGTAATAGAGAGAATATATATACCATAATAATATTTTCTCTTTTCTGTGTGAAGTAAAATACTGAAAAATGCATACTATTCCTTTAGAATTAGGTCATTTGGATTTAGCAGTGCTCCATTTACAACCATCACTCGTCGGTCATTCCGATTTCTAGCCATCAAAGTTTACTCAACTATTTGAAACATCATAATGAATTTGAGTTCGTGCTCTTTTTGAAAAGAAGAAGTCTTCAGTAGCAAAAATGGTGGTTCTTTATTTTTGAGTAGCCGCTGTCAGAAACCACCAGAATTGTAACGGGGTACAATTGTACCCCAAATACATATAGTAAACATTTCAATATTGTCTTAGCTGTAAGCTATATGTTTAAAAGAATTTGTTTTGTTAAATAAAGTATTACATAAACAAAAGATTGACAAAGCAGAAAAACATTGATTCTGGTTCATAATAAGACAGAGGATTAAGCACATTTTGAATAGAATTTAATTGTTGAAGAGATTCTAAAATTACAAAAAAGTTCTTAAAAAACGTATTTACCTTGACCTACTAAGAAAAAATCCTATCAGAAAATATCCAACATCTGCTGTCTACTCAAATTGTTTGAATATTCTAAAATCTTGCGTTTAAATAGAATTCACGTGTTAATCCCTTTTCACCCCTGCATTATCAAATACCATCAAATGAGATGTCTTATCTGTGTATTGCATAATCTTTGCTCTTACTTAGCTAGGCTAGGTTAGCACGTGTTCTAGAAGCTTAAAATTAATACTTTACATTTGTCACCAATCAAGCTCAAATACTGTTGCTTAAGACAGGCTTTCATCCTGAGATAACAGTAATAATATTGTTTAAATGGAATGAAGTGTTCATTTGTATCAGTCAACTTCACAAAGGTCTTACGCTAAGTTTACCAGATTTCCACTTGAGCAGAAAGTTTATTAAATACAAATTTATAACACGCACATGTGTCTTTTCCCTTGCTGGGGCTGGTGTCAACAGGAGGAACAAACAAACAAAAATCAAGTTGCCTGGCTAATGAAAAGGGTTGCCCCCCTTAAAAACTCACAAGTGTTTCTCAAGCTTCTTGTATTTTATTATTATTTTTGGCAAACATTTCGTCACATTGGCAGAACCCCAACCACTTTTAATTTAAGCCCACTTAACACCTCATAAAACCGGCAACGTTCTGACTGACAGACCGAGTTGTTCTGTTTAATATAAAATATACACATTTTATACATTTTAATTTTTACATTTAACAACTTCCATGCAATTAGGTCGAAAGGGTTACATTTTTGACGGTCTTCCTCTTTCGAAAAAAAAAACAACCCTGCTTTTTGTAACGCTCTGCTTTTCCCTTGCTTGATTGCCACTTTTGGCAAATTAAACTTGAAAGTTGTACAATTTCCCTTGTCATTGGCAAGGACACGTGCGTGTCAGTCAAACCTTGTAACCCTCCACCCCTACGCATGAAATTGAACTCACACACTCTCAACCCTTGTTGTTTTAACTGCTGGAAAAAAAAAACAACAGAACAGCATCGAGAGTTGAAAGTTTGCAGAACTCATAACTAAATTAAAATGTAGAAATGTTAAGTGGGTTTTTATCAGGGTTTGTCGGCAGAGACTTTTGATATTAACAGGGCTTATAAATTTATGGTAATCTCAGAGATTTTTTTTCGGGTAAATCCCATTGCGCTTTGATGAGATTTATAGTTATTTCAAAACAGTCTGCAACTCTAACTAATACCCACTTGTAATAAAGCTGTTAACTAACTGTTACTACGTTTATGCATAAAAAAATCATGCTTTTTGCTCCTCAAAGTATGCAAATTTTATTTTCGTATTAGTTTTTGAACGAGATAATTTAAAGTCAGTTATGGCAGCATCTTTGTCTTTGTCGGGCCAGTCAAAGGTATACAAAAATAATTAGTGTTAAGCAGGGAATAATACCGTAACCGAAACCGAAACCGGAACCGTTAACCGAATTAAACCGTCAAATTTTGTTGAGAGTCGAAAACCGTTAACCGTTATTATAGGAACCGAAAAAACTGGAACCATACCGAAACGCTAATACCGGTACTGTTTAGGTTTCTTATTATTTATTTTATTGATTTATGATTATTACAAATATTAATATATTTCAACTGGTAAAATAGCCATATATACACTCAAAAAAGAGTCTTAGATTTTAGAAATTCGCACTTAAAAAATATCCAGAATCCTATTCTAGTTTTAAGATATATAAGATATAGAAAAAAATTTCTAAAAAGCGGCTAAACTGTATAGAATGTAAAGGATTTTTAAGTCTTAAAAAAATCCTACCCTAAATATAGAAATGTTTGAAAAACGAAAATTTAAATTTTAGAAATTAAGTTCTGGATTTTAATCTGTTTTTGTGTTTTTGAGAGCCGCCTTGAGTATTTTACCAGCGTATTATGAGCAATATTGGACCGTAGTCTTAAAGTATGGGTTCAAATCTATCCAAATCGCTAAAGATCTTTATTTTTAACGGAGATACGGCAGATTTTAGAGCGGATTATTTCGAACCATTATTAAGAAATATTTATCAGCTTTATAAGAAATGGTCCTAAGGCGAATTAGTCAGGGCGACATAAGAATGCAGAATTCCTTGATTCTAGGTTTTTTTCTGAGTGTAGGAATACCACTGAAAGCGTGGAAAGAAGCGAAATTTTAGATATCTTGAAATAATTTAAATTTTGTAATATTAAAAAATATACTTGTACGGTAAGTACCGGTATACCGAAATAAAAATCTGAGTACCGTATCGGAACCTAAAACCGAAATAAACTGAAATCCAATATAGAACCTTTAACCGATATTCCCATTTCGGTACGTACCGAAACTGGTACCGGAACCGATATTCGTTTCGGGTTTAATCCTAGGTGTTAAGGCTACTTAAAAAAATAAATGTTTAATAAACGTAGCATACTTTGAAGGGCAAAAATAATGATTTTTTTTAATTTGTGCATAAACGTAGAGTTATTGTCAAACTGACTATGAAAATTGTTTAAAATTTGAGCATTTGAAAAACAACACTTTCCCATCATCTTCTCGGGAAAGTTCCCTCAAAGGCATGGGGACATAATTCCGAGCGAAACAATGCTGTTTTTTTTTTATGGCGAGCGACTTAATATCGAAGTCCTGGCGGAATTATGTCGTTCAATGTTTACTCTTTATCGGTTTTAGGCATCAAGATCTAACGGAAGGCGCAGCAACAACATCAATAACATAGAATTATTTATCGTATTTTCTTTGTTGTGTGATTGCTAAAGTTATGTTTAAGTTAACATTTTATTGCTTTTTGCGCCGAATAACAAGTCACCTTAAGATATCACAAAATTGGCTACCATACATTAAAGTATCGCCTGGCTGAATTTTGATGGTTTCATTAATATTTGCCTGGTATTCCAGTTTCCCCTTCCAAAAACCCATAAAATATTTCCTTAGCTGACTAATTCATGTTTATAATTCCCCAAATCTACCATCTCTCATCTACTTATGTACCTCTACTGGTTTCCTCTACATGCAACCACATACATATGCATAAATTTGACATAAAAATACTTGAGAGCTTCCGGCCCTTAGCCACTTGGCAGTCCTCCATCTTCTGGCACGGCTGCCCCGCCTGAAGCCCTTTTACTCCCTGGAGTCAGGCAATTCTTATCCTAGACCCCGAGTGCAATCTCATATATCAAACTTGCGCCAAATGAAAAGCGACAGGGACGACACACAGCCAGTCGGACAGGCCTGCGCCTGCAATTTATAAATTGAGAAAAGGAAAAAGCAAAAAAAAAAAAAACAAAAGCATTTCCTTAGCTTATATTTTATGCAATATGCCACACCGCGTTTTATTAAGCAAATTACGAATCTCGGCAAGTCCTACTTATGACCTTGGCAAAAAGCCTCACACATACACATCTCTTAAGCAATTTAGCAAACAGACTCTTGACTCGGAGCCAAGACTTGCTCTTAACGCACATTTTCATATATAAATTATTAATTTTCCCAGAAGGGCAAAAAAAAAAAAAAAAAGAAAAAGAAACCACACAAAATGCATTTTGTGCTCCATTAAATAATAAAAGCAAACGTGGCAAAAGCCTCCGCAGATATACAGAGTGGAGTGTGTATGTGTGTGTACACAATAAAAATCTCACACGAAGCGCATAAAAATACAGCATAAGATATACTCACACATCGTACTCCACGAAAATGTCTGCTCTTATCTAATGCTGAAGTTAAGGCCCCCATTGTGATTTTTAAGTTGGTTGGAGAGTGCATAAATAAGTAAACAAATGCCTGTCGCTTAAGATTACATGGCAAATAAGCAGCAACAGCAGCAGCACAGCACAGGACAACATTTGAATGTGGCCAAAAATGGGTAGGAAGGAATCTCACTTACTTACTTACTTATTCATAGCCAGACCTGGTAAAAGTGTTGGTGGGCAGGCACAGGAGAGAGAGCATAAAAATCAGCATAAACAGCAATTGTTATGGGCTGCGAATGGGAGGCTAAGGAAATGAAGTTAAGGTAATTTCATCTCTTACACAAATCAATGACACACAAAACTGACAAAAATGCCAGTCAAATTTGGACCAAGAAGTGATACGACTTACATTCAAATTAGGCACTCATATTTTGCAACGGCCTAAAAGTAGGCAACTTAAATTTTTTGAATATCCATTTGGATTTGAAAAAACCTGAACATGCCCTTAGGTCATTCAAATGGCCAACTGTGATGCCGCTTGCGTACTTGTCTCTTGTCCAGTCCTGCTATTTGTGAACATTCCTTTGATTTCCTAGGGGAAGAAACATTTTAGGGATGCCTTTATGACTCCTGAGATAAGTCTGGAGTGGGAGATATCAACGAAAGTTTAAAGATATCTGTTAGAAAGTATGTGCCGAGGAGCGGGACAAGTACTAAAGAAGTATGAGACAGAATCTACTTCTTTCTTGTCCCTACAGCTTTTGTAAGAGGTCGTTAAAGGGTGCACCTATTCTGGCAGCAAGTGTTCCAATTAGCCAGTGATCTGTAAGAGACCTTACAACTGCAGAGCAGTGTGCTTTGCTGAGCATTCATAGTGACTAACTACCAGTTTTGAGTAGCTTTCTGCTCAAATAAATCTCTTGTTATAAGCCTGCACGTAGCCATGGGCATACTGACCATTTTCTTAACTGCGGGGTTAGGGGAAGATTCGACAGATAAGTATATTGACAAGAGAGCTGAGTTCTTCCGTCGCCGTCTGTCCGTCCGTCCGTCGTCCGTGTTTCTAGTATCTTCCCAGTTTAGCTATTGACCAAACTTTCAAAAAGTCTTAAAAAAAACTATTTGTCGGAATCGCCGAATCGGATGACTTTCTCGCAGGAACGCGGTGAGTAAGAGAAAATTTTTTTCAAGCGTAAGTTTTTTTTAAATATTGTCCGGAGTGGGTCTAGTCTAGTGAAACTTTTTGTTTCCTCTGCGTCACAATCGTGGTATATATTGTTTTATTACAATCTGGTTTATCCAAATCGGTGTTATAGCGCTGCATAGGGTGTGAAAAAAACTTGTTTATCAGGTGCGCTTTAAAAACTGCAAGGTTGTTAAATCGGCGTAGCCGATTTGCTAACTGGAAGGAGCTTGTTGGTAGTGCCCTGTCTTTCGAGTTCCGCTGCTTTACAATTATCCTCTATTACTACGTTTATACAATCAAAATTTATCTGGTAAAGCCCTTATATATTATTAATAATATATATTTGAAGAGTCAGTTATGATAGTTTTGTACATGTCATTATGTCGGGCAGTAAGTTTACAATAAAAGTGTAAGGCAAATATAATAGAAAATTTTCCTAATTATTCCTAATCAGGACACGCTACTTTTAAGAGCATTAATCAAGATAAATTTAGTGAAGTTGATTTTAGACAGCTCTGCCATCTCTTGATAGATTTGCTACAGTCATTTACTGATACCGAGTTGGTTGATACTGAACCATAGTTTTTCTAAGGGCCAATTGTCCATATCAGTCGCGCTCTCCTGCAGGAAGTGAGTGAACTGCTCTTGTAATAAGCCTGCACGTAGCCATGGGCATACTGACAATTTTCTTAACGGAAAGGAGCTTGTGGGCAGTGCCCAATCTTGCAAGTTCGTCAGATTTACAGACTGTACCCTGGGACCCAAATGTGAATAGATTTGCCACAGTCATTTAACGATACCAAGTTGGTAGATATTGAGTCATAGTTTTTCAAAAAGCTGGCTTTTCTGACCCTTTTCTTCGGTATTCAGTTTCTAGTCAAGCTTTCAGTCGTGTGTGTGGCTTATGTATTTGGCGTTGTGGCTTAGTTTAAGAGTCTCTCCATTAAGCTTTGGAGGGACGATAGGAAGAAAATCTATGATCACAAGTTCCTAGACTTTGGATACAAATTTAAAATATTGATGACATAAAAAAGGCTCGACAATGGGAATTTATATCGTTCCTTTAACCAGCTAATTATGGATAAGGAAATATTCAATATTAACCAATAATTTCAGAAACAAGTCTAAGAACTCAGATATATAGACAATAATACAAAAAGTTTTAAGAATTACTATAGCGAAAACTGTAATTCAAGTCTATCATAAATCATATTGGATTAAATTCATTTATCAAAACCGGAACAGCCTCAGAATTCTTTAACCTATTTCCGAAACCAAAAGATAGTTGTCGGCTTTGTGTGAAGTCATATTTAGTGCGAATGTTTAACTGAAGATCTTTATACATACTCCTTGTCAGCGTAAGGGGAATTTGTACCTACATACAAATTTTGTGTACCTTTTACCTTACCACGGTATTTTTTAGTTCACGTATAATTTTCCTTATCAAGGTCCTCATTTTGATTTGCCTTGTGAAAAGTTAAGATATTAGAAAAATTTATTTCGAAATTTGGTTTGGCTTATTGAAGATTGTGAAGAAAATTTTAAAATTTTTGTAAAAAGTTAAAAAGATTCTCTGGAATCTGTAGTACTTACAAATAAATCTTTTTGTTCTATATAAAATGTTGTTTATTGTTCCTTATAAAATCCAAATGGTTCGGTTTGGGTTCAGCGAATTATTGACAGAACCGCTTGTCACATTTCCGAGTTCTCGGAACAACCCCATTAAGACAATCCCCTGAAGCCAAGGCAGGCGGCACACACCTTTCCTCAATTTGTTCATTCCAACATCCGGCAAAAGTCAATTGAAGTTGAAATGAGAATTGAAATGGCTAGCAATTAAAGATGATGACGCCTCCTACTCATTCAGCTTGGGCCTCATCGCCTGTTTTACTCCGCATTTACGCATGCCGCAGGCTCAAACACTTTGCATAACATTAAACAGCGGCAGTTTTTTTTTTTTTTTGTATTTTTGGGGTCTGTGGTCGACCGCAGTGCCATAAAATATGCACCCAGCAGACACCCATATACACACACACACACACACAAAGTGAAAGACAGTGGAGAGGCAAAGCGCCTAAAAGCATATTTCAATTAAGCTATCACCTTGAATTATTCTCACGAGCCCCACCCTGTGTGCTGTGGATGCCACCTAAAAGCAGACTACACTTTTTTTGTTTTTTAATTTTAATGTTTTCATTCAGCAGCAGTTGAAGAAGCGGAGAATGTTAAAACCGCTCGTCAAAATTTGCATTTAAATGAGGCGCAGAGGCGACTGACTGACGGGCCTCGTGTTTTTTCTTTCTTCTTGTTGTTGTTGCTTCGTTTTCTGTAAATTTTTATGATTGCGGTGACTGCCAAATTGTCAGTGGGTGGTAGAAATTGAGGGTGTGTGTGTGTGTGCATAAAATGTAAATATTCATTAAATGTATGTGAGTGTGTGTGTGTGTGTGTGTGCATAAGCGGGTCAGTGAACAGACAAAAATTAAGGTATGTTGTGCGAGTATACAAATGTATACAAAAAAAAAAAAAAGGATAAAGCCCCTGTTAAATCAGGGTGGTAATTCCAGTGACTACCCAAAAAGGCGATTTTGTGAACTTGAATTTTTGTGTGCATGAAATTGAATTTTCCGAGATTTTTAATTATAAAGTGAACTACAGTTTTGAGGGTAAGATCATCTCCTGATTACGGGCTATAAAATGTTTCCACCCTGTAACGCAGTTAAATCTTTATGGATATGCTGAAAATGTATTTTGCCTGCTTTAAGGACACTCTTGAAATATCTCTGATATTGACTACAACGAGCCGTATATAATGAAACAGTTCCCCCGCTTACTTTCCTTAATTTTACTAAGCCTTGCTTTTTGTTATTTGATGCCTCAAATTGTTAACGCTTAATTCCTGAAATATTCTCAAACTGTTAACGCTTAATATTACAGTATATATATATTAAGTTATGATATACTTTGAATTTGTTTATAGACCCACGATATATATATACTCGAGGCTCGCTAATAAGAATTATTTTTCTGTTGTTGTTGGACTGCTCCCAAACTTAAACTTCATGCCCACCGCTGCTGTAAAGCAATTTCAAAAGGTAACAAAAAAACAAAATATAAATTTATATACTCAACTTTTCTAAACAAACAATTTTGTAAAAATTTATATAAAAGAATTTGGTAGACTTATAATTCACGCTCTTTTTAATGCTGCAGACTTTTAGGCATTTAAAAAATTACAATTAAAAGCCAGCGAACGAGACAGGCAAGAAGTCCCTCGAATTCTGGTCTGGTGTGCACAAAGAGCATAAAATGTGTGAGACTGTATAAAGGCTATGCAAAAATGTTCACACACACACATGGCTCCACATTCATCGTCATCCTTCATCCTGGCCTCACTATATCTCTCTCTCACTCTTTTTGGCCTGAGACAAAAATTTTTGGCATAAATGCCATAAACAGTTTATTTAGCAACGGAAAATTAACTGCAAAATGTAGCTTCATCCCCGCACCCCAACCAAAAAAGAAAATTCGATAAGGGGGAGTAAAGAAGAAACTGGCAGACGGCAGCAGGACTGATGAGTCTACTCTCCCGAAAAATGCTCAACTCAACTCGACGCTTTATGACGTTTTACTTCATGTGCAGTTTCATAATTAAGTGACTCCTGGGGGGGTCACAAGCTAGTTCAAGTTAAGCACGGGAGGGGGTGCTCACACACACACATACATACACAGGGGAGCTTTTAGTTTTGGTAGCCACGTGAGTGTAGCATCATCATCGCATAAAAACAAAGCCCCAAACGAGGTCAACTGAGGGCACTAAAATGCACTTGCTTTTGGCTATATAAATATATATTTTTGGGGGAAATAGAGGGCTTGGGAGTGGGAGGGGGGGGGATAAACATTTAAAGACGCACATAAAAAAGTGTTAGCAGCTCGTTTTGTTGTACTTACTAATTTGATGGCTGGTGGTATTAATGGATGATGGCAACTTACCTGAAAAGAGAAACCAGAAATTTAATATTAAGTCAATGGGAAAAAGCTAATTAAGTGTCTTATTATAGGGGTTGGAAATATCAAGTAATATGAGATGTTTCATGTGTGATGAGAATTGAGAGGGAGAGAAAAGTGCAATTATATCGGGAAATTTCAAGTCATATCTTAAGCTAATCAATTATGCTAAGTAATTGGATGATGTTATATATTTTTAAAAGATTAAAGTAAAGAACATCAGTTCAAATTACAAGCTCGAAAATTGATTGAAATATGGGGTGGCTAATGAATGCTGCTACCAAAACATAGGGTAATAGTTTTTGTCACTTTCTTTAACTTTTTAATTTGAAAAATATGAAATGAATTTTATATGAATTTAAGAAAATTTATTAATGTAGCAAAATTCATTAGCCACTTTATTAATCTGAAATAAAGTTACTTTATGCTCTTAAAATATTTTATATGAATTTAAGAAAATTTATTAATGTAGCAAAATTCATTAGCCACTTTATTAATCTGAAATAAAGTTACTTTATGCTCTTAAAATATTTTATATGAATTTAAGAAAGTTTATTAATGTAGCAAAATTCATCAGCCACCTTATTAATGAGAAATGAAGTTTCTTCAACCTCTTAATATAATTAATTTGAATTTAAGGTAGTTTATTAACGTAGCAACATTCATCAGCCACTTTATTAATCTAAAATAAAGTTACTTCATGCTCTTAAAATATTTTTTATGAATTTAAGAAAATTTATTAATGTAGCAAAAGTCATTAGCCACTTTATTAATCTGAAATAAAGTTACTTCATGCTCTTAAAATATTTTTTATGAATTTAAGAAAATTTATTAATGTAGCAAAATTCATTAGCCACTTTATTAATCTGAAAAAGTTAATTCTTGCTCTTAAAATATTTTATATGAATTTAAGAAAATTTATTAATGTAGCAAAATTCATTAGCCACTTTATTAATCTGAAATAAAGTTACTTCATGCTCTTAAAATATTTTTTTATGAATTTAAGAAAATTTATTAATGTAGCAAAATTCATTAGCCACTTTATTAATCTGAAATAAAGTTACTTCATGCTCTTAAAATATTTTTTATGAATTTAAGAAAATTTATTAATGTAGCAAAATTCATCAGCCACTTTATTATTGTGTTGTTTCCAATTTCAATGAATGTTATTTAGGTTTCTATATAAAAAATATCGTTTTCGCAACTCTTCCGCCTAGTCGGACTGTCAAACTACTTAAACTGTCATTAAACTTTTGTCGCCTCCAACAAACGACGACAAAAAAACGAAAGAAATAAAAAGCCTTTTCTCCTTTTCATTTTGGCGTAAATCCCTCAATCAGAAACACTTTCAGTCGACAATGCAAAGATATTATAAATTGGTCTCAAACCGGCAAAACTTTGTTGTACAAGGTGCAAAATTTTGCACACAAAACAGACAGTAAAAACTTCGCCTTCGGTTTTTCATTTATATTTTTTTGTGTTGGCCATTGTGTTTTGACTGCTTTTGTTGCATGCATAAAATATTTATGCGCTGGAAAATATGCAACAACAAAACGAGTGCGTGCAACTTTTCACACTCAAATGAAATTACGAAAAAAAAAGGAAAAAAACTTTTGCTACTTAAATGTGGCATTCTCTTTTCGCTTGCATCCAATTTTTTTTTTATTGCTTTCTGCACTTTATCAAGCATTTTGCCATGGCTCAGTGAACGCTCAATTGCCGAGGGGGTGGGGGTTGGTGTGCGAGGCCAGTAAACTTTTCATTAATAACGATTTTCCATTAACTATCGATTGATTTCCAAGTCGGGAGGACAACAACAGCCACAGCATCACAATGGTGGAGCGAAAGTAGCAAACCGAAAACGCACTTCAGACAATGCCTGCAACCGGCAGCTACAACAACAACAACAACAACACTTGAGTCTATTTAAAACGCAAACAACAATAAACCGCGCGCGGGTGTTGCTGTGGTGGGAGGAAGGGAGAAGAGGCTCATAACCGACGCCGCTGCTGCCGCCGCCGCCGCCGACAACAGGAAAAACTCATTGAAAAGTTTTTCTTTTTACACTTGGCGCGCTCTCGCGTGCAACAACAAACAACGGCTCCCCCTCTCTCTCTCTCACACTTTTGCACACAGCCGTTACACCTAAGCGGTGTATCGAAGGAGCAAGTTTTTAATTTTTTATCGCACCAACGCCGCACGGTATGCAATGGGTTTTTTCGTGACTTTTATACGCTTACTTTGGGTAAGGAGCATGATGATCTTGTAACGGAATACGTTGACAGTGGTTTTTGGGAAATCTCTAGAGATTTTGGTATACACGTTTGAATTACGAACTAAACTTGTACACAATTTATCAGAATAAATGCCCTTTAAAATATGCAAACTTTTTTTGCTTTAATAATATGAACAACTGTATTGCAAAAAGGCTATGGTATGGAACCCTTTAGATGGGATTGGTCGCGCAGAAGCTTGTCAAGAGAGAAGCTCAGAGAATCGGCAAAACTTGGAGTGAACTCAAAGCAAGCGCAAATAATAGATTTCGGTGGAAAGAAGGAGTGGTTGATGCCATGTTTCCCTCGAGGGAATAAGGAGAATGACAAATATAGAATAAACATATTCATTCATTAATACCATCATAATCATAATCATAGCATACTTTAAAGGGCATTTATCAAGGTACACCTAATTCAGTTTTTACACGTTATTTTTTTACACGGTTTTGATTTAACACGGTCTAGAAAAAATGTATATTAGTGATTACTAATAAACACGTATTTCTTTTACGTTAAAACATGAATTGTCTTTTGTTTTCATATAATAAACCGTGTATTAATGCATTCATAAATCTTATATTTTAATTTTTTGTTTGAGGACTTGAAGAACTAGTCCCCTTTTTTTTCTATGTACAACCCCATGATTTTCTTACACGGTTTTTCTGGAACGTATCTACCGTGTAAAAACAGAATTAGGTGTATTTGTTTTGTGTATAAACAGGTTATAACATGACGTTATGTAAAAAGTGACTAGATCACACGGAATAAATATCGTACGATTTAAATCTACTTGGTTTTAAGCAGTCGGTTTTTAATTAGGACAAATTTCGACTTTTGGTTCAGTATCCGGTAAGGTCAAAAAGATTTAATTCGAAATGCAAACGTTTATACATAAATCTCTAAAGACGCTCATCGTGCCTGTGCCTGTGGGAGTCCCTTCTCAGTCCAGTTTAGGCTGGGTAATATCTAAACAAAAGCAAAGTGCAGTTGAAAATATATTCCATGCTTAAGTTAGATTAAGGACCGTTTCTGCAATCTAGGTTAATATTGGGAAATGTATGTTGCCTTCTTTTCAGCCGCTTTTAAATAGCTATGCTTGTGTCTACGTATGATTTAAAAGGCGGCCTAAAAGTAGGGAATATTTTTATTTAAAAAACCTGAAGATGAGAACACGGCCCTAAGTTGGAGAAGCAGTTCTAGAATATCCCGAATTCACAAAGTTTACACACTCAATGTGCAATTTCTAAAGAAATAATGGAAAATGATGACAGATATATTTAGAAAAGAGACTTCAATTGCAGGAGGTGGTCACAATCAGATGTTGTGAAAAGTGTAGAACCTGACTCCCACATGACAACTGGCTCTTCTTCAAGAAAATCTCTCTCGCTCATAAAGTCCTAGCCTGAGCGACTGTAATACAGCGTTTGGCTTTTGGTTACTATTTCTGCATTTCGAGGGAGTTTAAGCAATCCTGACTTAAGTAAGCTCTTAATGGCACAGTTGTTTGGCAACATCTACTGAAGATAGAACCGGGAGGTTCTTAAAACAATCTGTATAGACGACCACATTTATTTTGTAACGTTGTGTGCGCCTTGTTTTAAAAACGTTTTTAACAAAAATAACAAAACATAAAACAATAAAACATTATTAATAAATATAATTAAAACATTAAAAAGATCTTTATGTCCAAAACTAGCATACAAAATTCCCACTTGACTAAATACTACGCAAAATTAGACCGAAACGTTCCTTAAATGAGCTGGAAATGTTCTAAAAATATATCCAAAAAATGTTCATATTGGTGGCAAAGACCACTTATGAAGAAGTTGGGAAACTTCCGACACAGCTGTTTGGTCATCCAAAGCGTCGTTTGTGGTATTGTGTGAACTTTGTCTATAGTTATGCATTATCATAACTCATATGACCTTGAGCCGGCTAATTACTTGATAGCATTTCCATAATGTTGAAAAAATTATCCCAAAATGCTGCCAAATGGTAATCATATGGTTTTTAAAATAAACCCAAATGTTTTTTAAAGGAGCCCGATTGTTTGAAAAATGACTCCAACGTGTTTCCGAATGGCGCTTAAAATATTAACACATCATGGATAGAGAAGCAGCATAAGCCAATTTTATCAACGAATGTACTTCATAATGTTGTTTTAGATCGTTTATTCTCTGAAAGTAATGCAAATTTTCCTTACAGAATTTTCTAAATTTACAAACTTTATCAAAATCGTCGACCGAAACGTTGTTAATGAAAATATGTGAATGTATTACATTAGAATACATTTATATCTATTTATTTAGATTTTACGAGAATAAGATATAATTATTTTGAAATTTGAAAAAAATTTCACTTTCTCAAAAACTAAAAAATAAACTTTGTATGAAACCAACGGGATAACTCAAAAAGTAATGAAGCAGTTCGATTCCTAACTCCCGAATCAGGAGAAATCCGTCCAAGTTGATCTTGTCTTTTATATTATTTGAAAAAAAAAAAAAACTATCACAGTTTTATTATTTGAGATTATGACGATTTAAAATTATCTGCGGCGATCTTATATATATATGTGAAAGAAGAAATACTAGAGTATCTATTTCATAAAAGTTCTATACCATTTTGCCAACTGTTTTTGTAAATCAATCCGTAATTTTCAGGTTAACAATGAGAAACATTCTTACATGTCACATTCATACCAATGGGGTACCAATGTACCCCATAACTTTAAATTGATATTTCTATTAAAAATGAATGACATAAGATCGCGTTAAATAATTTTGAATTGATATTTCAAGAAAACTAATATTAAAGATGAAAGAAATAAGATTGCGTTAATTTCTGTGGCGAAAAAAATTAAAAAAATCTAGCGAGAACTTATGTTAATTTTTCAGTGGCATAATTATTTCGTTTAGAAAACGACGTACCAATCCTCAATTGGCATACTAATTGTACGTGCAAATCGCTTTATTAAGATTGAAGAGTAAAACATGAAATTTGTCTAAGTAAAGATTTTAAGTTGGTACTACACAAAATTTTCGTATTATGTTGCTTCAAGTAATTCAATAATTTCTCACAGATCAACAGTTCAAATTCCTTTATCCAAGTTTTTGTTTTAGCCAGAGTATTGCCAGCTTCGTACTGAAACACTTTCCACCATTCAGTTCTCTATGCCGGCCGGTAACATGCGTAACATTCACGCCGGCTGTGGTTGTTGTTTTTACTTGTTGTAGCGACTATTATGTGTATTGCCTTTTGTGTAGGTCGTCGGCATTGCGTTTTTACTTTGCCTTCCTATTTTTATATAGCTCTACCCCAATATATATAAATTATTGCATAAAGTTTGGCGCTAAGTTGCAAAAAGTTTCCTTTTCATTGCTGCGGCTGCCGCGACGACGTCGACACACAATAGTCTATAAATCTTTATGGTCAACAGAGATTACATGGGGAGAAAGCCTTCATGTAGTTTACTGCCCCGAGTTGTTGCTTTTTAGGCGTTGTTTTTTTTCTTTCTCTGTTTTGATTTGTGTTTTGTATTCGTGGTTTTTTCCAATTGTTCGTTTTGGTTCAAAAGGGGAGTGAGCTAGCATATGGCCATAAAAATGTGGTGCAGACGTGGTTAGATGTTCAGATAAATCATGGGAGCAAAGCCAAAAAAAAAAAGCTAGCTATAACTGCAAATAAGGTAGAATTTAAGCAGATACCTTTAATTGCTGTCATTTTGCGTGGGCCAAATTCGATTTCCCTTTGGCCCGCCCCCCATAAACAACTTTCTTTTTTACATAAAAATGCAATAAATAGAGTCGCCCTTAGAGAGAATTTATGGTGGTTTTAGCCAAAAAGGATCTCACTCGTAAATGTCAAATGTCGTGGGGAGTGAGCGCCTCAAAGTATGCTTATAAATTGCTCTAAATAGCAATTTTTTTTTTTTTTTTGGGCAACTCTTGAGCTCCGTCCGGTGTGTGTCGTGTCATTTGTTCGTTTTCTTTATTAGTGTCATGTATTTTTATAGTTCAAAGGACATTTGAATGATTGAATGAACTGTTTCACGTCCCTGTGGGTGGGTTTGCTGGCAACCAAAAACGAAAAAAAACGACAACCAAAAAAATAAAAACGAGTTGCGCGCATGATTTCATCCCTTCCAGCGATGAGGTCGGTCGGTCGGTCGGGTCGGTCCCTTTACGTGTGGTCAGGCCCTTGGTCAGCCGCCCAGGCACGTTTCATCTGGTCGACTATATCAAATAACGACTATTGACTACGCCTGTGTGTCCTACGCTGTCCTGTCGTGTCGTGGCCTGTGTATATGCACGTGTAGGGTTACACACCCCGTCCCGCACCCCAAAAGCTGCTGCTGCTGCTGTTGATGATGATGTTGTTGTCGCCATCGTCGTCGCCGTCGTCGACGTCCTCGATGACGAATGAAAATCAATATTTATTAGATTACTTTCGAAATTTTATACGAAAATAGAATTTTTATGACATTTTTTTTTTTCGTCTTCTTTCGCTCTTAGCAAACTTTTCTATGTGGCATTGGGTGTGGGCGTGGGTTAAAGTGTTTTTTTTTTGATAATCAATTTTTTTGAAGTTCAAAGACTTTAACAAGGATTTGGGTAGAAGTAGGATTTGCTTGCAACAACATATGTTGAAAGGGGTTTAATGATGTTGGTTAAGGGATAAGTAATTAAGTGATAAGGGGGAAGATACTAAGCTAAATTTTGAATGTGTTGATAAATGTTGGCTGAAATGTTCTATTTTTGGAAATTTATTAAAGCTGCTAAGACTTCCCGGAACACCCTGTTTATAACCACATTCATTGTAGCTAACTTTTTATTTTTGATATGAAAATCATCTATTAAGCATAATGACCCCTAATAAACTAATAAGCGATAAATTATAAATTCCTTAAGAGAGCAAAAATTATCGAGGCGGAAAGACATTGCCAAATGTACTTACCCCCAAACCATTAAAAAAGTTTTTTGGTTTTGTATAAAGAAATTTAAAATTTTTGTAGATCATTAACTTTTAAGCTGAGTAACTGCGAAAAGTTTGGGAAATATATGCACATTATTTACCAGCACGAAAATTATGGTTTTGATTTATTTCACACTATTGAAATATGTGCTTATCGATAAACTATCGCGTGACACGGTATGCATTACTGTGAAATCGATATGACTATGTGCAACCAAGAAAGGTAAAAAAGGCCTAAACGGTGCAAGGTCACACTTATTAATCTGTTGTGTTTTGTAAGGCGCATTAATTTAAATAAATTAAAATTATGAACGAAATGCTAAATTCGGCCTAGCGACTGGATTCCACTTATGTGCAGCCTTTGTAGGAGGATGTAGAATCAGAAACCGTAGACAGATATGGCCTATTCAGCCACATTGTCCACACATTGTTCGCTTGGAAAAAAAGCCATAGAAAGCCGTCAGGCTCTAGATAATATCCAAACTAGGAAGTATGTAGATGTGGGCACGGGCCGGGTATGGTTTTTTTGTACCCGATCCGGGCTTATTACGGGCCTGGGCCAAACCACAAAACGACGAAGCCCAAAAAATACCCGGCCCAGTAGTGATAGCCAATTAAGGACATTCGTGGTTGGATACCCCAAAGGATTACCCCTAATATTTTTAAAATAATACTAAGAACTTTGTCAACTGTAAAGCCAAGTATCTTGGCAAAATGAATTTGCTGGTGTGCAGCAATAATAAAAATATCAAATTATTTTATATAAGATAACGTTATAAGAATTCTCCATTGTTTGCTCTCCAGCGTTGGAAATCCTCAATTCATTTTTATTATTTTGCACCCAGCATTTGCCTCCATCTTTTCGCTCATCACGTCAAAAATAATTGTAGAACATATATTCCTGTGTTTTGTGTCAGAATTTTTTGTATCCACACACGCAAACGATAGGCCAACTATCGATAAGAAACTGTGGATTTCGTTCATGTTGCTGAATACCAATGACAGGAAAAGGTAAACAAAAAATTCCTGGCACAGTTTTTTTTATATGAAGTATGCCAGGAATTTTTTGTTTTCGCAGTGCTGGATACCCGGCTTAAGGCTTAAATTGTGCAAAATCATTTTTATTGTATGCAGTTTTGGATTTGAAGAGTATTTCGCAGTTACTTAATTCCAATATGAAGGATTAATAATATAATTAAAAAATGGGACCGAGGCGGGAATCCCGCGTTACCAATTTAAGCAAATACTTTAACTTCTCGGATACGGCCATTAAACTAATTTCGTCATAACTTTATGGAAGCCCTATAAATCGCCATCGCAAATAAACAAATCTTTTAAATCTTTAATTCAAATTATTTTGAATATTTACCTTTAATTAAACAAGTTCAAAACAACTGTTAATAAACTTAACATTTTTTGTCATGGTCGATTTTTATGTAAAAAAAAAATGTCCATATAAGCATTTGAGGTACAATTATACCCCGGAAAAAGCAGTAAGTACAGAAGGAGGTCAATGTCAATGAAATAAATTGCGTTACTCTTAAATCTATTTTGACGTCTTTAATAATTATTATAATTGAAAAAATGTTGATGACTTCGAATCGAAAAGGTTGACACGAGATGACGAATGGCTGTAAATACCAAACTACAAACTTCAAAAATTTAAAATACACCCAAAAGCGTAGACGTTCTTATTTATATATTAAATAAGATTTTAAATAAGTTTCAAATTGCCATTATAAATAGAACATATTCGGTTTCCTTTTATAATAATACGAAAAAGTTGGGAAATTGATTTTATTCTTCAGTTATGTTGACCCAAAAAAGGTAAAAACAAGATTTTGTTAAATAATGCTAACATAAACATTTATAAGACCATCTTATGCGAAATATTTGGGTCAAATTTTAAAGTGAGAGTTCAGGTTTATGTAAAGGAGAACAACATCTTAAACCACAAGGTAGTGAAAGTGCTAATAAAACGTATAACTCTCGAAAGGGAACTAAGTTGAAAAATAAGTTAAAACTTTGGCAAATAACATTTTCTACTCTATTATTTCTTACTTATACATTCTTACTTACATTCTCTGGCAAGGTAAAACCCGTTAGCGTACAGGATCTACCCGCATACGCAAACCCAAAAATTGGTAAAGCACGACAAGGCACGCTTCAAACACGAAAACAAAAAACTTAAATTTTTTAACATAATGCTGTCAATGTTAAGCTCAACAGTAAAGGCAATGCACCATTTCCGAAACATAAACGCAAGCCGATTTTTAAATTCAAGGAAATTGTCGTGGCAATCAAATGCTCCTACCTTACCTTAAATGCCCTAAACTGTTAATGTGGGCCGTTTGCTATTTTTAGTTTGTAAAAATCTTTATGATTGGATCATGTGCGTGGCCCTTTTTACGACTTGAGTGCTTGAATGTAAAACTTTGTGTTTTTTTTTTTCAACATTTTCGTAATCACATCAAGGATACAAAAAAAAATCAAATAAGGGCAAACCCGAAAACCATTGCATACATTCGGGCGGGGGGTGCGCTTCAGCTGATTTATTGCAACAACAAAGTTTATCATGCATATTTTATGCGTGTAAATGTTGCCATCATAAAATGTCTTAAAGACTGACACACACATGTGCGTGTTCGTGTGCGTGCGGCCGCCAAACAGGAAATCGTTTTTTATGCGTACGAGTTGTAATGGCGGCCAATAAAGCAAACCATTCAATGGCAGCAAATTGGCATTTTATTAGCGAAACCCTCGAAGCTGCCTAATTTCTGTGCGTCATTTTGCGCGTATGTCATAATAAAAATGAGTGTTGAAAAGTTTTAACAAACGACAAAATACCAGTCGATCGATACGAAAAGGATGTTGTCGAGGGCTACGTTTTGAGGTCGCCGTCGATGTCGTCGTCATCTCGCATCTAAGGCATAACTCAAAGTTTACTCAAGTTACTTGCACCAGCGACAAGACAGAAAACTTTGTACTTTACATCATTAAAAAGTTTTTTTTTTCTCCCTCCTTCGCTTTTTCTTTTGCTTTGCCGCTGTGCCGGTTTCTTTTACTCTCTTCTTTTAAGGACAACTTTTCTTTCTATAGACTGGGTTAAGCACTGACTCTGGCCCAGGGAGCTTAGCCATTGACAGTTGCCCATCAATCCGTGGAAAGAGTCGACGCAGTAGCGAGCGCAGAGAGAATTGCTTAATTTGTGCGTTTTGTAGCAATTAGAAAGTAGAAATGAGACAGACAGAGAGAGAGAGAGGGGGAGAGAGAGGGAGTGAGGGAGTTTTGTTAAAGTTTTTTGACCGCAAACTTTGAGACAATTGATGTGAGAATAGCTTCTGCTTAAGGTGAATAAAGGAAATTTTTAGGATAAATTTGAAAGGATTGTAAAACATTTGCTATGAATCAAATTGAATGGAAATTGTTTTTACCTTAGCTATTGTTGGTCGAAATATCAACTATTCTTAAAAAATAGAAGGCTAACATCGGCTATGCCGTTGTTTTAAATACCCTTGCAGTTTTTTACCATTGATAACAAAAAAGTTTTTCTCATTAGAATTAGTTTTTAGACCGACCGTTTATATGGCAGCTATATCCTATAGTCATCCGATTTTGATAAATTTTTCCAGAGTTGTGTGGAAGTATATGAAACTAATATATACCACGATTTGTGATGTTACGATGGAAAACAAAAAAGTTTTTCTCACTAGAACTAGTTTTTGCACCGACCGTTTATATGGGAGCTATATGCTATAGTTATCCGATTTTGATAAATTTTTTCCGAATTGTGTGAAAGCATATAAAACTAATATATACCAGGATTGGTGACGCTACGATGAAAAACAAGGAAGTTTTTCTCACTAGAACTAGTTTTTTGACCGATCGTTCCTATGGCAGCTATATGATATAGTCATCCGATCAGGCCGATTCCGTCAAATGTGCAGCCAATGTGTATTTAAAGACTTTTTGCAAAGTTTGGTAAAGATAGTTTTAAAACTGAGCGAGGAGATAGCATAGAAACAGACGGACAGACGGAAATGAACTCAGCTCGTCATGCTGATCAAGAATATAATATAACGAGAGCGTAAGTTGAAGTCGGCCCTGCTCGACTTCGATATACCCGTTACTCAGGGTAAGGTTGCCCAAATTGTGGGAGATATCAGGAATTTTTCAAATTGCGGGGGCGGGAACTTTACTATCGTTCATCTGATCGAAAAATGATGTACGGCGGATCGATAGGTAATGATGATTAAAATATATGTCTAGAAGGTTCGAATAATCTATTTTCAAAATTGTGGGAGATATGAGGTTTTTCATATTGCGGGGGCGGGAGGGGTCGTGGCAAAAATTTGAAACAAACTTGATCTGCGTGCAGAAGATACAAGTCTACACTGAAAAAATGGTAGCTCTAGCTCTATAGTTCCTGAGATCTAGGTGTTCATACAGACGGACAGACAGACAGACGGACCAGACAGACGGATGTTATATCGACTCGGCTATTGATGCTGATCGAATAATTTACTTTATGGGGTCGGAGATGCTTCCTTCTGCCTGTTACATACATTTTTACGAACTTACATACCCTTTTTACTCTAGAGTAAGGTATAATTTTCAAAATGGAAAATATATTGTTTTTTGAAACACAAATAAGACATTTTAGCTTTTAGATTCAATGACAAGCCAAATATTCAATAGATTATTAAAAGCAATGGGCGCGTTCAGCAGAGACATTTGATCACTGAATTGCTTAAAAAAACAATTTTTATAATTGAGCATACTTTTAGGGGTTTTTGTTAAATTGACATTTGCTCACAAGAGGAAAATAAGGCTACGTAAATTATCAAGAAATATATCATTGATCAGTGAGCAAGTTCTTCTGCTAAACACGGCCATTATTTCATCTTATTCTTGCATTGTTATTGGGGGCATTTACCAGAGACACTTGATCAGTGATTTAAAAGTTTAAAACACTATATAAATAACATTGCATACTTTAAGACAAAAAACCAAAGATAATGGGAGCGTTCAGCAGAAACACTTGATCACTGATCAGCTTAATAAAACTATTCTTATTATTTAGCCTACTTTTTGGGGTGCTGTTAAATTAACATTTGGAAAAGCTCCATCTAAATATCATATTAAACATAAAAGGAAAAGTAGGCTACGTAAATGACCAAGAAAAATATTATTGATCAGGAAGCAAGTTCTTCTGCTGAACACGGCCAATATATGAACTATTCCCAATAATTTTCCGAACATTTGATCATTGATCGGGAAAAATATTATAACTTTTTTTTCTAAAATTTTATTAAGTTCCCAAAAACTGATCATTGATTGGGCTGTTGAATCAAGGAATAATATTATTGTTATTAAATCCTCTTCAAAAATTGGCTTAAACCCAACTCTTAAACCAATTAACTACAATTTGTTTAGCTAAGCTAAAATCATTTAAAAATTCAAACTTCTGGCATACTTTAAGTCTAACAAAAAAATATAAAAAAATATGGTAAAATCACAACAATTCAACAACATACGAAAAATATTGCATGCATTTAGGCGTTGAGTGTGAAAAAATCTTGTAATAAACGAGCGCATAATAGAAAAATCCTTCAACCCCATCCCCAACCCCCAAAAGAGTTAACAACTAGCACAAATAAATAGTTTGCAATGCTCCAGTTTGCTCGACGCCTTCTACGCTCTGGTTGGTTGTCTGTTGGACTTTGCTGGCTTGGTCACGGTTTGGGGAGGGGGGACCTAGGGGAGTTAGGGGCAGCCAGGAGGCTGGTATGGTGGTGGTTGCCTTTTTGTGCCCATGCGCATGGAAAATAGTTGCACAAACTTGCACACAAAAAGGAAATATAAAAAAACAATCCATACCGAAACGAGGAGGCATAAAAAGAGAAAAACTAAAAGCCGACAGCCGACGAGTGTGTTGACGAGTAGGAGGAGCTGACTGCGTCCGCTCGTTGTCCATTGTCACTTCTAAAATGCATAAGATTTGCATAGAACTGGCCATGTGTGCGACTTGGGAGTGTGTTAAAGTGTTGGTTGGCGGCAATTATTAACATTTTTTTTGTTGTTGTTGTTGTTGCAGTCTCCTGTCTATGAATTATGTGCTGTGCCCGGGGCACGCAACGTTGCACACAAGTCGGCGTATTAGAGACGATTTAGCGAAGCGGCAGGATCGGGGTTTTTGGAGGGGGTTGCGCGAGGTGCGTGTGCGTGTAGCGTTAAATTAAGGCAGACACAGTCGACAGTTGCCAAAGGAAGATTACAATGCAGCACAATGAATAAGAAATGCATAGATAACGGAAGTAAAGTCACAAAAAAGAGGACATATTGAAAACGGTTGAAAAGGTGCCAGTTAGCTTTTACTAGGAAGGTTGAAAGGTTAATATTAAGAAGGTTAATTGGGGTGTATAAAAACTTAGAAAATAAATATGAAATTTCCTGAAATATTCTTTGATCTATTTTACAGTTTTTAGAATATTTATAACTACTGGGAGAAAAAAACTAAATGACTTTTGAGCCTGATTTAAATTATTGTACTGAAAAGCAATCTAGACCCAATACCCATTCTTTATTTTTATAAGTGTATATCCTGACTGACTGATTCACTGTTTGGCAATTTACGCTCAGCCTTCGGTAAGCGCTATAAAACTGATACATGCATTTGTGGAAATAGATACTACGTTTATACAATTAAAAATCATGCTTTTTGCCCCTCAAAGTGTGAAACTTTATTTTTTAAAGAATTATTTATTTCTTTATTAGTCAGTTATGACAGCATTATACATTATCCACATTTTTCATTCACTCAGTTTGTCGAAACAGTTGAAGGTATACAAAAATAATTAGTTTTAAGGCTACTAAAAAATAAATATATTTCTTAATTATTCTTAAACAAAAACATAGCATACTTGGAAGGGCAAAAATCATGATTTTTTTTTTGTGCATAAACGTAGTATATGTAGCTGTTCCAAGAACCTTCCGACTCTATCTACTTTGGGAGATAGATTTTCAAACTAAGTAAAGAGCGGTCAGTATCTTCCACAAAGTTCCCAGAATTGTATAAAAAATATGAATGCTGATAAAAGAACGCCGAAATCTGACTAAATCAAGAGGATTGCTTTTATGCTACACCGATTTAATCATAAGAATAAAATGTTAAGTTAATAAATTACTTGTATTTTTTTTTAATTAAATTATGTACAACAATACGAAATTAATAGATCATATATTTTTAATTTTTGTACTTTGAGTTGAGTTACGAAAAATTTACTTATACCGATATATCAACATTAAATTCAAAATCAAAAAAAATTATGAACCGAAAAAGAGCTTATAACCCACAACATTAAAGTATTTCGGTGCATACCAAAACCGAAATAAGAATCAAAACTCCTTTTTAGATTAATCATTGGATTTATCTCCTCGGAAATTTGGTTTCGCTAGCTTCGTAAAGAGCTCTGCTCTTACCACTGTTCTTCGACATGCGATAGGCCACCAGAATGAAAGCTGTGCGCTTTGATTATGTCGATTTGTCTGTATTTGACTTGCTTCATCGTAAGCAAGCTCGCCTTAAAGAAAGGACTTTAGACTTTGTGTACCGATTAATCTCATGGGAAGTGTAAACACAAGTTTTCTCCTGTATTCTCATTTGAGTTCACAAATTTTAAATTGCTATCGAGATCATAAGGTATGACAAGAAACAAAACTTCTGTTTTTGCTTAGATTCAACTTTCAAAGAAGACTCTCTTCTCTTAAACCCCAATCATCTTTCGAACTTTTAAATTAAATTTCTTCTTTACTATACAGCGTGGGCTAATAGAAATAATATGGTGCAAAAGTAAGTAAACTATGGGTAGAAAGCATAATTTTAAGAAAAATTGAAATATATCAATTCTGCTTTGACCTTTGTATAGTAAATAAACCATGAACCTCAGCGATACTTAAGCCAAAATTGACAGTTGCTGACAATTGCAAATGTTAAACAGTCGAACTTCTATATTATGAATTATCGTACAACGAAGTTTTCTATATAATACAATTCAATATTATATAATTCCTTGGGATTTTCAAACTTAAGTCTTACCGGATGGCCTTTATTTTACTGGACTTAGTTTTTAATGCGTATTCCAGATACTTTTGGGTGGCCATGCTAGGTATAAGTGTGACCAGCCGGTGAGTCTTAAAAAATACCTTATAACTAATTCGCAAGGAGATTGTACTTAGATCGAGTTTGATATAATATGGAGTTTAAAATATGTAACAAACGAAAATTTATGTTTTTTCTTTGGGTTTTCTCAGCTCTTTGGTGGCCAAAATGAATGTCGGTGAGCTGAAAAATCAAAATTCAGATTGTAGTTAATAGTTTACCTATTAAAAAAATTTTTGGCCCCCAAAAATCTAGTACCCTGTAAAAATCTCTTAATAATAAATACATATCTTATATCCTTTCACCTTGGTTACACAAATTTCTTTTTGCTCCAACAACTTGTCAAATCCTAACCTAATCATCGAATTCGAAAGTATTTTCCATTCAAATTTTTTTTTTGTTTGCATATATGCCAATTTTAGTTTATGTTATAAAATTTCTTCAAAGTGCATATCTTATTGTTATAGAGAGCGAGTGCAATACAAAATGTAACTAAAAACTTTGAACAAAATAACTCAGAAATGCACCCACCCACAATTTCTATAGTTTTGCTACAACTTCAGCTACATTAGATGCCGCCGCCACTTCAATGCGCATTTCATTTTTCTCTATGTTTTGTTGCATTTTTCTATTTTTGGGTGCAAAAATACAAAAGCACGAAACGGATTCCTGCTCTTCCCCTGAACGGCTGCCTTTCAGCATTTGCTTTCTATTTTCAATAGACGTCAGTTGGTGTTGTTGTTGTTGCTGCCGCTGCTGCAGCCGACAAACAATAAAAATGATGCGTTGTATTGCAAAAGCGTTGCTGTCCACACTAGACTCCCCCGCCAACCCGCCACCCCGCCACCAACTAGGGTGTAACATATGCTGCCTGCCGCCTGCCTGCCTGGAGAATGTTCGCATATGTTGCAACTCTCAACTCTTGGTTCGTGGTCCATGCAGCCCCAAAATACTAAAAAAAAAAAAATCTAAAAATTCGCCCATTGATATTGATGAAAACGACGTCCAGTTACAGTTCGTTGGCTTTTGCGTGCATTTTTCAAGGGAAAATCATTGGAAGGAAAAGGGAGGTGAAAGTAGAAAGTTGGTGCATATGCAAATGCCATACATTTTGTCAAAGCATAAAGACGATGTACGTAGGGGATATCAAAAATACATGACGCACATATATATATACAAATGTAGATTAAGTTGCATATGCATCTTTTATACCCAAATACATACATTGACATGCATACATAGCAGACAATTTCAATGACGAGTTTACTTGGGAGTATTTTAGATTGGCTGAAGAGAGTAAAGAAGTTAAGGATTAGCTTAAAAGATGTGGTTAAAAAAAATTAGGATTTTTTAAGCAACTATGGATAGTTTTTGAATATTTATATTGCCAAGACGATAAAGGGTAAAAACTGAACTGAAACTGTACCCAACTTTTCCCAAATTAAGAGTGGTTTAATATTATTATATTTTAAGTTCTTTGGAATTTTTCAATATTTTTAAAATTGTCTGGACCAGGAAATAATACCGGAACCAGAACCGGAACCTTTTCAAGCCACGTTCCGGTATCGAAACCGGAACCATTATTTAAATTTGTTTAAGAACCGAAAACCGTAAGCCTTTATAATAGGAACTGAAAACCCCGGAACCATACCGAAACGATAATACCGGTATTGTTTCGGTTTCTTATTATTTATATTATTGATTTATGATAATTTCAAATTAACATTTATAGAAATTCGCCCTTAAAGAAAAACCAGAATCCAACTCGTTTGTTTTAAAATAAAGAAACAATTTTCTAAAAGCTGAAAAACTTTTCTTTGGTATTAATAAATCCACTAATGAAATGTAAAGGGTTTCTAAGTCTTCGGAAAATTCTCCCTTAAATATCGAAATGTTCGAAAAATGTTATTATAATTTTAAAAATGAAGTTTCTTAACTTTAATCAAATTTTGAAATATTATTTCCAATTTAAAAAAATTTCTTAACTTTAATAAATTTTAATATTTAAAATAACAAAAAATGTTATGTTAATTTAAGTAAGTAAGTTAAGGCAGATTTTATGTTTCCAACTGTTTTAGAGTGTTTTTGGAGCCCTTTGAGTATTTTGCTAGCATATTATGGGCTACATTGGAGCGTAGTCTTATAAATAGTATGGGTTGAAATTATGATTGGAGCCTGTCGTAGCTTTATGAATGAGAAGGAAATAAAAAGCATCCAACACCTTCTATGCGACTGCCCTGCACTTCTTAGAAATCGCACCCAGTACCTGATAAAACCATTCTATGATGATCTGAGTTTGCATTTGCCCCTAGGGGACCTGGCTCTTTTTATCGACTCCTCAAAATGGTTTTCATAGCCATTGATAGAGATTTTGTGTAGAAACCAGGGTTCGTAAAATAACACTTATTTTTCTTTACACGCAAGATATTAACACAAAGTAAAATATACAAGCTGTAAAAAGTAATTATTTTCAGACATGAAAATAAAAATAATTATTTTTTTATGTTTACTAATACGAGCATTTTTGACACGACTGTTCTTTACAGGTGTAAAAAAAGGCAGCCCAAATTATTGACATGCCAGTAAAAAACAATCGCGTCAAAAATGCTCGTGTAAGTACCAAAAAAATAATTTTTTTCTTATGTACAATTTTATATTTTCATGTCTGAAAATAATTTTTTTTACATTGATGTTATTAATCATGGCGTGAAAATATTTTTTGTGGATTTTACGAACCATGGTAGAACCCCCCACTGAAATTGTTGAATAATGCTTGAGCCGGTACGTACCGGTATACTGAAATAAAAATCTGGGTACCGTATCGGAACCGAAAACCGATATAAACTGAAAACCGAATTAGAACCTTTAAATCGAATTATTATTTTGGTACGTACCGGAACCGATATTCGTTGCGGGATTAATTCCTGGTCTGGACATATTTTTATAAATTCTTACTTATTTAAAACTTACTTAAAAATAACTAAAAATTTCCATGCCGTGTTACATAGATTAAAAAAATCTTTTAAGACAATCTTCAATCTACATTCCTGCCTTCTCAAACTCCTGCTAACTAGCCACGCACATTTCCAATTGTAAAGTGTATATACTGTTCAAACCTGAACCTGGCTAGATGCTTATCAATTTATGGGTTTTCTTCTTGGCCAATAAATCAACAACAACAATAACAACAGCAACTCGAAATGTTTACATTATGCCGAGGCAAAAACTGAACAAACAAACCGCTAATTGTCGATAAACAACCAATAAAATACAAATTTCCCAAAAACATTTATCAAAAATAATATAAATAATAACAATACACACACACACACACACACACACAAGCAGCGACTCTTTCGGGGGTGATAAATAAAAATGGCAAAAGGAAACTTGTAACAGCCCTTGAGGAACAATTTTTGGTGTGTATGGAAAATAGTGTTTGACAGCTCATAAAAAATAATGTCGTATTCATTAAGGTGGCTGGCATTGTGTGTGTGGAGTGAGCAAAATTTCATTTTTATTTACGACAGGAAGCAGGCCAGAAAACCACTTGAAACGCACGCATGCAATGTGACTAAGGAGACGAAGGAGACGGAGCAGGAGTCAAACCAAAAACATTTAATTGAAATGCAAAAGAGAAAGAGCGAGAGGGAAAGAGACAGAGAGTGGGACAACAAGTGCCAAAACAAACGACCCAAAACGCGCCCCAATGTCATTGACAATGTCAGAACTGAAGTAATGACAAAATGACAGAATGACAGCACCAGGCGAGTGTGTCTCGCTTCAGAGTTGCGCAGGTGTTTTATGACTGGCGCCAATATCAGGAGAGCGTCATCAGGTTTGTTGTTCCCTTTAAAGGTTTGCGTGCTGAAAGTTGTTGTTGTTTTTTTTTTTTTATAGAAACTTTGTTTTTTGTTTTACCTGAAACATGCAAATGTTACAAGGTGTTATGCTTTATGTACATTTAATTGAGACTTATTAGGTAGTGAAGTGTACAATAAGTTTGGTTTGGCTTGTTGATAGTGTCGTTAGTGTTAGGGCGAAGGGGGGGAATAAGAATTAAATAAGGCAAAAAAGTAGGGGAAATTAAAGAAAATTCATGAAGGAAGTTATGGACTATTTTTAAACTGTCTCAGTTGATTGGAAATAAGTGGTAAAGAGTTCAGCCAAAGTTAAGACTAAGACGGTATTTTCACGATAAAGCAAAGTTCATGAAGATATCTTAGTAGGCGAGAGATTTAAATGAACTTGTATACTTTTTGTTTAATAGGTCGAAAGAATTCCAATGAATTTCACGACTACTAAGAAAAATTCATGTAACAACTAAGTAACGCAATTGTCCAAGGACAGGGCTGGGCTAATCAAGGCTTTAAGTCGGTCTAGAACCGAACCCCCATTAAGCCGCAGGTATTGTCTTTTTTGGATCCCTCAAGCGGGATCAAGAACTAAAACTTCTAAAGAAAAAAGTTGGGTTCAAAAAATTACCTAAGCCAGTTTTATAAGAACTTTTATAATGTCCTGTGATGTATTAAATGAAGAAGCTATTCTCTTATTTTTAAGATCTGGCAATTTATAAAACGTAATAAAGGATAACTCTAATGAATATGGTTCATTCGTCTTTTAATTGAAGTATCAATAAGACTGTTAAATTAGAAGAGTCTTCCTTAACAAAAATTAAGCCGAAAATTCTTTTATTTATAACGATTTACTTAGAAAGAAATAATGTGAAAAGGATCTACGAAACTTTGAATCAATAAGAACACAATTGTGCAATCAATGCTTAGGCATTTTTTTTCTTATTTACAATTAATATTATTTGAGTGAAGTAAGCTTAAACTAAATTTTAGAACGGCTGTTTCTCTCTGTAAATGTTTTTGAAGACGTTATGCTGAGTTAGTAGATACGTGGAATCAGAAAGACCGACATGACTTGATTGGTCCTTGGTCCAAACTAACGTGGACTGCCTGTTAAGTATATTCTGGGGTAAAAATGTACCCCAAGGTCGGTTCTAAGCTTAACTCAGCTTGTCTTCGTGATATTGAATACTCTTTCTTCTTAAGTCCTGATCTCAGATGACTTAAATTTAATTTTCGCACAATACTTCAAATGAATAGAATCAGTTTTGTAGAACTTTGAAATCAGAATGCTTTTAAGCAACTGTCTTATTTATTTGAAGCATTTTGACAAAAATACAATTTTAGGCATCTGAGATCATGCCTTTAGCGTTAAAATGACACACTGAAAAGCTCAGTTACGAAACGCATTCAACTTCAGGACTCTGTTGATGTTATATTGAGGAGTGTATAGATAAGTTTTATAAGTTGATTTTTAAACACCTTTGAGTCCTTGTTTCGAAAAAATTGGTGCAATGCAAAATCTTTACTTTAATTACTGTTTATTGTTAGTTACGACATTTTTCTTTTTTTCAAGCAGTGTATAGATTCCACTTTAATAAAAAAGGCGATTCAAAAATCTATCCAATTTTTGACGTTTTCGTTAGACAGGCGGAAGAAGCATTTTCTGATCAATATAGCGGGTAGGCTAGGACAACCCATTGATGCGCTTTCGCATTGTCTTTACGAGTATTACGAAATGCGGCCGAGCGTTGTCGCGTTTAAGGATTACTTTGACATATTGTGGGCGTTTGATCTTTAGTGTTCGGCTCATCCAGTAATCATATATTTTTATTAATTTACACAAAAATCGATATCTATCAGCAGCAATTTTCTTCTAATGAAAGCAAAAAAGCTTCGCTTCGCACAAATCGTGTTTTCTTCTTACAAAGGGTGGAAATCGTTAGATAAAAATTAATATTATGTATTTTGAAGTATACTTCTGCAAATTGCCTTATAACTAGATATCGAATTTTAGGTTTCTTTAGATTGAATTCAAACCTAAATCCGATGTCTACTTATAACAATTTTTTTTTTCGCAATTTAATGTTTAAAATTTTTTTGTTTGTAAATCCCTCAAAGAAATTTTGCTATTTATTCCTTTTTGTCTGGAAATCATTGTTGTTTCCCCATATCCCAAACTTATTCAGCATAAAATTGTAAGTTGCTTTATCATGTGCTTCGTAGAGTTGGGTCTTAAGCTTCCATATTGTTCTTATATTGTTTCTATATTGTTCTTATATTGTTCTTATATTGTTCTTATATTGTCCTTATATTGTTCTTATACTGTTCATATATTGTTTTAATATTGTTTTTATATTGTTCTTATACTGCTTTTATATTTTTCATTAATTGTTCTTAAATCGTTCTTATATTATTCTCATATTGTTCTAATATTGCTCTTATATTTTTCATATATTTGTTCTTATATTTTTCTTATATTTTTCTTATAATGTTTTTATTTTGTTCTTTTATTGTTCTTTTATTGTTCTTTTATTGTTCTTATATTGTTCATATATTGTTCTTATTTTGTTCTAATATTGTCCTTATATTGTTCTTATATTGATCTCATGTTGTTCTTATGCAGTTCTTATATTGCTCTTATATTGTTCCTATATTGTTCTTATATTGTCCTTATATAGTTCTTATACTCTTCATATATTGTTCTTATATTGCTTTTATATTTTTTCATTAATTGTTCTTATATCGTTTTTATATTATTCTGATATTGTTCCTATATTGCTCTTTATATTTTTCTATATTGTTCTTATATTGTTCATATATTGTTCTAATATTGTTCTAATATTGTCCTTATATTGTTCTTATATTGTCCTTATATTATTCTTATATTTTTCTTATATTGATCTCATGTTGTTCTTATGCTGTTCTTATATTGTTCTTATATTGTTCCTATATTGTTCTTATATTGTTCTTATATTGATCTTATATTATTCTTATACTGTTCTAATATTAATCTTATACTGTTCTTATATTGTTTTATATTGTTTTTTTATTGTTCTTATATTTTTCATATATTGTTGAAAATATTATTTTTATACTGTTCTTATATTATTCTTATACTGTTCTTATATTGTTCATATATTATTCTTATACTGTTCTTATCAAGGCTTTTAACCACCAAAATTTTGGAAGAGGTTCGGTTCAGGAGTTCAAACCCGAGTGGAATCTAAAGGTGCAGACCGGATCATGAAGCCCCTTAACCCCAGGTTTTGGTTTAAAACTCCGTTCACTTGGACAAAAAATAATATATAATTTATTTTTTAAGTATTTTAAAGTTTTAATTCGAATTGGCTTTCTCTGCTAGTCCCTTAACTTAGCGCTCTGACGAACGGCGGAGAAATTTTGCAATTCGGTTACAGTGAAATTACGCTACGATGATTCAGATTACGACGCTACTCACTTTTAATTCGATTTTTGGGATAACCATCAAATTTAATATAGGTCGCAAAAAAAAAATTAAAAAATCTAACCGTGTGTTTAAAATAAGCCAAATTCGAGCTCTATCAAGAAAAGAAACGAACTTAAGTCAAGTTAAGTTCGTACTTGGTTTGAGAAAATCCAGAATCGACCTACTTGTGAGATCGGTTGGAATATCTCGGGCTGTTAAGTTTTTTTAGGCATTCATCTCTACCAGCTTATAGATTAGAAAAAAGAATCTTTTGTGCTAAAAATGTTTTTACAACTGATACCTAAAACAGGACTTAAGATCTTCCCAAAGATTAATAATATGGTTTAATACGGTTGTCTTAAAACTTCTTCTCAAGTCGGAAATGCTCTAACTTTTAATCTCAAACTGTATTTGTGATATTTTCATCCCTCTTCTAATTTCACTTTCTCCACTTCTTAAAGTAAGAGTTTATACTTAATTGAACATTTTAAATAATTTCTTACGAACTTAATTCCCTCTTACAATTTTTTTTAGTGTAACCATTTTTTTGCTCCTAATCAAGTCATCTCATGCTACGGTTTAGTGATTAATTTAAATTTTTATATGATTAATTCGCTGGCCACGCGACTTTTGCCTTGTTATATGTATTAAAGGTGACATTTTTATAGCTTTGTTAACAGCAGCGCAGGCGGCACCGGCACTGCCCCCGCCCCACCCTCTTGAGTAGAACTTTTTGCTTTTGTTGTGCTGGGCATGTTTAGCGCTGATTATGCTTTGTGCCCAAACAAGAGAAAAACTCACCCCCTCGTCATGAGGGGGGGAAAGAGAGGGAGAGAGAGATGAAAACTTATCGCAACAGGGCAGAGTGGCAAACTGAGCGGCATTAAAATTACTTGCGTGATTAACGCACACCCTCGAGCGTGTCAGCCCCCGCACCCTGTTACTTCTCCTTCACCTCTCTGTGGGTTTTATCTATGGCTGCCTGCCTTAATTGTGGGTCTTCCATTTGACTATCGATCGATTTTGTGTGTGTTTTTTTTTCTGGATCATCTAATGAGGCACAACACAAACTTCAAAAGCTATACAGCTCATTAAGTAATATAAATATACATATATTTGTAATTGTTATATATTTTATGACCTTTTTTCTGAATTCGCCTTTTGCCGTTACGTTTTGTTTTGTTTATGGCTTCAAAAATAGCTGCACGAAATGTAAACAAAAGAATAGAAAACTCGTGCGTCATGTGTACAAATTTTCCAGATGCTCGACTTCCGTCTCGCTCTCGCTGTCGCTCTCTCCCTCCCACTTCCTCACTCGCTCACTCTCTCTAGCATAATTTTTAATAGCTTTTGCCAAAGTGCAAAACCGCATAAAGTGGCCTTTTCTCTTGATTTTTGCCAATTATTTTTTTTTTTGTTGATTTTATTTTCACAAAATCATAAATTGTGGCTGATTAATGTGGCACAACAAAAATGGTTCTGGTTGCATTCCAGATTGTGCACCACTTGGCACAATCAGGCACTTAATTTTCCACTTCATTTCATAATTTTACCCTTGAAACCAATAATCTTTCATGTCATCGTCTTTGGTCCGCCCTTGGGGCATAATTTGCCTTTTCACCTGCCACTCAACAACTCTCCTGTCACTCTTCAGTTGTGCAAAGTCGTGCTATTAAATTACATGCCCTGCAAATTACTTGAGAAAACACAGAGACTACAAACAAAAAAAAAAGAAAGCGCAAGGCGAACCGCCTGGCCGTATGCAACAAATAATAATAATAATAATAACGGGTTGCGGTTGTTGTGCGGCGGCCTGTTTGTTGATATTTTGTTATGACTCCACTGTGTGTTTGGTGTTTGGTTTAGCCTGCCCCCAAGTCAGGCATTTACATATTATTAGGAGTCGAGGCGCATAAATATTGAAAAGCTCCAACGCCTTTGTGCCGGGGCTGTGGGTAATTGCTTAAGTCGGCAAATTGCTTGTTGCCTAATAAACATAAATATTGTAGCAGAAACAGAAGCTAGCAGCTAGCAAATAGCAGTAGGCATGCGATTGTGGGGAAAGTTTTGAATTGGAGTTGGAAAATGTTGAAATTAAATTACAAACAAAAATGCAAAAATAGATTGAAAGAAATGTTTGTCTTCAGAAGTGAAATCTTTTTAATAGAAAGGGAAGTCAAATTTACTAAGTTCCTTGAACCGGATATTTTTTAATATAAAGAAAAAATTTTACTAAAAAACTTATTTAATTTTTTTTCAAAATTTTACTTAACAATATTAATTATTTAATTTCATTTTATTTATTTTATTTAATTTTATTTTATTTTATTTTAATTTTATTTAATTTTATTTAATTTTATTTAATTTTATTTAATTTTTATTTAATTTTATTTATTTTATTTATTTTTTTTTTTAATTTTTTATTTTTATTTTTTTATTTTTAATATTTTTTATTTATTATTTTATTATTTTTTATTTTATGTATAACAGTTATTGAAGACTTTATTTTTTTACTTGGCAGACAACAAGTATTCAAGACTTTTATTTTTTAACTCCGACTATAACGGTTTATAAAGACTTTTATTATATTACTCAGTAAAGAACAGTTGTAAAAAGACTTTAATAAAAATCTCAATTAATAACAGTTACTAAAGACTGAAATAACAGTTTTCGAAAGACTTATATTATAAAATTTAGTTAATAAAAGTCAGGCTAAGACTTATTATTTTTAATTCATAAAATAAAAAGTATTTTTTCGTTTATAACAGGTAATGATAAGGCACATCCAATTCTATAAAAAATTAAAAGACATTTATATTGTCATTTTAAAATAAAAGTCTCTGCATAAGTTTTATTTTTTTATATATATAACAGTTATTAAAGACTTTTATTGTGTACTCCTTAGACAACAGTCATTTAAGACTATTGTGTGTGTGACTCCAAGTATAACAGTTACTATAATACTCAGTAAATAACAGTTACTTAAGACCTTTATTTTAATAATCAGAAAGACTTAAATTATAAAATTTATTTAATAATAATACTCAGTCAAAGACATATTATTTTTAATCATAAAATAAAAGTATTTTTAAACATCGCAGGTTATGATAAGGTGTATACAATTCTACAATAAATTAAAATTCTTTTATATTGTCATTTAAAAATAAAAGTCTCTGAAGAAAGACTTTTATAAAAATCTCATTTAATAGCAGTTACTAAAGACTTTTATTTTAATACTCAGAAATAACAGTTATCGAAAGACTTATATTATAAAATTTTGTAAATAAAACTCAGTCAGACTTATTATTTTTAATCTTAAAATAAAAGTCTTTTTTATTTACCGCAGTTAATGATAAATTACATCCAATTCTACAATAATTTAAAAGACTTTTAAATTGTGATTTTAAAATAAAAGTCTCTGAATAAGTGTCATTTACTGAATTTTATAAAAGAAAGGCTTCTGAGTGATAATATCAAAGTCTTTAATAATTGTTATGTTCTCATAAATCAAAAGTTTCAGTAACTGGATTTTATTGACTTTTTCATATTAGACTTGCAAACAACTGTTTTAAATGAGTTTTATTATAAAAGTGTTCCAATAACCTTTATTTACAGTGAAGTTAAATAAAAGTCTTAAGAAACTGTTATTAACTAAGTATTAAAATATCGGTAAAAAATAACTCATATTTTTGACCATAAAAAAATACGCAAAAACAAGTTTATTGTGGATATCGATGATGAAAAGGAAAACAAACGTTTTCGTGTATTTCGAATAATTTTACCATTGTTTTATTTCTTTAAGAGTTTTATGAAAATAAATGTTATATTCTGTCCCTGATTTAGGGCCGAGTTCTAGCACTATAAGTCACATAATCTTACAAATAACATACTAAATGTTACGTCTATTTAGAAGATGAGAAATCGGCCCTTAAAGTATTCAATGCCTATTCAATTTTTTCTAAAAAGTATCAATTCAAAACTCACACTTTATTCAATTTCAAAGACAGTTCGAAAATTATAGTTAAATTCTCTGTACCAAACAAATCGCATAAATGCAGCGACTTGTAATTCTCAACTGGCTGTTCTACACATTGTCCATATAAAATGGAGCAACTGACATTGAGCAGTGGAGCCAAACTGGCAAGAGGGGTCTTAAGAGAGATATGTATGGGTTATTTTGAAATAATATGTTTAACTTCTACCAAATAAGAATTATAAAAATGGAAAACTGAACTAACATATGGCGGAATAAAAGTTTAGTCCTTCGAAAGACTGAGTTCCAGCGAGCAAAGTCTAAGGGACTTAACAATATGTTAAGTTTTCAAATGTTTCGAGTGTAAAATACTGACTACCCACTGGGAAATAACTTGAATTTTCAGATTAATTATGGCTACTTATTTATACCCAACTGAAAGGATAATTCATTTTTCAAGATTTTTGTAATGTTTCCGACTTCTCAACTGTATTTTTCGCTTGATTTCAATAGATACGATTGTTTTCTATATAGGCTGAAATCTGACTTATACAACCAAAGATATATGGTCAAACTGTTTGCAAAAGTGGCGCCATCTGTCGTACATCTATTGAAATGCGGATAAAATTGAAATGCCAAGTACTTAACATTGTTTTTGGAAACGCATTTAAAAAATTCAGACTATGCTTAAATAATAAATATCAAATAACTTACTTTACTGCCCCAAAGGATCAGGCCAAGCTTCTCTCAAAATGTTATAATATTAACTGTAAAAATACCTTAGCTATGCTCCATTTTCCAAGTGCAATTTCTGCATGCTCCTTTCACTCAAAGTATTCTTCACTTTTAATCTGTGGATTTTGTGTCCTTTATCTACCTATTGTACTTATATGTCAGCTCTAGTTCTTTCAACTAGCTGACACAACAAAAGACAAAGCTTTGGCTCGTAAACGAAAATGGCAAACTTTAAAAATCCCGTGTCTTCTTTTATGTGTGAGTCATAGCCAAAACACATGGAAGGGAAACAAAAATGGAAGAAAAACTGTGTCAACGACTTTGCTCCACTTAACCATTTAACGAGCAAGTTAGCGAACACGTAATGCCCCACAACAACAACAACAACAAAGACACAAAAAAAAAAAGGATGCAGAAATGTAGGAAAATTCAAAACAAGTGGCACAAAAATATTGAACAACAATAGCGATAGTACCGCTAGAAGAGCACAAAAATAGAGAGAACGTTGACAACTGAGAACGCATGTGTCATCATTAGAATAAGAGACGAAAGAGAAGTGGTAACATCCCCCGCCTTGGCCCAGGATAACGCACAAAGCACAACAAAGAACGCCGGCGACGCATCACATGGCACGCACCACCACCACCACCCCCACCCCCTCAAATCCTAGACAGCCACCACCATAAAAGTGAAATACACAATGAAATTTACGCAATATCCCTGCCACGTTGTAACAGACTTTTGCCGCGTTGGCGTTGTAATAAAATCAAAAAAAAAAAAATAAAATAAAAATAAAAAGAGGGTGACAAGCAGACAACAACTATGCACACACACACACATAAGTAGACTCTGATAAAGCAGTCAGCTGAAAGTGAAATAGAATATAGAGAGAGAGAGAGCAAGAGAGCATACTTAGTAGTAGTTACTCAACGCTAAGGGACAACAGCATAAAATGTAAATCCGATTAGAATTAAAGTTTGTAATTTTAAGCAGAAAAATTGTGCGTGCTTTGAACTTTAAGAAGCTGCCACAGAAGAAATCAATGAATGAGTCTAAGCATATGGTGTGGGTGGATTTATAGAACTAGGTTAGCTTAAAGCTGATGTCAGGAATAGAAAGCAGTCGCTTTAATTTGAAAAATTACGATTCTTATGAGAGACAATTTGAGGCATCAAATATCAAAGTGCTACATATTCTTATAATTGCCAATTCTAACCTAAAATTGAATAACTTTGTTGCGGTTAAAATTGTTTTATAAAACTTTTCCTCAAGCTGTTGATCATCTAAGCTGATTTCACAACGAAATTACTTGAAGAGTCCCTAAAAACAAGACTGTAAACGGGTCCCAACCGAACACCTTAGAACCAGTTATAGAAACCGAAAGAATTATTAGCTTTGTTTATTTGTTTAATTTTATTTTGGTAAGGTTACATTTCGTTAATCGGCATCAAACTGGTTAAAAATATTTTTCCTTTAATACAAAAGAGAAATAGGCTGAGTTCAATCTAATCTAGTATTCATTCATGTTGTGTTATTTTGAATGTCAAATGACAACCTATTCACAATGAAATCAAGACAACATAAAGGCCTACAAGATTGTCATGTGTCATACGTCGAACAGTGTGAATTCACTTGATATTAATAATTGTTTGTTAGGCAGTTTTTTAACGTATTCATCAAAAGTCTTACATGAGAATATGGTTCATTCAACACTTACTTGTGTACAGGGGACGACTATTACTATTTTCAATAACTCATAAAGATCTGCATATTTATTGGATTTTTTTTTTAACGCAACGATTGAATTATACTCGTTTATGTTTAAAAACTATCATGATTTTTTGACCCTCAAAGTATGCAAACCATATTTTCTTTCAGAATTGTCTATTTAAGCGAGAAAATTTATAGTCAGTTATGGCAACATCACACATAATCCACATTGTACATTTACTCAGATTGTCTGGCCAGTTAAAGGTAAACAAAATTACTTAGTGTTAAGGCTAATAAAAAATAAATATTTTTCCTAATTATAAATATTCATAAACATAGCATACTTGGAAGGGCAAAAATCATGATTTTTTTATTTGTGCATAAACGTAGTATTAGTCACAATCATTCAGTTTTGTTTATTTTGCAATTTTAAAAGTTGTTTAAAAGGTCTTCTAAAAAATTTACTTAATTTTTAAGCTAGTGTTCGGCATGTTCTAAAACAAAATGGTTTTTCTCAACAAAGTCTTATTTTCCGACCCATTGGTTCAATGGCAGCTGTGGGATATAGTCATCCGTTGTTGTCCAAATTTTTAGATCTTTGAGAATGCATATTAGATTCATAACTGCTAGTTAAGGAACGATATCATGGATAACACTAAAGTTTTGCTCACTAAGACCCATTTTCCATCGGTCCTATGGCAGCTATGGGATAAAGTCATCCGATTTTGACAAAAGCTTGCATATTATTTTCATAATTGTTGAACATTATCTTAGATCGGATTTACATGATGAAGCAAACTTCATGAAGTTTTCTAGGTAGGCGACAGGTTTAAATGTACACTTAGAGAACTTTGTACTTAAATTAAATGTCGATAGTACGTCAAGTACGAAAATACTTGATACAAGTACGAAATAATTGATTTTAAACTGTTTCAGAGTACATTAATTACATTAAGGGCTATTTCATGGTTTTTATCCCCAGCAAGGGTATTAAAATTGTCATGATATTTGCAACGCATAGAGGAAGCATTTCCGACCCCATAAAGTATATATATTTTTGATCAGCATGACGAGCTGAGTTCATTTCCGTCTGTCCGTCCGTCTGTCCGTCTGTTTCTATGCTATCTCCTCCCTCAGTTTTTAAGCTATCTTGACCAAACTTTGCAAAAAATCTTTAAATACAGATAGGCTGCACATTTGTCGAATATGGCCGGATCGGATGACTATAGCGTATAGCTGTCATAGAAACGGTCGGCCAAAAAACTAGTTCTAGTAAGAAAATCTTTTATATTTTCCTTTGTAGCGTCTCCAATCATAGTATATTTTAGTTTTAAATGCTTTCAGATAATTCTGGAAAAATTTATTAAAATCAGATGACTATATCATATAGCTGCCATATAAACGGTTGGTCAGAAAACTAGTTCTAGTGAAAAAAACTTTTTTGTTTTCCTTCGTAGCGTCTCCAATCGTGGTATATTTTAGTTTTATATGCTTCCACATAATTCCGAAAAAATTTATCAAAATCGGATCACCTACATTATCATAGGTCTCATAGTCAGTTTTTTTTGATCTTTAGTTTATTATAATCGGATGACTTTAGCATATAGCTGCCATAGGAACGGTCTAAAAACTATTTCTAGTGTGAAAAACCTTTTTGTTGTCAATGGTAGCGTCTTTTAAAAACTGAAAGTGTATTTGAAACATCGGCGGATTTCGTACTTGATTTAAGAATTTTGTTCTTATTTTAAAAGCATTTTAGGTAAATTTGAAACTGAAGACTGATTCGTACTTAGTTTAAAAACAACGTAATACGTATTATACTTGAAATTTGAATTAAAAAACGGTATAAATTCTATACCGTTCGTTCTAGATCGCTGGCAACCGTTTTTTTCTAAGATTACTTCTATACTTTTCGTTTAATAGGTCTGAAAGAATTCCCTTGAATTTCAGGCCTACTAAGGAAACTTCATGAAGTTTCCTTGCTTGGTGTATGTCCCGACTAAGAAAACCTAACAGTTTGTCAATCTAAAACCCATTTTCTGAACGATCGGTCTTATGTCAGTTATGAGATATAATCACTCGATCCGGGCAAAGACTCTCTGAAACCTTTAAGCAACAAACAGCGGTATTCAAGCTTATAGAATGTCGTTGCTAAAAGTGTATCGAGCCAAGAAGTGAATCTTTAAGATAAATACGATTTAATTTTCTAAAATGTTATATTATCTTTCTTGTTAGTCCAACTATTTTGAGTGAATTTCCTAAAGATTTCGTCTTTCAAAAATATTTTAGTCCGTTTTAACAGATCTTTGGTTTTAATGGAGAAAAACAAAAGTCTAAAGGCCTCATTCCAGATGGCATAAAAATTTATTTCGACACTATGCTTCATATGAATAGAAGCACTTTTGAAAGCTTTGAAAGCTGAATGCTTTTGAAATGCAGTCTTATTTATATAAAGCATTGTGCCGAAATAAATTTGTATGCCATTTGAAATGAGGCCTTAAGGGGATAAAAGTGCGTCTCTAAAAGTGGACACAATGGACGGCCCCTAAAATTTGGCCAGCTAATGTGCGATTATTTGAAAAATGTCAAAAAAGTACTTCATTTGTAACATTAAACAATCAATTAGTTTAAATATGTAGCTTCTTCTTATTGTAAAATTTTTACAATTCGTACATTCCTTCTTTACGAAAAACATTGTTATTTCTCCTTTTCTTTACTGCTTGTAAAAATTCATTTGTCCTTCAAGAAATCAGCTTGGGTTAAAAATTAATCCCAATCCCATAAAAGTCAAAACAGTTTTCTTAAAAAAAAATCATAGCATACTTTTTGCGTGTCTGCTTGGCTTATACTCTAAGCATTAAAGCTACAACATGCTCAAGGACAAAACACTTTAAGCAGCCAATGCACTCAACAGCAGCAATAAAAACACGCTAAACAAAAAAACAAAAAAATAGAAACCAACCACCCAACAGCTGTTGGCCATTGCAAAAATTCTGTGGTGCGTTAATGGCCAAGAGAAACAAGTCACATTGACCTACACACACAGACAGAGACACCCAAAAGACATGACGCTGATTTTTGACAACAAAAAAAAAGGAACAAATTTTACACACAAACACAAAAGCCCGCAAGCAAATGATTAATTGTCAAAATATGTTGGCGATGGGACAAAGCCAAAAAAGCAGAGCCCAACAACATAATAAAAAGTGCGTTTTTCTCTCTCTCAGTGTGTGTGTGTTATGCATATGTATTTGTATTAAGTTGTCATTACGTGACTACAGACAACAAGATTTATTATCTGTCCTGGTGTTGAGGGGTTTTTATTTCTCTCTCTCTCTCTTATTTTATTTTTTTTTTTTATAAAAATTCATTTGGCTCTTTTGGATACTCACAGTAACTTGTTGAGCAAACTCAACCTTCGGCTGGCCGACCAATTCAATAATATGAACCATATGGAACGATTTACTTTTGGACGTAGCGCCTTTGCGAAAAATACGAAAAATTTCACTTTTGTATTTTGTATTTTAATTTTGTTTTGATGTTGTTGTTGTTGTATTTTTGAAAATGTTTGGTTTATTTGGTTTGAGTTTTTGCTTTTAACACTTTAGCTGGTTTTTTTTTTTTTTTTTGATTTTGCACTTGAGTTTTTGTTTTGTTTTTATTGATTTATTTTTCCAATGTATTTGATTCTGTGGCTGGTTTTTGTTTGGTTCGTTGATTATAGTAGATATTTTTGTTTGTGTGTGTTTATATAATTTATCTTATCTGTATTTTCCAGTATTTAAGCACACACACGCGTGTTTCTAAAAAAAAAAAATATTTTGGGGAATAGAAATGAATGAATTTTATATTTGTTATTTTGTAAGCAACAGCAGCAGCGGCAGTAATTTCAAATTTGGTACAGTTGAGTCGGTGCAGAGGAGGGAGGGGGCAGAAAAGTGGTTCGAAATATATATTTTATTTATAGATAAACTCAAAAGTTTAATTGCCTGGAAATGAATGTTTATAATAATGAGAGATTTTGGAGGCGGGGTTCATATTTGTTTAGAGTTTTCTTTGAAAGAAATGATAATGTAATACATTAATTTTAAGTCCAACAATTTGAATATAAAAAGATTTGCAAATAATTGAATTTATAAATTAAAAAGTTTGAAATGTTATTAAAATTAAGTAAAATATTTTTGGAAAACATTTTTAAATATAATACAAATTATTTATTAGGCTAATTTGACATAATCTTTGTTATTTAACAAATTTCACAATACGGCTGTTTTTTGCATGTTCAAAAAGTTGCTTAACACAATTTTAGTGTTAAGCGAATGGAAAATTAAAGGAAAATATGTTAGAAATACGAAAAACATTTTGTTAACAAATTGGATTGCAACTTTAAACAGGCACTTCAACCGTGAGGGATGTGCCGAACCCTATTTACTGTGTATAGAAAAATGCGCAGCGACAGCGACGTCAGTATTCTGATAGTATAAGCTCGTTTTCAACTGCCTACTTCGTGTCTGTAGCCACTTTCACAGACATAAGCTGAAATGCGATCTACAACAATCCGCGTATGATTGTTAAAGCTGCCTAAGAGTATGCAATATAAATTATTTAATATCCTAGATTTCTAAAATATGAAGATGAGAAAACGGCCCTAAGTCAAAATAGTAAAATCGAATCTCTAAAAAAAGTTAAAGTTTTTTTTTTCAAAAAATTATTTTTTAATGAATGGAAAACTTTTTTTTTTAATATTTGTATTCTTAATCAGATAAAACCATATAAAACACTATTTTTAGATTTCAATATATCTGATTTTATTCAAATATCAAAGTAATGTTGGGCCTTGGACATATTTCTAAAAGGTACTCAAATCTCACAGCATTTCCCATGACAATCTTGCGCTAAAGTTTTGAATACAGTATTATTGGATTTAGAGAAAAATACTCTTAATGGACATCCAAAACCAAACTCGTTACACCAGCTATGCACTTTCGCCGTAATTAAATTGAACGTATTTTTTTTTTAATGATCTGGATAGAAATTTATATAAAATCATCGCTAGAAAATGTGCACGAGTTAATTACTTGCGACCAAAACGTAGCTAAACTCGTATTGGAGGCTCTCAGACGAAACCATCACCATTGAGAGATTATGTTTTCAAACAATGTTTTCTTTTTTCCCCACTCAAACTGATTTAAGAATGCTTACGCTAAAACATGCCCAATTTTCCATAGAAAGTGTCCAATCCCAGTTTGAGTAAAATACAAATGGCACAATCGTATAATTTTCTATTATTCTTTCAGTTTCCTTAATCAATTTTGCTTTCTTATTTGTAATTTGTATTTGCCTCAAATTGAAAATGCAAATAGCATTAAATTTGAGATATGTACAATGAAAAATTGATAAGGTGGAAACTGGCATAAATAACTAAAAACAAAAATAATTAAGTCCTAAAGGTTTTATTTTGAATAAACAATATCATAGTTGAAATTTTGTTGTGCTTGCCGAAATTGTCTTCGAATAACGCTTTTAACGTCATACATTTGTCGATTAGGATTATAGGATTGTCAGATGGGTCAGATTTAAATGAAATATCCTATATTTCGTAGAGTTGAATATTCGGTTAAAAATTTCAAAATGGACAGATATTTGAAGCAAAAGGTAAGAAAAAGAATCGCTTCCTTTTGGTGTTTTCGGTACCGTCCCCGGTTTGGTTTAGGAGCACGAATTAGAGGTTAAGTTCAGTTCAGAACCTATTCGCATTTTTGATAAATTTTTTTTTATCTAAGGCAATCTGAATAATTCGATCCTAAGACTTAACCCAACATCAAATTTTCCTTAAAACTACTCCAAGTATCAAGTTGATATTTTCGAATGTATTTAAATATATATCAGGATGACATTATTTTGTATTAATTTTTTAGTATCAATATGATACTAACTCTTAATAATTTGTCAAAATATTTGGCACATTTTAATACTGGCTTTTTACAATTAAATGTTTTTTTCTGATTAAAAAATAAAACATAAATTTTTGGGATTTTTTAAAGCAACTTTTTGAACATGCAAAAAACAGCCGTATGGGGTTTTTCGATTCGATCATTTTGAAAATGTGTAAGTTTCGAATTTCAATTAGATTTTTGAATATTAATTTGATACCAAAAAATTAAAGTAGTTTTAGTTTCAATTAAAGACAACGGTTAATCAATTGATATTAATACGATTTTTTTTTTTGAGGAAGTAGCGCTAAGATGGAAAATATTCTAAATTCAAGGGGATCAATTGTAAACTATTAAAAACGAATTGTTTCAGGACCTATTAAAACATATTATTTTACATAAATGAAAAATTGTAATACTCAGCTCCATTTTGGCACTCTTTTTTGTTGATCGCTCGATCTTAAGTTTTCAAACAATCTGGGTTGGATATTTATTTGCCAGAGGTTGTATTTCTCTAATTTAAAAGCTGATTCCATTAATAGTTGATTTCAATCAAATTTATTTTGGCTTGACCAACATAACTACACAGAGAAACAAAAAAAAGCTCAAGATCAATTTAATCTTTGCTGGTTAAAATGATCTTTTAGAAATATCAATTTTTTCATACTTAATATAAATAGTTTCTTAGACGTCTTACTATAAATGTTTACGTTGACTGACTGCGTTGAGACGTCATTCCATTCGTGTTAAGTGCAAGGTCTCGAGTTCGATCCCAGGCAAGTCAATGTTTTTTTTTTATGAAAAGATCGTATTGATATTTTGTATCATATCAAGTTAATCTTCGTCATATCGGAGTGAAATTGATATGAAAAAATGTGGAAATGATTGCCATTTCATATCAATTTTTTTCTCTGTGTAGCTATTTTTCTAAGATTTTTAATGAACATTTTACTGATTTTATTGCTTATATTTATATAAGTATTAATAGGTTATTTTTTTGTTATAAATTAGATCATTGTTCTTAGTTAGAATCTGCCAACGGAATTTTAAATATTCCTATTCGGCACAATAATATCACATTTCACACTCAACAACACAAATATTAATCAATTTTAGTTAACTTGTGCATTTTTAAATATTTTCAATAATTCATATATAACATTTTTTTTATATTTTAAATTGTAATTTAAATTTTGTGAAATTTAATTTTGAGTTATAGGATTTTTAATAAGTAGATTAACTTATTTTTATGTGCCTCGAAAGCTTTTACGAATTCTATGTGAAACATATAAAGGGCTATTAGCGTTTTTGGATTAAGGTCTCAAATTGGAAAATTTGCAAATTAACACACACGTGAGCTTGGTTTAAAGCCAGAGACTATAATTGGTGGGCGTTACAGTTTGTTTCGAGATAACCATATCAGTCATCAGACTCTTTCTTGTTGGTGTGGCTGCCTTATTCAATTCAAATGCTCCTTTTATATCTATAATGGGCTTAATAAAAACTTGAGGATTTCAAGTTAATGCAGTTTTTGCAAACTTATACAGCGCAGAGAGATATGCCAGTCAGTAATATATGATGAATACTTTTATTTGATATTTAAGTTATATAAGTTACTCCGTATGCAGGCAAGAATTTTTGGGTCATTTAGACTGCAAACACTTTATGCCATTTTTTTCCAAATGGTAAATGAAACTTTTTTAATTGACTTATTTAAAAAATATAGTTCGATTAGAAACTATTTTAAAAATGAATAAATAAGTCTTCTTTACAAAGCAACCATTTTGTGTAACTTTTCTCAGTAAGCGAAAAAAAGGTAGTGCCTTTTTGTTAATTAAAGTGGACTTAATTTCGTTGGCAAGAATTTTAGAGCAAAATTTTTAATTTTGTCATACAAATCTTAGTTACGACTAGCAGAAAGTATCAACTTCAAATCTACAAAATAAATGCTCTATGCATTGCTAGGCTCTGCAGATGCATTTAAATGGATAAGGGGAATCCTCATCAAAATAAAAATAAATTCGATAAGAAATAAAAGCAAAAAAAGACGAAAATTTAAGCGTTTTAAAAAAAAGTCGCCTTAAAGGTAGAGCGTTAAATTGTAGTCATTCTAAGACTTTCCTTTCCTTTAAAAAAAGACAATTTCGACAAAGAAAATGTTTAAGTATTTCTGCCAAAATATACCAAATTATTACATTTTGTGTGTACATTCTTATTTAAATAAAACTAAACAAATCTGGGAATTTAGTAATTTATAATAATATGCAACTGCGATTTTAAAATAAATCTTAAAGTTTTTGTGAACAATTTTAGTCATAATTTGTCATCTATGGAAAAATGTCGTTTGCCTTTAATGAGACTGAAATACGCCAACCAGTCTTATACCAAAAAAATCGTAACAATTGTTTAAAAAAATTTAAAGTGTCATTTCAGCCATAACAACATTTTCTAGCAGCAATTGATTTTAATTTAATTGGTTTGAAATCACTCGGTGCTACAAGTTACAACTTATATTAAACGCAGCAGTTAAACATATATTGTTTAATATTGTTTAACTTAAGACTAACAATTGGAGACAAAATTATTATCACCAATAAGCTAACTGATTTGCATTGTCAAGTTAGGCACATTTAAATTTTTGCTGTTTTCAGGCAAATTGAAAATGGATTTTTATTTGATTTTTTTGTACTACGTTTATGCATAAATTAAAAAAAAATGATTTGTGCCCTTAAAAGTATGCTATGTTTATGAATATAAATAATTAAGGATAATATTTATTTTTTATATTGTATATTTTCGACTGTTCCATAACTTCTGCCATAACTGACTTTAAATTATCTCGTTCAAATAAAGTTTGCATACTTTGAGGGGCAAAAACATGTTTATTTATAAGCATAAACCGAACAGAGACCGACTAAAACAAAAACATTTTGGATTTGCTCAACTGAATCTAATATTTTATATTAACATTATTTTTTCACTTAAGATTTTATTTCACTTTCCTGCTCTTTTTTTTAATTTAACGTTTTTTGAAACCGGTTTTAAAATTTTGCAAAATAAGCTGGCTCAAAGATTATGTTTACAAAACTATAATCAAGCAGGGCAACAACAACCAAAAAGTGAGCAGACTTTGCTGTCAGCCTGATTGAGTTTTTTTTTTATTATTAATTTCTCAAAAATTTAATTTCAACTCAATAAGAGTTAAAAATTTGTAAACTATTTTGAGAAATTTTTTTTTGTCACTTTTTCTAAGTAATATAATTTTCAATTGTTTTTATCAAAAATAATTCACTGGCTTTTGAATACCGGTTATTGAAACAGATTTGGTCTCTAAAGCTTAGGTCTCACAGTCAAAAAATTTGTGTTAATAGGCATAACTTTAGATTTTGCTGGACCTGAAACTAAAGCTATGGAACACCAAGCAAATAATTTGCTTAAAAAGTGCGAACAAATTTTCTAGTTTTTATCAAAATTTGGGCAAATTGTTTGTCTGCTTTAGTTGCAAAATGTTTGCGAATATTAAATTAGGAGGCAGGGCTGATATTTAACTTTTGAATAATTTCAATCAGCAGAGCTATAATTTTTACTTTTGCAAAATAAATCAAAATAAATTCCTTGATTTTCACTCTGAATAGCAAAAATTCTTGCGAATGTAAAAATAGGAGCACACACGAATAAAGCACTTTAACTCTGAGTATTAACTTTAACAAAACTTCTGCCTATAAACAAAATAAATTAACATTTTGTATTAAACTTTTTGGTTTTGCATCATTTTTGTTAATGTAAAACTGAGAGTTAAATAACTTTTTTGTCTATCAAAAGCAGCTTAGCATAAAATGCTCAAAATCAAACTTCAAAAGTTTTGTTTAAATTTCGAAATATATTTTTTTAAGCAGCTCAATTTAGGCAGAAATTTGAATTATTAAAGTTGAGCTTAGACATTTTTTAGCAAGTTATTTTATTCATAGAAAAATAATGATTTGGGCAATTTCTGATTCCTGAAACTAATTCTATTAAAATAACTAAACTTAAAATCGGAAAGCACTTCACTTGGCACTTGTTTTAACATTTCTTTCTGAAAAAACTTAAACAAAATATTTTCGAACCACTTGCTTAAAATTAAAAATGTTATACAAATCACATTTCAGGCCACTTGTTTAAATATGCATAAAAAAATCTTTGGAAACAATTTGAAAAAATAGAAAAAAACTTTGCCTCAATTGAATATTTAATATTAAGCTCTCAATTATTTTTGCTAATATGTGTCAATGGGTCTAAAAATTCCAAAACAGAAATGTTTCCGACCACAAAATTCATTTTAGTGAGCGGCATTGCATATTCAATTAACGTGGCCCAATAGACTCGTCCGACTCATCTCACATAAATATTCTCAAATATGTTTGCCATGGAGCAGAAATTGGTATGTCGAAAATGAAATTATGGAATTCAAATTGAAATTCACAGTTTTGATTTTGCTTTTTATTTTTTTGTAATTGAAAATATGTTCTCGTGTGCTGTGAGCGTGAAACAATTTTCCAGTGTTTTGTTTATAAAAAGAAGCTGCGTTTTTTTTTTTTTTGTTTACAAATTGTTTCCAATTATTTTTGGGGTTTTGTTTATTCTGCCTATTTTGAGAACAAAATGTAGAAGAAATGGAAAATGTGTTCAATTCGACGCTTTTGTGCTTACATTTTATAACAATCATAAATTGTGGAATTGTAGTAGTATTTGGTGGAAACAAATAGTTGTTAAATTTTCAAAAATTTGTTTTCTTTGCGAATTTGATTATTAAATTTGGTTTTTTGTTGTTGATATATTTTTTGTATTGAAATATTTGAAGCGATTTTTGTTTTCTGAATATAATTTAATTTTTTTTAATTGATTTAATTTTAATTTTCTTTTTTTTTTTTTTTGGTTATATTTATGTTTTGAAGAACAAAGTTGTTGTTGCAGTTGTTGTTGTCACACGACAGTTGACGAGAACTATACGAAATATTCCGACTTAACTACACAAAACTCAATTTCATACTGAAAAAGGACGGCGCTTACAATGGGCGACGAGCCCAACCAAAGCAGCCAGAAAATCCGAAGTGGGAAAACGAACTTACAACACACACAGCCGACCAATTCGAACTAACGAACGCAACAGCCGGCGAACGAACGAGTAGTAGAGTAGCAGGCGCGTGCGGTAAACAACACACACACACAAAAAGCAGACACATGAATTGTGTATGTGGGTGGTTTGGTTCGTGTTCGTGCTCGTGGTTCGTTTGAAACGATTGCAGTGCAACGTTTATTAGGGGGCACAATCGAACATGTGCGGTCTGAAGTCAAACCAAAATAAGCAAAAACACAAAAAAATACAATAAAGAACCTGGAGTATGCTCCATATATAAGGCCAGATGGAAGACTTTTAAAAAAAAAAATTTGCTAAATTTTTTGTAATTTTTGTACATTTTATTATATTTTGTTTTGTTAATGGTTTAAGGGTTTTTGTTTAACCAAACAGCCAATAGGCGAAAAAAAAACCTTAAAATAAAAAAATTGCATCCCAGCTTAATTTGGCAAACTTTCTTTCTAAAGGCTCCTTAATTTTAAATTGATTCATAATTTTATACATCTAAAATAATTCAAATTTAAATTACTTTTTTTAGAAACCATTTAAGTTTAGAGTGCTTGGGGTCGTTTTCTCATGTTCCTTTTAGGAAAATATGGTCCTTAGAGTGCGGTTTTTAAGCCGGCTTAAGGTTAATGTTGTTTATTATTTTATAACAACAAAGTTGTAATACTTATTCCACCACAAGGAAAGCCCGATTTCTGCACATCAATATACATTTTTGTGATCCTCTCAAATGGTTTAAAAAAAATGAAATCTACTACGCCTGAAGTAAAAGAAAGCAGAAATTTGAAAATTATTCAATTTAAGGGTCATTTTATAAAAACCCAAAAACTCGCAAACCAAAAATCAGTACAGATTTCATGGACATTCCCGAATATGCCATAAGTACAAAATTCCCTGTAGCCTTGATTTTGTGGGCTTTAATTTATATCACTGCACAAACTCTCGCCTTTATCGGTCGCGTAACTATCAGTGCTTTCACTCTAGTTCCTCCATGCTGGCTTAACATATTAGGCTTAACAAAAATTTTTTGTTAATATTTTTTCTTTACAGTCGAAATAATTTGGAAAAAAGAGCTAGTTAAAATATGCCCTCAACTGGCAAGTTAAGTTGTTGAATGTGGAATGAAAGTTCCAAGACAAAGGAGAAGTCAAACGAGAATGTAAAAATTTCTCGAACATAAAGCAGCATTACACTGCGGCACCAGACAACATCGTATGGATGATACGGCTTGACCTTATAACGATACCACACAGAGAAAAAAATTGATATGAAATGGCAGTCATTTCCACATTTTTTCATATCAATTTCACTCCGATATGACGAAGATTAACTTGATATGTTAAAAATATCAATACGATCTTTTCTTAAAAAAAAAAAAAAATTGCCTTGTCCGGGGGGGATCGAACTCGGGGACCTTGCACTTCACACGATTGGAATGGCCTCTCAACGCAGTCAGCCAATTTTTAAAAGATCATTTTAATTAGCAAAGATTAAATTGATCTTGATCTTTTTTTCTCTGTGCACAACAGATCGGTAAACATGCCTTGCCTACTCTCCAATACCGAGGAAAATGAGGATTTGACTAATTTTTTTTTTGGAAGATGTCTCTGCCTAAAAGATTACAAATAGGCATTATCAGGTAAACTCAACGAATTAATTTCAAAAACCATGCAATTTTGTTCAATTCTAAAACCATTTTATGTTACGAATTTGATGTAAACCGAAGTATTTTTTTGATACATAAGAGATTCGCTAAATGGAAATTTTACTGTTTGTTAAATACATCGAAATTATACTAAAAAACACAATCGCATTTGTCCGAGCTTCGTACTTCTGAGCAGTCGAAAATCTTGGGTAGAATAGGGATGGCAAGTGTAGTAATCGGGTGCGGGGGAGAGGCAAAATGTGCTGGGCTGTGGTGCAGATATCTCAGTTAGAATTTGTTAAGCTGTATTTTCACTTGTCTGAGATCTCATAAGAGATGGCTGAGAAATTCCTCAGGAAGTTCTAAGTTAGCTGTCAAAAAACTTATATGAGAATTTTATAAGAGAGTTTTGATAGGATTTTGCACTAAAATTTGACACATTTGAATTTCTCAGATTGATTCTTACATATGAGAAGTCAGACAAGTGAAAATGCAGCTTAAATGTGAATATTTCCTGTTAATTATGATTTGATGTTAATGTGGATCAAAGCAACAGTTTATTTCAAAAAAAAAAAAAACTATTATTAATAATATATTTATAATAACAAATGGTGGCTCTTTCTACCAAATCTAAAACAATCTTGATCTGCATATTATTTTGAAGAATCTAAGACGGGATTTAAACCATGAAGCAAACTTCACGAAGTTTTCTTAGTAGGCGAGAGATTTGAATATATTTATTTACTATTCGTTAAAATGGTCTGAAAGATTTCCTCTTAATTCCACTCCTACTAAGAAAACTTTAGGCAGTTTGCTTCATGGTGTAAATCCCGACTTAGTCTTCATACAAACAAACAGACTGACAGACAAACGGACGGACAGACATGGCTATATCGACTCGGCTGATGACTCTAATCAAGAATATAAATAATTTATAGGATCGGAAATGATTTACTCTGCCTGACAGTATTATGATACCCTTTTTATATTACCTTTATACCCTGCAGCCAGGATATATAAAAAATATAAGTTAACGAAAAAAAATCTTCAAAATGGTAGGTTTAAGATTCATTCACGAGATGAAATTTGTTGTGCATCTTTTATCAGAATGCAACAATAACAAATGCATTTCTTTAGATATTCTATATACAATTGAAAATTTTTGCTTGCAAAAAAAAGCTTTCAATTAAGGCCTATAAAGACGCCCAAATACCTAACAAGTATTTTTAAGTCAACGAATGGGACGTTGGTTTTGGCTCTCTCTAAATTGTTATTAAATTGCTTTAAATTAAATTATACCATTTGGAATACAAGTGTTAGAATTTACCTAATTTTCGACTTAATTTTGGTGTCTAAAAGTATGCAAAACTAAAATCAGTTATTTGTATTGTATGGGAACACTTGGTCCATACGAACACATGTGTTCAAAATGACATAATTTCGTTGGAAAAATCACAAAAATGTGTAGAAAATTGGTATAAATACTTTGAGTGAAGGGTCTTGGTTTTTCTTAGAGGAGAAATCAAGCTTTGATTTGCTACGTGTATGTACAAATAAAATATCATGATTTTTCTCTTCGAAGTATACCATGTTTATGAATATAAATAATTAAATGATTATTTATATTTTAGCAGCCTTTACACTAATTATTTTTGTATACCTTTTACTGGTCCGACAATCTGAGTGAATGCAGAATGTGGATTATGTATGATGCGGCCATAACTGGCTATAAATTATCTCGTTCGAATACATAGTTCCTTTATAAAATAAAGTCTGCGTACTTTGAGGGGAAAACATGATTTTTGATTAGCATTAACGTTGTAATTGTGTCATTTAACATCATTGTTCTACAACAACAAAACGCTTTAGTCGTAAACTTTGTTTTTGTTGCCGTCTGCTTGTGTGATCTGGCGCCAGAATTTTGTATTTTTTATTCTTTGGAAGCGACGCTCTTGCGTGAGCGACAAGCTGGCGGCAGTTGCTATAAAATAAATACCGGAGCTATGAGAGTATTTGGGAGCAAGGTCTTATTGACCGCTGTTCTACCAACAAATTCTCAAATTATGCAGAAATCGTTATTCAAAGAGGGTTGAATATATATTTTATATAATTAAGGCTTCATGATAAAACAGGGTTATCCCAAAATTTGTAAACCATGGTGCTTAATGAATAGAGAAAAACATCCACAATTTCGCACCTGGAACAATGGGCTATTGCCATTGCATGTGTTTTTTATCTAAAAGATATTGGCTCGCTTATTAATAGCAACAATAGTTATAATTCAGTTATCATTTAATTTATCATATTTTGAAACATCGTCAAGCTAAAGGAATTTTTTGTTTTGATGCCAGTTTAATTACCTTACCGCTAAGGCTTGTAGAGCCTTTTACTGGAAGCTTTTCTAGGAGTATCGTCATCAACTTCTTTTGAAGTTTGATCAAAAAAGGTTTTTGGGAATATCTCTGAGAACTTTAAGAGGTTTTTCTGACAAATAAATTATTATTAAAAGTAATCGTTTTTTAATCGCTTCATAAGATCTTTTGTGTTTATTACCTCGTTTATACACACAAAATTTATCATTAAAAATGCCCTTCAAAGTATGCTATGTTCTTGAGTAGGAATAATTAAGAAAAATGTTTCTTTCACTTATTTATATGTCTGCTCCGTTAATATAAAAAAAAGCGCAGTGTAAATTATGCATGACGCTTCCATAATCGACTCGTACAAATAGATAATTATTAAAGCAAATAAAGTAAGCATACTTTTAAGGGCATTTATCATGAAATGATGAGTCCAGCATAGGGACATGTTATGAATGAAGCATTTGTAAGCCACCAACGAACTCAAAAAAATACCTTAAAACGTATTTTAGTCAGTGTAAGCATGAGATTAGCATAAAGTAAGGCGCTCAGGAAATTGTTTAACATTTTTGTTTAATGTTCTTTTGGTTTCAGTTTTGTGCCCATTAAAAAATTCTTCTAAATAAATATAATTTAAATTTTTTCAAAATTTTTTAAAAATAAATTTTTATTTTTAATTAAATATTTTTTTATTTTCTTTATTTTTTAAACAATTCCAAAATTTGCTTATAATTAATGTTATACATTTCCCCACACTTTCATATTATTTTCAACATTTTTCAAATATTAATTAATTACCCACATTTTCTACTCCAATAAAATGCATTTAAAATTTTAGATATCAAGATCCAATCATAAAGACTTCCCCTTTATACATGATGGAGCGTAAACAAAAACAACGAAAAAGAAAACGCAACGAAAAGCACCGACCAGACCGAATAGCGGCACATGGAACCAGGCTGGAAAATACATTAAGGCCTAAAGGGAAAATACACGACCGACCGACCAAACACACGAGACCCATCGAGTGGTATGATGGCACGAAGCACGCGCTCCGTATTACTCTCCGCTCTCCGCCCGCACTCTCGCTCTCTTTGTACGGCCTGGCCCCAGTGGAGCGAGCGAGACAGCCCCAGTTTAGTTTTTGTGCCTTAGCTATGTGAGGTGTTTTGTATAGTGGAGCGGAATGCATCTGAGTGGGAGAGTGCGAGAGCCAAAAAGCGCGTGGCTGGTCCATGTGCCCGGCTCGGGCTTACACTGGCTGACTGGCTGCTTGATATGATGATGATGATGACGACTACCGACGGACGTGCGGAGGGTTGGAAAATGCCCAACATGTGCGTTTTTGGCAACAGCTCTTTTCCTTTTGTTTTTGTTCGCACAATTTTTGTTTTGACTGGAAATTCACATCATTTTCAATGATTATTTTTTGCAGGTTTTTCTTTTAAATATTTACCAGAAAACACATGACTCACAGGCGAATACCTCATTTTTACGGTTTTTCTTTTGTGGCTGGAAAATGTACGCCAATAAGAGCAGCGAAGAGAACAGGCTTTTTCTTAAGAGAAGAGCGGGGAGTCCTAAATTAAGAGAGAAAATGTTGCACCACCCACCATGCCGCAAATTCATCATCATCATCATCTTCGCTATCATGAGGATGAAAGCAAGACAGGAAGAAATTAATATGCGAAACGCAACAATTTTTGCCAACTACCAGCAAAAAATGAAGAAGCAGAAGAAGAAGAGGGACACACAAAAAGTGCGTCGCCGCTTAAAGCCGGCAAAAATACAACAAAAACATCTGGCCAAAAAGGCAGCGGCAAAGGCATTGAGTAATGTGAATAAAGTTTTGGAGTTTTTGGGGCGCGGTTTTTTTGGGGGGCGGCTTTGGTTTGTTTCTTTATAGTTGCCACAGTTTTTTTTTTGTTTTGTTTTTAAAGTTCACGTTTGGATTTTGGGGTAGGGCCAACAAAAAGGTAAAAGATACTTTAACATTAGCTTTAAACTGAGATGCGCTTTTTGGGTAAATTGGGGATAAAAAATTTCACTAGTAGAGACTAATTTTTTTTAAATTAAAGTACATTTAACCGTTGCAATAGGTAGGTAAGGTATTTTAAGTATTAACAAAAAATTGTTGACCAAAAACCGAACAAATTTGGGGTTCTAATTTTGCGCCACTTGAATAGGACATATAACGAATCAGTCATTTAAGGGAATTCTGAACACAAATTATCAGGGCTCAATCTTAATACCGGAACCGTTAACCGAAATAAACCTTAGTTTCAAGATACTTACCGGTATCAAAACCGGAACCGATATTAAACATTTTTTTGAGAATCAAAAACCGTTAACCGTTATAATTGAGACCCAACAAAAACCGAACCGAAACGCCATCGCTGGTAGTATTTCGGTTTTTTATTATTTATTTTTATTGATTTATGATTTTTGTGATTTTCAGAAAGATTTTATATAAAATACACAGAAACGTTTAGCGAAAATGTTTGTCCAAAAAATTAAAAATCGTTGTTTCTTAAGATACATTTTTTTTTTTCAAATTTTATTACATCCATTTTTTTTGGATATTGTGAAACAATTTTAAATTTTGAACCAGTAAAAAAATTAGACTTGTACCGGTATACCGAAATAAAAATCTGGATACCGTAACGGAACTGGAAACCGAAATTACTTGAAAACCGAAATAGAACCTTTAACCGATATTTTCATTTCGGTACGTACCGGAACCGATATTCATTTTGGGATGAATCCCTGCAAATTATGCTTAAATCCAAGGAAATTGAAGTATTTTAGATTTTACAGTTTAAAAAGTTTTAAAAGTGTGTTGAGCCACTTTTCTGCTCCAAATCTTCGCACATCCGGTTTGAAGGGATTCATTCAAATTGCTCAAATACTTTAAGTCAATTTTAAGTCTTATGTTAACCTTTTAAAACCAAATTTGTTTTTTTTGTAAGCTAAGATAAATAACGAAACAGAAAACCAAACCACAAGGTTTGGATTTTGTTCAAAAGATAGCAAAGTTCTGATTTGAATGCGAAACATTTGATATTTTTTGGCAATATCTTATTTCATCTCAAACTTCAATAATTCGTTCAAATGGACTCAAAAGTTTACAAATGCACGGTTAAATTTTTTTAATAGACTGCATTTACTGTTTTTCGATATTATTTCGCTTTTAAAAGTAATGACCAAAAAACGGTAGGATTTTTTAACCTATTTTTTATTACCAAAAATTACCTAAAATGAGTAAAAATCAAACTAAAATATTTCTATAATGTCTACTTTTTGTTTCTTAACTTTTTCTTTGTTTTCCTATATATCAAGGTTATGTAGTGTAATTTTGGTGAACAAAACTATCTTTACAGAAATCGTCAGTTCCTATAGTTTTTGGACCATAACTTCAAAAAGCGCGATGATGTCGAAAATTTAAACAAAATTTTTAATCATATAGTCAAGTCTTTTGTTGTAAAGGATTTTTAAATTGCCTGTACAATACCGGTACATACCGGTATACCGAAATAAACAAGAACTTTAACTGAACCTTATACCGTAGACGAAAGCCGATTCAATTTGATTCCCTGATTAAGATGAATACGCTCATAGAAAGGATAGAGAATTTCATACTTGGATTAAGAAAGTGAAAATTCTTGATCCAAAAGTAAATTTCTTGATCCAAGAATACATTTTTGGAGATGAAATTTCTTGGACCAAGAATTTTCACAAAAATGTACATTTAAACATTTCTAGATCAATACGCACATGCAGCAACAAATTCCCCACTTGCAGCCGTTTAATGCATATTCGTGCATTACTTAATTTTCAAAAAAAAAGGTGCCTCTTCCATCTCGATTCTTTCAAAGCCGTTGTCATATTGTTATCTATTTTTTAAGACTTATTTTTATTTACTGTGTCACTTTGTCAAACGCTGAACTTGAAATAAATTGCCGGCTGGCATTGACACTAGAGGTGGAGAACTATCGATAGCAATATCTTCACTATCGATAAACGGGCGATATCGAGTCGCCATCGATAGTAGCCCGGCACTATCGATAGTTTTAGATAGTTTTTTTTAAAGCTTTAGGACCCCAAATGACCTTTAAGTTGGGAAAAAAACGCCCCACGGAATGGAAAAGTTTTTATTTTATGATTGAAAGATGATGCTTTATCTAATGCTCTACTTGCCACTACAAACGCTGCGATTCAATTCACTGCCGACGAAATAAATATATTTAAGAACATGTTTTATAAAATATTTTTTTAACCACGGTTGCCGCATTTGGAGAAAACGCTCCAAAATGGATCTTTTTTTCTCGTTGGAGTCCTGGAGCCTTTTTTGGGAAAATGAAGCTTTTTTGGCATAGCAAAATATTTTTTTTATAAGTTAAAAATTATAAAATTAACATAGAAAGTTTTTCGTAACAAACACAAAACACAAATTGGTATGGCATTTTGCAACAAAACCCGGCAGCAATTGTCATAATAATATAATCACGTTTGTTTTTCAAATTTTTTGGATAGACTGTTAAAAAATTACAAACTGCGCGGCAATTCCTTTTGCTATCATCGTCAAACTGAGAACTGATACACAAATGACAAGTGATAACATTTTGATTACATTGTGCAAGTCGAAAAAAAGACTTGACCCACCTCAACTGGTTTCCCCTAAATCGGGACCTAGGAATCGAACTGCATCATTACTTTTTTGAGTTATCACGATGGCTCAATACAAAATTTTTCTTTTGCTTTTTTATCAAGGTAACATTTTTTTGAAGATTGAAATAAAATGATAACTAATTCTTATGAAATCTAATTAAATAGATTGAAATGTCCTCTAATTGACTACATTTACAGCTTTCGATATCATTGCGCTTTTAAAATTTATGGTCAAAAATATAACTTTTTAAAATTAAATTAATTTCAAATTTTTTTATACTTACCAAATATTAAGAAATATTACAGTAAAATAATTTATCAAGTGATTTCTGATTAAATGTTTCCTAATATAATGTCATTTCGGTAATTAAAATTATGTACAAATATTTGTAATTTTTTTTAGCTCTTGATCTATTACTTTTGATGCAATGATATCGAAAAACTATAAATGTATTTAATTAAACGAGATTAAAATCTATTTATTTAGATTTTGCGAGTATTAAATAAATTTTTTTGGTATTTGAAAAAAAATCGTGATAACCACCTCTAATGAAGACCTTTGACAAAAAAAAACAACACACTTAGTTAGAGTGAATCGCTGGTCCAACGGGTTGAAGAAACTTCGTATAAAATCTGTTACTTTGCAAACTGGGTTTGATTTCAGCAAAATCATTAAGTGATATTTTGAATATGGTCAGAATTATTGAAATTGCTTTGTGTTGGGAAACATGAACAAATATAGAGAATTGCTTTGTATTTAATAAGCATTGTGTCCAAGGGAAGAAAGTAACTTCCTTCAGGGAACTAAAGAAAAATCAATTACCAATATTTCTTAGCTATTGAGTGCCTTTAAAAATATGTTCTGTGAAGAACTTTCTTTCGAATTCTGGGAGTTTGATTTTGGTATATTTATGTTGTATTATTAATTCAAAATTTGTCAACTTTGGGCTGTCTAACAGTAAATAAATAAGCATCCCTTACAAATTTGCTCAAGTCTTTTGCGACTGAACTTGAAATGGTTAAGTTTCCATTTTGCCGCCCCTCCCCCGCGCCTTACATAAATTGGAAACTTAAGCTTTATTATATTGCCAATCTTTTAATCTGCCCCGAAAATCCATTAGCTACAATGGTCAGCTCGTCATTCATGCATTCATTCATTCAGTCAGTCATTCATTCGTTCGTTCGTTCATCCATTTTGTCGCAAGCTGCTAACAATCTCAAGAAACCTAACAACCTGCCAAAGCAGCAATCAATGTCTACTCAGTTGCCTGTCTATCAGCTGCCCACGCACCACCCCAGCGGCAACCTCAAGCCAACTCTCATTCATTCTCTATTCAAGCGTTATTATGGTAGCAGTTATTCCTTCAACTTGTTTTCTCATTTTTGCTATTTCTGATACGCGCTTTTTGCTTTCAATTCTTTTGTGCGTGGGTGTATTTGTGTGTCACTAGGATACCATCCAGTAGTCTGGGGTTGTCTTGGAGTTTTTCAATTTGATATGCTCGACCGATTTTCGCTCATTTAAAACGCGCCAGCCCATGTTTCTGTTGTTGTTGTTGTCATTGTGTTTGCTCGCGTTGCGCTTGTCGTCGCCAATTTATCGCATTTTTACTTTGATTTTGCGTTAATTTTTGGACAGCTTCTGGACGCTAGAGGGAAGCGCCGGATGACAGGACATTGTCCAAGGATCTGCTCTCTCTCTGTTGTGTGTTTAATGCTAAATGGTGTGTTGATTTGGTTTTTTATTTGTAGCTGGCTGACTGGATGGCTGGGCCACTCAAGTGTTAAGGCACATAATCAGTGTCAAGATGGTGACAATGATATGTAATCAATTTTTTGAGATTGATTCTGAAGGATAAGAAGTGGCTATGCAAATGACCTGCTTTTGAAGTTTATCAAAAAAAAAAACGGAAGGGACCGAATGTTGTTCTATATTTTAAGCTGATTGGCTTTTTTACTATTCATTATTGGTTAAAATGTGTTATGAATCGATACCGAACCTCATTGTGATAATTTTCTAGATGAGTTTATTATAAAGCGGCCTTAAAATAGATTTGAAAATGTTTAAGAAGTTGTTAAAAAACGATTTTGAATAATAGTCAGCCCTAAAATGTTTTTCATCCAGAGCTGTATTGTAACTACTACTTCTCATACTTTCAAGATATTGGAAAAACAATTCTTTAATATTTCTAATAAAAACCTGAAATTACGATTATTTAGAAAAAATTAAAACGCTAGAATTGCCTGTTACAGCCCCCTAATGGGGTAAAACCGAGTTTCTCTCAATCTCTTCTTTTTACAATTTCTTTTACAATTACTTTAACAATTACTTTAACAATTTCTTTTACAATTACTTTAACAATTACTTTTACAAGTACTTTCAAATTACTTCAACAATTACTTTTACAATTATTTTAACGATGATGTGATGAAGTGATGAAGTCATCACTTACTTTTACAATTACTTTTACTTGGAAAAGTGATCCATCAAATAAAACTCATTGAGCCCGAGTTAGGATTATAAGAGGAACGTTAGCAATCTCTTCTTAAAGCCGAAACGGATAACGTTTATGTAATCGGAAATCGCTTGACCTGTTACATATATTAAACCGTTATGTGACCGATATTCCATAACAATAAAAAAATCATATGCATTTGCCTAAATTTTGTTGATAATTTGTCTATATAACTATTACCTAAGATTTTGCAGGACTTAAAACTAATGCTATGGACCCACCCGCAAATACTCTGCTCTAAAATATCGGATAAATTCCCTATTTAGGCCTACTTTCGCACATTTTCTTTAAAATTTTGACAAATTATTTGCCTGTGTGAACTTAGCTTAAATATAGTTTAATTAAAAGATGCATATGATTGACATAGACAAAAACTATGCTGTGAAATCTGTAACGCAAGGGAGTAGATGGAAAATGTAATTGAAATTGGATTTTAAGTACCAAATAAATAACCTGAATTTTGTGAGATGAGCCCAGGATGGACCAGTCATTTTCAGAAGGCGCTTCATTAAGGGATATAAAGTTTAGATTGGTTACCAAATGGTATAGATATATCAAACATCAAGTTTATATGAATTGTCGGGCTATTTACAGACTTCACATGTCCAATTAATTAAGTAATTGTAAAAGTAATTAAATTTTAGAATATCAACTGAATAATCGTTATTGCAAGCTACAATTACGATTGCACTAGGCAACAAAATTTAAATTTTTTTCCTGTTAATAGCAGGAATACTAACTCGGACTCAAAATTTTTCAAGTAAAGGTAATTGTAAAAGTAATTGTTAAATGTGATTGTAACAGTTATTGTAGTATTTACTAAAGTAATTGTAAAAGTAATTAAATTTTATAATATTCGCTGAATAATCGTTATGACAAGCTACAATTACGTTTACACTAGGCAACAAAATTTATTTTCTTTTATTAACATGAAGTATCGTCATACGAGGTTTTTATTTTAAAAACTAAAATAATTGTAAAATAATTAAATTTTAGAAGTATTAAAAAAAAAATAAATATTTAAATTCACTGAATAATCGTCATTCAAAGCTACAATTACGATTACACTAGGCAACAAAATTAAATTTGTTTGCTGTTAATAGCAGGGGTGGTGGTGATTTAAGATGATTTTTTAAAAAAAATTAATTATCTGCTTAATTGTACAATATGTAGCTTTGATCTCAGCGTCGTGGATATAACACAGGGCAACAAAGCCTTTTAATAGTTTCTATATCAATTTGGAGTAAGAATCTGGTTGTTTTTGTGTTTTTGGCTTAAGTAGACTGTAGCTTCGCCAACTAAACACGTAAAAAAATAATTTGCATAATTTGAACGAAATCGAAAGCGGTTTATGCTCAGCGGGAACTTTTGTTAATCGCTTCCGCAACAATTGGCAAATTCTTTATGAGCCCATTACAGTTTCTTGTAGTTTAGACCTACTTGTGTACCTGTTGCCAGCCATAAAACTATAAATTTCCGATCCTTGTTTGCGGTTTGTATTTAGACGGCATGTCACCTGCCGCCTGCCCTCCAACTTCCGCCAAAACACTTTCAATTTCTTTGGCTTTGGCGCTTAAATGGGTTTTCTCTAACCGGTTAAAAGGAAGCAGAAAAACGCCCTGAAGCCAAATGCCAGCAACAGCAAAAGAAAACCGCGCCACCTCAATACGCCACCTTCGACCCCTCGATACTCTGGCAACCCCCCCTCATTCACCCCACCCTCTTACGCACCCACGACAATGGGTGGAGACCAAGACCAAGCGCCCCGTTAATTAGATTTTGCGGTTTTTGTGTTGTGCAAACTTCAAAAGCAAAATCAACACGCCCGCTGAAGCCGCCCAACCCAATCTTGGTGGCTGCCAAAACGCCAAAATGTATGCTTTAACATTTTTTGATACAGCATAAAATTGGAATTGAAATGGCCTGATAAGGAGGAGGGGGGGAGCTGTAGGTTCTGGTAGCTGCGGGTCGCTAAACAAAATCGATAAATAAAACTTTTTTTTTACAAAGCGGCAGCAACACTTTCACGCACTTTTGGTTCCATCTTGCCATCTCACAAGCTGGCATTGAAAAGCCGCCCGAAAGTATGCAACAACAAGTTTTTTACGCAATTAGTGTACAATTTCTTAATTTATACGCTGTCGCCAATTTATCAACACAAGGCGCAAAGGGCAGAGCAGGGGCAAACTGTGTGGGTCCAGAGAGAAGTGAAATATTATTATGAGTACGTGTTTGGGTGGTCCTCTTCATTCCGGGTTCCGCCCTTAAGTCAGAGTCAGAGTTGAGCTGGTTGTGGTTGAGACTAGTGTAGCCCCCGAAGGGCTGAAAGGGTTGTTTTCTCACACCCCCTTTTGGCATGAGCTTAACATATGCTATTTTGGCATAGTTTTTTTTTTTTTTTGTTTTGTTTGTAGAAGGAGACGAAATGTTGCTGGGTAAAATATGAAATACTATTTATAACTTTATCAGCGGTAGATAGATAGAATAGAGAATACAGTGAAAAAAATTTATTGAGCAAAATTGTTTAACGGATTTCAAATTGTAGTAGGCTTTGCTTTGAACTTTTTTGCTTTAACAGTTTCAGTTATCAGTTAATATCAGTTCACTTTCAGCTCTCGTAGAGCTAAGTTGGTTTTTATATTTTTTTTTTGTCAAATTCCTTTCTTTATATTTTTTAATGTTCAATTTCAGATTAAGCTATTTTGAGCCCAAGGCTTACCTGTTTTTTTCCTTTTTTTAATTTTTTCTTAGGGATTCTTTCGTGTGGACCGAAGTGACCGATGGATTTTTGGCATATTGCTAATTTATTAATTAATTTTTTAGTTTTTATAACATTTTTAAGTAATTTAAGAACAAGCAATTTTCTTCTTAGCCATATCATATAAGACTGTACGACTTTTACAAATTGTTTCAAGTCTTTTATAATTGAAATCAAATGTATTATCTCAAAATTATTTTTTTTTTTTCAAGGAAGATATACAAATATTTATTTTACATTTACAACATTTGAGCATAAAAGGGATATAGTTGTGAAGGGTCAACGTTTGCTTACAAAATAAAAAAAATCGATTGAATCAGTTTTAAATCTTGATGATTTAAAGCTCAATTGAATTAATCAAAAAGCAGGATCAACACTAAAAAGTTATTTTATTAAGACCATATTTTCTGACTGATCGGTTCTAGGAGCAGCACTACAATATAGTCATTTGATTTTGAGCAAAATGCTTAAAATCATTTAATATTCATAATGTGCTGTCTACCTAAGATCCATTTTCCAACCAGATTTTTCCTATATCATGCTTAACTATAGTCACCCGATTTGAACCAAATTTTTATAATCAGTTTAAAATCATTTGATATGGATAATTGAATAGTTAAAGAACTCTAACATTGAAAACAAAAAAGTTATTCTTACTTCAATTCATTCTCTAAAAGATCGGTTCTATGTTAGTTATTAGATATACACTGGTCGACACAATTATTTAGACAAACAATTTTTCATAATATCTTTGAAACAAAAAATCTGAAAATGTTGAAATTTTTATGGCAAACTAGTACAGAAGAGAGCTTTCAATAAAGCATAAGAAGTTCACAATTGGATGCTTGCATAGGAAAATTAAAATAAAAATGTACAATTTGGTTTGGCATAATTATTTTGACAAGATTTGAAAATTGATTTATTCTCCAAATAGGAGCTCCAATGCTAAATGAGTTATTGCTTCTAAATGCATTTTTCACGCTGAATCTGGTTTCAGAGATCCTATATCTTTAATGGTTTAGTTGCAAATTGAACCTTAAAATGCCAAAAATGGCTAATTTGGCCATTTTCACCAAGCCCTAAGTTGTAGATTATCGATTATTTTGTATTTCGAATTTTTACATGTCTTAGTGCTTACCAGTATCTTCATAATCCAGTTAATACATAAATCATTTTATAAGTTATAAGTTCGTAATCGATCTGCACAATATGGCTGATTTATATGCAAATTAATGAAAAAGTTTGAAAATTCTGATTTATCGACTTGTTTATTAAGAAAAACACATAACTTTAGAAAAACACACGTAAATAAATATATATTTCTGAATTTTGGGGCGCTCCCGTCCATTTTTTAATTTCACTAGAGCGCTAGGGTATTTTTCAAATCGAAATTTACTCAATATTTGTGGCCGATAAATCAGGTTTCGTGATACCTTATTTACTTAGAATATAAAGCTTTTCTATTCTATGACGTAGGCCAATGGGGAAAATGGCCAAATTAGCCATTTTTGGCATTTTAAGGTTCAATTTGCAGCTAAACCTTTAAAGATATAGGATCTCTGAAACCAGATTCGGATTCAGCGTGAAAAATGCATTTAGAAGCAATAACTCATTTAGCATTGTAGCTCCTGTTTGGAGAATAAATCAATTTTCAAATCTTGTCAAAATAATTATGCCAAACCAAATTGTACATTTTTATTTTAATTTTCCTATGCAAGCATCCAATTGTGAACTTCTTATGCTTTATTGAAAGCTCTCTTCTGTACTAGTCTGCCATAAAAATTTCAACATTTTTAGATTTTTTGTTTCAAAGATATTATGAAAAATTTTTTGTCAAAATAATTGTGCCGACCAGTGTATTTCCGATCTTAATTAAATTTGGGAGAACTGTTTAAAAACATATAATATTCATAATTCCTGAGTTTAGTAATGTTTTAATGAAACGCAAAAAAATGTTTTCCTACTAAGACCTATTTACAGACCATTCGGTCCAACGTTAGATATAGGATATTCTCATCCGATTTAAAGCAAATTTGAAAGAAGTGTTTGAAGGCATATAATATTTATAAAAACCGAGTTTAAGAAAGCTATAATTGGAAACAAAAATATGTTTCTTATGTAAGACGCATTTTCCGACCAATCGATCCTATATATAAGAAATAGTTAGCCAAATAAAACACAAAAAAGTTCTTCTTACTAAAACCTATTTTCAGACCAATAGGTCCCACCTTAGATATGGGATATTCTCATCCAATTTAAACCGAATTTGGTAGAACTGTTTGAAGGCATGTAATATTCATAAAAGCTGAGTGTATGAACGACATTGTTGAGAACAAAAAGTAAGTAAGACGCAATTTCTGACCGATCGATCCCATATATAAGATAAAGACAGCCAATTTGGACCAAGTTTTTCTAAACTGTTTCAAATCATATCATAGTCATGATTACAAAAAAAGTTATTCTTACTAAGGCCAATTTTCCGCCCGACCGATCATACGTTATACATGGGACATTCCTATCCGATCTTAACCAAATTCGATAGAATTGTTTAAAGGCATAAAATATTTATAAAAATTAAGTTCAAGAACTATTATTACTATTTTATTATTACTATTATATTATTACTATTATATTATTACTATAATATTATTACTATTATATCTATTATTGAAAAATATTAATCTTAAGTAAGTCGCATTTTCCGACGGATCGATTCTATATATAAAATATAGTCAGCCAATTTGCAGCAAATTTTTCTGAACAGTTTCAAATCATATAATATTCATAATTCCTGAGTTTAGGAAAGCTATCATAAGACACAAAAAAAGATTTTCTTACTAAGACTTTTTTTTACCGACCAATCAATCCTACATTATATATAGGATATTCTAATCCGATCTTAACCAAATTTGATAGAGCTGTTTGTAGGCATGTAATATTTATAAAAGCTGCTTTTAAGAAAGCCATTATTGAAAACAAAAATATTTATCTTAAGTAAGACACATTTTCCGACCGATCGATTCTATATATAAGATAAAGTTTCCAATTTGGAACAAGATTTTCTGAACTGTTCAAATCATATCATTTTCATAATTCCTGAGGTAAGGAACGCCATCATAAAACACAAAAAAAAAGATTTTCTTACTAAGACCTTTTTTCCGACCAATCGATCCTACATTATAAATAGGATATTCTAATCCGATCTTAACCAAATTTAATAGATCTTTTTGAAGGCAAATAATATTAATAAAAGCCAAGTTTAAGAAAGCTATAATTGGAAACAAAAATATGTTTTTTATGTAAGACGCATTTTCCGACCAATCGATCCTATATATAAGAAATAGTTAGCCAAATAAAACACAAAAAAGTTCTTCTTACTAAAACCTATTTTCAGACCAATAGGTCCCACCTTAGATATGGGATATTCTCATCCGATTTAAACCGAATTTGTTAGAACTGTTTGAAGGCATATAATATTTATCTTTAGTAAGTCGCATTTTCCGACGGATCGATTCTATATATAAAATATAGTAAGCCAATTTTCAGCAAATTTTCTGAACCGTTTCAAATCGTATAATATTCATAATTTCTGAGTTTGGGAAAGCTATCATAAGACACAAAAAACGATTTTCTTACTAAGACCTTTTTTCCGACCAATTGATCCTACATTATATATAGGATATTCTAATCCGATCTTAACCAAATTTAATTGAACTGTTTGAAGGCATATAATAATTATAAAAGCTGAGTTATTTAGAACGTCATTATTGAAAACGAAAATATGTATCTTAAGTAAGACCCATTTTCCGACAGATCGATCCTCTAAATAAGATATAGTCAGCTAAATTAGACCAAGTTTTTTTGAACTGTTTCAAATCAAAAAATATTCATTATTCCCGAGTTTAGGAATGCTTTCATGAAACACAAGAAAAAATGTTCTTGCTAAGACCTATTTCCGACCTATCGGTCCTATGATATATATAGAATATTCGTATCCAATCTTTATCAAATTTGATAGAACTGTTTGAAGGCATAAAATATTTAAAAAAGCTGAGTTTAAGAACGCTATTATTGAAAACAAATGTATTTATCTTAAGAAAGACTCATTTTCCGACCGATCGGTCCTATATATGGGATATAGTCGGGCAATTTGGAGCAAATTTTTCTGATCTATTTTAAATCAAATCAGATTCACAATCCCTGAGTTTAGGAACGCTTTCATGAAACACGAAAAATTTTTTCCTACTAAGACCTATGGCAGCTATAGAATATAGTCATCCGATTTGAACCAAACTGTGTGACAGCAAAGTTAAATAGCGCGATTCCGACATATTACCAGCAAGCACAAAAAAGGAAGACTGTGAAAATGCTTTAAAGCTGAGGGACTTGTTAAAGTAGAAACAGACGGACGGACAAAGCTCAATGGACTTAGCTCGTCTTCCGGAATGAATATTTCAATGCGTTACAAAACTTGTGGGAAAAATTAATTTACACTTTGCAAGTGTGAAAAATTCGATGGGCAGCACTTCCCACAGCTCGAGTGGTACCACATGCAAGAGATGTCAGTTTTCTAACTAGTCGTTTAGGTAATAGTAAGAAAGAGCTCACTTATAGGCTTTCTCGCAGTGTACCTTTTATCAGCACAAGATAGTTGATGTATACGCCAAAGCCCGGAACTATGTATGCATGTATGTATGTATGTACGAGTATATGCAAAATGCTTATCAAAGCATTGGGATTGGTTTTGGGATTGGGCTGCTGTGGCTGTTAATTAAGTTATGATGGCAAACCACAAACATTGCGATGGCTTTTGAGGATGGGGCTCCCTGAGATACAAGGAACTGACGTAGGCCGTCAGTTTATGAAATTTTCATTAATTTTCGACCACAAGAGAGTTTTGCTCTCAACGGATTCTGCTGATGCCAAAGCCGATGCTGATGCCGATGCTGATGCTGATGATGTGTGGCCCACAGCCTGATGGGAGACCCCTCCGGCTGACAGCGGCGACGGGCCAGAAAACTTGACGACACAGCAGTTGTAATGAAATTTTGCGACATGTATGACAGCTCTTAGTTTCGGGTTCAGTTTCGGGGTGCAACTTCTGACAGGCATCTCTGGCAGCGGGAAAGTATGCTATGATTTGTCACACGTTAGTTCTGAACTTGTGAACTTCAATCTTCCGCCTGATGGATAATGATAAATGTGGCCAAGTGGCAAAACTTTTCCCCTAATTATATGATAATCAAAATCAGCAGGAACATCGATTGTCATTTTGGGGATTTTAATTAGGTCTCAGCTCTCTCGCCTGTGCATTGTTAAGTAGGCTACATATAAATAATATGCGTAATCATCATAACAATGCCCCTTCCCCGAGGAGGCCAGCAGAGGCTGCCGTCAAGGCTAACACATGATGCCTGCCGTCTTTCCTTCTATTTTGACTTTAGCACTGGGCATATAATTTAGATTTATCGCTTGATTTTCGCATAAATATCGACCATGTCAGAGGTGGATTGGGAAGGGGTGGGGGAGGGGAGGGAGTGAGGTCGCCTTTTACTTTTGTGTGCTCGCTGATGCATAAAAGCAATGGCTTTGAGTGCCCGACTCTCGGCCTAACGACTTGTTGTAGGTATGTGAATATGTATATTCGTTCATCTATATATATATTTTAGAAGATGTAAAATCCAAAACGACATTGAGCAGTGCGAATTGCGTGAGAGGAACTGGGAGGCTGGGAAGTGCCTTGTCAGATAATGTTGAAGTGCATAAAGCGCCAAAGTAAATGGCCAAAAAATCATTGATGATTTTGCGTTTTTATTGATTTTATTGATGCTTAAAGAAAATTTCATAAAGTAAAGTGAAGATTATGTACGCATTACCGTTTCATAACCGTTTCGTTAAATGCGTTAAATCCAGTAAGGAACTAGGTCAGGTAACATTTTAAAAGCAGAAGATTCTTTATATGTATTAATGCTTGATGCTCTTTCATATGCTTTGTTTGTGCACCCCTGATATAAATATTAAGCTTTGAAGTTATGGAGCAGAAAATCGCTAGGGTTGAATCAAAGTTACCCTTGACTTTCGTACTAATTTGACATAACCATGAGATTCTAGTCATAGCTCACCTAATCATTGATTCATTAAATTACAGCCATGATCCAAATCATCGGTGTGCCATCTGTCAGCGGAAGTCTCTAGTGTAGAAATAGACACGCGACATAATGGGTAATTGTCGTATTTTTCAAAAGATTGCAGATTCTTGACTACAGAAGTTTGCTGATGCGATGATGTAACTTGAAGCCAAGTAAGCTTTAAATTTAAAGCCCACAACAATTTCGCATTTCACTTACCTAATCAAAAAATGTAAACCAAGTATATGCCTACGTCTTTAAAAAGGTGGAGAACGAAATGACCCTTATCAGAAGTAATTAAATTGGAAATATCATCAATTCTAATAAGTATAAAAGAGGAAGCCCGCCTTAGTGACTTAGTTATCAACATATTGGAGAACTTTGAACGACCATCAACTGTTTTGGAGGTTGATAGCTGTCTAACACTTTACAAAGACATTAAAAAAATCATCGTATTGTAGAATAGCCTTATCAATCGTCATTAACACACATAGATTTCATAACATGCCATTGCAATTATTTACAACTGCAAATGAACATTACAAATTTCTAACTAAGAATCAGCTATCTCTTTCGAGATCTGCAATATTGTTATGAGAAAATATTTGTCGCTTAAGGATACCGAAAATATGAATACTATGAGCAACCGAAATGGTGAATTTGTCACACAAATCTGAAAGCGATATAATCTATCGTGAAATAAAGGCATAAACGAACATTGCGAGCAGAGTCAGTGAAGATTTTTATGCGCTTGAATGGTGGAAAACCAATTTCCTTTTTTTTTATATAAAGCATGTAGAAAAATGTTGGCCTAATCAGAGAAAGCCTTTTCTCACGCCGGAAACCACTTATTAGTAAAATGGTCTTAAAAATTCAAAGATGATATCGAGCTCTCTTAAGTAATACGAAACTTTTAAAACCTATAATCACTCATTAATTTTATTGTATTTGATTACTTATATCTTTTAGATCGCCTCAGTTTTCACTTGATTTAAGCAACCACCGCAGTTTGTACTGTTTGAATCTTAATCAGCTTGGAGTCAATTGGAGCGGAGTAACTCGAATCAGAACAAATTCAGACATCATTTATTTCAACCTGTTGTTCAAAAACTGAGTCAAAGGGTGCTCTACTCTCTTCACTCTCTACAAAGAACCTTACAAAATTCTAAAATATTTTATATATAAGGTGAAGTAAAACGTAATTCATTATTTTCTGAATAGATTAATTTATTACTCTGTAGTTTTTGCTTCATTGATTTACAACAGATGTCGTTGTAAAGATGACAGTTAGTACTAAAAAAACTTCTTTGACAGTTTTGCATTTGATTGATTCAGTTTCGTTTGCGCTAGTGTCAAAAAAATAACCCTTGCTAAGAGAAAAAACTGTTACTGTTTTTGTTCAATAAAGGCAAGTCAGGTGGCTGAAAATTTGAATAGTGTTTATGGTAGTGATAATTGTAATAGCTCGATAATATTGGTTTCGTCGATTCCGTTCCGGTTATTTTGAAACAAAAAACACAAAAAAACGGTTTGGAACCATTTGAATAAGGTCGGAAAAAAACTATAGGATTTCTTTCGATTGGTTTCCTATCATACGTGGGTTGCTATTTCAGTTTCTGACCTAGGTCACTTCTAGCCATTTTAGGGCCAATTGGTCTTTTCCCAAATAAAGTTTGGACTTTTATCGATAAAAGCTACCTACAACTCTTTGATGTGTGACCACTTTTGATATCGATAATTGATTAATCAAAAATTTACCTCGGCAGAAAAATGGAATTAACTCGTGAAAATTTTCGTGCTATCATTTTTCACAACTTTCGACGTGGATTATCACGACAAGAGTGCAACGATGAACTTAAATCTTTGTATGGCGATGAAGCACCATCCTATAGCACTGTGAAAAATTGGTTTAATGAATTCAATCGCGGGCGACGCTCGCTCGAAGACGAAGATCCGTGACATTGATGCCGTGCGTGAACTGATAATGCAAGATCGTCATGTAACATACCGTGAGATAGAGGCATCCTTGGGCATTTCTTCCACCAGCATACATTCGATATTGCGTGAACACCTGGGCGTAAAAAAGGTTTGTTCTCGTTGGATCCCGCACAATTTGACAATCGCTCAAAAAAAGGCTCGTGTGGATTGGTGCAAAGAAATTTTGAAAAAATATAATCGCGGTGTTTCAAAAGACGTTTATAAGATTGTCACAGGTGACGAATCATGGATCTATGCTTATGAGCCCGAAACAAAACAGCAAACGACCGTGTGGGTCTTCGAAGACGAGCCAAATCCAACGAAAGTCGTTCGTGAAAGAAGCACTTCGAAGCAAATGGTCGCCTGTTTCTTCGGTAAAACTGGTCATGTGGCGACTGTTCCGCTTGAGCAACGTAGGAGGGTCAATTCTGAGTGGTACACCACAATTTGTTTGCCTGAAGTCTTTGGAGAAATTCGAAAAACGAACAAGAGAAGACAGATCATTGTGCACCATGACAATGCGAGCTCTCACACATCAGCTCACTCCAGCGCCTTTTTGACTGCCTAAAACGTCGAATTGAAGGGTCATCCGCCGTACAGCCCTGACCTGGCACCCAATGTCTTCTTTTTATTCCCGCACATCAAGGGAAAAATGCGTGGTCAACGATTTTCGTCGCCAGAAGATGCTGTTGAAGAGTTCGAAAACCATGTTTTGGAGGTGTCTCAATCGGAGTGGAAAAAGGGATTCGACAATTGGTTTGAGCGCATGCAAAAGGGTATAAATCTTGCTGGAGATAAAAAACAAATCATGATCATAAATATTCGCGTTTATTATTAGGCCAGAAATATATATAGCAACCTACGTATAAAAGGCAAGATTGTGACTTAATGGGCTGCTAAAAAAGCTTAAACTTAGTGTCCGACTTTTATTATCTTCTTAAATTCGCATTGCTTCATCTCTTTAATATTAATTGCATTTCACTTTTCTAACTTGCCTGCCTGAGCAATCGACAGCTGTGTCAACGTTAAGCATCATTTAAAGCACTTTTTTTGTTGTTGTTGTGCCGTTGTCAATCATGTTTAACATATTGCATCCTAACCCACACCCCCCGCTCAAACTTTCGCTCAGATTGACAGACCTCGGTGTTAGTGTCATCATAATCATTTTGTCATTAATATGTCTGACTGGTCACACAACAACGTGATGTTGTTGTTGCTCCTCTTTCTTCATCTGCTTCGCATAATCTGCGGTTTGCTTTTTGTTGTGTTCATTTTGTTCTCTCTCTCTCTGCCACAGCCAATCCATTGAATTATATGGATTTTTACTTGAATAAAATATATATATTTTGTATATATACATTTCCTTGTCTTGTTTTGTTTTGCTTCTACCGAACATTTTTGTACTGAGATTGACTCCCTCCACGCGGCTAACCCCTATTTTGACTGGGGAGGGGGGGTGGAGGGAGTCAAATCATCTGGGCGGCACCCGAAAAGCATCCAAACATTCACATTTCATTTTGCCTTTTGCCTTTCCGTCTGCTTTACAAAGTATGTGCCATAGGACCCTATCACACACACACACACACATACACAGACAGGCATACACGTACACATACATATATTATATATATACTGAACCCAAAAGTACTCCTCTAGGCCCTTATATAAGTACGTGCCCTCGTCTCTGTCTGTGTCTGTGTTGTGCTATCTTCTCCATGCATTTTGACATACTTATGTCGTTTCATGTTTTTGCTGATTTTGCACAAAGCAAAAATGGGCAAAGAAAAAAAAAACACAAAAAGAGCCGTTCACGTTTTTCCTTTTATTTGTTTTTTGCTTTTTATTAAGATTTTCTCTTTTCAAAAAAGCCGCTCTTACTTTTGGAAAAAAACAAACAAAAATACTGGAAAGTGCGCATGTGTTGTAGTCATGACGTTGAATTCGCCGCTGGCAAATCAAGGCGAATTCAGAATTTGAAGGGGACAAAAGGCACAAATTTTCGAATGGAGCATTGAAGGGTAACTTATGGATAACCCTGGTCGACACCAAAATGTTTTTTAGGCCACTGAGTACAAAAATGTACACTTAAAATTTTTCTATAGTGTCGTTCTCCAGATATCGGCGGATATACGTCTTTTGGAATTTTTCAAAAGATAAGTTCACATAAACTTTTAAAACATCTGAACCAATAATCCAATTAATGTTTTCTTTCCTTCAAATTATAGATATAAGAAACATTCTTCGTACATTATAATTTGATTGGATATATAGTTACGTCTGTACAGTAGAAATACCGCAAAAACAATTTAATTTTCATCAAAAAATAGAAAAAAAATTCAATTTTAAACTGATAATTTTAAATCATTGAAATACCCATACTATAAAAATAATCAATTTAGTTGTGATATTCGTCATTTGAACATTTGAACAACAACAGAATCATTAAAAATCATTTTTATATCCACTGACGCTTTTATGCATTATTTGGTATTTCTCTATAAAGAAAAACAACAGTAATTTGCCATTATTTTAGATCGATCCTTGGATCACAGCTTTTTAGATCGTTCAATAAACTTACAGCTTTTTTCGATAAATTTGAGCAAATCAGTTAAAATTAAAATTAAAAAATTAAAACCAAAAAAACCGATCCGTTTCTAAGGAGTTCGGTTTTAGTTTGCAGCCTTGGATAATATGATTATTTAGCAGATCTGTTTTTAGTAACTAATTGCTTATTGAGGGCCATGTATCACGTTCTGAAAGCAGCTCTGCAATTGTATGGTCCATCGATAAAACTTTAGCAAAATGTAAGTCTTTAAACATTTTTTCTTTGATAGGACCTACAAAAATGCAAGCCAATTATCGATTTATCGATTTTACAAGTAAGAGTTATCGAAATAGCACGTCATTTCAACTAAATACACGAAAATTACAAGAAATTTCATATTTTGGCAAAACGTATATTTTTGGAAAATTTCTTATAGCATCCACGTTTTGCATCCAATAATTCCATGGTAAGTTTCAAAATATTTTAAATAGAATATATATATATATAATACCCTTAAAAGAATTAAAAAATTATATAAATATTTTTGCATCATAACGAATTTCGCATATTAAAGTTGAAATTTTTTTTTTTTTTGTTGAAAATGAAATTAATTTTGCGGTATTTTAACTGTACAGACTTAACTATAGGTGCAATAAAACTATACTGCAAGATGAATATTTGCGGACATTTATTTTATCTTTAATTTAAAGGAAAGATAACGTAATTCCGATGATTGGTTTAGATGTTATGACAACTTATGTGGACCTATCTTTTCAAAAATACCCAAAAATATATATTCGCCGATATCTAGAGAACGACACGATAGCAAAATTGTAAGCGTACATTTTTAAACTCAGCGTTGCAAAATACTTCAGAAAAAATGATCCAATCGAAATGGGCAGAAACTTCATCAAAATTTGTCGACCAGTGTAATTGAATAGACAAAAATAAGATGAATTTGAATTTTATACATTTTTGAAAAATTATTGCCTATATGTTTTAATGGCCATAAAGTACAGGGTTGCCCATATTCGACGGACCCATGTTTTTTTAAAAAAAAATCAAAGAAAAAAATAAAAATTTGGCGGTTGGCAATCTTAATCATTTAATTTGTTCCAAGTAGATTTGTTTACATCAATTTTTAAAATGATATCTCTCAAATGGCCGCTCTGGCGTTGATGGCGTATTGTGCCCTTTTTGCATCATTTTCCATCGTTTTCGCCAACATTTCGGCCGGAATAGCGGCTATTTCTTCACGAATGTTGTCCTTGAGCTCTTCTACGGTCCTTGGCTTGTTAACGTAAACCTTTGACTTCAAATATCCCCACAAGAAGAAGTCAGGCGGCGTCAAATCGGGCGAACGCGGTGGCCAGTTCAAATCACCACTTTTCGACATCAAACGGCCCGGAAACAATTTCTTCAGAAAATCGATTGTTATGCGACTTGTGTGCGGTGGAGCGCCGTCTTGTTGAAACCAGAACTGCCTCATACGCTTTCGACGAATAATTGGGATCACAAAATTGGTCATCATGTCGCGATAACGCTCCTGGTTGATGGTAACAGCATGGCCATTTTCATTTTGGAAGAAAAACGGCCCAATGACCGTTTTCGCACTAACGCCGCACCAAACTGTGACTTTTTCGTCATGAAGAGGCACTTCTTGAATCTTCTGAGGATTTTCAGTGGCGTAAATACGGCAATTTTGCTTATTTACGGTCCCATTCAATGTGAAATGGGCTTCATCGGACATGATAATTTTGTTCCAAAATTGCTTGTCATCTTCGGTTATTTCGATGACTCTTTGGGCCCATTCCAATCGACGAGGCTTGTCCGCAGGCAACAATCTTTGCGTCAATTGAATTTTGTACGGAAACAAATGCAAATCAACGCGAATAATCCGTTGTAAAGTGGACCGAGCCATGCCCAACTGCTGAGAACGGCGTTTTTGGGATGTTCTTGGGGACCTCTCAACACTGGCTCGTACGGCAGCGATATTCTCGGCCGATCGCCTTGGTCGACTTTTATTTGGCCTCTTCGGATTAGAAAGAGCCTCACCAGTCGAAAATTTTTCGTATAAACGCTTAATGGTGTTCTTAGAAGGCGCACTTTTCACATTTTTTAATTTTTTAAAAGCACGTTGAGTTTTCACAATTGACTTGTTCTGTTGAATGTAAATTTCAACTATTTCAGAGCGCTCGCGTGGCGTGTATTGTTCCATGGTAAAAATCTGCTTGGACTGACGCTTCAAACGCGGTATGTCATTAAGCGAACTGACATCTCTGTCAAAAGTTATGGCGTTGCCAGATGGGTCCGTCGAATATGGGCAACCCTGTACAGTATCAAAAAACAATAGAATTGTTTTAATAATTCCAAATTTCTAACTAAAGTATTAAAAAAAAGAAGATATTTATATGGGTCAGCTCCGGGGCTGATTTCGTTTTGCTTTCTAGTGTGGCCGTAATCTTCGAAGAAAATTATGCTGTCAAACTTGATGCCTGCTGTGTAAAGCTGCAACCATTCTGAAACTACATGCTCTGCTATTTTACAATTATTTAAGAGGCTGACAAATATTGGGTTTACACTTAATTTCGGCGTTTTGTGATTTATAACCTTTGTTTACTTCAGCGCCAATTGTCAATCAGCTATTCACGAAATCAAAATCAAATCAGTGCGCAAAAAAGGTCGTTCCGCCAACTGATTTTGATTTGCTTTCACGAAATCAAAATCAAAAGCAAATCACTTTCAGGAATCCCTCTAATATATATTTTTGAAATGAAAATTTTTATTAATTAAATTTAGAAATATTATTTAGTACTTAAGAAAGTTTTGTTTTAATATATAGAAAAATTAAGGCCAAATAAAAGCTCTTGCAGACTTTCGTTTCCAACTGGTTTAAAGCTGATACACCCCTTTGAGTATTCAAATCTATCCACATCGCTTAAGATCTATATTTTTTGAGGGAATACGGCAGATTTTTGGGCTGATTATATCAAACCATAAATCAGAATAATTCTTCTGCTTTTTTGAAAGATTTGACAATAAAATTTTACACAAAACTTACAATTTAATTAAGTTTAAGTGATTTTTAAATGCATTTTTTTTATATCTTGAAACTATTTAAATTTTGAAATATTAAAAAAAACATATACTTGTCCCGGTACGTTCCGATATACCGAAATAAAAATCTGATCGGAGTTGAAAACTGAAATAAACTAAAAACCGAGGTTTAACCTTTTACCAAAATAAGTACCTGAACCGGTATTGGTTTTTTTTTTCAGATAAATGGAATTTAACCTGGCACATTTTCGTGCGATTATTGTCAGCAATTTTCGACGCGGATTATTTTGAATTTTCTCATAGTCGCTATTCGCTCATCGAAGAATTCCGTGAAGGTCGTCCAAAAAATCAAAGCTGTGCGCGAATAATTGTGCAAGATCGACACCGTGAGATTGAGGCATCCTTGAGCATTAGTATGTCGAGCTTCCATCCGAATTTATATAATCAACGAGAAGGCAAAGCAAACTTCGACTGTGCCGAAGTTTTAATACACTTGAAAAACTTTACTACAATTGATTTAACCGGTAAAATATACATAGGATATCGATATCAGATAATTAAAATTTTTAGATCATTGACAATAAAAATTTGATACCATAAAAAAAACTTTTCTTATTAAAACACATTTTTCGACCGATCGGTCTTATGGCAGCTATATGCTATAGTCATCCGATTTTGATAAAATCTTCCAGAATTATGTTGACGCATATAAAACTAATATATACCAAGATTGGTGAAGCTACAATGGAAAATAAAAAAGTTTTTCTCACTAAGACATATTTTCCGACCGATCGTTCCTATGGCAGCTATAAGATATAGTCATCCGATCCGGCCGGTTCCGACATATTAGTTGCGTGCAGTAAAAATAAGACTCTGCGAAAAATTTCAGCTCGATAGCTTTAAAACTGAGAGACTAGTTCGCGTAGAAACAGACAGACAGACAGACGGACAGACGGACAGACAGACGGACGGACGGACAAGCGGAAATAAACTCGGCTCGTCGTCCTGATCAAGAATATATATAGTTTATAGGGTCGGAAATGAATATTTCTATGCGTTACAAACTTCTGGGCAAAATTAATGTACACTTTTCAAGTGTATAAAAAGCTGTGTTTGCATTGTATCCCACACATCTTAAAATCGGCCAATAAGAGGTTCGTGTTGATTGGTGTAAGATAATGGTTTAAAAAAAACGATCGCGTAGCTTCAAAAGCTGTGTAAAACATATACATAGGTGACGAATTATGGAGTAATGTTTATGAGCAGAAAACTTAACAACAATCGACTGAACCTTAACCATTGGTAAATGTTGGTTTGAACCTGCGAAACGGACCTCCAAAAAATGTTTGGGTTTGGAGACCTTATTCAAAATGAATGTTTCGAAGTTGTCTTCTTCGGTGTGGCTTAGTTCCATTAGCTTTATTAATCAATCTCACGCTTTCAATATTATCACATGTCAGGAAATCCTTTTTAATAATTCACTTTTAACTTTGCTTAAAATATATATTATTTACCCAAATCTCAACTGATGACAGTAATTAACATATATAAAGAATCTATCGCATAGACTTAACCTTTTGATTTATGGCCATCAGATAACTCCTGCGAATTTACCTGCTCAATTCACAAAATATATTTTTGCCCCTTACTTCCAATTATTTCCCCTAAGCTATGGCTATAACTTGGCCCTTTTTACCCCCTTACAAAAATTCCCTTTCGTTTGGGTAGCAACAATTTCCCCAACTTTGCACCCCTATTGGAAAAACCCTTCATTCTGTGCCTTCCCCTTCGTTATTTTGGCCATATTTTTGACTTTGTGCAAAGTCCAAATACCGCAACTGTCCGGTGTTGGTGTTGTTGCTTATCAGCAGCCAAATAAAACAATATCATTTGGTAAAATGGGTAAATCATTCATAAATATTTCACATGGCATACAATTACACGCAACAACGCTTTCGCTCAGTGGCGAGTTGTTCGAGTTGTGAGTGCGTTTTTCTATTAATAGAAACAAATTCTTTTTTGTTTGTTTACAGCCATGATTGGCATTGAATGAGAGACAGAGCAGGGTACAGACCGGGAACGTGCCGCATTGCGTGGCAGATACAAAACAGAGGCCAGGCACAGCAGCTAATTATTCTAATCACCCAGCAAAGCAGGCAGTCAGAGGCAGAGTCAGAGGCTGGCAGGCAGTCAGCCGGCCTGCCAGGCAAAAGCAATTGAACTGCTGTTGACCCCAGCTGCAGTTGGAAACCAAACACATATGGTTTGCGGTTGCGGATACCAACAACAAAAAAAAAAAAGAAGTTCGAGTATTCTAGCAAATAGCACACAAATCACAACAACGTCAAATAAATTGCCAGTATTTTGTATAACAAAGTTGTGTCTGTCATTTTTGAAGTTTTTGAAGTTTCTAATGTTGTTGGCAGGTAGCCCAACAGCAGCTAACCGAAACATGAAATGAGCCATGAGATTGCGGGTGTTAAAGTATAATTTTGTATGTGAAATGGAAATAGTTTTAGGGGGGAAAAGCATCAACAGTCGCACCGAGAGATAATTAATTTTGAATACATTTTGTGGGTCAAAGATTTTTGATTTTCACATTATTGACAGCTCAATGGGTTTTTAATGATTTTGTGAATGATCTGAGTAAGGTGGGTAATTAAAAGAGGATGGGAAATTATGAAATAGAACAGGTCGATTCTGTGTGTTTAGAACTTTCGATCGAATGTGTCCCAATGAAACGATAAATTGAGATGAAATCGTCTTTTTTTTAAGACGCTAAAACTATCCTTTAAAAACACAACAATAGAATAGAATAGATAATGTGAATTTTAAGCAAGATGTGATCTGATAATCTTAAAGAAGCATTTGAAGAATGAGCCAATTGAATGCACCTAATGCAAAGTAAACGAATGCGAGGACTTAGAACATATGTATGTATGGCATATACATTGCTAAATACTTTGGAAAATCAGGCTGTGAAAAATTGTCCGAAATACATAAGAAGCACGTTAACATACGGAAAAGTTATCATTCCTGAGTTTGTATAAATTATTCCGTCTACAAATTTGTGTCGATCTTAAGTGAATTTGGTCTTTTAAAATAAATGTCGTATTGTAAAAAAAAACATTTTATATTCTTTAAAATTCTTTGAGAATAACTGTAAATAAAGGAACATATTACATATCGTTAGTAAGGGCTTTAACCCCCTACCCCCTATCTTTGACTTTGATGATTTTCTTCTTCTTCTGCTTTGCCATTAACATTGAGTGGGCACCTCTACATGACCGCCAGTTCAGTTCAGGCTTAACAAATTTAAAAATGTACAATTAGAACTGCTAAATGGCATTTTTTACGAAAAAACGACAGTATATTTGGGATTTTAGCATTTTGCTATTAAGTCGGTCAAATAAAACGGAAATGGAACGAAATTGGTGAAAAAAGACCCAAGAATAAGTTCATACAAATTTTCTTAAGGTGATTGATCTGGGATCAAGCTATTCTTCTGAATTAATTCATTGAATTGTGAAAAAGCAAAAATAACTCATTCTATTGTACTAACTCTCCGGAATAAATTTTTTGATACAAGTTCTTAAATTTGAAGCTTTTGCGTGCATTCAACGTATATATACATATATATGTTATTTCTAAAATTTCTATTTCTATCCGTTAAAGTTTAAAAGGAACTAAATTAATTTTTGAAAAGCTAATCGGTGTTCTAGTGTATTTTTTTTACCTTAGGGTAAGCACTTCGTTAGACTTTCGTGGTTTCCTTTTGGATCAGCTTTTTTAAAAGGACTTTCAATCAGAACGCGTTCTTATGTTGCAACCAGGGATTAATCCCGAAATGAATATCGGCTCCGGTACTTATCGAAATGAGAATATTGGTTAAAGGTTCTATTTCGGCTTTCAGTTTATTTCGGTTCCGATATGGTACTCAGATTTTTTTTCGGTGTACCGGTACGAACCGGTACAAGTATGATTTTTTTTAGTATTACAAAAATTAAATTATTTCAAGATATCCAAAAAATGAATGGATGTAATAGAACTAAACATTTTTTTTACTTAGAATATGCCCTTAAGAAAACGTTTTTTTTTAAATACTGATTTCTAGACTTTTTTTTATTTTTGGACGAACAATGTCGCCTCTGTCCATGCTTCTTGTGGTATTCCTATACCCTGAAAAAATTCTAGTATTAAGGAATTCTCTATTCTTATGTCGCCCAAACTCTCATAAAGCTTAAAAATAATTCATAATGATGGTTAAAAAAAATCAACAAAAAAACAAACACATTTTAAACGACCTTAATAATTTTGGACTTCTGTACTTGGAGTATGACTTTGTAATATATGGTCACACTATTCTAGGAAATACCGAAATAGTCCATCAGTTTTGGCTTAGACGCTGCATGTATCCTTGAAGTTTCTGCATAGTTGATAATTTTATACCCAAAAGGCTAGATTATTGAAAATAAAAATGAGGACGCGCTTTTCAATTTACAAAAAGTGATTGAATAGTTTCAACGTTCAAATTCTTCGGAGTTCGCTTTCAAGTAAAAATATTTTTTACATTTTTATAGTTTTTGGAACATAAATGAAAAAACCAATGTGGTTTGAAGAGGTTTTTAAATGTGGCCTCAGGAGTTTTATAATCGTTTATACAAAAATCTATTAAACACGAGGAACATGAAACAATTGGACAATTGATATGAATTCAGCGTTACTCATTTGAAAACCTGTGAAATTTGTTTTTAAAGCAAGACTTTTATAGCAAAAAATAAACATTTCGGAAAAAGCATTTACATTCAAATTCAGTTCGTGTCCTATTGGTTGAAATACTTCAAATTAGAGATGAGCGGGGGTCGGGAATTAAAGAACTATTTTCAGTGGAAATCACAGGGGAATTTTTCTCGTGAAGTCACAAAGATTTTAAAATATTTTTTACCTGTCTAAAAAAGCATTTCATTTCGGGTCTCGTGGGAATCCCGTCCCTCGGTTATCTTTACGTCAAATAGAATCTTTCTATGTAAATAAAACTCCATATATGGAGAGACTTGTAATCCTAGGATCTTTTAACTGTTTGTTACTCTTTGAGAAAGAAGTATCCGGCTCTGTATAAAAAAAATACACATATGAGAAGGGTGTGTTTTCCAGCTTATAAAATATGTGAATTTACTGAAAACAACTAGATGGATTTTGTAACAATCTACTTCAACCTGAAGGATTTGAAAACCATGTACCATGCAATGCTTGTTACGTATTTTTATGCATGCGCACTTACGGTCACACCAAACAAATGCAAAAAAAAGGCTGGTGCAAAAAATTGTTAAATCTTAATACAAAATTTTGTATAGGACTATTCAAAATACATAACCAATTTTTATAAAACAAAAATTTGTAAATAGAATTACCACCCCACCTTAAATGCACTCAACATCTAGTTTCCATCTCCACTCCACTTATTTGTTCAAAAATCTTTACTTTCTAACCCACACACCTTGACCATATGTAGCCACTTTCACGCCTTTTGCCATGCCTTTTCGCTGCCTTCCCCTGCTCGAGGCCCTTTTCATTAATCTTGCTCACAATTGCCATACACAATCGCCTACTACGATTTTCACGCTCACGCATCATCGCCCGGGCCGGGGCTAATTTTTCATCATCATCAAGACGCCTGCGTCGTTGCAGCGCACCCAAGGCAACTTTTTGGCGGCCGCTGGTGCTGCCATGTGCAATTCATCAATATCATTTTATCAATTTTCACCGCTGTCCAACAAGGACAACAGCTCGACTCAACTCAACTGTATATCACATTGCAATTTGTTGTCTATTTGCTGAAGGATATGCAGAAAGTGGAAAAAAAGAAGGAGAATCAACATCAGCTACCGAGCTCCTGCCTCCTTTTTCTGTCGTTTTTCATATGCGTGTTTTTTTTTCGACATTTTGCCCACTGTGTGGGCGTGGCTGCTGTTTGCTCTTCACCCAGTCGCGCGTTTTGCAACTGTAATTCAATTTTAACAATTTTTCAACTGCGTTATTGACGTGACGCATCAACGGATGATTTGTTGCCCAGAATCCTGGATCGTCCTCGGCCTGGTTGCAATGCATATGTGCATATGTGTAGGTGGCAGGAGGTGTGGGCCGGTCCGTGTTTGGTCATTTGTTATTTGCATTGATTTTTACGTACACGTTTCTCTGGCCAACCGATTTCCCAGGTATCGTTTTCTATAATCAAATATTGAGGTTGCAGTTGCAGTTGCAATTTTTTCGAGTTAATTTCAGCAGCGGTTTGCATGAGAGAAGTTGATTTGATTTTCGTTGGAAAGGTTTATGGTGCCACCGTATGCCAATTGAATCATATTAAATGTTGTTGGCATTCATCTGACAGGGTATTTAGAGGGGTTATGTTTGGATTTGTACGTTAAATTTGGATTTATAAAATAATTTCTATTCTACCAGAGACCATAAGGCAAATGAATTCTTAACAGAAACTGCTTATGGTGTGATTTTTATTTGAAATTTAAAATGTAGTTTTGGAAACTTACTAAATCTCCATTTTGGGCACTTACCTAAAATGAGAAAAAAGAAGGAAAAAGAAAATTAATAAAAATGTTAAGTATAAAATTTTTATTAGATTTTGGTTATAAGGATTTAAATATCAAAACATTATTATAATACTTAGAATACTGGTAAAAAGCAGGGCTAGAAACAGGTTCAGTATAGACTCACTCAGTTTTTTGGAAACACAAACCGAAGTAGTTAAATTTGTAATGCCCGAACCTGAGCTTGTGCAATGAACTTACATCAACAATGAGAAACCATCAGTGATTGATACCCTGGAACACCTTAGCTTAGCTATCTGGTTCTTATACGCGCGAGTCTAAGTCAAAGGATACCGAAAGTTTCTAGACTTTGCCAAATATCCAATGATCTGGAAGTACTTCCTAATACCAACCTCTTGATAGTTGTAAGCACAAAGGATCAGCTAAGGCTCGGCCGAGTTAAGGGGGTCTTCTAGCTTTAGAAACATTTTTTTTCGATTTTTTTGTTTTGCATTATTATTACAGCTTGGATATTCCCCTTTCATCCCCTTCAATCAATTTTCAAATATTCGCAATAGATTAGCAAATATAGCCATATTATTAGAGCAATGTTCTTGCTAAAGGATGTATCCGCCTTTTTATAGAAACCACGATTTTAGACCTGGTATGCATGATTGCGCCAGTTCTATTTACCTAATTTTGATCAGTAATATTATAATTAGTATTAAACCTGAAAAATAAATTTTTTTATGGCCGACAATATTTAAAAAAAATTTTTTTTAAATTGAGGTACGGTCCAGAATTACAACAATTCTGATCATAACCTCATTTACCGATTTCATTTTCGATAACCTAGAGTCCCGGAATCGTTTCCACCACCTCTATTGTAAAAGCTTTTACGGTTTGTCTCCAGAATTTAAAAAAATAATGCTCAAAAAAACCCTGTTCAAAGGTAGAAGCCGGAGTCTTATACCATTAAAAATTTTATTTTTCTGATCAAAGAATAAAGAGAACGAAGACACAAATTTGAATTTAAAAATAATGAAAACGTATGTTCCAGTAAGCAAAAATACAGAAATTCTGAATATTTTTTTTCTATTTTGAACAAATTATTTTTCTATTTAAACTGGGTAATACTTGGCCAAACTAAGGTTCCAACCAAAACCTTAGCACTAAAACATTGAACTTAAAATTTCTGTACCTCCGCAAAAATTATTTGGGTTTGCAGCCCTGGTAAGGAGCTACCAATTTTTAATTGTAGATAAGTGTAAACCAAAGACCTGCAACGAGCGTACTCGAGCTTGCTCGATTAGCCATTCCCAAAATGCGATACGCGCCAACTTATCGATATAAAGCTTCAAGCCTTTACAAGAGCACACACAAAGCTCAAATGAAAAAAATCAATCGAGTAATCAAAAATCTCGTCATGTATAAAGGCTCGTTTAGCTTATAGCTCATTGTGCGCGAGTCGTCACGATCAAGGTGTACCTAATACGGTGTGGCGGGGACCAATAAAATTGTAAGCTTTTGCTAAATGCGCAAGAGAAAGACAGACAACGAATGCGTGAATAGCAAGCTATCAATATCTAAGTCGGGATTTACACGATGAAAAAAACTTCATGAAGTTTCTCAAAAAGCTTTGGGGCAAGCCACCCCACCACACCTCTTTCCTACAAGCAAAAGCTTTTTCAAAAACATCATGAAGTTTGCTTCATCGTGTAAATCCCGACAAAGACTGGATTTACACGATGAAAAAAACATACGCCTCTTTCTTACAAGCATGAGCTTTTTTCAAGATCTTCATGAAGTTTGCTTCTTCGTGTAAATCCCGTGTTAGCTATGAAATAAAAGCTTTTGAATGTCCGCCACTCCAGGTACATAATTCCTGAATGGTCACGAGCGCATACGCAATCAGCTCGCCGCAAGCAAAAGCACCACCGAGAGACCATAACAATAAAACCAACATTTGCGAGCAAAAAATAGATATCTTTTGACTTGTTGTTGAAAAAGAGGAATACTAAATTTTGTGGAGAGAGAAATTTTGCGAGAGATTGCAAGTGTCGCTCATTCGGCACTCGCTCTTGCTGCCGCAGCTAAGCTAATCGCTCATATTGCTTAAATACTTAAATGAGCTTAAACGATTTTTACTCGTGCGTGCAAAAGGCTCAATTTATTTTGAGTAAAAGTGCAAACTACCATTGCAATCGATGCCAGCTATGAGCGAAACGCGGAAACAAGACTGGTAAGTGCGCAAGAGTGCTCGCAAGCAGATGTATACCATACGCAGATCGAGTTTGTTGAAATTTTGGAAATCATTGAAAATCTAAAAATTTAATTATGAAGTTTACCCTCTATTTAGCTGTCCTCCGAAATAATGAAAAACTAAAAATTTGGTATAAGATGTCGCTTCTAGGTATTGAAAATACTTTGCTTATATCTAATATGAACCTATTCTGAAACGCACAATTAGATCGGTTGAACAACAAGAAAGTTTTGAAACAAAAATGTTTTTTAGTTATCCAACAGGCGACAGGACTGGGGGGCCAGCGTTGCGAGTGCGACGTCGTTAGCGTCGGCTGTATGTAGCAAGGGTACAGGGTATTTTTTTTTATAGTCGGGACACTCGACTGCAGCGCTCTTAATTGTTTAGATGTTGTTATCCCCCACTCTCTCCCACAAACCGCAAACAACTATTGAAGCCACCCTTTTAAAGTTGGATCCTTCGAGTAAAAAACTGTATTTGCTTAAGCCTAGTACGCAGAACAGTAAATTATTAATTAATTATGTCACAATTCTTCATTAAAATAGAATCACTTTGACATTGCTTTGATGTTCATGAACTATATTAAAGTGTTCATATTTCTATGAAGTATCGTGAAAATTTTATTTTTTGTCGTTCTGCGTACTAGGCTTAAGCCCTTAAATCAAACTAGTCAAAAAACAAGTAAGAAAGTCGGTCAAGCCCGACTGTAATATACTCTGTACCTGTTTGTATGTAACTGATAACTTTAAAGTGTGAGGTTTTTTCAAAATCTGGGGGTGGCAACTCTTTCGACTATCGTTCATCTGGTTGAAAAACGATGTACGGGCTCGATAAGTAATGATGGGTAGAATTACCCTAGTACATAACTCGTAAAATTATAAAATTTGTATATAATTTCCTATTAACATAAACATATCTATATTAGTCACGCGGGAATCACGCGTGATTTCTGACCGCAGGCCATCTCAATTGCGTCGCTCCTCTAATACTTTGTCTTTGCCTACTTACACATATATCTATTGGAAAGAAGGGAGGGGGAAACTGAAAGCGGCGCAGTCCAGTAAGCTATTGCCCTTTCGCTCTCTCTTTCTCGTAAGTGGCTGCGGTGTTGTTGTTTTCGTTGCATTAAATTTTCTTTAACATATAGCGCCACTATTGTTCATCTGATCGGAAAACGATGTATGGGGGCTTGATAAGAAATGATGAGTAGAATATATGTCTAAAAGGTTCGAACAACCTAACTCCAAAATTGGAAGATATTCAGTTTTTTTTAATTTTCGGGGGAGGCAGGGGGCGTGGCAAAAATCAAAACTAAACTTGATCTGCCTGCAAGTATAAGAAACATATGTTCCATACACTTGAAACCTCTATCTCTTACCATCTCTGAGATCTCTTCGTTCATACGGACAGACAGACAGACAGACGGACAGACGGACAGACAGACGGACAGACAGACGGACAGACGGACATGGCTATATCGACTCGGCTGTTGATGCTGATCAAGAATATATATACTTTATATGGTCGGAGATGCTTCCTTCTGGCTGTTACATACATTTGCACAAACCCAATATACTCTGTGTACCTTCGGTACAGAGTATAAAAAAGTTCAATAAGATCGGACAAAAAACACGGAAGTTTAGCAAAAAACGATATTGCATGATTTTTCATTTTGGGAATGGAAGACGATCAACTAAGTCGGGATTTACACGATGAAGCAAACTTCATGATGTTTTTGAAAAAGTTCTTGCTTGTAGGAAAGAGGCGTAGAGGGGCAAGCCAGCCCACCACACCTCTTTCCTACAAGCAAAAGCTTTTTGAGAAACTTCATGAAGTTTGCTTCATCGTGTAAATGCGGTCTAAGGCTTCGAATGTGTACGGTGAAGGTATCAAAACATTTGTATGCAAGCAAATGAATGAAAACACACAAAAGCAAGTGCTCTAAGATATTCATCTGGCAACATTCTGACACTTTTTTAAGTCCTGATTCAATCCAACACATATGAATCTATAAGAAGTCATAGCATCACCTTTTACCTTTTAGTTAAGTCAACTTTTCTATCTCATTTAATGAACCGTTTTCATTTACGTTTCCAATATAAATTGTCTTCAGTTTATTTGAATTTATGGGCATTTCCATTTCATTTGGTAGCATTTCATATAATAGTTTCCTGTTTTGGTACTTCATCACAAAGGATACCTGGCAACAACAGCAACAACAACAACCACCTGCGCCGTTTACCCCAGACCACAAGAATCGTCTGCCCTGTGTCCAAAAAATTTATAAGCGTCTTGCGCCAGTTTGCTGGGATGTTTTGTTGTTATTTAAGACAAAACCCCAACGCAATTCGGGTAGTTGCTATAAATAAAACAAGGCACAAACACAAACTCACACACACACACTTTGTGTGTGTGCACTTTATATAAACTTAGATAACAAACAGCTTGGTTATTTATTTTTCTTAATATTAACGTCAACATTCAGCGCACATGTTGCACGCAGAGACTCCGCTATCCCCTACCACCCGCTGGCAGGAAGACAGACATAGATAAAGTCATTTACACACACACAGATACAGACACACACGGATACAGACTGTTGTAATATTTGTTGCCATCTTACAGGCGATGTTTGCGAGGTGTGCAACTAAATCACATCAGCAACATTGCTTAAATTTATAACTGTATATCGGGCAATGGGCAAATAGGTGTGCGTGGGAGAGAACCAAAGCAAAGGGAGGGAGGGCGTGTGTGTGTGTGTTTATGTTGACTTCTATCTACAAAGCCAGAGAGGTATTTTGACTTTATTAAGCCAAAACACGCGCATATTAATGCCAACCACAAAGCCAAGTTTAGGTAACTACGCATAGATGCCAGAGAAAAGAATTTCGAATTATATTTCGAATATTGCATTGCAAATTCACACAAATTTTCAAAGCTTACACAGCAATTAGCAGAGTTGTAAATAAGTTGGTAAATGAGAGTAACTGGAAACTAAAACGCATACTACACTTTAAATTCTTTAAAAAAAATCGCAACTTGTTTATTTTGCCTGCCCTTTTTCACTCTTCCTGCTATAACTGCTTACTAAATAGAGTCGCCTGGCCTCGAATAAATCACAACTAAAAATATACAACCACATCTAAGATTTAAAGCCAAGAATATGGAGACGGAGAGAATGAGTAAAATTGTATTTTCACACCAAAACAACAACACAAAAACAAATATTCAGCAAGCTTGCAAATTGCCAAACCAAAAAAAAAAAAAACAATAACCAAAAAGTCAAAACAGGAAGACAAATACGAATGACCAAACCAAACCAAACCAAAGCCAAAAAAAAACACACAAGTTCAACGACTTTGATAAGTGTAGCCGCATTAGTTAGTTTCCCCCACTTGACTGACTGACTGTCAACAATTTTTTGATTAGCATCAAAAATGCAAAATGCACTTTGCCTTTTGTCAACACTTGCCAGAAAACTGTCTTACATATTATTTATTTTTTTTTTTTTTGACAAAATTGCATAGAGAACTATTTGACAAGCGTTAATCAATCAAAACGGAGAGAAAAAAAAACCAAGAAGAAAATGTATGACAGGAGGAGAAACCTTTTTAATAATATTTCTCCTGCACCCTTAAACGTTGTGTGTGTGTGTGGCTGCTGGGGTCCAAAACTCGACCCTCACTCACTCAGTCAAAACGACTTGTCAGAGAAAAAGCTAACACAAAAAAAAAAATTTATATATAACAAGAACAAATCTGGAAAACAAGCTATACAGGTAGATTTATGCATAACGAAGACGGAATGCTCTTGGCTTACAAAAAAAACGCTTTTTACATGCTTTCACTGAAGAATATAGAAGCCTACTTGCCATAACATGACACCACATTTCTTGCGGAAACACCGCAAATTATTTCTTAGCGGGAATGGAATGCCTCTTCAAGGCATTCTTCTTAGATCGCTCTGGATCCCTTAACCTGAATCCTCCTAGAGTGACCATATGATCACGCAAAAACGCACACAAATGCCTTTTTTAACATCCATTACCAGAAAACTACAATCTCGATAATTAAATGCAATGTATCAAATGAAACTAGAAACCCATCTGAAGATCTAATTAAAGAGAATAATTTTTAGCTAAAAGCATCCTAATGAATATTGCTAACTCTTTTTTATTTTGTTAATTTTACGTGATTTAATTCGGGCATATTCAGATTTATTGAGCTGGCTAATTTTTTTTCCAGTTCTGTTTTTACTTCAACAATTACTTCTCGAGGCCCTTCAATGGAGGAACAAGCACAGCTCTGGACCAGTATAATACGTGTTCTGTATGCTCATTGGTAATTCGGACATTTCGGACTATCCTTGTGCTTGAACCAATTAAGTTATTTGCTGTATCCACCGTCTCCAGTAAAGAATTTTGTATACAAAAGCAAAGAAAAAAGATCACGGAGTTTGTGAAGAATCGTTGCGATACTGGAGTCAAGAAGGATGTAAAAATCTAAAATTTGAAGTGTCGATGATATAGATTGAGCCTACTAATCACTTAAACGTTTATGCACAAAAAAAAAAAATGATTTTTGCCCTTCAAAGTATGCTATGTTTATGAATATAAATAATTATTTAAAATATTTAGTAGCCTTAACACTACGAATTTTTGTATACCTTTGACTGGATCAACAATCTGAGTGAATACACAAAATTAATTATGTAAGATGCTGGCACAACTGACTTTAAAATAATAATTAATGATTGATGATACTTTTTATAAGCATAAATGTAGTATGTTACTTTTGTAAAGTGAATGCAAAAGGTATCAACCCGTATAAAAAACGTACTTGGGTTTATCCCAATGTGCAATCTCTAGTTTTTAGGACCATCTACTCATTTTAGGGCCATCTACGGCAATCTGTGATGATGTTGAAATGTTAGAGGGATCTGACGATCAGACGAGCAGCAGTGAATGTGAGTTCGAAGAAAGTGGATCCAAAAAACAGGAATTTTTTCAAGAGAAGCTCAATAAATTGGTTCGTGATTTGAATTTATAAAAAAAAAACGGCCGAAATTCTTGCGAATTCCCAGCTTATCAGAACGATTACGGTGAGGAACAAGGAGAACGGTTATATCAGGATATCAGGATATTGGAAGAAAGATACCAAGGTGGATGGGATTCCCACATGATGGAAGAACATTGTTGAACTTTAACAAGAGATTGTACTGAGCAAAACCATAACAGAAAAGCTTACAGAAAAAGTTGTTTCTAAATTTTTTTTTTAATTTGTATGTCCTTTTTATAAAGGATCTTAATAAAAATATTTTTTTTAATAAATATTGGTATATTTCTTTTGGTTTTTTCAGTGAAATAGCTTATAGTCTTTATCAAAAAAACTAGATCCAATTTGACATATCTAATCATTTTCTAGTATTCAACACACTAAAGGGCAACACACATTCAAGGCTATGGAATGGAACCCTTTAGATGGGATTGGTCGGGCACCAGGCAGACCCAAAGAGACCTGGAGAAGGACCGTCGATAGAGAAGCTTAAAGTATCGGCAAAACTGGGGGTGAACTCAAAGCAAACGCAAATAATAGAGTTTGGTGGAGAGGAGGAGTGGTTGATGCCTTTGTGTCCCTCGAGGGAATAAGGACTCAAAGAAGAAGAACACACTAATCTTATGCATCTCTAAAAAGATATTGGAACCAATAAGCTTAGTCTGTGCTGTCAGTGCGATAGATACCTATTGGAATCCCATCTGTGCCATCAACAAAAGTTTCAGTTGAGATGGCTTTACAAGATTGCAAAACAAATTAAATGAAGAATCTTTGTTAAACAGCCTGCTTGAAAAATTTAATCAAAGTATTTTAGATGACACAATGTTTCAATAAATGCAAACCTGTATATACCAGCTGAAACTACGCCATGCAGTTTCATTGGTGTAACCCAGCATTTGTCAAGAAGAGCAATGCGAAAAATTGAGAGAGTATTGGCTTTGACCGACTTCGTTGAACGCTAACTTATTGGCTTTGCTGATTTTTTACTCTCTTGGCGAAGGGGCCGGCATGCGTTTGGCTTGTTCGGAATGTGTTTGTACGTCAGGCGGTATGGGGGACAAACTCTGGCATAATCTTAGAGAAGGAGCACACAAAAAAGCCGACTAAAAATTATGGTTTATTATTAGCATTATTATATACAAAAATTGATAGTATTTTGAACTTCCGATCTTATTCTGTCTAAAATTATACATCATTTTCTGATTAATATCACTTTTGACAAAATGAGAAGCATAAAATATTCGTTATTGCTGAGTTTAAGAACGCTAACGTAGAAAACAAAAATATTTTTCTCACAAAATCCCATTTATTAACCGATCGGTTCAATGGCAGCAATAGAATATAGTCTTATTTTAACCAAATTTCGTTGAACTCTTTTAAAGCATATCATATTCATAATTCCTGAGTTTAAGAACATTATAATGGAAAACAAATAGGTTTTTTTAACTGAGACCAATTTTTCCACCGATTGGTCCTATGTAAGCTTTAAGATATAGTCAGTCGATTTTGACTATTTTTTGCAGAACTATGTGCTAGCATATAATATACAAATTTTTTGAGTTTAAGAATGTTGTTATGGAAAACAAAAAAGTATTTTTAACAAACAACCATTTTCCAGTCTTATGGCTGCTATATTATATAGCAGGGATTAATCCCGAAATGAATATCGGTTCCGGTACCGGTTCCGGTACGTACCGAAATGAAAATATCGGTTAAAGGTTCTATTTCGGTTTTCAAACAATTTCGGTTTCCAGTTCCGATACGGTACCCAGATTTTTATTTCGGTAGACCGGTGCGTACCGGTACAAGTATAACTTTTTTTAATGTTCAAAAATTAAAATTTTTCACAATATCCAAAAAAATGGATGTATTAAAATTTAAAAAAAAAATGCCACATGAAACAACGTTTTTTAAAATATTCCGATTTCTATCCCTTTTTATTTTGGACAAACAATTTCGCTAAAAATATTTTATATAAAATCTTTCTAAAATCAGAAAAATATTTCTTAATTATGATTCGAAATAATCAGTCTCTAAATCTTCTGTATTCCTGCCATAAAAAGAGATACTTTGTTATTTGGATAGATTTAAGCCCATACTAGTTTTCTATAACGCTCTAAAACATTTGGAAACCTAAAATCTGTCCGAGCTTTTATTTACATTACATTTTTCTAAATATTGAAACGAAATTGTCTTCAAATAGGAAATAATATTTAAAATTTGCGAGCGAAATTTGATTTAACTCAAGAGACTTAATTTCGAATATTTAGATGAACATTTTTCTAACATTTCTATATTTAAGGGTGGGTTTTACTAAGACTAAGAAATCCCTTAAATTTAATTAGATGGATTATATTTACAAAAGAAAAGCTTTTACGCCTTTTAAGACATTTTTTTCTAAATCGATTATATCTTAAAAAAATAATTTGATCCTGGATCTGAGTGTATACGATGTTACCCCGGGGGCCACCGGTCCCTTAAGGGGGTCGGGTCCAGATAATTTACAAAAAAAGATTTGAAAGAGATGCATTTGAGGTGAAGTAAGAAAAGGATCGATAAAGAGTAAAGAAAATGTGGCAGAAACAAAAAAGATTCTAAAAAAGAGATGAGCTATCAGGATTGAAGAGACAAGGTGAAAAAAAAAAAAAAAAAAAAGAAAATTAAAAGGACAAAGATAGGGTGAAGATAAGATTAGATAGAAAAAAAGAAAAAAAGCAAAAATAGCAAAAAAGGTTAGGGAGGGCAAGGGGAAAAAGTTGCTATTTTAAGAAACAAAGAAAAAGGATGGGGTTCTATTACCGGTTGAAATATATATTTCAAATAATCATAAATCAAAATAAAGAAATTAAATAAGAAAAACCGAAACAATATTAGGATAATAATTTTTTTTTAGGGCAGAGCGCCTAAAAATAAAAAAAGGGGTCGAGGAAAAAGTTTTTAAGAATTTTGAGCACGTTTAACAGATACAACAGATTTATAAAATAAAATAAAGGACGCAGGAAAAATTTTTAAAATCGACGATCGTCAGCAAAAACACGAAGCGAAAAGAAACAAATAGAATAAAGAGGGAAGAAAAAAGAGAGGAAGAGGACGAGAAGAAGAACAGAAAAAAGGGGTCGGAATAAAGGGCAAAACGGATTAGCGTTTCGGTAAGGTTCCGGTTTTTTCGGTTCCTATTATAACGGTTAACGGTTTTCGGTTCTCAAAAAATGTTTAATATCGGTTCCGGTTTTGATACCGGTACGTGGCGTGAAACGGTTTATTTCGGTTAACGGTTCCGGTTTCGGTTCCGGTATTATTCCCTGTTATTAGTCAACCGATCCGGGCGGAACGATTCTTAAATTCGTGTTGTGATGGTGAAATAACTGACTGAAAGAAATGCTAAAAAAGTAGCAGTTGAGAAGTAATGATCGACTCGAACAGTTTAGGAATTGCCGATAGGTAGATAATAAGACTGATTTAGGTCTTATTTTGTGGATAGAATATTGTTCCCAGAAGGATGGTTACAAAGTTTAAAAGAGGCAATAACAAAGAGTTACACAAATTGGAATTTTTGCAGGGTGAGTTCAAAAGGGTGAATCAACCGATCATAGACTAGACAGTAGATATGCAGAATCCAAGGCAGGATAAATAAAATGCAGCTATGCGAAAAAATTGGCAATGTCTCCACATCATTATCTAAAGAAAGAGAATGTAAGCTATGGAAAGTAAACAGTAGTAGATAGTTTCTAGCTATGAGTCTTTATATATTGGATAGTGTGGGAGAGTGCTGTGAGAACAGTTTAGTTGGAGAATTAGAACGAGTCGGTTGTGTTAGCATAAATACAGAAAATAAATATTATAAATATATATTCAAGATCTGAGTTCCTACAGATAGCATCCTCGATGTCTATGGGCTTACCTACTCAAACTTTTACTCAGCGTAACGCCCAAGTTTTTACACTATTTCTTTGTTTTTCATGATTTGACCAGCTAGCTCTAGATAAGCTTTCTGCAACCAGCTGGTAACTCGTTTGAGCACACGAAGCTGCAGCACACAAAGCTTGGGCACTTCTAACTTATATTTTCAAACACATAAAATTTATTTGGAAATTCCATTTACCCTCTTAAAAAGAGTATTGCAAATGAAATAAAAAAAATGTAACATACAGAGCATTAGGCACGCACTCGCCAGGGATTTGAGTGGGCCAAGGCTGGACAGTAGCAAAAAAAAAAAAGTGATGCTTGGACAGTTTACCTTAAGCTCAACTAGGTAGACCTAAGAAATTGCCAAATTTAATAAACTTAAAAGGGTATGTATGTACCGGACAGACACACATACACACACACTCATACACTCACCCTCCCATAGACACACGTGAGTAATCAGCAACAACTTGAGTTGTCAATAAAATTGTGATTTCTTAAAGAGCTTCCACCTCCATCCACCCAACAGATAGGCAAAAAAAAAAAACAGATTATTATATTGTTTAGGCCTGGCCATAAAAAACCTTAAACCGCCTTTTACACCTGCACCTTAAATTTATAGTAATGCCTCAGCCTCCTGGCCTAGGCAACACATTTTGTTGAAAACACAGCTGCCACACATAACTTTGTAGCAGGAAAACAGAAAAAGACCGTATAATAAAGGAAATTGTTGGGCAATTTTGTTATTTTTTTTTCTTTGGCTATGGTCTAATAAAACTAAGTGGGAAGCCCTCGCGTGTTTAGATAAACGAAATTGATATTTAATGGAAGCTGTTGTTGTTCATTATAAGCCACCTTTGGCATGGCCTCTCGAAACTCTTGACATGTCAAAGTGTTTTTGCGCGTGGTAAACCATGTAAATCAATCAGTTCAGCCTGCCTGAGTCTCTCTTTCTCTTTCTTTAGAAGAATTTTACAAAATGCCACATAAGTGAAGCACGATTTCCTACTATGACGTATTGATGTACGTCATGCATCATTGATGTAGAAAATGTTTTAATGTTATTATTGCCATGAAGGCATAAGGAACTTGACTGGTTCCCTTCTGCTGTTGCCCTACGCCTGCTGGTGACAGTTTCGTTTTATTGAATTTTATTTATAAGCAAAAGAATCCAAAGGGTTGAAAGGGCGTGTGTGTGTCAAGAAAGGGGTCGCGCAACAGGCTATCAGAACTCAAGTGTACGAGGAGGCAAGTTCTTCTGCTGAACGCGCCCCTTGCTTCTTAAGACTATTACTGTTTTTGGCTAACCAGCAGGTTCTAATCGTTTGCAAAAGTTCAAAATTGTGAAGATTAGTGCATCGCCTCAAGAAAACAAAAGATGGAAATAAGAAGTATCTATCGATTTGACTACATTCGACCCAACAGTAGAAAAAATAAGTTTATTATTATACAAAATTATTAAGAAAAATTAATTAGAGGCCATGCTGCTTCTGTAAGAAGCTTGGTTAATAAATAAAATAAAGAAAAAAAATATTTGGATGCCATGCTGGTTGCTCCTGCTACTGTAAAAACCCTGGGTGTATTACCCATATATATATAAAAGAAGCGATCATTTGATCCAGCCGCAGCAGACTTATGCTTCTGTTTAAAACTTGGAGCATCAATATCCAAAAAGAAATTTTAAAATAATAGAAAATAGAATACAGTCTGAACTCCATGGGAGCTAGAACTAGAATGATATTTAGTGCTTAATTGGTCACCAAGTAGACAAGAATATGAAAAGCAAAGCCTACTAAAATTTCAAATTTTTATTATGTACTATATTGTGCCTAATAAGTAGTCAGCGGATTTTAGGTTTTTTCAAGATTGAATTTAATCATAGTAGGCTAGGGCGAATATGTTAAAAATTCAAATTAACAAAAATCCAAACGCGATAGATAATTTTCCCCAAACAGATTCGTATTAAGCAACGAAATTCCCTTTAAATAAACACCACCACCACTTCTACAGGAGGGTTGATATATCTATTAGAAAATGTGTAATTTATCATATTGATTTATCATAAAATCATAAAAATAGTTTTTGACAAAGACCGTAACTGTTATAACTTTTTGAATAAAAATTTTTAATTAACAACTATTTTTAAATTTTTAAATAAAAAAAAAAAATTAAAAATAATAAATAAATAAAAATTAAAAAATAATCGTTATTCTATGATTTTAAAAAACAAATTTTGTTTTAACAGTTAAATTTTAATTTATAAATAACAATTTTTGAATAACAGTTAAAAATTAATTTTTATTACAAAAATTTAAATTAATTTTTATTTTGAAATTTTTATAATAAAAATTATTTTTTAATTGTTATGAAAAATTTTTATTATAAAAATTTTTATTAAAATGACTAATCTAGTAGGTTTGAGTAAATCTAGTATACTTCTATCAAAATCATTATAATATTTACTAACGCCTACTAGATTAGTAATTTAAAAAAAATGTATAATAAAAATTTTTCATAACAATTAAAAAAGTAATTTTTATTATAAAAATTACTAAATAAAATTAATTTTAATTTTTATAATAAAAATTAGTTTTAACTGTTATTCAAAAATTTTTATATAAAAATTACCATTTAACTGTTAAAACAAAATTTTTATTTAAAAATTATAATATAATAATTACAAAATTTTTTTTGTGATAAAAATTGCAAATAAAAATTTATTCCATTTTAGGAATCGCCCAAAGGGGAAGGAACGCATTCAAAATTATGAAGAGTTCATGTACTTTATTTTATCAGGGGATCCATTTTTCTAGGCTCTGACGAGAACTGGAGTGCCCCCGCTGCTCCCCTTGTTAGATGTGCCTCGCTTCCTCGCGCCGTCCTTCGCGAGACGATGTGAGTGCCCCCCCGCTTGCCTCTCCCCTTGGCTGTCCTTCGGGGGGGGGCCCGTGGGGGGGGGGGGTGCGCCCGCGCCTGGGCCCCGCGCGGGGGGTGCCCCGGTTGGGGGGGGGTGGGCCCGCGCTCCCGGTGGGGCCCGTTTTGGATGTGACCTGTGCATTTTTCGTAATTTTTTTCACTTTCATAACTGTTATTTTCGGTCCCTGGTTTTTGACTTTACAGTCTAAGTACAATAATCGGTAGTATTCCACATTTCGTATTGTTACAAAATTCACGTAGATTTAAAATAATCAAATAAAATGTTCACAAATATATCTTCTTATTTTTATGATTTTATTGCAGTAGACAAGCCAGATACAAAATTGGTTACATATTATGTATATTTTCATAATAAAAAGGTTTTTTTGCATTATACATATTTAATCGGTTTTTAAAATCTTCTAGGATTATTTGTTGCCTAAATCCAAGTGCTTCAGTGAATTTCTTCAAAGTCAGCGATTGCGTTCCGAAGTGCTTTTGTTCTACCTTTCACGAGTGTTTTATGAGTGTTTTTTAAAAAAAAATTCTGGAGAGAAAACCCTAAAAGATTTTTCAATTTGGTTTTTTGTTTTATGTTATTTATTAATGATATAAAAAAGTAAAATAAAAAATGTTGCATTTCGAGGGCTGTTTCAAAAGTCCTGAATATCACTGAAATTACATGCAAGCTGAGTGCGTCAGAGAAATAATTTTGAGATCCCATATTGTATGTTAGACTTCTGTTATACGCTCGGGAGTCGCTGCTTCTGGCATGCTCTGTGCAGCAGCCAGGTGCTTTTCGCTCCATAAAGTAATATCATCCAAGGAGAACTGTAAGAGAACTGACACTTTCAAAAAAAATATGATCTGTTTAGCAGCAGATGCTTAGCTACAGTTTTTTAGAGTCTATGCGAGCTGAGGTTCATGACTTTCCATACATACAGATCCTGCATTTCTAACGTTTTTATGTAGAGCGATGAGAGTCCAGTTTCCAAGTAAATGGCATAGTGCGGTGTATTTTTTTGGCCATCTAAATATCTTTTTAAGCAATGTGGGTACCAGTTTTTCGACGTAGTCAAGCTGCAAGTGTCCCCAAACCGGTGCTACATGGCACAGCCTCAAACAGCTTATACTTCGTGTTGCTTTTATCATCTTTTTTTTGTCAAAGAAGGAATTCCAAGTGGAATTAATCGATACTTTAGAGTCGTGGAGTCGCTGTAGGACGTGCTTTTGGAAATTCATGTTCGAACTTCTTAAATTCCCTAACATTTTCAATGGGACATCCACCAAGAAACCAAGTTTCGCTTGCCGCTGGGCAAATTTAAAAAATATATATTGGTATTTAACTAGTTACAATTACATATTTGCAATAGTAAAAAATCAGTAAGATAATTAAAAAAAAAACGATGCAGTACCAGTTTTACCGTTAACGCAGCGGTAATCGTTTCTCAAACAATATTTTTAATCGATGCCGGTAACGGTACGTGGTTTAAATCGGTTCATTTCAGTTAACGGTTCCGGTATTTTTCCCCTGATTGCTTCGTTGGAAAGCATTCCCAGGAAGCGAAGGTCCGGTTACCGGGTTGGTACAAAAATTTTCTATGGAAATTTACATACGTTAATTCGGAGAGTGAGTTTTGATGGGTTAAGTTTTTGGTTCGAACCTTGGTTCAAAGATATTGATTTACAATAGCCATTTTACAGTTATCAAGCTTTAATTAAACAGAAACTACTAGGTTAATTATTGTGCTATTTGGTTTTCAATGTAAATTTTTAACAACTCATGCGTGAGTCGTAATAAGTGACAATGCCAAAAGTGCTCAAAAAGGTCTGCCATTTTACTATGAATAGACTAACAAACGAACAGCGCTTGCAAATTATTGAATTTTAAATTCAAAATCATTTTCCTAGTTTTTGAAAAATAATGTTAATTAAAACGGTATTGCGATGATTACCTACTTTTTTGTTATTCTAAATGGAAGAATTGTACTTGGTTGACTTGAGGTTTCACCAAGACTGTGTTACATTCCACACGGCACGTGAAACCATGGACCTATTTAAAGGCGAGTTCATGTGATCATGAGATTTGAGATTGTGATGTGATTTGACCCCACTAGACCAATTTTTGTGGGGCCAGCCACAATTGCAGCCCTGCCTGCTATCGGCCGAAATACTGAAAAAAGTATGACAAAATTGAAGATATTGTTAATGTTCTGTTAATTGATTAATGTAAGGGCTATCGAATTATTTTTGCCTGAGCTATGGAATATCGAATAATTTTCGCTCTCATTTAAAATTGTTTCGGTTTTTCTAGTTCGAAGAAAATTCAGAATTCGGAACGATTTGCGGTTTAATGATTATGCATGAAATAAACTTCTGTCTGCAATACTGAATTTTTTGAAAATGATTTACTAATATTTCCTTAGATCTGAGGAGGATTTAAGGCCTCGGAATAGTCCTAGAGGTTAAGAAAAGAGGGCTGATCAAGTGTTTTTAGTTTCCAAAAGTCGTTATAAATAATTATTTATAATAAAGATTGAAATTATCATGGGAACGTATTAAAGCGCTGGATAGTAAAGAAGCGTGTGTATTGGCATAAGAATTTCTAATATTTCGCGTGTGCATTTAATCAATTTTAGTCTGTGCGGAAATTGTGCAATTTATTCTTTATACTTATGGTTCGTTTTATTTGTGTATCAAAAAAAAAAAAGTTATAAACCAATAATATCATCATTTAAACACTTAAAAATTACCAAAATCAATTTAAACTTTATATTTCCATGTACCCAAAATTGATCCTTTAAAACAAACAAATGTCTAATGAAAAATGTTATTTGTTCAAATATCTATTTGAACTTAGTCCCATTCCATTCCTTTATAAATATCACATAATTTTACTCTTCAAACAAAAACAGAACGAACCCATCTCAATCCCATTTCCAATGCATTTGGAGGCAACAAAGTATTTGCTTTTTACTTGTTAGACAACAAACAGCGGCTTAAGTGTGCTTTAAAAGATGCTACAAGGGTCTCTCCGAACGCGGGCCCACTTGGATTTTTTGGGTGAGTGCAGAAAAGTTTTTAGGGGGCTGGGGAAAAAGTTTGTAGCTCACACACAACAATGAGAAATATTGATACTAAAATATAAAATGCTTTACTTTACCGAGTGACAGGGGGAAAGAAAAAGGTAGACGAAAATACAAATATGAAAATCTAAGAGAGGACGCCCTAGACAGACACACGCATGGACACTTTGACACACAAATTTACAACTTTGTTGCTACTTTTTGTACCCATGAAAACACTTTGAGAGCAAAAGTATTGATGAACAGTTGTTTGTTGTTCGTTCGTTGTCGATTGGCAGGGCGGGCAGCAACTTATTAGAAAGTCCACACACACACACACACACAATCAAGAGACTGTGTGGGTGTAAGCAAAGTCAATAAAATAAACGTTGTATGTTTGCGGGCAAAAGAAAGTGTAAGCGCCGACTGAAGGGAAGAGATTGAAGTAAAGAAAAAGTCCGGGTAGGACTAGAGGATGAGAGTTTTGTAACGGCAGCCGAAAAGTAGGCAACACATTATGCATACATATCAAAGTTTTTCTGCGGGAATGCGTTTCAACGATAGATAGAGTATGGCCGGGTATGAACATATCAAAATGAAGTATCTTTTTGAATTTTGACAACAAAATTTCATAAATTTACCATTATATATTTTAAAGAACAAAATTTGAAATTGATGAAGTCCATACTGGTCCAAAAGTGAGCTTTTAAAAAGCATAAGTAGTTTTCAATTGGATAATAGCACTAAAAAAGTCCAAAATTATATGGATCGTTCCAAAACACAAGAGTTTTAAAAGGAGATTTCTGCGAGACCGAGAATTGATTTTGGGCTGGATGAGATTTTTATAACACCTCTGATTTAGTTTATATGTCCATTAGTATGCTAAATATTGTATTTGTACAGCAAAAACGTATTCCGATAATGTGACGAAATTGCAAACGAATCGGTTATATATTACATTTAGCTCTTATAGGAACGATGTTTATTGAGCTCATTTTTAATTACTAATCATATTATTGGAATTTATATATGATCTGAATCGCATAAGGCTACTGTATGGTATACCCCTCAAAGAACTGGCCTGCGTTAATGTAAATGTTTGATTTTTATTTCAAAATTCAATATATTCAGTTTTATATATTTTAGCAAAACCTAATCCAAATCGGAACCATCATTATCTGATAAATCCAAATTTGAATTTTTATTAATAAGAAGACTAACAGCATTTTTTTGTAGAGAGGAACATTTTCTTTGATAAAGCAGAAGTACTTTTTGATAACGACGAAATAAGACTATATTATCACGCATAATTGTTGGCATAAGGTTCCTTTCTAGCACTTTGGGACAACTTTTTTTTAATAATCTCTCAGGTGAAACTTTTAAACGAAACTGCGTGTTTATTTAAAAAATAATTTTTTTTTTTTCAACAGCTTATATACGGAATTCATCATCGAAACTACTTTGAATACGTTTTTTTTGTCCGTCCATTACTTGGTGTTTCTCTTTTCAGGCTGGTAAGTTTTCGGGACGTCTCCATGCTTTTTAGATGAAAAATATCAATCCATTTCGGTTGGCTTTCTCAAAGTATTCCTTGGAATTTCCCAAACTTTTCCATTTTGTAATAATTCTTATATTAATTCAAATTTTTCTGATCAATTATATTGTCAAAAACATTATTTTCCATAGCTAAAAATTTATTCCGGGGTATGTCTTCATCAAACAAACCCATAAAAATTATTCTTTTTAATACCGAAAATGGTCTTTTATTGATCAAGTTAACCGGATCGAATCCGACATTCCGACTTTTCTTTTACTGTGAACCGAACCTTGAAACGAACCTCTAGTGGAAGGAATACCTGAACCTGTTCCGAACCAAAACTTCCGGTTTGGTTCAACAAAAGTTCGAAGAATTAATTAAGTGGGAATTTTACTGATAAAAGAAGTAGCTAGCCAACAATTGCTCGAAGAAATTAGACTAAAAATATAGATTGAAAATAATTGAATTTGTATCAAATCAATTACTCTTTTATACAAATTTGGTAAAACTGGGGTTCGATCTAAAACCTAAGCACAACGAGGGCGTAAGTTGAAGTCGGCCCTGCTCGACTTCGATATACCTGTTACTCAGTTAAGGTTTATTTAAGAAAATTATTTTAGATCACAACATGCCCAAATTGTGGGAGATATGAAGTTTTTTTTTCCAAATTGCGGGGGTGGCAACTCTACTATAGCTCATCTCATCGGGAAATGAGGTATCGCGGATCCATAAGTAATGATTATTAAAAAATATGTCTAGAAGGCTCGAACAATTTATTTTCAAAATTGTGGGAGATATGATGTTTTTTTTTCATATTGCGGGGGCGGGAGGGGGCGTGGCAAAAATTTTAAGCAAACTTGATCTGCACGAAGATTCAACTCTACACTGAAAAAATGATAGCTCTAGCTCTTATAGTCCCTGAGATCTAGGTGTTCATACAGACGGACAGACAGACACACGGACGGACATGTCTAAATCGACTCGGCTATTGATGCTGATCAAGAATATATATACTTTATGGGGTCGGAAATGCTTCCTTCTGCTTGTTACATACATTTGCACGAACTTAGTACATATACCGTTTTTACTCTACGAGTAACTGGTATAAAAACCTCATATCTCCCACAAATTTTAAGTTAGATTGTTCGAACCTTCTAGACTGATATCTTAAACGTCATATCTTATCGATCCACCCTACTCGCTAGATCGGCCAGAACAAAAACATTGGACATTGACATAGAAAGGAAGTGCATCCAGTTGCAAGTTTTTAGGGAATGGATAGTCACTTTCCCTAAAGGGTTGTTGCTTTGCTTATGGCGCCCGTGGAGGCGTTGGGCCACTCTGCTTAAGAGTACTTTATATCTCAACATGTATGTATGGACAACGTCACCCACACGCAGAAGACAATCAGGGTGATCTGTGCCATGGCCCGGGTTCAAGGAAATGGCACTTATCTTGAAATCAAGACGACTTCAGAAAAACATACAATCCTGATAGTTTTCATTTGTTTTAGGCACATAAAAAAACAAAAAACACGCACGAACTTGAATCTGGGCGCATATTAACACACACACACACAACAACAACAAGCCACACCTCCATCGCGATGCTGCCGCCAGGATCGGCCTGCCCCTCCCCATCGTATCAACCACCGGATGGCCACTGGGTACCGCAACATTCCCGCATTTAGTAAACACTTTTACGGACATTTCATTTAGTTTTGTTATAATTTTAAGCCAACGCAACGCCGAAAATGACCACGAATTGACGAATTGGCGAAAAGAAACGGTAAATCTTGGCAGCTGCAAAGTTTGCATTTGCACACCAATTACAACACATAAAACCACTTTTTGAAAAACTTGTCCTTGACAAGCAAACACTTAAGCACACATTCAACTTGGATTTGTTTATATTTTAAGGCTTATTTATTAACTTTTAACACCCGCGAAACAAAACCAACAAAGCAATTGCAAAAGTCACGACGCGTTAGCACATTAAAACCAGCGTAATCTATCGATAGTTTTTAATTGCTTATCGATCGGGAGGCGTTAGCCACAACATTAGTCCCTGGCGCCAAGTTTTAAAATTGCTGTTGAGCTTAAAATTTATTTGCTTGAACTTAAAAGGCATAACAAATAAAATAAAAAACAATAATTGGGAAATGGCAAATACAAAGTATATTGAAAGTATTGCATATTAAAGCTAGTTGGCGAGAAAGAAGGTTTTAAACAATGTATTTTCAAAATTGTGGGAGATATGAAGTATTTTCCATATTGCGGGGGTGGCAACACTGCTATCGTTTATCTGATCGGAAAATAATGTATGGCGGATCGAAAGTTAATGATGAGCATAGTATATGTCTTTTGTAAGCACTTTGGTCCGAATAAATGGAAACACAAACATGGAAATTCTGGAAATCCTCTGAAAAGGTCTGGGTTCAGGGATAAACCTTATATATGAGCCGATCAGTATGAAATTTGGTTTGTAAGCTTTTATTAAACGGAAAAATAACCTTAAACTTTGCCCAAATCCACCCGCAAGGTCGGATTGGGTTCAAAGCCAATTGATTCTTAGCATATAGCAGCCCAAGAACTGATTGATCAAAAAATGGGTCTTTATAAGAAACCTTTTTTGTTTTCCAAAATAACGGTCTATAACTCAGGAATTATAAATATCATAATTATCATATCATATTTGAAACTGTTTTACGAAATATGATTAAGATCGGATGACTATATTCTATAGCTGCCAATGGACCGATTAGTCGGGAAATGTGTCTTACTAAGAAAACTGGAATTTTTGATGGTAGCGTGTTCAAATTTTAAAGACCACAATCAGATTCTTAATGATTTTGAATTTATAAATATCTGACATCTATATCCTTAATATTATATATTCTATTAGTTATATCAGTTGGTGTGAACTTTTGCAAGTGTATTAAAACCACAATCGAAGTAAGCGTTGCCTTCTCTTCTAAAAATTTTAATTTTGAGTGTCTTTGATCAATACCAAAATTAATTCATACTATACACTAAAAGAATCTGAATCTTTTTTTGAATTCTGATAATCCAAACCTGAGAAATTATAATCTTCGCCAAATGGAGGACCTTCGAGAGATAATCTACAGGACCAGAGTACATCAATATTTTTACATGATCTCGGTGTCATTAGTAACTTAAAGAAGATACTATCTGAATAGTTATAACGTGTATTTGTTGAATAAAATCCTTTTCTAAATGAAGTTATTTAAAAATAGGGTTTTTTTCAGTCCTTGCATCTGTTTATAACCGCTTAATGGCCTCTTAGTCCTAAAAGACTTTAGAATTTCAGAACTCAACTTGAGTCAGAATCAGAAAAATTGTTCTGTGGGGGTCCTGACATGCCAGCTATTGCCATAAAAATTTGGGAATTTTTAGAATGGGTAATTGGTCCGAAAAACGCTTGTGTTGGAAATGATAAAAATCTGTATATAAAATTCAGGGTTGTAACTAGATGTATAAAAAAGAATCGATAAATTACTTTCGTTGATGTACTCTAAAACCGCATACTTAAAATATGGATTGAATTGGGGTCGATACGCCTAGTAAGCCCGGCTTTGCCATTTACGCTGTTTTTTTGTCCTTTTAAAAAAAATCTGTCCGTTTTCTATCCTTTTTTCAAGGGTCATTTGTCCTTTATTTTTGAGAAGGCGTTGGCAACACTGAACTCAAGCTTCAGCTAAAAGTTTCAAAAGCTCATTTCTTATATTTTACAAAAAGCGCAAAAGTATGCAACATTTTGAGATGATTTTATAAAATACTTCTATCAATTGCAATTTTATAAAACACTTGAAAAGTGTATAATAATTTTGCCCAGAAGTTTGTAACGCATAGAAATATTCATTTCCGACCCCATAAACTATATATATTCTTGATCAGGACGACGAGCTGAGTTCATTTCCGTCCGTCCGTCCGTCTGTCTGTTTCTACGCGAACTAGTCTCTCAGTTTTAAAGCTATCTAGCTGAAATTTTGCACAAAGTCTTCCTTTTACTGCACGCAACTACTATGTCGGAACCGGCCGGATCGGATGACTATATCATAAAGCTGCCATAGGAACGATTCATAGGTTAGAACAACTTTTTTGTTTTCTATCGTAGCGGCACTAATCTTGGTATATCTTAGTTTTATAAGCTTCCACATAATTCTGGAAAAATTTATCAAAATCGGATGACTATATTATATAGCTGCCATATAAAAGGTCGGTAAAAAAACTAGTTCTAGTGAGGAAAACTTTTTAGTTTTCCATCGTAGCTTCACCAATCATGGTTTGTATTAGTTTTATATGCTTCCACGTGATTCTGGAAAAATTTATCAAAATCGAATGACTATAGCATATAGCTGCCATATAAACGGTCGGTCTAAAAACTAGTTCTTGTGAGAAAAACTTTTTTGTTTTCTATCGTAGCATCCCCAATCTTGGTATATATTAGTTTTATATGATTTCACACAATTTGGAAAAAATTTATTAAAATCGGATGACTATAGCATATAGCTGCCATAGGACCGATCGGTCGGAAAATGTGGTTTACTAAGAAAAGTTTTTTTATGGCATACAATTTTTATTATCAATGATTAAAAAATTAAAATATTTGAAATCTATATCCTTTATATATTTTTCCAGTTAAATCAGTTGGAGTAAAGTTTTTCAAGTGTATTAAAACTTCGGCACAGTCGAAGTTAGCTTTGCCTTCTCGTTAAACTTTTTTTAAGGAGCGGTTATATCACTTGTCTGAGCTCTCATAAGAGTTTCTCATTTGAGTAGCTCGGATAGTGCAATTATAACATTTTTGTAGCTCATATGTGTAGTAAGGCTAGGCTCAGATAGGCATCTGAGCTCTCATATGAGTTTTTTGACAACCAGTTAACAGCTTGCAGAATTATTTTCCAGCCAATTGAAATGAGAACACAGACAATTGAAATAATATTCAGTAAGGAGAACCCCTCGATCGATAGTATTATTCAGTCCGGATTATTCCTTTTCTATTTTTTTTTTTAAATTTCTCTTAAATTGTTTCTAACAGAGCAACCAAATTGTCGTATATTCCCCAATTCACCGGAATCTCCACTCATTTTTATTTTTGAAAGTTTGCCTCCTGTGCGTATGGCTCGTAGTGGTTGTTGTTGTTGTCGTTGTTGGTTTGGTTGTTGGCAACTTTCTGCAGTAAATGGTATTTATGTTGGTTTAGTAAACTTTGACGATAAAGGGGAGGGCATGGCTGCCTGCACCGAACGTTCAGTGCTGCCGCTGCCTGCTACGTTGACGACCTCAACAACATCATGTAGAATTACGAGTATTTGAAAAGTTTTACAAGTAATTTATTTAGGCGCAAGTTTTTGAAGCGCGGTCAGAGCGTGAAAAAAAAAAAAGAAAAAGAAGGAGGAAAAAGCTGTGTGAGATCTCTGCTGAGCATGTGTTGCGGTTATTTGGGCAAACAAATATAAAAGTATCCCGCCGAAATAGCTTACAAGTACATCAAATTTTCATAAATTAGGCATGCATAAATAAGGCGAAGGAAGCGAAACTTTTTTGATGACCCAAAACGGAAAGGACGTCGTCGTCGTCGTCTGTGGCTGAGTGTCATGAGCTGGCGAAAATTATGTAACGCATAATAATTCATCAAAAATTGTTGTGTATGTTGTGCAAATTGCAACAAATTGTTGTTGTTGCTGCTGAAGGCCGAAAATTAAACCAAGTGAAATATTGTTGATGATGTAGCAGAGTTTCGACGCTTGGACTCATTATATACATAAGAGAAACTACATTCAACATAATGAAAAAATGGGCAGCTGTTGTAAATGATGAAACTGGCTAAACATGTCGAAGTTTGGCTGGGTTGGGATAATGAAATGGTCAAAGTATTTGCGAAAGCTGGGCTAATGGTAAGATGGCTGGGCAAATGATTGAAGATGGGCGAGTTGATGATTGCTTCGAGCTAGGAAATAATAATTGAAAACTATAGAAAGGGAATTCATCAGATTGAATTGGAAGTCAGTTTGTTTGATTGATTTGATCTGGCAACTCTTAAGAACAAAAAACTGTCCATATAAATCTGAACAATTTTTGTTTTATTTTTGTTAAAATCTTAAACTCAGAAATTAACTGTATTCTCTCTTCAATTCCTACCAACATTTCCTTTTACTTTTCCCCATAACCAATTCTGTCAATCACTTTTCCACACAACTCAAATCCAGACCCCAAAAATCGCCTTTGGGCTGTGGGCATCTTTTTTGTTTATATCAAATTTAATGAAACCAAAAAACCCCTGCTTTCATCGCTTAGCCTTGGTCATAAGTAAATAAACAGCTCAGGCACACACACACACACACAAGAGGAATCTATCTATCTGTAGCATTACTGCACGTATCTATATCCTTGGTTTTCCTTAATATTAATTACAGAGTCCTTGGCCAGGCGGTTTACGCCGCAGGCGATAAGACACCAACACACACACAAGTTGCCTGGGCAAAACTCAAAGTAATTAAAATTAAATCTCAAACTAATTATTATTGAACCGGGTATTGTCTGTGTTTGTGCAGGCCTGCCCAGCGGTTAAAATCCTAATCAGATTTTGTCAAGGTTAAAAAAAAAACACAAGACATTAAGTGTGAATGCGGGCCACCAAAAATGTAGCTGCCGTTGACACTCGTATATATCTCTCTTTTGGTCAACACGAATCATTAGTTGACATTTGTGTACGCTTCACAAATTACAACAACAACAACAACACCAATCTCAAACAATACAAACTGCAATCGCAACAAAACAATAAAATCTAATTGGGAACACATACACACGGACATCATGAAAACGTGGCTAACATAAAGTGGGTTTAGAGAGAAAGGTTAAAAACCATATAAGCTGCTAGATATTTTAGTGCAAGTCAAAATCAACCAAACTGAAAAAAAAACATTTAAATATAATAAAAAGTTTGAGCACATTTTATTTTAGTGAAAAATGCATAAATTCAGCTTAGTAAAGAAAATATTAACATAATTTGAAAATACCTTTCAGGGCGCTTATTTGAAGCTGTAACTTAGGACCAGTGTTAGGGAGTACCTAGATACAAATTTGATGTACCTTTTACCTTACCTGGGAATTTAAAATTTCTAGTACCTTTCCCCTTACCTAGGTCCCAATTTTCATTTATCTTCTCAAAAGGTAAGCGACTAGGTACTTTAATTTCAACAAGAATTATGGTCTCAGTCACACCAACAAAAGCTTATGGACAAAATTTGTACATTTTGTACTGAATGGCAAATTCTTCTGGTCTTCAGTGGAGCGGGGTCAATCAAAACGTATTTCTGTTCGTAAGAACTAAAGATCAAGGTCAGGAACTGTTTTTGAACTAAATCAATCGGATCCTGCTTTATCTGATACTGCGAAGACCAGAGGCTAGATTAATCTGCTCTGTTCTAGTTTTCTAATTAAATTAATCGGAATTGGTTAAGGGTCTTATTTTCAAAAAACGATTAAACAATTAGGTTTATATATTTTTGATAAGGACAAATGGAAATTTGAAGTTATTCGCTGAATAAGACAATCGGTTATTAAAAACGGGAACATTTACCAATTCCGATTCCACATAATATAATCGAAATCGGAAATGGGAACCAGAAAAAAGTATAATGTTTGGTGGTAAAAACCAAGGACAATTTTGGCTTTGTTGCAAAGAAAAATAATGTGGCTTTTAAAGGGCAACTTAGGTTCGAAAAGTTTTAACATTCGTCGGCTTTATAAATACGAACGTTTTCTCCATCGTACATGGTGTATTCGTATAAACACGGCTTGATTTAGTAAAAAGGCTATAATTTTACAGTTATTTATATTATTGAAGTCCAAATGACCAAGTGCTGCTGACTTAAATCGCACTTGCTGGGATCGATGAACTATTAAATAATGCTGGACGAAAGACACACTCATCTTTATGTTTTTAAAATCTAGGTGGATATTAAGAAGAAGTATGTTGCCTAAATGTATGTTGCTTAATCGCGGTCAAATAGTTGGCAACATACATTTTCTAATTATCCACATAGGTTTAAGAACATGAAGATGAGAATACGACCCTAATCATCGTTATTTAACGAGTCAAAGGTAATTAGTAAATGTAAATGCTCTGCCCCAGTTGAAATAATTTTTAGAAGAAAATATAAAAATAATATATAGCTTCAAATTAATTTAAAATGTTAAAGTTTTCAACATTCTTGTTGAATAAAGGATAATGCTTTCGAGTTCCTTGTACGTGTCTAAGAATTTTCTATTTGATTACTATAAAAACTATAAATAATGCTTTAAAGGGCTAATTACAAAAGTACCTTTTTAGTACCTATACCTTTACCTAGGTACTGAATAATCCAGTTACCTTTTATCTTACCTAGGTCGCATTTTTGGCATTTACCTTGTACCTTACCTAGGTAAAAATAATGAGTACCTTTCCAATCACTGCTTAGGACACGTTCTGCTACAATAGATATTTAATTGTGTCGATAGAACTATCGCCCTATATTTACTACCCCCCAATGGTGACATCTTAGAGTAACTATTTCCTTTTTCGAGTAATTCAGGGTATTAAAAATCTTTTGTTTTGCAATCTTTGAACTACAGTAGATATACAATAATATCGATATTTGCATTGTTTAAAATTCTGCTATGCAAAATAATGCATAATGTTTCTTTGGCAGCCATTCAATATTCTTCATCCCATTTTGTTCGAACCTTCTACAATTTTGTATTGGGTGTGAGCCTCGGTAGTAACGGTCGCAACCGCGATGGGCAGCACTTTTATAGTTAGTGTGACCCAACACATAATTTTTATACGTTATATACAAACTTTGGCAGGCATTTTTACCACTTTGAGGCATATTTTTGAGAAATGGGTGCAATGTGATTCTGTCAAAGTATTGTCGCTATGATTTTACACCGTTTTTTAGGCAGCATATGGACAACGCTTTGAAAAGTTTTCTCGTCCGTTGAGATAATCGAAAAATCTACCCAATTTTTTGGGTTCTTCGTAAGAAGAGAGATGCTGTTTGGCCATGCCAAACAGTGGTAGTCGAAATCAGTAATGTTTGGTGATTATAGCGGTTAGGGTAAGATATCCCAGTTCTTGGCTTCCAATTGGTTTTGGAAGACCCTAGTCCAATGTGGCCGTAAATTGCCATGCCCATACACTGTGTTCGATTTTCGATCTTATTGGTCAGCGCCAAGCTGATTTCAACAGATGATTGTCTTCGACTTTCTTTTTAAAAATTGAAACAAAAACGTGCAGGTTGATACTGACTAAGAATTTTTATCATTAGTCATCAAGTGCAATTGATCAAAACATTGCACTGTGGGCGATTAGCTCAAAATTGTGGCATAAGCTCTAAAAACTCCAATCTTAATCCCACTACCCATCTACATATACGTGGGTTGCTATATAAGTTTCTGGCCTAGGTCACTTCTAGCCATTTTAGGACCAATTGGCCTTTTCCCAAAAAGGGCTGGACTTTTATCGATAAAAGCTCCATACAACTCTTTCATGTGTGACCACGTTTGATATCGATTAACGATTAATCAAAAACTTACCTTGGCAGAAAAATGGAATTAACTCGTGGAAATTTTCGTGCAATCATTATTCACAACGTTCGACGTGGATTATCACGACAAGAGTGCAATGATGAACTTATATCTTTGTATGGCGACGAAGCACCATCCTATAGCACAGTGAAAAATTGATTCAATGAATTAAATCGCGGGCGACGCTCGCTCGAAGACGAAGGTCGTCCAAAAACAGTCGTTGTGCCAGAAAACATTGATGCCGTGCGTGAACTGATAATGCAGGATCGTCATGTGAAATATCGTGAGCTAGAGGCATGCTGGGCCTTTTTTTCCACCAGCATACATTCGATATTGCATAAACACCTGGGCGTAAAAAAGGTTTGTTCTCGTTGGATACCGCACAATTTAAAAATCGCTCAAAAAAAGTCTCGTGTGGATTGGTGCAAAGAAATTTTGAAAAAATTTAATCGCGCTGTTTCAAATGACGTTTATAAGATCGTCACAGTTAACGAATCATGGATCTATGCTTATGGGCCCGAAACAAAACAGCAATCGACCGTGTGGGTCTTCGAAGACGAGACAAATCCAACGAAAGTCGTTCGTGGAAGAAACACTTCGAAGCAAATGGTCGCCTGTTTCTTCGGTACAACTGGTCATGTGGCTACTGTTCCGCTTGAGCAACGTAGGACGTTCAATTCTGAGTGGTACACCACAATTTGTTTGCCTGAAGTCTTGGGAGAAATTCGAAAAACGAAGAAGAGAAGACAGATCATTGTGCACCATGACAATGCGAGCTCTCACACATCAGCTCACACCAGCGCCTTTTTTGACCGCCCAAAACGTCGAATTGATGGGTCATCCGCCGTACAGCCCAGACTTGGCACCCAATGACTTCTTTTTATTCCCGCACATCAAGTAAAAAATGCGTGGTCAACGATTTTCGTCGCCAGAAGATGCTGTTGAAGAGTTCAAAAACCATGTTTTGGAGGTGTCTCAATCGGAGTGGAAAAAGTGCTTCGACAATTGGTTTGAGCGCATGCAAAAGTATATAAATCTTGCTGGAGAATACTTTGAAAAACAATAAAACCATTTTTGATCATAAATATTCGCGTTTTCATTATTAGACCAGAAATATATATAGCAACCTACGTATTACAAGTATAGTAATTTAATTGGGTTCTTTATAATTTATTTTGACTCAAAATTTTTGAGTAGTTTTTAAATACAAAATCAATCAAGTGGTCGTTCCATTTCGAATATGTTGGTTAGATTGCTTGTTGTTGCTTACTGCAGCATGAATGCGTCTGAATTGGTTAAAAACTGATTTTTAATATGCTGAATATTTGAAACCTTTTACAATCTAAATGCAAGTTGATCAGAAAAATGTTTAAGCATTTAAAATTTTTGTATTTTCCTCGTTATTTTTATTGGGTTTAAGGTTACCAATTCTTATGAGCGATAAGTTGGCATACAACTTAAACCAATCACAACTATGCTCGTAAGGGTACATTACTTGTTGATACTTTGTGCCTTAATGGGGGAATAAATATCCTAGAAGAATCAACTTATATTAAAATAATAAAACTATTGACTTTATTATAAGTTCAATTTTTCATGCCTCTTATACATATAATCTATTTTATTGTCATATTTGGCAAAATCAGATCAAATTAACAAGAACTAAATTTTTTTGCACACTCACAACTTAATTTTGCAACGCAAATGCTAATGCATTTTGTCCATAATTAAGTAAAGTTCTGCCATACAATGTAAACATTGTATGCTAATTGTTGTTTCTATTTCCCCGGTAGTTGTTTTTATTATTGTTATCCAATATTTTTGTTGCCAAGTGGAAAATTTTATACCAAATTGTTAGAGAGGATAATTTTTTTTCGGGTCTTTTTTGTTGTTGTTGTTGTTGTTATTCCTGGCATATTTGAGTTTATATAGCGTACAAAATGTTTATTTATTAAGCACACACATAAATTTGTATTATGAGCGCTGACTAAATCAACAAAACATTTTCGGTGCATGTAAAGAGCGTGAAGGGTGGGAGGAGGAGGGGGTGGGGGTGACTTACAGGATGTGGGCGGGTGGGTTATTGGTCCGGTTTGTTTTGGCTTGTAGGTCTATGCATAACTGACTTGGTAATTAGGATGGCGTGGTCAAAGTTAATTGAGTAGTTTTTATTGTGTGCGGTCCTAAACAAATATTATCAGGTGGGAATTTTGTAATTGGTAAGAGGAAGGATAGAAGGTAGTAAACGTTAAAAGAATTTAGAAGAGTTTTGTTTGATAAAACTGAATAGATATTTTTCATAATTTTTATGATATATTTGAGAGAAAAACCTTGTTTTTGTGGTTTCTAAATATTGGTCCGAGAATTAAACACGATTCCTTATGGAAAAATCGAACCACCGAATGAAGTGGAGTCTCTCCACCATTTCTTTTGCTGAGTCAACGAATACAAAAAATATTCGGCTCATATTTAGAGCACATATCTCCGACCATACACAGATGCTTTCTAAAAACCCTTCTTAGGTTTCTTCCAGAACGGCAGATGGTCCTAGCTTTTGCTAGGATCTTCCTCTAAAAATTCTACAAAATATTTTAGGAGAAATGGAATGGAATTTATACCCAACCTAGCCGCCCCAACCTAAACTTACCTATTAATGGTTACTTTAAATTAATTTTTTTGATCGTCGGGGTCACCAATTTCAAAATTACTTGAACAATAAGATTTATTCAGACTTTAACCTTTTTTATAAATGTTCTTTTTGAGGCAAATGCAATAATTATTAGCTCTTTGCATTTAGCATTAGGTATGACTAAATAAGCACAAATACCACAGACTCGTCGGGGTCACCAATTACAAAATTACTTGAACATTAAGATTACTTCAGACTTTAACCTATTTATTAATTGTTCTTTTTGAGACAAATGCAATAATTATTAGCACTCTGCTGCATTTAGCATTAGTTATGACTAAATAAGCACAAATACCACAGGCTCGTCGGGGTCACCAATTAGAAAATTACTTAAAAATTATGTTTACTTTCATCTTTCTTTTTATTGTTATTTTTAAGACAAATGCAATGATTATTAACTCTCTGTACTTGTAGCATTGGGAATTGCTTAATAAATAAAGCGTCGGGGTCACCACTTTCAATTTAATTTCTGAATACAACAAAAGTTCTGCTATAAATTTGCCTCCACTTTTCCAATTCGTTTGCTTCCAATCACTTTCATTTCCTACTCATTTCATTGTTTGTCAATGCGTTAATTAATCTCAATGATTATTTGCCTCGTTAGCTATCCCCAAACATTTAGTCTTAATTAGACCCAAAAAAAAAAAAAATACTCACCGAAATGCAAAAGGACTATTAATAAGGCACACAAATTTAACATTTATTGTAACTACGCGCTCGCCCCCTCCAGTTGTTGTACTTTCGGCTTCCAATTTTTCTATTTTTTTACATGCTGTCATTTATTTGCTTTTATTTATGCATTATTTTTATGGGCGCCGCTTTTTTTATGGGCCAAGTCATTATCCAGAGCTCTGGTCGGTAGTTGTTGTTGCTGCTGTTTGCTTTGACTAAACAAATATTATGGCCATTAAGTAAATTGGTCGAAAAAAAAACCCCCACACCGAGTAGGCGACCATAAATGTCAACGACAATTAAAAAACTCTCGCATATGCGTAGGCCATACATAAATTTCTGATAGTTGCCGCCTAATGAACCCTTCGTGTAATGGTTTTTCTTTCTTAAACTAATTGAGCTTGGACATTTTGTGGTCGAAAGCAATTAATCAGCCATTTTTGTCAATTAAAAAAGCCAAAGGCGTTGAAAGAAAAATCAGTGCAATTATGCAAATTGGAAACAATTTTTCTTAACGATATTTTTTTTTGTACGTTAACCCTTTTGACTAAGCCTGACCTTGCTTTGTTGTCTCATTAGACGCATAATTACGCTGCTCAGAAACAACAAATTCAGCTAGAGAGAAGGGTCTTAAGATGAAATTAAAAATAAATTACAAGGAAATCCGTGCCAGGCTAAAATCGAAGAAGCAAAAAAAAAAAAAAAACTTCATACCCACCAACCCTTAAACAAAAACCTGTCAAAATTAGCGAAATTAATGCGCAAACGAAGCGAAACTGTCAAACGCATAAGAATAGATATTTGACAATAGGATGGAATTGGGGATACCTTTTAAAATGAATATTAAGAGCAATTTTGCTCGCAATCAAATTTCTTAAAAATTATATAGTAAGAAAAAGTTAGGAAATTTACTCCTAGCTAACAAAAAAAAAAAAAAAAATTTTGGCAATGTATTCTTTAAAATTCGTAAAACGTCGGGGTCACCAATTTTTAATATTTTTGGTTTTTACAAATTTTCTAATTGAGTTGCTTTAAAAGTTGGTTAATACTGCTATTTTCTTTAATTAAAGTCAGTTGCTTGCTTTTTAGAGGGTAAACAAAGTTAATAACTTTCTTCAGTTGTTCAATTTATACACAGAGTTGCTCAGTTGTTCTTAATTGTTCAGTTGTTCACTGGCATGTTTATTTTTGTTCTGATCTTTAATTTTCCCAGCTTCCCACAGTTTGCTGGGCTTTTTACTATATTTTAGAGAATATTCGTTTGAGCCTGTAGTTTGAATAAAAATAATTTTTCTATGTGAATCTTTGTAATCCCAGATTAAATAGAACAAAATTGGAATGAATTTCAAAATTTAGCTTAGTGGATTAGCTTTATGTTAACTAAGTTTTAGGAACCAGAAATGGGCAGTTTGAAAATAGTATTTGCGTGTGAGAAAAACTGAACAACTGAACAACTAAACAAAAATGAACGAAGGAGTAAGCAACTAACTTTAAAAGAATAATTTAATGAGCAACTGAGCCATTCAACAACAAAAAGCAATTGATTAATTTCGCACGCTTAGTTAAGTGATCAACTCATTTTTGTTCACTTACTCATATTAATAGCTACACCTTATACCTTTCCATCCTTAAATAGGGTATCATCTATTTGAACAAAATGGCGTCTTATATGTCAAATGCTAGAACGGGTTTTTTTTGTGTATCAAAATGAAACATTTGCCGCGTCTCGGAAAAATATTCTTCTCTCATTATGCGCGATAACCCTAAAAAACAAACGCCCCCACCACCGCACCTCGGCCAAATGCAGATTGAAATCCAATTAATGCCGCTGATGGCGTAAAAACGCAAAGCTTTCAACTGATTTTAATTTTTTTTTTTCCTCTGTTGTTTGCCTTTGATGAGGCAAACGACTTGGAAAAAGAGGGCGTCAACACCAAGGTGGGCGGGTATTGTGAAAATCCTTTTTTCTTTTTTTTGTTAGAAATGCCAAGCGCGTTAATATGTTAAATTAGAGAAACGCGATAAAAGCGTGGCCTCCGGCAAAAAAAAAAAAAAAAAGTATCTCGGGTACGGAAACTGTCAACACAATAAATTCGACCACAGTAAAGTGAAGGTTTCAAGGGAAAGTTCAGCATTTGGTTATGCAAGAGACCTAACCAGCAAACTGAAATCCAATTGAAGCAAGGTCCGGAGCTTAATTAGGCGCCTGCGATGGATGGAGTGAAAGTTGGGGATGGATGTGAAAGTTTGGAAGGGATGAGAGAAGGGAAAACTTATCTTGATACTAATTAAAATTGTAGCTCAGTGCAGGTGAGCTGACAAGGATCGGCAATGGGATGCAACGTTTTTAGGTTAGTTAGGGTTTAATCGCAGTTTAATTTTCCTTACATTGCACTTTCATTTTAAAAAAGATGTTGAGGTTTACAAACGCCTTTATAAGATGATTATCATAAAACAAATATTTGAATTTGAAAGATTCTTTTTGCTGATTTAAAAATTTTACGACCAGTAACATAGAGAATTATAACACACTAGAAAATATCAGAGTTTTCCTGTAACTCTTTCAACTAGTTCGGGTCCTGGTACAAGAAATAAAAACTTTGATGGAAATCATAAATGGATTACGAAATGCCCATGCTAGTTTCTGCAGTTTCGAAGTGTAATAAATAGAAGGTGACGCTATGCGGATACGATTATCACTTTGAGATATCATCCATTTGAACCATGTCATCAATCCTAAAATACCTTATTGAAACCTTAAACCCATTTAATGGCAGATTTTATAATGCATTTTGCAAGCAGAAGAATTTAAAGAAGCATTTAAAGATCTTGTGAAACTTAAACGATGACAGAAGTCTTCAAAAAAATATCTTAAGAAACAACTTTCTTGTAAATCGTTTTTAAAGACAGCGATAGCTGCCTTATACAAAGTGTTAAAAAACATTGCCAAAAGTCAACACCACTTTTCTGGTATCCATATGACCAACACAATTTTCCTGGTATCCATATGACCAATATTATAAGAGTATTCTCTTCTGGTTAGATAAAACATATTAAGTTAAGCGAGTATGGGTTTTATTTCCCTTAAATTGTTGTGATGAAGCATATTCAAAAGTCTTTAATGGGTACAGCTTTATCTTCTCTTTGAAGAATTACTCTCCATACCAATCAAATTGCTTAAAAAAAACAAGTATTTCACGGTTAGCACAATGTACATATTGATGATCGGTGCAAATTGAAATGATTGAATTTGAAAATTAAAAATATCATGTCTCACACAATTTTTAGGAAGATTCTTTGAACCTTCTAGACATATTATACAATCAGCATTATTATATTTTGCCTTCCCCTAACATCTGCTACAATTTTGTAGATTGTTTGAATTTTAAGTCTTTTATAATAATCAGCATAATTTATTGATCCTTTAAGTTTGGGAACGATCGAGTTTTACCGGCCGCCACCGTGATAAGCAGCATTCACACCACCCTGAAAAGTTAAGGGTTCCAATAGACCCTCGTTGGATATGGAATGGATATTCTCGCTTTTAATATCAGCTATGCATTGTCTGGAAATCGACCTAACCTACACAAAGAAAAAAATTGATATGGAATGGCAGTCATTTCCACATTTTTTCATATCAATTTCACTCCGATATGACAAAGATTAACTTGATATGATAAAAAATATCAATACGATCTTTTCTATAAAAAAAAAAATTGACTTGTCTGGGGATCGAACTCGAGACCTTGCGTGATGTCTCAACGCAGTCAGCCAAGGCACACATTTATAAGAAGACGTCTATGAAACTATTTATATTAAGCATGAAAAAATTGATATTTTTAAAATATCATTTTAACCAGCAAAGATTAAATTGATCTTGAGCTTTTTTTTCTCTGTGTAGCACTGGAAACAAGAATGAAAATGCATCGTAATCATTTAATCGTTTAAACCACTGAACCGATCTTTATAAAAATTTCACTGTTTGTTCATGTCGATCAGGAAAGAGTCATGCGGCTTAAGCCGATTCAAAAGGGGTTCAGAGCTATATCTCTTAAGGTGATAAAAAAGGAAATTTTTCATGATTTTTTTTGGGCTACACTTTAAGATAATTAATAAAAACTGTTTTTCCACATGAATGGTACATATTTGAACAAACTTTTTCAAATTTATTAAAAGAAAAATGTTTATAAATAAAGCTAATACACTAAGTTTTCGCAACCTCTAAAAAAAAGCAATGGTTATCCTGTGATCATAAGATCTTGTCACTGGATCATCTGAAATCAAATCGAAAACGAGGAATCGTTAGTTATTGAATAGTAATTGAAAAATTAATATTTTTCAAAAATGGCGAATGTTTAGTTAAACCTTTTTTTTTCCACCAAAAATTCACTTACATTTCCGGAAATAAAAAAGATAATAATGTTCACAAAATTACTTTTGGAATGTTATATTTTTAGAAAATGCTTTAAAAAAAAATGGATTTTTTTGAAAATTCTAACTAGTTCAGCCCCCTTAAGCAACCAAAGCTATTTTCATAAAATTTTTACAAAGTCTGTAAACCAGTTTGAAAGCGGTTTAAACTTGTTCAAAAATGGTTCAGAGCCTTAACTCAGAAATGCGTGGGTTAAATAAATGGAGCAAATACTCACTGACTTAATACTGGTGACGAACCAACTGAACCGGTTTGAAAGTGGTTTAGTCATAGCTCAGAAATTAAATTTCACTTTAAATTTGAAGTTTATGTAAAATAAAAAGAAATAGACATTTAACTATTTCAAGACAGGATCCGGTCCCGCTGAACCGGTTCATAGAGTCATATTTCAGAAATTATTGAACCCATGATCTTGGAACTTTGTGTATACGTTGACTAAATGGAGATACACATTTCACTGGTCTAAGACCGGAGATGGAGCCGTATGTCAAAATAATTAAATTTTTGATAATAAAAATTGGTGTGAAGGTTAATAAATTGGAGTGAGGCATTTTACCGGTTCAAGTCTGGTTCCGAACCCAATTAAACCGATTCAATAGCCGATTCTGAGCCTAATTATTTGAGTAGTTTTAAAATTTGGTGGGCGTGTTTTAAGCCCAGTTTTGAAGCAGTTAAGAAAAATATTCAAAAAGTTGTTTATAGCCAAAAATCAGAAATAAAGTATGTTGGTTATTTCCCAGTTTCAGTCTGGTTCTGGTTGCGAGAAACGTAGGATTTGCTGTGTATATTTGTAACCGATTTAATATTGGTCCGAAGCTATTCCTAAAAATTATATAAGTTATGAACTTGGAACCTACAATTATATGGAGTTCAATACTTTCCAGAGTGTAAAGCGCATTCCGTTTCTGTTTGTGAAAAACGTTTTCAAACATTTATTAATTCGATTAAATGATTCTGCAAAAAATCTGTAAAAGTTTTGGAGTGGCCTGCGCAGTCATCAGATCTCAATCGCATCGAAAATCTGTGGGCTAATGTCAAAAGGCAGTCACTACTGTAAAGCCCACTAGCACTGGATCAATATAAGAAGTCTTCCAGAAGTCCTCAAGCAATATTCCTTTTAAACGGTGCCAGAATTTGATTGAATCGATGCCAAATTCTCTACTCTTAAAAAAGTAAAAATATAAAATGTGTCAAAAAAAAATTTTTTTCACCGAAATATATAAAAAATTTAATTTTATCGTCATTTCGAACCACCAATGAATCAGAAAGTACACATAGTTATATAAGTCCTTTAATGATTTTAGGCATTACTCGTACAACCAAAAATTCTGCTCATTTCTATCGCACATCCAGTTTATAACATCTGTCAGATTTGGCACAGTTTCTAAATGTTTGTTTGCATAATACTTTCTTCTTTCACTGAAATCAATAAAATGCAATTGATACTATTTTTTGAAGATATATTATTATATCCGGATAGAGAATGTTTGACATTAATTTGGCCTCACTGCTCAGCATCTACTTGACTGCCTTCAATATCGTACACAATTATTGCAGTTTTTTTTTCAGTCTATTAATTATTATTCACTGTGCCTTTCCCCAAAAGTTTAACAATTTAATTCATCTTCTATAGCCACAACCCTTAATTCTTATCCCAGCCCAGTATGGCATACGATAAACCCTAACAAAAAAAAAACAAAAAAACAACTACAAAAACACGCTTCGGTGCACAGATCGCATTCGCATTCTAATGACTTTCAATGGGCAGTTTGTAATTACGCATTATTCAAATTACAAAAGTTGCAACAACAACAAGAACAACAACAACTAGGATGGAGGACGCACACTCCTTGCTCTCAAATTTAAACTCTAAACAGGCGCAAAAACAGACGGCGGACCACAAAAATCGGGTCAACTCGAATGACAAATGTGAGTGGGCGAAAGAGGGGGTGTGTAAGTGGATGCCCCTCTTGCCATATGTTTAAATGTAGCGCCCTGCTTTTTAGGGTTTGACTTTCAAAATGTCAAATACATTAAACGTGCATTTGCGTTTTGGGGTTTAGTTGCGATTTGGTGGCGGCCAGCGGGGGTGGATCGTTCGAAAGAGTCGTTTAGACTTCCTGACAGTTGAAATTTACCTTTTGGCCATAATGACATCACGTACACAAAAGGTGTGTGTGCTTTTCGGTTGTCCTTCCTATTCTCTCCTCTATATATGTACATATGCTATTTGTTGCATACTTTTGGCCAGGTGCTCGGCGGAAAGGGACGGCAGTGGGGAGGGTGTGGGTGTGCGCTTTTGTGGCTTGCAGGCCGTAAGCCGAACCAGCCATGGGCTAATGTGAATCCGAAAATGTAGCCAATGGACAATCACATAAAACAAATTACACGTAAAGTTCCAACCAAAGCCCACAAAAGTATGCTACAAAATGCAAGTGCCGAGCTGCATTACAGGAAAAAAAACGATACGTGGGGGAGAAAAGTGTTTTTTGGGTAAGGTTTAAAGTGGAATACACTAGAAAAATAGCAGTAAGTGGAGTTTTATTGGTGGAGTTGTAGAAAACAACATTTGAATATAGTTTGGAAAGGTAAAGCGTCGGGGTCACCATTTGTAGGTTTTACGTTTGAAGCAGGGAAGAAGAGTGTTTTTGGAATGTGCAAATAAACTAGGAAGAGGCAGTAAGTTTTATTTTTTGTTTAAGTTAAATAAATAATGCTTAATAACAGGTTCAGTGAAGTAAAACGTCGGGGTCACCACTTGTGAATAAAGGTATACTTTTAATCTTTGTTATGTCTTTAGAATGAAGTCTGCCAGAACTGAAAATTATGTCAAAGCTTCGTTTCAAAATCTATAACCAATTCATTGGGTGGAATCAAAACCTCCTGCTTTTTTCTCAACCAGTGCAGGAATTTTGCTCTTGGGAACTGTTCTATTTTCAAAAGATTAGATATTTCAGAGTTGAATTTAACTAATTTAATTTAATAATTTATTTTCACAACGTGAAAAGGCTTCAAAGTTTCTATAAAGAATAGATGTTTAGTTCGGGTTCAGTATCGCTCATATACTGAAAAAAACTCGAGATTTCTGATATCCAAATTCGCTAGTATTCAAATGCAACATGATTCTCTAAGAAGCTCAGATCTGGAACTGTTCGGTATCCTTCTTGAAAAGCTTTTATGATCATACTAACAATGGGTTCTCCATATTAAGTATCAGAAAGTTTTGCAAATTTATGGAAATTTGCATAAATGCTGAATATTATTTTAGACTCACGTCGGGGTCACCACTTTAGAAAGTGTCACTTTTTTTTATTAAAGTTTAAAGAATTGAAATGGATACAATATACAGAAAATTACTTCATAAACAAAATTTTTGAGATTATTATTTCGACTACGTCGGGGTCACCACTTTTTGTTTATTCAACAAAGTGTCTCTTTTAATTAAAGCTTAACGAAATGGCATGGATACAATATATACAGAAAATAATTTCAAAATGTGGATAAGATTATTTTTCACCGTCGTCGGGGTCACCAATTTAAGAACCCCGAAAACATATTAATTGCTTAATGTTGATCTCCGATTTAGCTACCCAATTCGGGGTCTTCTTATTCTTTGTTTAATGTTACATGAGTCTTGATTAAAATTACGCTTAACCCAAATATATAATAAAAAGAACTGAATTATGTTCACGTTGGGGTCACCAATTAGTAGTTTATATTGTATATACCCCCTCCCCGACATCCTCTCACCAAGCTTCTCAGTAAACCACTCATACCCACTTCGAATAGCTTAGAGTATCCTTTATTTCCAACAGTGACAAGGTAAGTCCTTGGCTAGCATTTTGAATTCTTTGCATTACAAGAGAGAAAACGCTGCTAAATCTTTACAATCAACGCGTTTGAGCTCTTTCTCCGAATTTTTCCTTTTTTTTTTTTGATGTGGGCGGGGCCTGTTACCAAACTGACTGTGAGATAATCAAATGAAAAAACGTAAATGTCTCGTTAAATTGCACAGAAATTAGATTTTTTTCATCTTCTACCTCTCGCTCGCTTGCCAGGGAAAATCAGAGCATGACCACTGACTGTGTGTGTGTGTGTGTGTGTGAAAAATCAAATTAAGTATACGTAAAACGCGAACAGCGAACAGGACATCTACCCAGAATATCCTCTCCGCTTTGCACTGATGCTGAAAATCAAGGCGAGTTGTCGATTGGTAAAAGCTTTTAAGGTGGACCAGGGGATGGAGTTGGACTGGGGCACCGCACGCTAAAAGCCAACTACTATGCTACCTTTAATTGGATTACAAGTGTGTGTGTGTGTGTGTGTGTGTCCACAACGTCGAGGGTTGGCCAACACCAAAAGTTGTGTGCAAAAGCATAAGTTTGCATTTTTATGAAGCGCACTCTCCTGCTCCTGTATAGTATATCGAGGGGAGATGACAGCCATATGGTACAACAGACCACATTAGAGTACAAGTAGCAAATAGCCGGGGATGGGGCAGGGTAGTGGGGGGGCGACAATTGAGCGTGCCAAGTAAAGGTGTTGAAGGGTAACTGAAGGTTGGAGGTGCAAAATTCGTGTGAGATGAAAGTTAATGATAAGCTTGGGGGGGGTTAACAAAGATAAAAGATGAGCCACAGTTGTTGGCTTTGGGGTGAACAACATCCCAAAAGATATAAAGTGCCGGATTAGAAGCTAAATATGGCCAAAAGAAGACAGAAAGAGAAACAAAATGAGATCAATATAATTCACTTTATTTTTTAACAGTTTATTTTTGATTTTTTTTTTTATAATTTCGAAAATACGTTTTGAAAAAAAAGCAATCACATAGATCAATCAATAAGATTTTTAAAATTTGACTCATAATAATTCAAAATTTAAAAAAACAATAGCAAAGCTAAAAACAGTGCCGACGCACAAAGTAGGTTGGCAAAAATCAAAGCGCCTACGAAATTTTGAATGAACTTATGAAATTGTGTAACGATTTAAAATATGCAACCCTTAATAATATGCGATTTTTATTTTAGAAGATACAACCCGTCAAACTTGAGCTATTTTTAGTTTAAAAAAAAAAAGACACACACAATTTTAGGTAATTTGGTCCACTTTTAGGAGGAATATATCGAAAACTAGTTAACAAATCGTCATAATTTTTTTCCACTGATTGATGTATTCATTAAGTGTACATTACAAAAAAATTACTGTTTGCTTTATATTTATCCAAATTTATCGCTTTTTATAAACTATCCATTTTTCACTATTTTTCATGAATATTTTTGATGAAAATAAAAACTAAAAAAAATTTTTGTGTACCTGCCATATTTTCTAAATACGTTCTTTGACTATTCCTTTAAGTAATTAAAAAAGTTTCAGCTGCCTTCCGCTGCCTATTCGACTGCTAGAGGTAAAGTAGGTAAAAAGACGTAGCATAATGAGAGCCTCTTCAACTTGTTGCTCCCATCTTCCGATCCACTTTTTCATCTCTTCGGCATGTTAAGTCACGAAAATAGTTAGAATCCACAAGGTTTACTTCAAACATGATAAATCTATTAGAGATACGTTGTCTTCTGAATAGAAAAAATTATTTTGAAAAATCTTATACAAAATTTAAAAAAATCTAAATAAATATTTTTTTTTTTTTTAAGTTTTTTGGGTAATAATTTTAATACATATAAATGTCAAAAAGACGGCCGTGGGAGTTCAACCGGGAGAGGTTGTGTGCTAACTAGTTCTTAGTAAAAGTATAAATATTATTATATCAAAGAAGTAAAATTAAGAAAAAGTATTAACCACTGACAAATAATTTTGATATAAACATTAAAAAAAAATGTTAAACATAATTTTTTTGTTACTAAAAATTTTTTTTCCACAAATTTGGAATATGATAACTCATAGGATTATTTCGACTACGTCGGGTCATTTGTTTATTCAACAAAGTGTCACTTTTAATTAAACTTAAAGATAGATATTAACAAATCAGAAAATACTTTAAAAAGTGATAAGATTATTTTCCGGTGGAACGTCGCTGTTCAACAAATTTGGACTTTGATAACCCATAGGTAAGCATCTAGTAGGCGTAGCACCCCTTTGAAACATAGGTTTAATAGGTTGAACCATTATCTATCATTTGCCATTTAAATAATTCAATTAACTCATTTGGTTCCAAAGTTATGATTTTTGAAACGAAAAACTCAAATGGCGCCACTGTGCGACGTGTGATTTATCCAATAAAATATATTATATATATAGGATATAGGTATCACATATTCGCATATTTCGAAAACAGTATGAATCTAGTTGTTGACTTCAAAATTCAAATAAAATTTCTCAGTATTTTATCAGCATTATTCAACCAATCGTTTATATGGCAACTATATGATATATTCAGCCGATTTTGAGCAAATTTTGCAGAATTGATTGAAAGCATTTAGAAATCATAATTGTTGAGTATAAAAACGTATTAATAAAAAAAAGAAAAAAAGTTTTTCCTACTAAAATGAATTTTCTGACCGATTGGTACTATCGCAGCTATAGGATATAGTCATCCGATTGTCACCAAATTTAGTAAAATTGTCTGAATGCTTATTATATTCATATTTACATTCCTGATTGGTTAAAAGCAATAATATCCATTTGCTTAGTTTAAGAACGCTATCATGAAAAACATAAAAGTTGTTTCTTAGTAAGATCCATTTTTCGACCGATCGGACCTATGGCAGCTACAAGATATAGTCAGCCGACATTGACCAAAGTTTGCAGAATTGTTTAAAAGTATATAATATCAATTATTGCTGAATTAAAAAACTTTATCATTTACAACATACAAGTTTTTCTTACTAAGATCCATTTTCCGACTGATCGGTCCTATGACAGGTACAAGATATAGTCTCTCGACTTTGACTAAATTTTGAAGATTTATTCGAAAGTATGTAATATCCATTATTGCTGAGTTTAAGAAGGCTAAAATTAAAAACAATTAAATTTTTCCTAATAAAATGAATTTTTTGATCGATTGGATATAGTCATCCGATTATCACCAATTTTTTAAGAACAGTCTGAAAGCATGTAATGTATGATTCCTGAATAAAAGAACGCTATTATGGAAAACAAAAAAGTTTTTCTTACTAAGAACCATTTTCCGACCGATCGGTCCCATGGTAGCTATAGGATATAGTCATCCGACTTTGACCATATTTTGCAGAGCTGTGTGACAGCATATAATATTCATAATTGAAAGAGTTAAAGAACGCTATCATTGAAAACATTTCAGTTTTTCTTATCAAGTCCCATTTTCCGACCGATCGGCCCATACAAGATATAGTCATTCGACTTCGTCCGAATTTTGCAGATTTACTAAATGCATATAATATCTGTAATTGCTGAGTTTAAGAACGTTATCATTTAAAACATACAAGTTTTTCTTACTAAGATTCATTTTCCGACTGATCGGTCCTATGGCAGCTATAGCATACAGTCATCCCATTTGTACCACATTTTGCAGAGCTGTTCGAAAATATATAATATTTATAATTGCAGACTTTAAGAACGCTATCATTGAAATCATAAAAGATTTATCTACTAAGTCGCATTTATCGATAGATCGGACCTATGGCAGCTACAAGATATAGTCACCCGACTTTGACAAAATTTTGCAATTTTATTTGAAGGCATATAATATCCATAATTGCTCAGTTTAACAACGCTATCATAGAAAACATTAAAGTTATTCCTACTAAGTCCCACTTTCCGACTGATCGGACCTATAGATATAGTCTCCCGACTTTGACCAAATCTTGCAGATTTATTTGAATGCATATAATGTCCATAATTGTTCAGTTTAAGAACGCTATCATTGAAAGCATAAAAGTTATTCCTACTAAGTTCCATTTCCGACCGATCGGACCTATAGATATAGTCTCCCGACTTTGACCAAATTTTGCAGATTTATTTGGAAGCATAAAATATCCATAATGACCGAGTTTAAGAACGCTAACATTGAAAACAAAAATCTTTTTTTCACTAGGACCTAGAATCACTACATTTTAGTGATCGTTACTACAAAGTCTTGCCAATTTGGTCCTTTTTAAAAGAGTTTCTTCGCGTTCTGCCAAACAGAGTGTATTTAACCGGACCGTTTGTTCAATTGCATAACAAAAAGTGATTTAACTGCGATCTAATTGAATATAGTGTCTCTTTAAAGGGACTTTGATTTTTTCGTTAAATTGCGAGCCAGTTGATCTGTTAAATAGTTCCGTCTGATTTCTAACTGTCTCCTAACAGAGGGATGAATATTAACATCATCAACGCACAGTCTAAACGGTTAGAGATAGACAGCCAAAATTAATAAAGTAATTTGCATTTGTGGTGACAAAATTTTTTAAAAATCCACACCTAAGATCAGAAAATAAGGGATTTCATTTAGTAGGCAAAATAATGAAACACAATTAGTTCCCTCTGGTTGAACCAATTTCTTGCTAAGTGATCATTTCTGTATGTGTCTTTGCCCAACTTACCCCCCTGACCTTTAATCTTTATAAATATCTTATAAGTTTATATACGAATTCACGTAGTCCATTTGAGTGCCCTGCATTTTGCAATCATAACTTGATTAACGTTAAACGGGTCCGCTCAAAAGTAATTTGGCAACGCACAGAGCACTCAAATAGTTTAACCCACTGCCTGTCCTTTTGCTTAAATATTTATAAATATATATTCGATGTTTCCAACCTAGTATATATATTTATATATATATAGTACAAAGCGAATTGGTTATTAACTTTTGCTGCCAAAGTGGGCGGCCGAAGGATGTTCTATATGCCTTGTACCTCGTTCCACGAATTTGGCTGTGCATTTTAATTTAATTAAAAGTTATGGTGGAAATGTACCGTAAAGGATTGGAGGTGGCAGGAGGCAAAAGCAATGCGAGTGTGTGCTACCAATAATAAACCAAATTATTGCATGTATAAATGAATTTGTGTGTGCGCCTGCAATTAGGCGCAGCTGGCGCTGTTTCTGGGTTGTGTTCCTGTGGCTTTTGAGCCCTTTTCTGTGCCATAATTGAGTTAGGCCTGAACACAAACACACTTACACACAAACACACACACACTCACACAGAAAAGTTGTAGTTTACTTTAGCATACTTTTAGGCGCTGGCAAAATGTCAATAACAGAGCAAAAGTTTTGCCGCCTCTTGTTTATGCCATTTAATCTAATGTCAAAATTCTGCATAATTTCGTATTGTTTGTTGACAGAGAGATAACTAATAATTGGCTTTTTGCCTTGTTGTTTTGCATCTACACATATTGCCAAGATGTTGTCTAATTGCATTAGTTAGATGTGCCTTGCATACTTTTAGGGCTGCCGTCAGAGTCAATTAGTTGGCATTAATGATTTATTGCATACTTTTAGGCAAACTATTGTTTTCCACCTTAAGCCCGGCACTAAAAGCCTTTCACCGGTTGCATGTAATCGGCTTTTAAGCTTTTGCTCCAGCTAAAAAGTTCCTATTAATAAGCGCTTCACTTAGAAGCAAAATCATTGCATACTTTATGGCTGCTTGAGGGCTTTAAGTATGATTAATTTTGGCATTCGTTCAGTAATTAAGCGTATTTCGAAGACAATGCCAAAATGATGATAGGCAATTGGAAGTAAATTGAATGGGTATTGTCGTCAGATTAGGCTGTAGGATGAAAGCCCATTTGCCTGTAGCTGAAATTGGTAAATTTTTGAAAAAAATGTTTGCCCTGACTGACTGATTGGCTATCAATGCACAGACTCAATGTTAAGAGCTATAATAAACCAATTGTATATAAATATTAATATTTATTTTATTTAAAATCCGGAATTATATTTAAACTAACCAGACAACACTTACCTCAATTTCCCTTAATGATATGGCCAGTTCATTAGCTCAACAAACTTCCCTTAATAAACTGCCCCTAATTAGATTATTATTATTGAAAATGCAGACACAAAAGTAACAAACAAAGGTTGTTACAACAGCAACTACAACAACTGAATGTTAGATAAAGGCAAAAGCTAAATACAGGCTCTACCAGTTGAGTTGATCTGTGGTTGCCCATGTAGCTGTAGAAGAGCCCCCAACAAAATGTGTCTGGAACAAACACACCAAATGTCTCAGACCACAACATGTCCAATGGGCCCGAATGCAGCTAGCAACAACAACAGCAACCGAACTGTCTGCATAAGTTGAAGATAAACGTAAACCGCATGCACGGCACAATAAACAGACATCCGTGTGCATTTCCCTGACTATTTGTCAAAAACATTGCAATAACAACATGAAGACCAGGCCCTGGGCCCAAACCAAAAACCAAACCAACAGATAAACCCTTGACTGCAGTCAAGGGACGTGTTCAGGAACTGGCGGCGATTGGTATGGTGTAGGAAGTGGTTGAAGAGGTGAGAGGATGCTGTTTGCTCTGGCATTGCCAGCGATAATAAACCAAACAACAACCTGCGCGAAATGAGAAATGCAGCATAATATTAACCACAAACTGAGATTGCAAGCTGGCGAACAGGAAGAGAGCATTGCATACAAACTGCTGCCCAATCTGCAGAAAATACACTTGGAGAACATGGAGCTAAAACAGTTGAGAGATCTTGAGCTAAAATCACACACGCAAATGATTAGTGCAAATTTCGACATTAAGAACTGCCAATTTTGCAGGACTTAAAACTAAAGCATGAAACTTACTTGCTCAAATATGGCAAAGCTAACTTCGACTGTGCCTAATTTTTAATACACTTGAAAAAGTTTACTCCAACTGATTTAACCGGTAAAATATATATAGGATATAGATATCAAATATTTAAATTAAAAAAATAAATTTTTTCAAAATTATGTCAAAGCATATGAAACTAATATATACTAAGATTGTGGACGCTACGATTGAAAACAAAAAAGTTTTTCTCACTAGAACTAGATTTTTGACCGATCGTTTATATGGTAGCTATATGCCATCATCCGATTTTGATAAATTTTTTCAGAATTGTGTGGAAACATATAAAACTAATATATATAATGATTGGAGACGCTACGATGGAAATCAAAAAGTTTTTCTCACAAAGACTTATGTTTCGAACGATCGTTCCTATGGCAGCTATATGGTATAGTCATCCGATCCGGTCGATTTCAAAATATTTGTTGCGTCAAGTGTATAAAAAATGTCATTCTGTCATTCATTTGATAACATCGAAAATATCATTTCGATACTATCGAGTTATCAACTTTATAAATTGAGTATTAAGGATAATTTGATACTCAATAGTTTCGAATTAATGACTAAATTGTGTAATTTTGATGACTATTTTTTTTTGGGGTGTGATAACTTTAAAATGTGACGCCACACTATATGTATAAAGTGCAGTCCTTCGACCCTGCGGTTTTTCAGATTTTCGATATATACATTGCAATCAGCATTTTTTATTGATCCACCAAGTTTGATAACGATCTGATAAAAGATCGAGCAAAGATTTTACCTCCAACAAGAGAGAACACAAAAATACCTAATTGACCTGTGGGGCAGTTAATTTTTTACCAAATACCTCTTAAAGGATAGCAAGCTATCGGATTACAGTCGGGATCCAGTGTTTCAATAGCATCTGATATTGTCCATTTTCTGCATTTGACGTCTCTTCTCTGAGTTTTCTTTTGAGTGTTCAGCATATTATACGGAATATTCTTTAGTTGAAAGTGTTTCGCTACTTTAATCTAACATAAACGAAGAATATATTTTTTACTGCCCTATTTTAGCCCTATTAGCGTGCCCTATTTAGCGCCAGTAAAGATATAAATACTCATATTTTTTTGACTTTAATTTTAAAAATAATGCCTAAAATTCTTAATTTTCAAATTAGAATTTATAATGCTTAAAAAGAGGAAACCACTAAACCTAACTAAAACGCGGTACGCTTTGCTCCAAAAACCATGCTATAAAACGAACCGGTGGTTTTAAACAGTAACAATTTTCGAGCGATTTGCATCCCTTAAAAAAACCATAAATTGCTTACATTGCATTCAGCAGGAAATTTCGATATACGATTTGTGTTTTATGATTGCCGATTTTACCAACTGATTGAAGTGATAGCAATTGGATAATTTGTCAATCAAGATTGTCGAAAAAGAATCGAAAAACAATATGATTGGTGAGACCGACTACCGATTGCTGGGTCAGCACACCTATGCTGCTTGCATTTATATTGATATTTTCAGTGTGACCGGCCATTTATAGGTCATAAATATTGAATTTGATAAAAGTGAGTGCATTTTTTGATAAAAAGTACTAAATCAACAGAATCACAATCCAACACATTCAGCATGGACTCTTTAGAAATCGAAGATTATGAATCGAAAATTGGAATTATCTGCTAAATGGGCCCATTGTTTTGATAAGATTTTAAAATTGATTTATTTTCAAAACAGGGGCTGAAGTGTATAATAAATTATTGATTTTTGAGAAGTATTCTATATTTCTTATGGAATATGAAGGATAAATATTTGTCTATACATACGTCTATCACTGAACTCCACTTATACGACTGAACCGATTTGGATGACATTTTCTGTGAATATATTTGTGGTTTATGTAGATGGTTTAGGTTCACAGTTAAACTTGGTATGTGGCGCTGCAATCGACTTAAACCGGTAAAAGGGTGTTTCAGAGCCATATCTCTGAAACTATTTAAGTTCTAAACTGGAAATTTGGTGTGTAGGTGGGAAATATGGAGCTTAACATTCTTCAGTTTCAAGACTTGTTCCGAACTAGAATAAACCAGTTCAAAAGTAACATAGAGCTTTATCTCGGAAATTTATTAAGCAATGAACTTACAATTAGGTGTTTTGGTTGATAAAATACAGTTTTAAATTTTCCGTGAGCCATATCTGATCATTTAAGCTAAAATTCATTGTGTAGATTGATAATGTGAAGAAAGAACTTATAATTTTCAAGACCGGTACCGAACCATATTAAACTGGTTCAAAAGTGCTTCAGGGCATACTCTCAAAAATAATAAAAGCTTTTGATTGACAACCTGGTGATTGAGTTGGTAACATGAAAAAATTATATTTCGGTTCTAAACCAGTCTTTAAAAGTGGTTCAAAACTGATTTGGAGCCATATCTTAGAAATTATTTATCTATGAACTTTAAATTTGGTACTTGGATTGATAATATGGAATTATTTATTTTCCCGGAGACAAACCGGATCTGAACCTGTATTAAAAAGTGATTTAATAGTGGTTTGATGCCATAGCTAAGTTATTATTTACGTTAAGAACTTAAAACATTGTGTGAAGGTTGATAATATAAATTTTAAAAAATAAATTAAATTGGCATGCCTTAACTTTGGAACTCCCAAGACTTTATTCTGACCATTCACGATAGATTTTGTTCTTGAGTCCACTTAAAAATGCGAATATGTTATTTAATGCCTCAAACTGACAAAGAAAACTTGTAGTCAGCAATTCTTAAATCTTTTTAGACTGCCACATACTCGTATATTTAGCGCTATTTGTAAACAATTTTTTTTTATTTTTCCCAGTGCATTACCCCAGCCTGTCAAGGTCTTTACACCAACCGCACAGGGGCTACTTTTGGATGCGGGTTTTTCTCTGTTGATGCTTTTGCTTCAGTGGAAGGAAATGAGCTGCAGTTGCATTGCGCCCTCCATACCCCCCACCCCACCCCACCCTCGCTACGTAATAACAAGCAAAACACTGCATAAATTCTGGCATCGAGTACTGTGTACTTCGTTTTCGCTTTTGGTATTTGGTCAAGAACTGTCTGTTTGTATTTGAGCTGGTTTTGCCTGGGTTTTTGCCTATTGTGAGAGGCAATGGCTTTTGTTTTGTTAACTTCCTTGGTTCAATATCCATGAAATGCGCCTAGGCTTATTTTGAATTTGAAGCAGGGTGGAGGGGAAACTAAGCTACTTTGAAGCTATCGAAAAATGGCCATACATGATTTGTAGGCAGAAGAAAGGGAAGCTTAAATGGCTGCATTGTTTGGTGGCGTTAGAAAATTAAACGAGGAGGGGTCCAAAAGTTGAGTAAACTTAAGGTAAAGAAAACAAATTTATATCCTCAAGTTTGCTTATGCAAAGAAAGAAGGCATAGGCTGGGCATACGATAGCATAACTGCATAGCCAAAAGATACAGTTAGATAACTCACAATTAAACCAATAATTTACAAACTATTTTTTTTTTCAAAACTACAAACTTCTCTAACCTCTTCCTCCCAGTATAAACATTCATTGCATTTGTCATTAGGACTTTGGCTTTTTGAGGCTGCAATTCACGGAACACTAAAGCTCTTAGCCCTTTAGTAGCAGCAGCAGTAGCAGCAGCAGCAGCAGCCGCATTTCCATTCGCAATTTCCCGTAACAATTCCTAGACTCTAGGGCATACTTAAACCAATTTTAATTACATGCATGGTGATTGCTTTGAAGGCTCTAAGAGCCAGAACGAAGGCATGGGGTCCCAAAGGGATTTATCAACACCACATTTGTCGCAAAAAAAAAAAAAAAATATAGGAAGTAGAATGGCAAGCTAATTGAATATGAGTATGAAAGCAGGCAGGAGGCCAGCCAACTCTCTTCCGCTCTATGTCTCCCCCGCCCTCTTTATAAGCCTCTTGAAGCCTCAACGCTGACAACAATAAAGAAGAAACTGAGAAAAAAGTAGCAAGAATAGGCGAATGTGTAGGTGGAGTTGATGCTGGGGAAGGCCAACTACCATAACGAGAAGAAGGATTCGTTGGCACTAATGGAAAAGGCATCAATGGCTTATGGATTGAATAGCAGTGGCGAAAAATTTATGGATTTTTTACACTGAAATCACTTGAAAAGGGCCAACAACCAACCTGTCGTCGATTTGTGAGTATTTGCAGATTTTGAGCCTTCGGAGGCTAAGCAAGCAAATGGCTGAGATAACCAGGGATGACAAATGTGTAATAAAATGAAGTTTTAAACCCAAACACTTTTAAAACACTAAAAACTCTATTTTATTATTTTCTTAAATAAATAAACGTTCACTAAAGGAAGCCAAGTCCTCCCAGAACTATTTCTCAAGAAATGGTTGGATAGAATGAAGACTTTATTAGCCTATTTTGAGTACATTGAGAAAATTTACTGTTTGAAAAGAATACAAAAAGTTGAAAAAAACGCTGGACTAAATGTATCGAGTTGAAAGGAGACATTGGACCCATTCAGCCCATTTTCTTAATTTTTTATACTCAGTCAGGTCTACCTAATTAACAATTTCAGTTCAATCAGTTCAGTGGTTTAGGAGCTATCTTATCTAGACCAACGGTGGGCTGCCCATAGCCCTTTTGGCTCAGCGAGCGCCAACCGTTATTTCTTACATTTTACGCCGCTCTGTCGACACAGGTAATAGCGACGTTACGAAAAGAAAACCAAAAACAAAACACACGTGATTCCGGCGCCAGCTTACACAAGCTGTCGGCAGACGGCTGCTCAGTTCGAAGTGTTTTCTGTTGTTTTAGGACTGCCCGCGATTTAGAATTTCTTGCCCACCGCTGATCTATCAGTGCGATTTGGCTGGTTTCGACACTCGTGCAGGCGCCCCAGCTGCCAACCAACCTGCTAAAAACCATTTAACTGGCAAAACTTCCGTGTTTTTTAACCGTTGTTCTTGGACGTTTTAAATTAGATAACTATTGGGCCAAAGTTAATCGGATCTAAGTCACAAAGCTCCAACTTTAAAATTGTGGCTCTGACAGTTTTTTGCGGACGGACTATATATTTGTCGGAACCGGACGGATCGGATGACTGTAGCATATAGTTGACATAGGAACGATTGGTACGAAACATTTTTGGTTTTTAATGGAAGCGTTTCCCAAATTGATATTTATTAATACTATATGCTAGCACAAGATTGATCTCAATCGAAGGACTATATAATATAGCCAGGGATAAATCCCTAAATGAATATCGGTTCCGGTAACGGTTCCGGTATGTACCGAAATGAGAATTTCGGATAAAGGTTATATTTCGGTTTTCAGTTAAAGTAGTAGTAGTATCAGTATGGTACCAAGATTTTAATTTCGGTATACCGGCACGTACCAGTACAAGTATAATTTTTTGTAATATTCAAAAATTTTAATTCTTGCACGATATCCAAAAAATTATTTGATATAATAGAATTTAAAAATTGTTTTTTAAGAATATGCCAAAAAACACCTTTTTTTAAATATTCCAATTTCAATCAGTTTTTAAATTTTGGACAAATAATTTAGCTAAACGTGTGTGTCCGCGCTTCCATCGGTCCTTAAATTTGCTCCATTCCTGCCATAAAAAGAGATCTTTTCACGTTTGGATAGATTTGAACTTATATTATAAAACTAGGGTTCAATACAGCCCATAATACGCTGGTAAAATACTTATAGGGGTGCACTAGCTCTTAAAACGCTCTAAAATAGTTGGTAACCTAAAATCTGCCTGACCTTTCCTTACATTACATTATTCAAAATTTTAAAACGAAACTTTTCTTAAATAGGAAATAATATTTCAAAATTTGTGACCGAAATTTGATTAAAATCAAGAAACTTCATTTCTAAAATTTATATTTTTCCATTTTACTAACATTTCAATATTTAAGGAAGGATTTTTCTAAGATTTATAAATCCTTTACATTTAATTAGAGCAATTGTATTTACGAAAGTAAAGCTTTTCCGCCTTTTTGAATATTTTTAAAAAATATTATTTGATTCTTCTTTTTCTTTAAGTCCGAATTTATATATATCGCAATTTTACCGGTGAAAGCATTTATTTGAAATAATCATAAATAAATCAAATAAATAATAAGAAACCGAAACAGTACCGGTATTAGCATTTTGGTATGGTTCCGGTTTTTTCGGTTCCTATTATAACGGTAATCGGTTTTCGGTTCTCAAAAAAATTTTTAAATCGGTTTCGGTTTTGATACCGGTAAGTGACTTGATATGGTTTATTTCGGTTAACGGTTCCGGTTACGGTATTAATCCCAAAATACAAATACACACTACAGGGGAATAACAAGTACGAGCGCTGTTATCGAGTGCCTCGACTACGAAATACCCTTCAACCTTGATATTGTGTGTTTTCATACGCATATATACACAAACACACACGCTGCACCACTGTTGAAAAATGTTCTTAGTGAACATTATTGCTGTTGTTTCCAATGGCGATGTCCTTAAAGTTCGCATTTATTCTTTTTATATTTTGTATACATCATTCTACAAAGTTTGAACAAAATCGGATGACTATACAATATAGCTGTCAAAGAAACAATCGCTTTAAAAACGAGTTTTAGTGGAAAAAACATTTAAGATTTAAATGGTATCGGTTTTAAACGAGGCATTTTAAAATTATATATCGTTCCACATAGTTCTAACAGATTTGATTAAAATCAAACATAACGTATCGTCGTAAAGCTGTCATAGTACCGATCGTTCTGAAAATTGGTCTTAGCTAGAAAAAAATGTTTGGTTTTATTCCCAATTATTTATATAATCTGTTTTAACACAATTCTGCCAAGTATATAACGTATGTATGCATATATCGAAAAGGCACAAAAGAAACAATCCGTTTCTGACTTGGCGCCATCTATCGGTCGGTTGAAAAAATCACTTAACTAAAGAAAAATTTAATTTTAAAAAATAATACGACCATGTTTCAATTTCACTTCCACAAAAGTTTTGTGATTTGAAGTCCAAATCGGATTTTAAATCGCGAAACTTTTGTGCAAGTCGAACTCAGAACATGGCTGTAAATTTCTGTTTTTACATTTGCCTTGTAATTAGAATTTTGAATTTTTGCGACGCTTTTTGGTTTTTTTAATTTGGTTTTTCTATCCTTCTCCGCCAAAACGCATCAATATAAATGCATTTTACTGCTTTTTGCGCCGAATAAAACAATTACCCACTTTGCCATTATTTTTGAAAACAATTTTACGCCCTTATTCTACGAAAAATTTCATCTACTTTGCAACCCTGACAATAATATCCGCTTCTTGTGAGCATTTCCTATTAGGTAACTTCTAGGCGAATGGCAAATGCGTTTTAAAATGATGCCCATGACGCAAACAATAACCTTATAAACTGTAAGGCCAAAAGCAGGACCCCCAAGCTCGGCCCCAGCCCATTCTGTGGGTGGCTATGTGGGACGCTGTATACACAAATAAACATTCAAGTGGAATTATTGCAACGAAATTCAAAGGATTACGACAAAAGCACGTTCACAGGATTCAACAGAAGCGGCAGCAGCAGCAGCACCAACAGCAGCAGCAACTCTGCCACACAGTGCAAGGCACGGATCGGCTATGGACGACGGACTCCCGGGTTGCCAATGACAACAATGCGGGCGGCAGCATGGCAGAATGATGAAGCATTGCTAGGACGGGATGGGTTGATTCGACGGGGTGTGGGCAGCAAGTTCAATGAAGGAAAATTATGAAGCCTTATTTATTGTTTATGCGTGCGCATAGCTCATGGAGCAGGAAGCAGCTACTGCGCGATGTTGATGCTGTGTAATTTTTGTTATATACCCTTTGGGTTGGACGTGGGTGGTTGTAGGAGTCTAGTTACTGAGCGATCGGTTTGGCCAAAGCTAACATATATTTCAAATTGACAAAAGATGTGGCAATGTATTTGAAACTACATCTGTTTGGGGGCTGTTTGACCTAGTTTAAGCAAGCTTCTATTGAAAGAGCGCTTAAAAATTTTTTTAAATACTAAGGGTTAAAGGGAAAGTATAACGTCTAATGCCCGGAAGCTTGAATGAGTGCCTCAAGATCAAGTGAAGTATTTAGAATTGGGTGAAGTTGTGCAAGAAGACCGTGTAAGCCAAATATTAAATATTCAATATAAGACAGCCCATTTTGAATAACAAAATAAGAGCGAGCACTAAGGCATTTCAAAGAAACATCTGATGATCTAAACATGTAGATGCTGCCTTACTCTGACTTAGAAAAAGCTTTCTCGTTACTGTAGAACTTTCAATGACTCTTACCAAAATCATGTTAACAGCTGCTTGCGAGCAGCACGAACATTCTGAATCAGTGTTCGTCATGTCCGTATTAAGAACCGCAGCGACAGCGACGTCAGTACACCGACAGTATAAGCTCGCTTTCGCTTGCTGCGCTGGTATTGTGTTAAGGCAAAATAAACCGTTTTCAGTCACCGCGTGGCAGCAGATCGCACTCATACCTAAGCTAAAATATGATTGTTAATATTGTTTGCCGACCACTGTTCTAAAACAAACAGCGAGATAAGTAAAACGTGTGTAGCAAATTTTTTTTTGTTTACTTATTCATTCTACCACACTATGAACCAAGGTTCAAACCAAAACCTTTGGTTTGATAAGTTAAGGAACCGGTCCGAACCGCAAATCGAACCTCAGTCTTTACGACTGGATTTTCTTTTCTTTCCTTTCTGCTGACTTTTCAAAATATATTTTTATTCGAAAACTAATTTATCTTATTAAAATACATAATATTCAGTAAAAATATATTAAATTTCAGATCGAAATTGAAATTCAAAGTAAGACTGGGTTCACACTGTTCGACGCATGAGACAAAATAATCTAGTAGGCCCATATGTTGTCTTCTACTAGATTATCATGTCCCATGCGTCGACCAGAGTGAACTCAGCCTAACGCGTAACGCTCGCACAGACGCAATATAAACATTCAAAGCAAATCTCAGATCTCATACGACTACCCAAACGTGACTTTTAACAATTGAACTTATGTGGGAACGATTGAGTGTGAATCTTATTTTCTTTCGTTTACATGGCTTGCTCATCTTTTTAAAACAATTACAAGAAGCCTAGACAAACGAAAAGTTTTGCTGCAGCAAGAAGTTGTTGTTGTCAATTACTGAGCCTCTGCTTGCTGGTCATAGAAATCAAAAATATTGTGAGAACAGTTGAAAGCTTAAAATCAGAAACCAAACAGAGAGAGTTGGAAAGAAACACAATGACAAGCTTATAAGAAAAATATAAAAGTTTATCCGACCTTGATGGAGAATTTCATGAAATGAGAAAATTATTTTTCCATCTAATCGGCCCATAGAGCAATCTTTATTCAAATCGGTTTACAATTAACGATGGGCCATGAACCCAACCACGAAGCCCATTTAGGAGGACCCTAGGACGGAAATTCCAAAAATACACATGTCCAATTATTTTCCAAACCGAGTTTAAAGTTTATCGGATGAAAAACTGTTATTTCCATGTAGAACTTCCGACTATTTTCCTTGAGGGCGAATTTTCCAACTTCTAATTATTTTTCATACTATGCTCACAAACCGAGTTTGAAGTCAATGAGATAAAATATAGTTTATTCCATATAGAATTTTCCGTGCATTTTACCACCATTGAAACGGATTTTCCAGCATCGGAAAAGCACTTGTCTAATTATAATAAATACTATGCTCACAAACCGATTTTGAAGTAAATCGAATGGAAAATAATAATTCCTTCGAAAATTTTCCGGCCGTTTTCTTTGTGGTCAGATTTTTCAATTATTATGCATACTATCGATACAAATCGCGTTTCAAGCAGGGACGGAATATAGTAGTTATTGTCATAAAACTCTTATTGAAATAAAACAGTGAAGCTCGTTTTGTAAAATTATTCGAATTACACCAAAACGTGTGTTTTCCTTTCCACTATCGATATCCACAATAAAGTTTTTTAGCTGACTTTTATTGTAATGGTCAAAAATACGAGTTTTTTTTTATCGTTATTAATAGTTATGAAAAACCTTTTTTAAATAACACAGTTAATAACAGTTACTGGAAGACTTCTATAATTAAACACATGTAATGGCAGTTTTTTCAAGACTTTTATTAAAAAGTTAATAAATAACAGTCACTAAAGACTTTTATTTTATAACTCAGAACATAATTATTATAAAAGACTTTTATTTTATTACTCAGAAAAAAGAGTTATCGAAAGACTTTTATTATAAAATTCAGTAACTAAAACTCATTCAAAGACTTTTATTTTTTAATTAAAGTCCTTTAATTTATAATAGCTTTAGCGGTTTGCTCTCAGCTTAAATAATCCATTCATATCATTATTATACTTTTATATTGTGATTTAAAATTATAAGTCACTGACTGAGTTTTTTTTACCGAGTTACTGAGAATAAAATAAAAGTCTTTAATAATTGTTATTTTTACAAATTAAACAAAAATCTTTAGTTACTGTTATTTATTGCCTTTTGAATAAAAGTCTTTCTACAACTGTTATTTACTGAGTAATATAATAAAAGTCTTTAATAACTGGCAAACTAGGTGTCAAAAAAATAAAGTTTTAAATAACTGTTTAGAGTGGAGTAAAAAAATAAAAGTCCTTTATAAATGTTATTTTAAGCCTTATTAATCAAAACTTTAACAATAACTCTTAAATGTGAACATTAATAATATAAGTTGTAACTGTTACCGTCCCTGGGTTTTAGTCAATCAGATGAAAAATGTTCCTTGAGAACGGATTTTCCGAAATCGGGAAAACACGTGTTCAATAATTTTGCTAACTATATTTTCAAACTGAATTTTTCCAAAATATTCCAAAACCCCGCTTAGATTCCACTTTTAAATTATATGGAAGCTTCTGTGAAAGTTTTAGCTTTCTATCTCTTACCGTTTAGGCTCTCAGTCAGTCAGTCAGTCAGTGAGGACAAACTCCTTTATATATATAGAGATTACCGTATGTTTTTGATGTTGTTGGTACTACTCCCAGCTTGGTTTGTTATTTGAATACCATTTGATGGCTCTGCTGAACTTGAATATGATATCGACAAGTTGTCTCTAATTATATTTAATTTAAGGTGACTTTAATGAAAATTTTAGATACAGCTAAAATGAATGAATATTTTCAACCAAGTCAAAAACTAAAATTTTGAATCTACGGTTAATATATAAAAGTTGGATCATATAGCTCTTATATGGCTCCTATACTAGGTCTACCAAAACATAAGAAGAATTGTTTATATTCTGAGTTACTAAAACACTTAATTGTTTTCCACTTTATATCCAACTATTAAGTTCTTTACTAGATCAAATATAAAAGCAATATGAGCCAACTCCTGAACTTATCATATTTTAGCTAATATCGACCAATTGTCTCCTAAATTAAAGAAATGAAAAATTTATACATTTGGTGCATTTTGTTAAAATGCAATAAAATTCGTTGTTAATTTTAAAATTACTTTTAGGTCAAGTTCTTATTTTTTTTTCGCTTTTATTTGATCCGCCAAAAAATATTTCGTATTCCACGCAAGGGTATTCCCATTATCACCTCACCATATTTCTCATTTTTTTGTTTTTTTTTTGTTGTCTTCTTGTTTATAGCATACTTTTGCGCGACCGCACAAACATATTAATACAGAAAAGGAACGAAGCTCGGAACTCGAGGCTTCCACCAGAGCATGTGAAAAATTTGCACAAATAAATATGAATTGCACTTTAATGCATATTAAGCGAATGGTCGATGAGAGAGAGGGGAAGGAGCAGCGGTTTATTATTAAATAAAATTGCCCACTGTGCACCGCCCTCAGTTTGTTTGTATTCAATATTTATTGTTGTGTATAATTGAGTGAAAAGTTATATGTTTGTGTGATTACACCCAGGAGGAGGAGGAGGAGTTGGGGGTGTTCAATATTATGCCTACTCAAATAAAAATGATATTGAATTGTTGAAAATTGTTATTACTATAAGTGAATTGCCAGAGGGGGGCACACCCCACACCCACCTTTCACGCTGAACCATTGTAAATATTGGTAATTGGAGTAGGTTTGGGGTAGGCAGAGAGATTTTAACGCGAAAACTTACCAAGGGTGCAGGAGTAGTGCAACAATTGATATTTAAAGGGAACTTTTTGGTGGAGTTCCAGAATGGTCAGTGTATGGAGAAGACTTACCTGAAAGAAACAAAATAAAATTGTTTAATTAAGACTATTGGAATTAGAATATTTTATAAGTAGAATAAGGTAGAAAATTGCAAAAAAAATTAAAATCTTTGTATATTTAACTTTTATAAATTTTGGTTTCAATATTTATCAATCAATTTACAGAAATCGGGTTGTCTGTATAACAATTTCAAAACCTCTCGGATCTATTATCTAGAGACTTTGCTATTCACATTAGGTCTTTGCAGATGACTTTATATAAAATTTTTTTTTCAAATACAAGCATGGAAATTTAAGAACTCAAGCTTTCGCTTAAAGTAATGTTTTTTTTTCATTCGTCTGTTAGCCGAAAAAAATGCAAATTTATGGAGATTTTGTGAAAATTGATGGTATAATATTCATATTAAGGGCCGATTTCTCAACTCTTACATATAGGTCACATAAACTTGCAAATAACGGACTAAATTGCTTGTTTATCTGACATATAGCAGCTAGGTAGAAGAAAAGATCTCGGCCCTTATAAACAATCTCAAAAGCAAAAGTATAAAATTGTTTTATCCAATCCAGCGTTGGGCAACAATTTGATTTTGGGAGCAGTCCAACAACAACAAAAACGAGAAGGCAAAGCTAACTTCGACTGTGCCGAAGTTTGAATACACTTGAAAAACTTTACTCCAACTGATTTAACTGGAAAAATATATATAGGATATAGATATCAGATATTTAAAATTTTTAAATCATTGATAATAAAAATTTGATACCATAAAAAAAAACTTTTCTTGGTAAAACATATTTTCCGACCGATCGGTCCTATGGCAGCTATATGCTATAGTTATCCGATTTTGATAATTTTTTTCAAAATTATGTGAAAGCATATAAAACTAATATATACAAAGATTGGGGACGCTACGATAAAAAACAAAAAAGTTGTTCTCACTAAAAGAAGTTTTTTGACCGACCGTTTATATGGCAGCTATATGCTATAGTCATCCGATTTTGATAAATTTTTGCAGAATTGTGTGGAAACATATAAAACAAATATATACTACGATTGGAGACGCTACGATGGAAATCAAAAAAGTTTTTCTCACAAAGACTTATTTTTCGACCGATCGTTCCTATGGCAGCTATATGCTATAGTGATCCGATTTTGATATATTTTTCCAGAATTATGTGGAAGCATATAAAACTAACATATACCAAGATTAGTGACGCTACGATGGAAAACAAAAAAGTTTTTCTAACTAGAACTAGTTCTAACCTTTTTTTGTAGGCCTTAATTGGCAGGCCGATAACTTTTGAACAGCCCTCGAAGTCCAACATTTTTTTTTTATTTTACTATTTAATTAATTAATAACACAAAACAAAAAACCAAATTGAAAAAACTCTTCTGGTTTTCCATCCAGAATTTTTGTAAAAAACACTCATAAAACACTCGTCAAAGGTAGAATACCCCTTAAGGGGTATCCCCATAAAGAATTTGATATCAGTCGAATGCGCATTGTCCTTGCTAAAATTTGATTTAAACATCTGAAGAGCCAGTATTAGTGAGAAATAATTTGTATATGGAATTGGATAATAAGTATTGCTTTCGTTCATGTGCAAAATATGTAATTTCATCTCCACTGTTTTTTGAATTAGAAAAAAATTAAGCCCGGGTTTGAACCTTAACCTAGGTTTACCAATGGCTTTAGTACGGAACGAAGGAGGATTTTGGAAATTAATTCGTTGTATTGAAAACTTTGTTATAGAGAAGTTCCACTGTGGTTCAAAGGCCCATTTTCAGTAGAGATACAAAAATTTAACATGAGCAAAAATTGGTTTCAGTTATGTATACATTTGTAGCAAATACGTTCCAAATTCCTCCCACTATTCCACCTTCTCTTCTTTGGCCCTAACAAAAACTTGTTGAGTTGCTGGCAACTTTCAGTTCGTATTTTCCGCTGACTTTTGCTTTCAGCAACATTTGAGTCTTATCTATGAACGCAGTGACATTCTAGCTCCTAAAAGCATGCAGCACATTATGTACAACTCATTTAAAGCGCAGCGCGCTGACTCCCCAAATAAAAAAGAAAAGAAAACAGTAAAAAGCGACAACAACTTTGTAAGTTTTTCTGGAAAATTGCCTGGAAAAAATTGAAAATTATTTATGCTGTGTGCAGTTTTTGAAGCTGTCAATAGCCAACCCCCTAACACCCACCCACCCATCCGAAAAGTATACAAAGTTGTCGTTTTGCCCGCTGGCGGCATGCGCTTGCATGCAAAAGTCTACTTTGTTGCCTTAAGTACTTATGCCAGCCAGGACGAAAGGCGTTCGTCTTCATCTTCGTCGTCTTCGTTGTGAACACTTTGTCTGGGGCTGCTGCGCTTTTCAGCGCTGGCTTAGCATAATTTTAGGCAAACGCACGTTGCTTAGTTTATAGGCAAGCCAGGATTCAGCATCCTGCCTCTGCTTGTTGGCAAAATGTCAACTGTTTTTAATTGCCCGAGACAGCAGGACGTCTAACATTGTCTGACTCGGTTGCCCGGGCACGTCCGAGACAAGAAAATTAGCCTTGGCCCCCGCCCCCGACCCCCTCACCATCCCTTCTATGCCTTAAAATAACTGTAAAATTGTGTAACAAAAGGATTTTCATAAGCTGCGCTCATAAACTATTGGCAGAGAGGCAGCGCCACGACAGCGAAAAACGGAGTCTGAGATGAGGTTCAATTTAATGGCCTGGAACTTTGTAAGACGAACTGAAATGTTCACAAAAAAGATTTTTGCATAAAAAGCTCAATTTATAAATATTTTAAGGCCAAAGCTAATGCGCTTTTGTGTTTCGCTTAACGTTTAACGCCTGTGCGTTGGCAGCCAATTTTTCGAAAAAAAAATAACGAAAAGGCAAACAGCAGTGAAAGTTAAATGAAAGTTAAAAGCTGGTAGATGGAAATTTTTTTAATAAAATTATCGATCCAATTTTACAGACTTATTTAGGCTTAGATTTTGAACCTAACCAACGTATACTAAATGGTCCAAGGACTTTGCTATCGCGGTAAAAGCCAATTTCAAATGCAGTTTGAGTCGGATTTAGCTTTTACACTGCTCTACAAAATGGAGGTCAATCTTTCCCAATTTTTTATGTTTAAGTATTGTAACCTTTAAACACGAAAAGCGTCTTTAAAAAAACATTTTACCGGTTAGTTAGCGAGATTATTTGAATTTCAAATAAAACTTAAGGCTCACCTTTACACATAATTGGTTTAAACAATTATCGATAAGTTATCGATGACCTGCTCATCCCTTAACAGAAAAAAAACTTGTGGATTGCATTAGAGTTCTTCGCAGGACAGTTTTTGATTGGCAGTTTTGTACCGGGGTACAATTGCCCCAAAGTCATTTAACACAAAGAGAGCGTAAGTTAAAGTCTTACGTTACTCAGGATATCAACATGTCCCCAAATTGTGGGGTATGAGTTTTCAATTTGCGGGGAGGCAACTCTACTATAGCTCTCTGATCGGATGATGTATGGCTGAGATAGTAATATATCATTTAACACAAATTTTAAAGGGGGGTGATTTTTATCGTTCTTATCAGAGGGGATGAGGGGTGGTATGAGTTAATTTCTAGGGTTGACGTATTTTCAATTGTGGGAGGATATAGGTTTTTTTCAAATTGCGGGGGTGCGTGGGGGGCGTGGCAAATTAACAAATGATCGGCGCAGTTACGTCTGTGAGTGGGTGGTATGCTTTGTTGGGGCTGAGGGGTTCTGACGGCGCAGACGGAGCGGAAGGACGCGGGGCGCGGCGTTTTCGCTCGGCTTTGCTGTCGAATTATCTTTATGGGGTCGATGCTTCTGCTGTTCATATTTGAACTAGTATACCTACTCAGTAACGGGTATAAAAACGCTATAAATATAAACGCAGAAATCGGGCAAAAAATTGCTTTTTCATTTAAATTTTAATTATAAAACGAGAGCGTAAGTTGAAGTCGGCAATGCTCGATTTCGATATACCCGTTACTCAGGGTAAGGTATATTTAAGAATATTTTATTAGATCACAACATGCCCAAATTGTTGGAGATATGAGGTTTTTTTTCCAAATTGCGGGGGTGGCAACTCTACTATAGCTCATCTGATCGGAAAATGATGTATCGCGGATCGGAGTTGAAAAAGAAAAAATAAAACCGAGTCGGAATTGCGCTCGGTTTACATTTCTAAAAGTAGTGGAATTCAGAACATGCCTGAGTATGTAATGAAAGCGCTTAGTTTTGGTGAGAAATTATTTTGAAATGCAATACATTTTTCCTTTTTTATTTTTTTTTTTTAAAAACCTCATATAAAATCAGACATAACCTTAGGGCCGTGTTCTCATCTTCATGGTTTTCAAATCTAGGTGCTTTTTGAGAAAACGTAAGTTGCCTGCTTTTAGGCCGCTTTAAAAATATCCATGCTAGTGTCTAATTTTAAATGCTGCCTAAAAGTAGGCAACATACTTTTTGCTCAAAAAGCACCTAGAGTTGAAAACCATGAAGATGAGAAATCCTCCCTTAGGGCCGTTTTCTCATGTTCCTGTTTTCCAAATCCAAGTGCTTTTGGGGAAAAATTGTGTTGCCTACTTTTAAGTCGCTATGTTTATGTCTACTACGACCCGGATGTAATATCAAAAGCGGCCTAAAAGTAGGCAGCATTCATTTTCTCAAAAAGCATTTAGTTTTCAAAAACATGAAAATGAGAAATGGGTAAGTAAAGCTCCTAGCAATTAATCAACATGCGCACTTTTTCCTAACACTTTTTCGCCATTTTCACCCATTGTCTGGCTTCAATTGGTTTTTGATTTGTCTGGTCTCAAGAAGGACTATGTGGCACAGACAGGACATAGAACTCCCCAGCACGCAGCTGCTAATGTGTCTTGGGTAATTGACTCGGCACCAAATTGTGCATTGTTGTCACGTGTTGTGTGCCTTCAGCTTGAGCCTGAGCTCCTCCAGCACGAGGAATATGCAAATCAAAGTTGTCCTCGTCCTGTCCTGTCCTGTGTGCTGTGCTGTGCTTGAGAGGCGACAAAACTAGCGCGGCAACTAGGCAAACACTTCCGCTGGCCGGAAGCATAAAACAAGTCGACAGCGGAAGTTGGCAAGGCTACGCTTGCACCCCGGCACCCACCCCCCTCTCCCCCCGTTCGTGATTAAAGCGCTGGCTCACGCTTATTATAATTATTATTTTTATGGAAATTGCGTGTGCGCTGCTTAGAAATAAAAATGTGTTAAAAAGGCATAAAAACATAAGAAATCGAGTGCGACATGCGACAATAAGTGTGAGCCTGAAGGTGTTTACGAGTCCTGGGCAATTAATTTAACTGCAGTTTTTTTTGCTCACGCGGTCATAACAAAATTTATGGCCAACAACAGTTTTGTCAATAACTTTTAGTCCTGCTGCTCCCGCATCCTAATCTTTCGGGGCACTTCATTAATCCTGGAGCGTGTCAGCTTTCCCCCTGCCACACAGCCAGTTAATGCCATGCATGTCAGAGCAGCAGACAAATGTTTTTGCCGGGCAAATTTATGAGCCACAAACACAAAATGCAACTGCCAGCATATCAAATTATATGGGCGGCCACAAAAAAAAAAAAAAAAAAAAAAAACGATGGGAACTCGCTCCTCTGGCTGCATAAATTCTGATGAATCACTGCTGCACCTTTTGGCTGCTCTGCTTCAGGTAATGCGGCATCTAATAATAAATTTAACTTGTGCCAGGACGAGCACGAGGACCACGACTACGTTGCAAGCGAATGCCACGAAATGTTGCCAAAAATGCATAATTCAAATTGTAATTCAAAAAACACAGGCGAAACCATGTTGATTTTCAAGCTCTGATGGTATGGGGGCAAAATGCCAATAAGAAAGATACAAAATTGCTGAAACATAAATTTAAAAACAGGGTGGGCCCTATGCACATATGCAAGCACATTTGGAATTGGAATTAACTTTTAGGCATAAATTACAGGCACAACCGATCATTTCCTACAAGTAGATCGCTTCGCTCGAGTAATAATCGTTCATGTTTTATCTATTGATGCCCAACAAAATTTTTTCACATTTTCCGCTCAACTTTAGTCATTGGGCGCGTTCAGCAGAGACACTTGATCACTGATCAGCTAAATAAAACTACTCTAATTATTTAGCATACTTTTAGGGCGGGCTTGTTAAATTGACACTTGGAAAAGCTCCATGTTAATATCATATTTAACACAAGAGGAAAAGTAGGCTATATAAATTACAAAGTAATTTATTATTGATCAGGGAGCAAGTTCTTCTGCTGAACACAGCCATTATTTCCTACATTTTTGCCAAATCATACACTTCCTTTCCTTTCCCACACATTTTTCGCCTCTGCCTAATTAATTTAGATGCGTGAAATTTAACAAAGCAATGCCCAGGCTCAGCAAACAACATGCAAATGGGATTTATGTGCCGAAGTTGTGGGGTCAAGTGGGTGACTTTGGTGGGTTAAGCTGCTTATCAAGTTGAGCATTGAAATTATAGCCGCGAGCTAGACACAAGAGAAAGGCGCTTCTGAGCTAACCAGGATACCAGAGACTAGCGTACAGAACCAAACACAACGGCAGCAGCCACTTTGTTATGGTGAATGTTGTTTTTGTTGTTGTTGTTGTTGGGGGAGCAGCAGCAGCAGCATCCCAGGACAACTACAAAGGCATCCTTTTAAATTTCCTGTCATTTGCCACACAATACGCTAGAGAAAGCGGCCACGAAATGAGAACGATGAGACAACTCTGGCTGCAATTGTTGAAGCTCCCAAGCTCGAAGTTGCACTGTGTCTTTGCTGGGTGATGAAGGATGTGAAGAGGGAAGGCAGAGCTAAAGCAAGTCTATTTGTACGCACTGAGAGAAAAATTAAATGGAATCACAGATAACTGATAAAATGCAAAAATATTCTTGGTAATTTTACAATTATTTTTCCACATCAACTGAATCAAATAAATATTTTACTTGATTAGTTTTAATAATGCAATTTGCATTTTAATTCAATATAATAATTATACGTAAAACCAATCGAATGCTGTCAAATCAAGGCCAACCAATAAGCAAGTCAATTTTTGTTGGCATATTGAAAATTGGAAATTGTAATCAAAATTTAAGTATATATTGCATTATGCCACGCGTAATAATGTTTTATACGAATTCTTTTAAAACAACAAAACCAATTAGGTGTGAGAATATTACTGCAATTATTTGTAGCTCCACTCCTTATATACACTTCTCGTTAGTGGAAAAACCTTTTGGGAAAAGCAACAAACTGTCGGGACAAATAAATTGTAAAACTAGAGGCCTCTTTTAGCAACACTTTATACGCAGTTGTTCTAAATCTGGTCGACTTCGAGTTTGAGGGGCAGTATTACACTAAAAAAAGCTAAAAATAAATAAACTTAACAAAAGTGAAGGTGACATACAAAAGTTCCATCTACAATGGCAAAACTCGATTATACAAGAAACCACACGCTAGAACTTTGAAAGATTTTAAATTTGTTTGTATGAAATGTGTTCCGAAGAGATGTTAACATCCAACGAAAAATCACAAAGTTGGCTACCACATTTGACCGTACCCATTAACAAGTCCCGATAGATAAGACACTAGAGATATACATAGACCTAACTGCATGTTCCGATTTTTTTTAATAAAATCATTTGCAGCTTAATGGTCACATATCCACAAACAACAATATGTGTATTTCCTCTTCCTTTACTATTATCAATTTATATATATACAACAAAAACTTTCTATTCAATATATTACAGTTGGGTTGTTCATGAGTGAGTGAACAAAAATGAGCTGTTCATTTAACTGAACAATTAAACATGTTCTCTTATGACTCTTATGGAGTGACTCTTGTTCAGTGACTGTTCTCTCAGTTCACTCAGTTTCTGTTCACACTCTATTGTTCTTTCTTGTGCAAGTGCCTATTTGCTGTTTCTAAATGTGTGGCAACTCTGTTTTAAGCAACTCGCTGGTGTGGCAGTTCTAACCGAGTTTTTACTTCAGTAGTTAAGAATGTGTTGAATTCAGGGAATAATACCGTTACCGGATCCGTTAATCGAATTAAAAATTGTTTGAGAACCGAAAACCGTTAACCGTTATGGTAGGAACCGTTAAAACCGGAACCCTACCGAAACGCTTATATCGGTACTGATTCGGTTTCTTTACGGCAGATCTTACATCGAACCATTATTAAGAAATATTTGTCCACTCAGAAAAAAACGGCTGCCAGCGTTCTAGAACGAACGGGATTGAATTTATACCGTTTCGTACTTAAAATTTCAGAGTATAATTCGTACTTGATTGTACTTAAAGTAAGTACAAATCAGTCTTAAGTTTAAATTTACCCAAAATGTTCCTAAAATGAGAACAAAATTCTTAAATCAAGTACAAAATATTTAAATCAAGAATTTTTTGTACTCAAACGGGAACGGGAAATACCGATTTGTACTTAAAATAAGTATGATTCGTTCATGGGTGTTGAGTGAGAGCGCGCACAAGCTGAGAGCAAAAGCAAATTGGCGCTCTTGGCTTCTCTCTTTGAGGTTCGTTTAGCCATCTACAACGAACGTACTTGTATGTAATTTGGCGCCTAGTCTCGCAAGGCGGACGCGGTCGAGTGCGCTAAGACGCAGCTCGTTCTGTGCTTCAGTCCCGAAGTCCGAAGTCCCGAGTTCGATTCCCAGACAAGGAAAGGTAAGTTAAAATATTATTAATTTATAAATTATTATATGTTTCAGAGAAAAGAAGACTTCCTGAATGTGGGGATACCACTGGACACGCTGACATAAGCGCTTAATAAAATTTTTTCATCCAAAAAAAAAAGAGGTTAAAAATCGGTATATTTATTTAATTAAAACCTTTTTCATGCGGCATATTGTGAGAACACAATTTTTTAGTTCTATTACATCCATTAATTTTTTGGATATCTTGAAATAATTTAAATTTTTGCATATTCAAAAAAATTATACTAGTACCGGTATACCGAAATAAAAATTCGGGTTCAGTATTGGAACCGAAAACCGAAATAGAACCTTTAACCGAAATTTTAATTTCGGTACGTACCGGAACCGGAACTCTTTTCATTGTAGTGTTACCGGCCGTCCCACAATAAGTAATGCCCCAGTAGGATATAAACTTGTCCTAGAGGACAAAGATCCTAATAGGGGGATCATTGGTGAGACCCAGATGGTTATGAACTTGTCTTAGGGACCAGGGGGTCCTTAAGGGGGATCCTAAGTTTTCCAACTACTCACAAATGGTGCTCCACCCATAAACACTCCAATTTTAGATCAGCAGTGAGTATGTTGATTTTCTTTAGACAGATTGCTGCCTGCTCTGGCATAAGCATTATGTAGACATTCCTGATAACGGATTGAAAACAGATTGCCAAACGGGTGTCAAATTGCGCCGGGTAAATGTGTAAAAATCTTTATCTCAAAACGTCATCATTTAAACATATTTTACCTTCTGTGTCTTTTCATTAATATTTTTATGTCAGCTTTTGTGAATTGCTATTTAGCTTTCATCTGAAGAAAAGTGCAGCTGAAATGCAGATCAATTTTAACCTCTGAGTGCTGGTAAAGAAGTTTTTTGAAAGTGGTGATTTTGTCAAAGCCGACAAGCAGCGCGAAGGACGCTGAATTGGATTGACTTTCGACAAAAAACCTCGCGCCTAACCCAAGAATATTGCGGTAATATTTGGCGTGATTCGACAAGCCTTATCTTTCAGATTGAATTTAATTTTAGTGGATTAGTGATTAAAACTATTCAGGTAGTAGATGAAAAGTCCCAAACGCTACTATCAGACTACTGTTCGTCGTGGATCCCAAGCAGGAAAAGGTCGTTATCCGCTAAAACGTTAAATCTGTCAGAAAAGTAAAAGTTTATAAAAAATTTAACAAAAATTTTAATTAAAAAATATAAGGGATAAGAAGATTATATATTTACTATAGCTTTGAATATCTTAAAAATTCGGGATTAGTCGTTGAATGACATTTGATATTGTTTTTACCACTCCGTAAAATCCACTACCAAGTTCGGAAAATGTGGGGTGAAATTGCCTGTTTTTAAGTTTACTCTATGGGCTAATTAGCAATTTGGAAAATACACCCACAAGGTCGGAGAATTAAAAAATAATATGTTTAATATTATTTTGATATCAACTCAAATTAGTATTCAGTTGAGCCTGTTGAAATACCATTTTCCTCTCTGTGTAAGAAACGCATCGCTCATTGACGCAGCGCGGCGCGTCGCTTTGCTTGTTTGCTAGAATTTAGCCGCTGGGAATTTGCATTTTTCATTACGCACAGAGCGAGGATTTGCGGAGCGAAAGGACCAAGGGGTATTATGGGGTTTTGTTAGCTGGGCGCCATATTAACGCCTAGACTCGTTCATGGGGTTAAAAGCTAGTTTCCGGCGGAAGTGGCTGCCGCTGCGCTGCTCTAGCTTTTCAGTGTGTGTGTGTGTGTGTAAATAAATTTGTGTGCGAAATGAAATGAATGTGATTGCCAGCGTGGCGACGCATGGTCCTCCAAAATCTCCCCATTTCACTCTGAGCTGTCGGAAGCAGTTATTATGGCAGCATATTTGCCAACTCTCCGGGCCTTTTTGGGCATTTTGAATTTATTACAGTCCAGATGCTAGCTGCAACATTTTTCAAACATTCCGCTGTGTTCAGGGTATACCAACGTCGACTTTTGTCGCTTGGGCGTTGCTAATGCTAATTGACTTGGGATTTTTCAGCTTGCCGCCTTCAAAAGCTTTTATTATGAATGAATTTTTGCAGTTTCTTTGGCCACAATAATGATAATTGGTTTGCAAGCAAATTTGTGCAGCTCTGACCAGATGATATTTGTTTTTCTCTAATTTTAATTCCCACCCCTTAGTACATGCCATTTCATTTATGCAGCTCATTTGCCAACCCCCCCCCGAGCACTTTTCCCTTAACTAATAACTTGTACCTGGCCCTAAAAGCGCACATTATTAATCAAAGTCAATCCACCGCTCGCCCCTCCCCCCCCCTTAACATACACAAATCGCATGACTGTAACAACCATTTTTGCGCCTAATCAATTTGCCCCAAAACGTCACAAAGTACACGACGAAGGCAGACCAAACGCGCAGCTCGATTCGTCGACAAGAAAATTTATTTCATTTGTGTTAGCATTTTGCATTTCATTAGGTTTTCATTAAATAAAATGTTGAATTACACGCATAATTTATTTGCTGGCTGACGAAGAAGCAAAAGAGTGAGGAAGAGAGAGAGAGAGAGAGAAGAAAGAAGTCCTTTGACTAACATGAGGGTAGTCTTAGAAGGTGATAGAAAATATCCAGAAAGTTTTACGTTTGCAGTTTGGTTTAAACTGGTTTGTTTGTTATGAGCTCTTTTGATCGCGATCTGATTCTCTATTTTACTATTGCTCGCTGCGACTCGTGCTCAAAGAGCGACAAGCTAAACGAGCTTTTACGCAAAAAGAGCTTGTCGATTGCAAATGCTCGCATTTGCAATTATGCGCTCGTACACGATTTTTTTTTTATTTAGGCCTTGTGAGTGCGCTTGAAAAGTACTAAGTCTGAGTGCACAGAACAACTTTCATTGCCAAATATCCAAAGAAGGGACTATGCTAATTTCTGCAATAAAAAAAATACCGTGCTTCCATTTTTACTTTACTCAACTCCAAGAGCACTCAACATTCGGTTCCATAGTTGCCTCAACACGCACACGAAATCGAAACAAATTACAATAAAAAAAGCCAAAGATGCGTGCTAAAAGATTAAAGCCTGACACGAAATGAAGCGTGGCCATGCTCCTGAAGGAGCAAAAGGAACGCACCAAGCATTTCCATATGGCATGCCAACGGTTTTTCTTTTTGGTTTCTGTTCGTTGTCATCGCCTTGGAAGTCACAAAAGGCAAATATTTATACAGCTTCCTGGCCAAATCAAAGGTTGAATGAGTTTTGCTCGCTTTCTGCTTCCTGCTGTTGGCTTCACTTTGACCCAAATGATAAATTACTTTAATTAATGCCGGCATATTGTCTCAAGTCTGGCCCAAGGCATTATGCAAGTTCATTGGGCTTAATTTTGTGTGCGTGGGCCGCTGATTTATTTAGTTTCAGCGCTGGCCTTTCGGCTCAAGCATTTTGTCTTCCTTTTTCTCCATTATTTTTCTTGTACTAAATGCAACAGGCGCAACGAATCAGTTGGTTGACATATTTTCGTACGACCCCAGTCTAATTAATTGGCTTAGTTTGAACTTTGAGGACAAGCGGAAGCTTCAAGTTGTTTGCTGGAAACTATCCAAATGTTAAAGGCAGGCGGACAGGACAGTACAGGACACGACACGTGACCAAAATATATAAAAAAAGATGGGCCTCACATTGATTGCGTGCATGTTGCGGTTTTCTGGGAAGGCAACAGAAAAAAAAAAAAAACAGGAGCACGAATATGGGGTACAGGTATAATGTAAGTAAAGGCACCAACTGGGGATGAGAAGTAATTACCGATAAGAGGGTGGCTGATATGAAAGTAAATGTGATGGATGAGGGGGGAAGGTTAATATGTTTCCTCTTTCTAAGTAGATATATTGAAAGATGTTGCGGAGAAGTGATTTTCGAAAAATCATTTCAATCAAACTAGGAAGTCAATAAAAACTAAATTTACTCAGGCACTGTTGCTTCATTTCAGTTAGCTTTAAGTAGGTTACATGCAAAAGTAACAAAAATCCGAAAAATAAAAAAATAAATATTTTGATTCTTGCAAAAAAATTTCTATAATTATTATTTTTACTTCGTAAACATTGAAAATTAAACGTACTTTTATTACATTCATTATTGTATAAAGGAATATAATTTTTGTAATTAAAACTTAATAGTAAAGCAGCAAACCTCTTCAATGATTCAAAAGATATTTGGTTCGTAGTTTCGAACTTCTCACAAAGTCGAAGGGTTGTTTTTAGTTTTTTTAACTAATCCAATGTGACGATTGTTTTGTTTTATAGATTCAAAAAACATTGAAAAACTTCTGGCTGTATTTAGGTGAATTTCAGCAATTTGAGACATGTTTGTTTTTTGTTAAGGATTGAATTCAATTAATAGACGAGAGTACCGCATACATTATTGTTATCATTCATACTTTAAAATTAAAATACTGAATGAAAAATATGTTCAAAAAAATTTATTTTTACTTATTTTAATAGTCGATACACTTATTTCAGCGATTATTCAACTTTTTGATCCCGTCCGAAAAGTAATATGCCGAAAGGTCTGCAAAATACTCAATACAATACATTTTAGTGTACGAGTCATATTTTCAATGTTTAATAGCACTCACAGCATCACTGTTTTTCAGTCTCAATGTTTGGTTTGTATATCGATATTGATTATTGATGGATTTGATTTGAAACCCTAGTGAAGAACAGTTGTTGCTAACAGTAGGATTTGCTTAGTAAGCAAAGATTGGTCCCATTGATGATTCTACTTTTGATGAAGATTTTGATGCCTTATCAGAAATCAAATCATTTATGTAAACATTGACAATAGAGAAGCTTTGCTTCAGATTCTGAAAAAGCCTGCTCTTATTTTTTATTCGAAGGATGAAAAACTAAAGTGGTATGAGATGCCTGACCGATTGTAATTTCTACTCGTCAAGGCCCAACAGATATCAAGTTTCCATTCGTGTTATTCATGGCAAGCGTAATAAGTAAACTTATTATATGTATGACAAAAATAAAAGGTAGGCTTATCTATATTCATTAAAGCCCGCTAATTGGTAACAATCAACTTATACCTATTTATATAGTTTTTAGCTTTTATTTCTCTAGGACAAGAATGGATCAACGACACATCTTTAAGTACCTAATTTGGATTAATTAGCGGGAGTTTATATTTCGCATTGGCAGTTTAATCAAATTTGTTGAACCAAATAGGATAATCGAATAATTTAAATGACATATGATAGATAATTGTTTAACCTATGAAATTGGCGTTTGAAAAGGGAGCTACGCCCTCTGCTTACCAATGGGTTATCAAAGTAAAAATTTGTGAATAAATCAATTTTATAGTAACTAAAAAATATTACTTGCAACAATTTTAAAATTTGTATGTTTCTTTTTTAAGGTTTTTATGTTTTTAAATTATTAACTACAAAATTAATAAAAAAATAATTTTTTTTTGATTTTTTTTTCAAATTTTTTTAAGTTTTATGTTTTTATAATTTGGAACTTTGATAAGACAAGGAATATCTAATAGATTAATCATTTCGAAACTCATACTAGAGGATTCTAATTCTTTTCGTGACTTCACATGTTGAAGAGGCCCTTATTTTGCCATGTCTTTTTTACCTATACCTCAAACAGTCGCAGAGGCGGCAACGGGCACCTGGATCTTTTTGAATAAGCTAATGGAAAAATCGAAGAAAATATTTTGAAAATATGGCAACTATGAAAAATTTAAAAAAAATTTTATTTTTCATCAAAGCTGGAGAAAAAAATGAAATGTTGGTAAGTGTATATTAATTTTGCCCAGAAGTTTGTAACGCATAAAAATATTCATTTCCGACCCCATAAACTATATATATTCTTGATCAGGACGACGAGCCGAGTTCATTTCCCTTTCCGTCGCCGCTGCGTGTTGTCCGTCTGTCTGTCTGTCTGTCTGTCTGTCTGTCTGTTTCTACGCAAACTAGTCTCTCAGTTTTAAAGCTATCGAGCTGAAATTTTGCACAAGAGTCTTCTTTTTTACTGCACGCAACTAATATGTCGGAACCGGCCGGATCGGATGACTATATCTTATAGCTGCCATAATGCACGATCGGTCTGGAAAATAAGTCTTAGTGAGAAAAACTTTTTATTTTCTATTGTAGCGTCACCAATCTTGGTATATATTAGTTTTAGATGATTCCACATATTTGTGGAAAAATTTATCAAAAATCGGATGAATATGCATATAGCTGCCATATAAACGTACGTCAAAAAACTAGTTCTAGTGGGAAAAACTTTTATTTTCCATCGTAGCGTCACCAATCTTGGTATATATTAGTTTTATATGCTTACTAATTCTGGAAAAATGTATCAAAATCAGATCCTATAGCATATGCTGCCATAGGAACGATCGGTCTAAAAATAAGTCTTTGTGAGAAAACTTTTTGTTTTCGTAGCGTCTCGAAACGAAGTATATATTTGTTTTATATGTTTCCACACAATTCTGATCAAATTTATCAAAATCGGATGACTATAGCAATATAAATGTCAAAAAACTACCTAGTGAGAAAAAACTTTTTTGTTTTTATCTTAGCGTCCAATCTTGGTATATATTAGTTTTATATCAGACTATAATTTTTGAAAAAAAATCAAAATCGGATGACTATAGCATATAGCTGCCATTGGACCGATCGGTCGGAAAATGTGTTTTACTAAGAAAAGTTTTTTTATGGTATCAAATTTTTTATTAGCAATGATTTAAAAATGTTAAATATCTGATATCTATATCCTTTATATTTTTTGCAGTTAAATCAGTTGGAGTAAAGTTTTTCAAGTGTATTAAAACTTCGGCACAGTCGAAGTTAGCTTTGCCTTCTCGTTTTTAATTATAATTAACATTTTTTTTTTAAATTATGACGATTCGTTACCAAGTTCTCGTAAGATGACCAAATTTCAAAAAAAAAAAAAGTAAGAAAGTCGGTCAAGCCCAACTGCAATATACTCTGTACCTGTTTGTATGTAACTGATAACTTTAAAGTGTGAGGGTTTTTCAAAATCTGGGGGTGGCAACTCTTTTGACTATCGTTCATCTGGTTGGAAAACGATGTATGGGGGCTCGATAAGTAATGATGAGTAGTATTACCCTGGTACATAACTCGTAAAATTATAAAATTTGTATATAATTTCCTATTAACATAAACGTATATATATTAGTCACGCGTGATTTCTGACCGCAGGCCATCTCCATTGCATCGCTCTTCTCTTTGCCTCCTTACACAAATATCTATTGGAACGAAGGGTGGGGGGAAACTGAAAGCGGCGCAGTCCAGTTAGCTAATGCCGTCAAGCAAATTCCAATTGGGAAATTACCAGTAAGCTATTGCCCTCTCGCTCTCTCTTTCTTGTAAGTTCTACCAATCGCTGCGGTGTTGTTGTTGTCGTTGCTTTGAATTTTCTTTTACGTATTGCTCTTATGTCGGTCATCTGATCGAAAAACGCCAAACCGATAAATAATGAGTAGTAGATTACATGTCTAGAATGTTCAAACTATCTATCTTCAAAATTGTAGGAGTTATTACGTATTTTTTTTAATTTGCGGGGGAGGCAGGCGGAGTGGCAAAAATCGAAAATAAACTTGATCTGCCTGCAGATAAAAGAATTATATGTTCCATACACTTCAAACCTCTAGCTCTTACCATCTCTAAGATCTCTTCGTTCATACGGTCAAACGAACAGACAGACGGACAGACGGCTATATCGACTCGGCTGTTGATGCTGATCAAGAATACATAGACTTTATAGGGTCGAAGATGCTTCCTTCTGGCTGTTACATACATTTGCACAAACTCAATATACTCTGTGTCTGTATCTTCTAAGATAAGTATTTTATTAAGGATTGCATGTTTGAAATCGTTGTAGAATTTCCTAAAAGTTGGGTTCATTCAAAATTTCGTAGGCGCACATGCAAATTTTGATTTTTGCAACCTTACCTGTTCAACGACCGCCACTTAGCGTCCTACGATCTTCGCGTTGAACTTTTGAAACGAAAACATACAATCACATATTATAAATATAAACGAGAAGGCAAGCAAACTTTGACTGTGCCGAAGTTTTAATACACTTGAAAAACTTTACTCCAACTGATTTAACCGGTAAAATAAATATAAGATATAGATATTAGATATTTAAAATTTTTAAATCATTGATAATAAAAATTTGATACCATAAAAAAACTTCTTAGAAAAACACATTTTCCGACCGATCGGTCCTATGGCAGCTATATGCTATAGTCATCCGATTTTGATAAATTTTTCCTGTATTATGTGAAAGCATATAAAACTAATCTATACCAAGATTGGTGACGCTACGATGGAAAATAAAAAAGTTTTTCCCACTAGAACTAGTTTTTTGACCGACCGTTTATATGGCAGCTATATGCTATATTCATCCGATTTTGATAAATTTTTCCACAAATATGTAAAATCATCTAAAACTAATATATACCAAGATTGGTGACGCTACAATGGAAAATAAAAAAGTTTTTCTCACTAAGACTTATTGTCCGACCGATCGTTCCTATGACAGCTATAAGATATAGTCATCCGATCCGGCCGGTTCCGACATATTAGTTGCGTGCAGTAAAAAGAAGACTCTGTGCAAAATTTCAGCTCGATAGCTTTAAAACTGAGAGACTAGTTAGCGTAGAAACAGACAGACAGACAGACGGACGGACGGACAGACGGACGGACAGACAGACGGACGGACGGACAAGCGGAAATGAACTCGACTCGTCATCCTGATCAAGAATATATATAGTTTATGGGGTCGGAAATGAATATTTCTATGCGTTACAAACTTCTGGGCAAAATTAATATACACTTTTCAAGTGTATAAAAAGGAGACAGAAATTCAGTTGGAGTTTCTGCTTGAGCATTAGAACAAAACAACTCTTTTGGCTTATTAACCCAAAATTATCGATGTGTATATCTTTTGAGCACACTGCACTATATATAAATTACCTGAGAGTCAATGATTTTTTCGCCAATATGCTCGACATCTCAGAATGTAATGGGTATATTATTTGGAAAGACTTAAACCCTCAATGAAATGAAAAAAACAAAATAAAATTTTTCAACTTAGACTTCTCTCACATCTGCTGCCAAAAATGAAATTAATCGAAATAAATCATATGTGAATAAATCGAGTTTCCATTTCTGCCCAAACGTATTCAAAAATCGCTAAGTAATACTAATTGTATTGAATTTGTGTGGAAACTAAATTCACAACTGAAACAATTATATTTTAAAAATTTTTTTTTTATTTTACATGAAGAAAGTAATTAACTTCTGAACAAGAGGAACCAAAGGAAAACGGATTGATTTGAATTTAGTGCTCAAAAATACACAAGAATCGACTGCTATCTGCTCTCGTCCAAAATCTTGTAATCGTGTGAAGTCTGAGTTTATGCCACTGGTTTTCTCAAAACAGGATGCAAAAGTCATATATTTTGAACTATGTAAATAATAAAATTGATTTTTATACCGTTTCCATAAAAATGGGCTAAAAGGGTATTATGAAGTTGTGCAATTGTATGTAACAGACAGAACGAAACATTTGCAGCCCCTTTCGAATTATTTTTATTCTTGATCAGCATCAATAGCCGAGTCGATATATGCATGTCTGAATGTCCATCTGTCGTTCTGTATGAACGCGCCGTTTTGGAATATAAGTAGGTGTATACCATAAGCCGATCAAGTTTATTTCAAATTTGATTGTACGTATAAAAAATACACAAAATCTAGGGAACGGGGTATTTTGTAAGCGGGGTACTCGACTACGGTGCTCTTATTTGATTTTATTTCCTAATAATCAGGGAACTTGAAATATTTTTTTGACGATAGAGAGAGTCCAGTTCGAGTTTAGGTTTGGGAGAAGACAAATTTGGGTTCAGTTTGCAGTCCCGCTGAAAAGTTAACTGCGTCTAACATTTCATATGTAGCCTGAGTTGGAAAAAATTCCTTCGTTTGTTGCTCAGCTCACTGGGATGGCAAATAAAGGGAGTTCTTTTATAGATATTTCGATTTTCATAGATAGTCCCATAATAACTCCCTTTATTGGTCAAAAATTGGTCTAATCTGGCAACGCTATTGTCAATTAATATTAGTTGGGTCTTTCAGCTTAAGTTCTGATATCATTTAAACCAGTTAAATTTGGTAAAATGAAAATAAATCCCTAAGAATGTTCACTTTTTGATTTTCTTTCGTAAATATCCCCCTATCACAACGCTAAGTACACCACTTTCCCTGCATAGAAATCGTCGTGCTCAAAACTTAAATCGTCTAAGCTAAAATATACAACATTTAATTCGAAATTATGTTCTACTACCAACTCCAACTTAAAATTCCATTGGTGTCCACACAGAGAGCGTCCTTGTCGTCGACGACGTATGAAGCTTACCGTACCGGAAGCAACTGAAAAAAAATCTTAAAATGAGCACTCAAGTGGCAGATGGAGTTTGGGACACACACACACACACTCAAAGTATTGCAACACACACACACACACACAGCTGAGTAGCAGCAAACAGAGAAAAATAAAATTAATATTAAATTAATTCTGAACATGAAGTGTGTGAAGAAAATTGCAAAAGTCGCAGCAGCAGCAACAACGAGAAACATTTTGCCAATTCCATAAGCGAACTTCAATTTCAATTCAACTTACGACGTGCCCAGGACAACGAAGAAGCCAATTTCATACAAATGGTTGACCATTGAAGGTTCCTCCAGGTCCAGTCACAACTTAAGGCGATTTATGTAACAATTTTTGGGTATGTTGGCATGACAAAAAGTTGCTTGCCCTGGCACTTGATTATGGAAGGACTTTTTTTTCTTCTTTCTTTATATATATTGGAATTAGTTTTGGTACAAAAAATTAGCTAAATTAAAGCACAAATAAAAGCAAACAAATGTCAGTTGCAGATTGCAGATTCTTAACAGAAGTCGGTTAACCCTTGATACTCAAATGGGTTGATAGGACCCAACACGCTCATTAGTTGCCACTTATTTACGTACCAAACAACACTTGAAGGATTTAGTATTTCTATAAAATTGATTGATTAATACGCTGTAAAAAGAATTAAGCAAAATACAAATCTGAGTGAATGACCATTATCCGGTCTGCACCATTGCAACGGTAAGGGTTAAGCTTTCATTTCCTGTTCTACCAAAGCAGCTCGCGTTGCGCGTGTGGCACAAAGCTGGCCCTCTACTGTACTCCACTTCCTACCCCCCTTCCCCACCCTCTCTCCCACACGCATTTCATCTGCAAGAGACAAACAACAACAAGGCAAAGTATTTGCAGCTGCTTCTGCTGTTGGTTGCCCTTGGCAATCTTTTGCCTTGTTCAAACAAAACAAATAAAAATAAAAAAAAAATAAGGCGGTTGCCTTCTGCCGCCGCCCACTGCATTAAAATCACAAGACAAGTGGATAAGCGTTACCAAAAGAGCTCTCACCCCACCTCCCGCCCCAACCATCCTTCGGTTCAACTAGTAGCGTCAACAACAAACGTAAAAACCACAGCGTGGAGAAAAGCTTAAGAGTTACCTGATGCTGCTGCCTCCGCCTCCGCCTCATCCTCATTCTCTCTTTCTGTGCCAACGTTTTATAGCCTGCTACTGAGTTTGGTAACCATGGCAAATTATCTTCAGAGTTGGCATAAGTTAAGCACAACAACAACAACGGGAACAACAATTGCCAGCGGTGAGTTCGCTTTTGCTTTTTACTTATTTTTCAAGGAATCAAGGCGAAAAATTCTGAGTGGGGGGGAATGGGGCCAAAGAAATGATGACAAATAAAAGTTAAAATCCTTCCAATACTTGTACATACATATTTTTGCAGCTACCTTGAAATTCCACAGACAAAGAGAAATTTATGATTCCCTATCCGGCGTGCAAATCATGAAGACTTCAGGATGATTTTTGGGTGCTATGCAACTTTTCCTTCTAATATTTTCACTAATAATATTTCTAGCTCTAAAATGTTTAGGAAATATTCCAATAAATTTTTAAGTCCTTATTTCCATTATTTTTCAAAATTTTTTTCTAATTTATTAGATTTTTAACACCAAATTTATAGCATTATATAAGCTTCATTTTATGATTCAAATACAGGCCTGGCTGTATGCGGATAACTATTTGAAAGGCAATAACTCCCAAAATATATATTTTTTCCAACTCGAGTTAAAAGGTTCTTCTTGTTTCGATCCTATAATATTGTTGACCTTAATTAAGTCGGTGGGAAGTGCGGAAAATATGTAACTGTAATTCTCTTATCATTTCTTGAAAATTATAACCTTTACCAATTTCGATCGATTAAATTTGGCAACAAAAACATGCCTAATTAATTTTTAATTTAACACATTAAAAATATAATTTATTGTTTTTATTAATTTTAGCTACCTTCTTGACCTTAAAAAGTTCTTTAAAAAAATATAAAAACTTGTATATTGGAATGACAAGCACACATGGTAAAAACAACGAGAAGGCAAAGCTAACTTCGACTGTGCCGAAGTTTTAATAAACTTGAAAAACTTTACTCCAACTGATTTAATCGGAAAAATATATATACGATATAGATATCAGACATTTTAAATTTTTAAATCATTGATAATAAAAATTTGATAACATAAAAAAAAACTTTTCTTAGTAAAACACATTTTCCGACCGATTGGTCCTATGGCAGCTATATGCTATAGATATCCGATTTTGATAAATTTTTTCAAAATTATGTGAAAGCATATAAAACTAACATATACCAAGAATAGTGACGCTACGATTGAAAACAAAAAAGTTTTTCTCACTAGAACTAGTTTTTGGACCGACCGTTCCTATGGCAGCTATATGCTATAGTGATCCGATTTTGGCACATTTTTCGCCGTCGTTCTCAGCTTATGCTTCAACATTTTCCGTCGGTGAGTGACGCCGTGGAAATAAAAGTTTCTAACTAGCTAGTTCTTGATACGTCCTTGCTAGCTGTTGCCCCGCCGGCGGTCGCTGTTGCGTGCGTAAAAAGAAAGCTTTTGTGCAAAACGGCCGTGCTAAACAAGCGGTCGCGTAGAAACAGCGGACAGCGGACAGCGACGGACGGCGGCTGCGGCGGGCCCCCCCCCGCTGCCGTCATGTCCCGGTCAGGTACATTCCTGCTGCTTACAAACCTTACCAAGTCATCTATCACTTTCCAAATAAGGTATTGCCCAATTATCTCTCTAAATCATCTTTGAATCCCATCAGGAATTGTATCATTACTATTCGAGATTTCATAAAAGTTTTAGAACTAAGTGCGGTTGATGCTTCTTATCATCATTGTTATTCCAACCAATCAAGTTAACTACGATATAATAGAGGGATTCCTGAAAGTGATTTGCTTTTAATTTTGGTTTCGTGAAAAGCAAATCAAAATCAGTTGACGGAACGTCCCTTTGCGCACTGATTTGATTTTGATTTGTGAACAGCTGATTGACAATTGGCGCTGAATAAACAAATGTTATAAATCTCAAAACGCCGAAAATAAAGTCTGAAACAATTTTTGTGAGCCTCTTAAATAATAGTTAATAAGACTTTGTTTTTTCAGAATGGTTGCATTACATGTCAGCAACAGTTTGACAGCATAATTTTCTTCGAAGAATACGGGACACTAGAAAGCAAACGAAATCCAGCCCCGGTGAGGTGATTTCTGTTAAATCTTTAGTATGACCAAAAATCCTAACCTCTTCTCGGCACTACCACTTTGTATGGAGCAGCCGTGAACAGCTGTTCGATGAAATCAAAATCAAATCAAAATCAAAAGCAAATCACTCAGGAGATCCCTCTGTCAAATCCTTCTTCTTCCCTTACGCTAAGCGCTGTACGTTTATAAGAACAGAACTGCTCAACCCGCTAGTGAATCAAAATCTCGGATGAAATTACAACAAATTGATGTCCACACTGATGATGTGCATGGGAAAAATCGCAACAGGACTTTCACTTTAGTCCAGTTTTTTCTACCGAGGCAATTGCTCACATGAATTCGGCTGTACAGAGAACAAACAATGTGACTAAATCCGTTGGTTTATGGGGACACAAACGATCACGGATCTAATTATGAATTAAAATGCTGGAGAAGGTTACGTGGAGACAGCAAAAGAGAAAATGAAACTTTGCTGCTAAATGGAACAGCATGGAGACAAATAAGTTATGCCTTCTTAAGCACTGTGGTAGGCTCCAAATGTTATGCGGCTATGCCCGCGCCTGTTGGTCGGAGGATTCAGTGGACAAAATCGAAACTTCTGGCGAACCCACAGAATAAATCGAGGTATAGGAAAGAAATACGTTGAATTTGTGTAAACGGAACTTCTGCTACGTGACGTGGGAAATATAATTAAGGAAGCCCTGCAATGAAAAAAATATTCGATATCAAGAAGTCCTCGAAATTAAGTTGGACCAAAAGCATGACGTGCTGAGTTCATTTCCGTCTGTACGTCCGTCTGTTTTTTTATTGCTATTCTCTCCCTCAATTTGAAGCTATCTTGACCAAAATTTGCAAAAAGTATTTAAATACGGTGCACATTTGTCGGAATCGGCCGGATCGGATGACTCATACGATCATCATATATCATATAGCTGCCATACGAACGATCGGATCAAAAACTAGTTCTAATGAGAAAACCTTTTTTGTTTTCCACCGTATCGTCACCAATCATGGTATATATTAGTTTTATATGCTTCCACACAATCCTGAAAAAATTTATAAAAATCGGATGACTATAGCATATAGCTGCCATAGGAACGATCGGTCTGAAAACTTATTCTAGTGAGAAAAACTTGCTTGTTTTCGATTGTAGAGTCACCAAACGTGTTCTATATAAATTTTATATGATTCCACACATTCTGGAAGAATTTATCAAAATCGGATGACTAAAGCATATAGCTGCCATATAAACGGTCGGTCAAAACTAGTTTTAGTGAGAAAAACTTTTTGTTTTCCATCGTAGCATCACCAATCGTGGTATATATTAGTTTAATACACTTCCACACAATTCTGGAAAAATTTATCGAAATCGGATGACTATAGCGTATAGCTGCCATAGAAAACGATCGGTCAAAAAACTAATTCTATTGAGAAAAAAATTTTTGTTATAATGGTAGCGCCTTTCAAAAACTGCACAGATTAAACATCGGTGTGCCGATGTTATTTTATTTTTGATAAGGTGGGTAAGGGAGAAGGAAGCCAAATTGGCTGACAGCCCCCATACCGAGGCGATAGACAGCGTCTGTCTCTGTTTGTTCGTCTGTATGTACATTCTCGGACTCTAAGAGCAGCTACCATTTCAGTGTAACTTGTATGGCGGAAGGGACGCAGCGGCAAGGAAAGAAACACAAGAGGAAGAAGGCCGAATCACCGAGCAGAGAAAGAAAGAAGAGTTGCACAGCAATTTGAGAACAACATTTTGAAAATGGATTGTTCGAACATACGATCTGTCACATACTGCGACGCCACACATAGCTGTATAATAGTGGGACTACCCCGAATTTGGAAAACCTCATATCTTCCACAATTTGATCTAATTAATCTTAAATAAATCTTACCGAGGAACGGATGCGAACGGGGCCGATCATTAGCTCTCTTTTTTCTATTTAAATAAGCAGTTTCTTAAAGTTTCCCGAGTTGTGCTTATGCGATAGCGCTCCCGGTCGGTGTGTGGTGTTTATACCTACGTAGAGTAAAGGTATGGGGAGGGGATGGGCAGAGAGAGGGGGGGAAAGGGAGGGAGAGAGAGAGGGGGAAGGGGGGGGGAAGAGGAGGAGGGGGAGGGTGGGGGAAAATTGAAAGATGTATCTAGAAATATATACGGATAAAATTTTGATCAGCGAGTGGTAAATACAATTGGAAATAGACTGTTCACAACCTTAATATCTTTTACCTAATCCTACACATAATCAGTTGAGTACAGAGTTGCCGGAATAAAATTGACAATTTTAGTTATTCGCCTTAAGATTATTTTTTCAATTAAGAGTATTTAAGATTCGACTATGTTACTTTGCTTATCATTTATTTGCATATTTTATATAGTAATTTTGAAAAGTATTTGCCAACTTACAGTTGGTATAAACATATTATATATTTTGTCCTTCTCTGTTTTGTAAGAAAAGAATTTTTAGTAAGAAATTTGTTGAGATACATACATTCATCACTAGTGAAAAAAATTACCAAACTTGTCACTTTAAAATTAAGCAACGAACCCCCTCGAGGTGTCATTAAAACTTCCCGCCCCCCTCCAAACATTTTTATAAAGTGTATTAACGAAAAAGAAAAAAAAACGAGAAGGAAATTCAGCAAAGTGTGGCATTATATAAGTTATTTATGTTGATATGAACAAAAAGCAAATATAATGCACATGATGAGAATGAAAAGAGACGGAAGGGGGGGAGGTCCAATGAAGCCAGAAAAGAGAGCACATAATAAAGCGAAAGTCATGTCCCTTAGGGGTAGCCCAAGACAGCAGCTGGGGGCCAAAAGAAAAGAAAAGCCAAAGCTTTTCAATAACACGTAACAATCTTTAAAAATTGAAATTTATTATTTAAGCACAGGATGGTGGGAGGGGAGGAAATGCATTTGCCAAATCTTTAGCATGTCTGACAGTTACAGGAACAATTTGGTAGGAGTTGGGGGTTGAAGGCAGAGGCAGAGGCAGTCTTTGGGGGAATCTCTCACGGAAGTGCGTGCAAAAAATAAAATTATTGTATAGATAATAATAACAAGATATTAAAAACTTTTTTTTTCGGCCAGGAAGTTTTTCTTGAATTTGTTTTTAAGTAAATGCGATGTTTTGGGGGGAAATTTATAATTTATGGGGCCTTTGTTGGGCAAAGTCTAAGTAATAGTAATAATAGATATTTATTTTGTAGCCCCTGGCGAATTCTCAATAGTTGACTTCTTTCGCCAACTAAATTGAAGCCAAATTTCTTACACTTTTGGCTGTTAATTTAATTCTGAATTCTTGAAATTCTTTGTTACTTTTAGATTCGTATTCTTAGACTTAACATTTTAACATTCTTAGCTCTTATAATTTCTCATACCTTTTGACATTCCTACGACAGCCGCCCCCCACCACTTCTTACAAAAACAGATAATTAATTAAATAGACTATGGACTACACATTCTCGACTCATGCTTTTTATTGTGTAAACTCGCAAATAACTGGATTAAATAGCATCAAATGCTTTTAGTTGAGTCTTAAACAGGTGCAGCACTCCCTTGCCACTAGATCTACTCTACGAACACTCTGGATCAAAAATATATAAACACTTTTTGGAAATATTGTTTAGTTATGTGGCAGTACTTAGACTTGTGGCTGGCACTGTCTAAAACATTTACAAGCCAGCGAGCAACAGTGTTAAGCTGCTTAAAATTTATTACCTTTTGCTTGAAATAACTTGCCAGGAACAAATACAAACACCTATTCACACACACACACACACAAAACAATGGGCAATGATAATACAATAAAATACCAAACACAAAAAGCATGCCAACAAGGATAAGAACAATAACAAGTGGCATTGTAATAACGCACAGAGAGAAGAGAACAGAAGGGAAGAGAAACGAGAGAAAAAAAAAAACCATAAATAAAATAAAACCTGAAAGGTTTCAGGAATAAATACTACAAAAAACATTCAGAGTTTTTATTGTTTGTTTAAATTTGAAATTGAAATTAAGAGACTTAAATATGAGGTTGATATAATTGTTTTACTAAATACTAAAAATTCACATGCAGAATTATTTGTAATCTGTTGAAATTCTTTTTATGCAATCAATAAACAATTTATGCACTTAAGCTAAGAGGAATTATTAATGACTGCTTTGAAAGGTATTGAAATTTGCGAATACTAGTTCATATACTTTGACATCAGCATCAATAAGTTTGATCTTGAATTATGCATTGTTTTAGCTGAACGAAGTGCTATATTTTTTGGGAACCACTGTACAGTGAGACAGTTTACCAATCGGTTAAGAATACTTGTGCCTATGAACTGGTGCATTGAGTCCACGTTTCAGTTGCCGAGCATAGGTAAAATATTTGTAGATTAAACATTTTATCCTAATGTCAATAAACAAACAATTTACAAGGTAAAACCATCCAAAAATATATTTAAAGGGACTCTCGGTACTCTTACAATTCAATCAAAGCTTAAAGCAATTGGGAATTACAATAAACAAGCGAATAAAGTGAAAGTTCTCTTTAACTAAGTTTTTTTTTACTCTCCACATCTAAGCGGTGGCCAATTCACTTAGGGGACATATTTGCTTTAATAGTTGGATATAAAAATGGTTACTGACATAAAGGTACATAGAAACAAAATTGTTGACCACACCTCTGAAAGCAAATGCTTATTTGAAAGATCGAAAAGAGAATTGTGTTACGAAATGTATTGACTTTTACAACGATTGCTTGCAGTAAAGTCAGATAAAAATATTTGTTGCTTATAGTTTTACCTCAATTAAATTTAAATTTGATCGAATAGATAAAGACGTGATTATTCCTGGGACCGAAAATAACAGTTATGGAAGTAAAAGAAATTACTTCGAAAAATGGTTCGCTTGATAATTTCAATGGGGAATACTAAAAAAGGGATAATTTTTTATTAGCAATTTTTAAAACAAACAAATTTTGAAATTTTTATATTATAATTTTTTAAATAAAAATTTTGCTTAACGGTTAAATTTTTATTTTATATAACAATTTTTGAATAACAGTTAAAAATTAATTTTTATTAAAAAATGTTATTTAATTTTTATTTTGTTATTTTTATAAAAAATTAATTTTAATTGTTATGAAAATTTTTATTATAAAATTTGTATAAAATGATGAAATAAAATAAATTTTATTATAAAAATAGTAATAAAAATAATTCAAAATATTATTTAAAAAAATATTTGACTATTTAAAAAACAGAAAACATTTAATTAAAAAAAAATTAAAAATAATTGTTATTTCAAAATTTGGTAAATGTCTGTCAAAATTCAAAAAAATTTCCTCGATGGACCCCCAATTATTGAAAATTTTCTGCGAAAAACGCGGGGTCATCCTGGTTTCTTTAAACGAATTTTCGACAACTTGATTTACCTAATAAAAATTTGTGTTTTGAGCAATGTGTCAAATTTAATTCAAATTTAATTGGATTTTTATTGTTCATTCAATAATTCAATCAAAATGGAGTGCACGAACTGCAATTTTACGTTGTCGAAATTTTGTCTTTGACGGTATAGAGGTTATTGAGTATTTAAAGTGTCACAAATGTTTACAAGAAAAAATGTGGAAATTGTTCTGCTGACTGTAAGATAGCAGTAAAAGATGGCGGCAAACTATTCTTTCGGTGCCGTAAACAGTTGACTGCCAACCATGGGCAATAAAAGTCAAGAAACAGTGCCATTTCCTGAAGTATCCGCAAAAATACCTTTTTCACCAAACGGTGAACCATTCTCAAAATTTTGTGGATCCCCTACACAACACACACAAAACATAGAAAGGCTGTGGCGGGACGTGAGGAGGCCGGTTCGCGTTTTGAAAAAATTTTACTTTTATTAGTACGGCAAAATATCCGGTGGATCGCGAATATGAACATAAAGCCAATTCTAGGAGGAAGAGGAAGTGCAGGGAAGACGACGTGGATTAGGCCGTCCTTAGGGAAACCCGTTAGAAAAACCCCTGAATTTTACCTCTGGTGGCTGGAAAGAGTCCAAACGCATGTGTAAAGAGTTCCCTCGCTTGAAATCGCAGTCCCCGGTCTGGAAATAATATTTTAATATATTTATTTGAAAACAAAAGAAACGAAAGCTCTGATCCGTATTTGTATGGGCAAAAATTACAACTTTAAAATTCGTTTAAAAAAAACCACGGATGACCCCTGCGTTTTTTCTGCTGAAAATTCTCATAATCGCGATCCTCGAAGGAATTTTTTGTAATTTTCTGGAGGCCGCTACTGACAATTACCCAAAATTTTATGCAAAAAGTTCTCACGTTACGGTCCCTGATTATCTTGTAGGACCTTACTTAAAAGTTTAAAGTTAATAAACTAGTAAGTCTGAGTGCTGTTACTTGGAACATTTAATTGTAATTGCATATATAGGAAACTAAAAAAATGTTGGTCCGATCCGACCACGCCCACTTGAACCGACCATACAAAATTAGGATTTCCTGTTAAAATTAATTTAACAAATTCGTTTACATAATACAATTAAATGATTTCCTACATTATATAGCTTAATTTGTTACTAACAAACGATATATTAAACAATCCTACAAAATTTAATACAATTTTTTAATTAAAATTTTTAGTGTTTTGAATTTGCTTTATGAAAATATCGTTGGCTTTCATTCTTTTTAAGCGCATTCTACCTTCGTTATAGATCGAATGGGCGTCCTTTGGCATTTCCTAATAAATCATCTTCCTCGACGACCTTGGTTAAAGTCATTTATAGATAAATGTTCTTAGTTGAATCTTGAAATAAGTCTATGGCGTTTTGTCAGATTCTTATTTATTTAAGCGGTATAATAACAGATTTTGATTAGAATTAGTTGATATTCCATGGGGTTTAGATTTTTATCAATCGATTTAAAGATCCAATCAGAAATTATGTGCGATTTTCGACCACCTTCTATCCATTTTGGGAACATTTCAGCGTGGCTGAATTCAAAGCTGCCTGCAACAATAACAAATATTTTGCAAACGAGCTAAAAAGAGCTAAAGCAGTTGATAACGCTATATTATATACATTTAAATGAACATAACTGCATCTTTAGGTGCGAGAAAAAATACGTGACTTTTAGGTTAGGTTCGTTTAAAAAACCACAAAGCAATATCACATAAAAACAAAGACACAATACATAAAAAGCAAAAACTTTTCTGTTTCTTTAGAATATGACATACCTGACCTGAACCGTTTTTAATTGGATTTTTTTAAATTTTGTAATCTAGTGTTATTTTGGAAATTATATGAATTAATATGAATATACAGCCATGTCCATTTTATCCAAACTTTTCGAATTAGACAAATTTGCTCCTAAAACCGGTTTCAAATCGCAAAATGTTTGCGAAAGTGAAAATGGGAGAATGGATGATAAACTAATAATCTTCTCTCTAAGGGCTCCAATGATCTTACCGCTATTCGTTATTCGATGCCTCAACACATACTTTCCCATATAAATTACTTTCAAAAATCATCGATCCAAACAATACTTTGATTAAATTTAATAATTCGCAAACTTTATTTATTATATATATTTTTTTTATTTTTTTAAATTAATTAAATATTTGAATATACATATAAATATTAATTTCATAATTTTTAATTTGTAATTCGCTTATATTAAACACCTAAATTAAGCATAGTTAATTTTAAGCTTTGATTCTGGCTAATCAGCTGGGCAACTCAGGAAATTTAGCATAAATGTCAGCTGGATGACATTATTTTGGTTGTTTTTCTGCAAATTGTGGTCTTTTGTTTTCAATGCTTTGGCCTTGATGGAAGAGTTATGTAGATGTGTGCGTGTACGTGTGTGTGTATGTGTACGTGTGTTGACCGCAAAATGCGAGGACAACATGGCAACAATGGCTGGGTAATGATGACAACCCAAAAAACCGCAGCCAAATGCCTCCCGTTTGAAATGTTGTGGAGATATTATAATTATATTAGGGGTACTCCCACACATGGCAGAGGCAGAGGGCATTGTGTTGCCTAAAATGTAAGCAATCAATTCAAAATTAATGCAAATGCAGCAACATTTCACACACAGTTACAGAGATTCATAGGCAAACAAGCATGGCGAACGGAAGTCGTCGGTTGCGGTTTGGTAGAGTTGTCCATGTGGCTCCCCGCTACCCCCCTCCCTCCCCCCTCTACACACTCTCTGTATTGCCATGGCAACAGTATAGCCAGCTGTCAGCGCAAACGCCCACAAACTGTCAAATTCATCAAAATCACACGAATGCAACCGAAAACACACACACCCACACACATGCACTTACACACGCACACGCACACCATTATAGATATACATAGATACAACTGGTTGCAGAGATAGACAGTTGTCGACTGTTGGCCACCTGGAAATATGTTAGACACACTCGAAAAAAAATCCTAAACTTTCTATAAATATTTATATTTTCATACACAAAACTTTTATGCACTTTGAATTGATTTGTTATTTTGATTCAATGATTTTCTCTCAGTGCTGCCAAGCTGACTGACTCACTGACTGCTGCCAGCTGAAGCGTTTTAGTTAGTTGAAGTGATTAGCATCGTTAGTGGCTTTTTCGTTTGCATCAAAGCGGAAATACAGTTTCAAAGGCATTGGTCAGTACATTTATGAGTATGCCATCCTTTTCTCTCTCTCTCTCGCTCTGCCATGCATGGTTGGCCTGGTGTGGCTAACATTTTGCAGCTAATTAAATGAATTTAATTTGCGTGAAAATTTGTTTTCCCTCTTAATTTTTTTTTTTTTGCTTTATATAATATTTTCATTTGGCTTTTGTATTCGTTTTTGCAATTTGGTTTACTTTTTGTTCCAAATGAAAGTAATTAATATGTCACATTTCCGCTCCAGGCAACGAAGCGCCTGTAACTATGCTACACATTTATGCCACACATAAAAAAAAAAACAAATAAATACACAAATTGTGGGGCTTTTAGAAATATATAGAAAGGGAAAACACCACAGGAACCGTTAGCTACCTTGGAATGAAACGAAGATAAGGTTGCACAGGTGAGATCAAGTACAATGGAATGATTGAACGAAATTATTAAAATTCTAGTGAGATGTTTTTTTGAAACTAGTTGAATAAATATTTATCATTCTTTCAAAAAACTTCAAAATATTTTTGCAATAGTTTTGAGAGAGTTTATCCTCAATTTTAAATGTGTTCCGATCTAGTTTGAACCGGCTTTAAACCGGTTTTTATACACTTGAAAAGTGTATATTAATTTTGCCCAGAAGTTTGTAACGCATAGAAATATTCATTTTCGACTCCATAAACTATATATATTCTTGATCAGGACGACGAGCTGAGTTCATTTCCGCTTGTCCGTCCGTCCGTCTGTCTGTCTGTCTGTCTGTCTGTTTCTACGCAAACTTGTCCCTCAGTTTTAAAGCTATCGAGCTGAAATTTTGCACAGAGTCTTCTTTTTCAGAACTATATATGTCGGAACCGGCCGGATCGGATGACTATATCTTATAGCTGCCATAGGAACGATCGGTCGGAAAATAAGTCTTAGTGAGAAAAACTTTTTTATTTTCTATTGTAGCGTCACCAATCTTGGTTTATATTAGTATTAGATGATTTTACATATTTGTGGAAAAATTTATCAAAATCGGATGAATATGGCATATAGCTGCCATATAAACGGTCGGTCCGAAAACAAGTTCGAATGAGAAAAACTTGTTTGTTTTCCATCGTAGCGTCTCCAATCGTGGCATCTATAAGTTTTATATGCTTCCACACAATTCTGAAAAAATTTATCAAAATCGGATGACTATAGCATATAGCTGCCATATAAACGGTCGGTCCGAAAACAAGTTCTAGGGAGAAAAACTTTTTTGTTTCCATCGTAGCGTCTCGAATCGTAGTATATATTTGTTTTATATGTTTCCACACAATTCTGAAAAAATTTATCAAAATCGGATGACTATAGCATATAGCTCCATATAAACGGTCGGTCAAAAAACACTTCTAGTAAGAAAAATTTTTGTGTCATTATCGCAATCGTAGTATATATATTCGTTTTATATGTTTCAACACAAGTCTGAAAAAATGTATCAAAATCGGATGACTATAGCATTTAGCTGCAATAGGACCGATCGGTCGGAAAATGTGTTTTACTAAGAAAATTTTTTTTTGTTATCAAATTTTTATTATCAATGATTTAAAAATTTTAAATATCTGATATCTATATCCTCTATATATTTTTCCAGTTAAATCAGTTGCAGTAAAGTTTTTCAAGTGTATTAAAACTTCGGCACAGTCGAAGTTAGCTTTGCCTTCTCGTTTTAAGATTCGATGGAACAACAGATGAGGAGGACATTGGACATGGACGACTTAGAAAAAAGGTCTAGCGGTCGCCTTTCAGATAGAGACACGAAATGACCGACAAGTTGTGACTGCCAACCCAGGTGTGATTGAAATCAGCGTCCCACTCTACTTGCTTGTAATCACAACGATGAAGACAGTGATTATGAAGATGATCTAGCCAGGCGATGTTAAGTCTGTTACAATGGATGTGTGAAAAATGTCTGGTGCACCAGCACCTGAATGCCTGGTTCCCCGCCTTCCACAAGTGGGAATAAGAAAAATAAAATGGTATTTGAAGCAAAATATAAAGAATATAAATAAATATAAAATTTTTATAAAAAAAGTAAAAAAAAGATAGGAAAAAGAAAGTTTTAGTTAAAAAAATGGGTAAATATTGGAAAAAAAAAATTAAAAAAGAAGGGGGCAGATAAAAACAGAACAAAAAAAAGAGAAAAAACAGGGGAAAAAAAAGGGAAATAAAAAACAGAGAACGTGGCGGAGTCAGAGAAGAAAAGGGACGGTGGGCAAATAAGAAAGAAACGTGAAGAAAACGGAACAACATACAAACGGGCAAGAAGAGAAAAGAGAGATCAAGTAAAAAAAAATTTAAGAAGATAACAAAACAAAAAAAACAATATATATCTTCATAAGGGTATATAAGCAAATAAAAAATAATCACTCGGTTTTCGTTTTTAAATTAAGGGGTCATTAAGTGAAGTAAAATAAGGTTTAATTAATTAAGATGAGTTGAATTTGGTTGACAACGGATTCGTATTTACTGGGTCATAATTACCCAAGAAAAGTAACTTCCACCTATAGAAAATACTCTTGGTCCAGCGCGGCGTCAAATGGGTTAAACCGGGAGTATTTCTATCTCCATAAAATCCACCAAAACGTACTTACATTTAATATAAAGCTTAAAAAATTTCTTACTTGAAAATCAGCCCATAACTCCTTATTGCTTAAGCCGAATAATCAGTCAAAATTTCTTAGGGATCGGTTCAGAAGTTTACGCGCCTTACAGAAGCATACATGCATACATTTAGTTTTATATATATCGCTTACAATCGCCCTAACATAAACGTGACAAAATCGTTTAACTTCAAATCAATCTAGTAAAATCTTATATATAATCTATAAAAAAAATTGAGTCCACAGAGCCCTTAAAGGTTTTTTTTAAATACAATTTTTCTCTACTTTGAATTGTTACGTTATTCTTTTCTTTATTTGTCATAATTGAGATGTGTCGTTATTGTTGACAAATTTATATATATTAGAAATACCACTTAATATTCACAAATTATGTCATAACACAAAATATGACAGCCAAGCGATCTTAAAACGTTAATGTTTTCAGTCGCTCTTACGCCAAGAGTATAAGAGATATCTATATGAAAATTTGAAACAAAATAGAATATGATAAGCCAAATATTTCTGCAACATTAACTCAAAAATCGTTTTTATTAAGTTATCCCGTTGTTGCATTGTTTGAATGAAATTAAAAATTTTGAATATTAAATTCTAAAAGGCAATGCATTTTCAATGTCTAATTTTGATTTTTTGTTTTTAGTTCTTTTGTGGTAGTTTACCGATCTCTTAAGCGATTTTTATTTGATAATTAAACAGGTTATAGAAAAAAAAATAGAATTTATGGATTGATTTCTGTTCAAGATTTAGTATAAATCCATTTTTTCGGTCTTTTCGATTCCAAAAATATTGATTGGGTTCTGGTTGTGAGATTTAATCACTTCTTTTCTGTTCCGGTTCGGGTTCCGTTTGGATTCCCTGACTGTAATTCCTTACCCACTGTCCAAATACTCAAGCTGATATATTTCTTTTCTTTTTTTTTTTGCCCGCCCAAAAGCCACAATGCGTGGTGCTTGTTACGCGCCTCTATAGTCCCGCTTCTTTTGCTTCCCGATATATTCCCCAAAGAAATTTCCTTTTGATTTCACGCCGTAATTGGGTGTCAAACGTTACTTTTGTTACTTTGGTTTTCCTTTTGCTCTTGCTCTCTCTCTCTCTGTGTTGCTGTGGCACTTATTGACATCTGCCACCTTGCCCGGCTTGTCTTCTCGTATAAAAAATATATATAAACATACAAATCTATACATATATATATATATGTGTGTAAAAATACACTGATTTCTCTTGATGCTCTCGCACTTTAGATGGAAATCAGCTGCTGGTGATTCTCGTGGCGATAGCAACAAACAAATTGACAACCTAGAGGACACAGAGGACGACGCACTAGATCAATATTATTCGATTTTGAATGACTGACAGTCGGACTGACAGAATGACACTCATCGTGGGGCGAATGCGTGTATCTCTTGATAATTTGATAAGAACTCGAGTGGATACAGTTGGATGGAAGGACTCTTTAATTGGCATGTAATCGAAAAAGCTTTAAAATTAGGAAACGGAGGATGTGATAATTTTTTTAAAAAGAGCGCAACAGTTTTGTGAACATCGTGAGCTAACCCCAAAAACCGGAAGTCATAAATCATATATGTCCGGGGCTAGAAATCCTTTTACGAGTGTGTGTGCATGTGTGACTCCATGAGGCGTAGTAACCGCAGGTGTTGGCTGGTACCGGCATAAGATTAGGAAAGTATACAATGGGAAAGTTGAAATACTCTTTATAATAGTTATATAAATATAGCAAATCAATTAAAATTTTGACATTCATTACATGGATCCGATATTTTAAAATTTTGCATAGAGTTTGAGAGTCACTATGCAAAATCCATTATTAAACAGACATACCCTTTCCTCGACAGCATAAAATCTCCAAAAACTGTTACCCATAGTTACCAGCAACATCAACCCTCATCCTCCGCCCAACTTTCGCACAATGATTTTTGTTGGTTTCGCAGTTAGTTCTAAATTTTATTTTCGTTAGCATATTTTAATGCTCAGCCAGTGTTTGTCGTTTCGGTTAGAAACTGGACACATGCTTTCACCCACCTCCCCCTCCCCCAGCTGCTGCTGCTGCTGCATTCACCACAAACGGAAGCACTTTAAAATTATATGAGGCCTTCACCCGGGATTCCCTCTCGTATGTGTCCTTAGAAGCCACAAGCCGGTAACCGAACGAAAACTCAACTCGAAAAAGTTTTTCGCCTGTTTGCGTATATGTGGACGGACGAGTTGAGGCGACACTTCTGCCGCTTGGCTGCCTTTAACCCCTTCCTATTCCTATTTGTCGTCGGCGTCACCCATTTGATACCTCCTCCTCTTGTCTACTATTTTTTGGTTAGTGCCACTTTTTGATGCAACTAAGCGTATTTATTACTTATTTATATGCTGAAGTGCTATACGAAAAAGGGGGCGTTTGCCACGCCCATGTATGTATCAAACTAAATAATTGAAGAGTCAAACGAGTAAACATTTGTAGCTGCTAAGTGTGTTCAAGTGTTTGAAAAGTCTATTATTTGGTGTTGTTAATTGGCAAAAATACAAAAGTGATTTTTAAAGGAGAATTAAGGTATGATTAAAACAAATTTTTGAGGAAATCTAATAGACTATTGTGACATGGGAGCTATTCGGAATAATACATAATTTTTTAATTTCCTACTTATCATGGAAGGATATGTCCAAAACTTGATTTCTTTTTGAGTTTATATTGAAGTAATCAAAGTAATTTTTCTAACCCAAAAAAGTGCAAAATGGCGGCACAAGATCCACTTTCCTGGTTTGAGTTTTTTTATATAAAACTTTTAAATGTAAAAATAGTTGTTATTTTTTTATTAGCGATCTTTAAGTATAGCAACATCGATCGCTCCTCTTACAATTACATTTTTCTCACCGCCTGCTTTGTTAAATAACTTAAATTCCGAAACCAAATTATTTTTGAGATTAATATTTATGATTTTTAAGCATAAAAAACTCTAAATAATTTGTAAGCTTTGCTTGAAAACCAAAATCGGGAATAATCGGAATAAAACGACATGAATGATTAAATAAAAAAAATTCAATCTATCAAAGGTGATACGGAAATGTCTTCCAACGCAAAACCAATTCTCGGTGTTAAACATATTTATTTTGGTTAGTTTTAAATTTCTCATGTTTTGAGAAAATATTTAGCTTAATACACCAACTAAACAATTTTGATAAGCAAAAGTATTTTTGAAAATGACATTATTTTTCTTGATGGGACTCATCAAATAAATTAAAAACCTAATGTTTTAAATAAAGATATTTTGCATTTCAAAAATTATTCGCATATCCAATTGAAGACTGCCTTACCAATTAAAATCAGTTTGGCCCTCAATGTCAATTGGCATTGCAGAAAATTTGATGAACAACAATCGTGCTAAGGGTTGTCAAGTATAACTTTATAATTCGTGCAAAAATATATACAAATTTTGTATCTTATTTTTTTGGAAAGCCAAATTGCCGCTAAGCACAAAATACCGGCTGATTAAGCTGGCTTATGCTTACTTTTGATTTTGTCCCTTTGTTAATTGCCACTTAAATTAATTACAATTGCGCAAATTAATGAAAGCTAATGATATTGACAATTAACCGACCGTGCTAAACAAAACTTACATAACCCAAAAAAGTTTGTTTGATTAAATACGGAAGGCGATAGCAGAATCATTTGGCGAAGATATTTCTGCTGAATAAAAAAATGAATTAATGCTTAGAACTACTATTCATTTCTCCATGTTTCAAAATCCAAAAGATTACTCATCATTTACTGATTCGTCTAGTGTAAATTTATTTTATATCTTAACAAGTCATATCTTTTAACTGTTAAATTATCTTGGCATAAATATGCGAATTTAATTTTTGTCCCCGCAGCTCATTTAGCCCATTTAGTAATAAGAAAAAATCCACGCGAAAAGAAAGTGTAAAGTAAGAAAATCAATATTTTTTTTTTAATAAAAGGATTTTCTTGTCATCTTTTAATATGAAAAAGTCACTATTTATCGGCTACCTTAAATTAATTTTTAATAAAGTCAGCGTAAAAAATATGAACAAGTAAGAAAGTCGGTCAAGCCCGACTGTAATATACTCTGTACCTGTTTGTACGAAACTAATAACTTTAAAGTGTGAGGTTTTTTCAAAATCTGACTATCGTTCATCTGGTTGAAAAACGATGTATGGGGGCTCGATAAGTAATGATGAGTAGAATTACCCTAGTACATAACTCGTAAAATTATAAAATTTGTATATAATTTCCTATTAACATAAACGTATCTATATTAGTCATGCGGGAATCACGCGTGATTTCTGACCGCAGGCCATCTCAATTACATCGCTCCTCTCATACCTTGGTCCAATCGGGAAATTACCAGTTAGCTATTGCCTTTTCGCTCTCTCTTTCTCGTAAGTTCTACCAATCGCTGCGGTGTTATTGTTGTCTTGGTTTTTATTTTCTTTTACGTATAGCTCTAATATCGTTCGTCTGATCGAAAAACGATGTATGGCGGGTCGATTCAAAATAAGTAGTAGAATATATGTCTAGAATGTTCGAACTATCTATCTTGAAAATTGTGGGAGGTATTTCGTTTTTTTAATTTCCGGGGGAGGCAGGGGGCGAGGCAAAAATTAAAACTAAACTTGATCTGCCTGCAAGTATAAGAAATATATGTTCCATACACCTCAAACCTCTATCTCTTACCACCTCTGAGATCTCTTCGTTCATACGGACAGACGGACAGACGAACAGACAGACGGACATGGCTATATCGACTCGGCTGTTGATGCTGATCAAGAATATTTATACTTTATAGGGTCGGAGATGCCTTCTTCTGGCTGTTACATACATTTGCACAAACCCAATATACTCTGTGTACCTTCGGTACAGAGTATAAAAATAATAGGCCGGCATACGCATACACTCACAGCATCCGAGCAATAACCGGCTTGTAGTTGTTTGAAAAATTCAAGTGTGCACTTTCATCTGTGTTGTGTGGGCCCTCAAGCCTCAAAATATAAATATTACAAATCTTGTGGATTCTCTTCATACTTAAAACATTATACATACGTAAGTAAAAAATGCATTGTCTTTTAAAATTGTAATGTCAGATATTTTGTTTTGATTTCGAGTAGAAATTTGATAAGGTTTAAAATGGAAAACTGCTGCCTTAAGTGGTGGTTAAGTGAAGTTCGTGTCAATGGCTTTGGCTCCCGCCTCTTTTCTCTATTTTTCCATTCCGTTCGGTTTATGTTCGGTTGCATTTTCAGTTTGGTCATCAATTTTTATGCACTTTTGAGACTCGATTTGAAATGTTTTCATCTCTTTGGGGTTGTGGCACATGTGTCGTGGGTTGTTGTTTTTCTAATCCAAATCAATTTGCATCAAGAGGCTCATTTAATTCTATTATTTTGCAGCCAATTTAAGCTGGTTGGCTGTTCCTGGCGGACACATCATTTTCGATTACTTTGACTATAAAAAAAGTTCCCCCTTCCCCCCTCGTTCGCTTTGTTGTGGCAATAAAAGTTTATAACGCGCTTGTTGACAATCCTAATGCCAAGTTGGTCTCTCTGTGCTGACGCTGTCCTGTCAGCAATTGTTTCCTGCAATTTTATGGCTTTCTCTTTTGCACTCTCCGAGGTTTGTTTGGTGTCAAGTTTTCGAAAACTATTTCAAAACTGTAAATGACAAAATGTTAAATGGACTTTCAATGCCAAAATGCGAAGACAAGCACGTTCCCTCTCTCTCTCGGCATATCCGTTTACACTGTCTACAATAAATCAGCGCCTAGTTGGTGAAAATGCTTTGGCCCCTTTTTTGTCGCTTTCCCCTCGGCTTGTTTGTGTTTGCCTTGTTTATGCCACTTTTCTTGCATTTCTTGTTCTGTGGCCGGCTGAAAGTTTTGTTAATTGAGTTTGTTGAAAGTTTTATTAAACAGAGCGACAGGCGCATTTCAAGTTTTTTTTGACTTGACTTTAAAATTTTTCTCTTGATGCACTGCTAGTGGGCAGTTGGGTGGCTGGACTGCCAGGGGCGAGGCCATGTGGTTTGATTGTTTAGCGTTTGTCGCTTCAATGTTTTTTTTTGTGTAATTTTATGCCTTTGCGTTAAGGTCAACGAGGGGCGTGGTCGTTGTACAGGCAGTTGAAGCGTAAATGCGTCAACATGGCGTATGCGTGATATTAAGGACAAAGGGGCGTGCTGGCAGGTGAATGTTTGTTTAAGTGAAACTTAAATGAGCTTTTGGAATATTCAATGAGAGCCTTGAATCTGCGATTTAAATGGGAAATGATTGAGGTCTAATAATAAAGTCATCCACTTTGTTTAGTGGGAAATTATTAAATAAAAATAAAATAAAATAATTCAACAATTTTCAATTTAATTTATAGCCTCAAGGAAAACCTTCCCCCCACTCAGTTAATTAATAACGCGTAAGTAAATAATAAATAAAATTCAGGTTTTTAATAAAAAGTGCAATAAACAATAAAAATATAACTATATACATATTTAAGTAAATATTTCCAAACAAGAAATCAATTAAAAAATAAAAATTGCATTTTCATAAGCTGTCCACATTTTCACTGTGTCTCCCTCTCTCTCTATTTGTGTATGTACGTGTGTGTTTTTGCTGAATATTTTAATTAAATTGTTATTATTATTTTTCCGTTTCGCTCTCCCTGTTATTGTTGTTGTTGTAGTTGTAGTTGTGCGTGCCATTGCAACTGATTTTGTTGTTATGGCTTGGCAAAGATTTATTTATTTATATTGATGGCCAGTGAATATCAGTTTGTTTGCACTGTCAGTGATGGATGGAGGGAGGGAGGAGATACCAATGCTCAAGGCAATTGAAGCGTGCACATAAAATTACATTTTGCATTCGTTGAGCTGTGATTTATACAATTGTTGATTTATAAACAACATGTGTATTATTATTAACCAAAAAGTGCCCAATGCAAATTAATTGCAGTTGCGAATGCTCGCCATAAAGTGTAATTAAGTGGCCGGTGAAAAATAGTGCCCGGCTAGTCCCATTTTTGCAGTTATTTGCGGCTTACAATTAACTCGAATTGGCGTACATTTACAAAGCATAAAGTCAATTAAGAAATTGCTATTTAAATTTTATGTATAGACAAACTAAAGGTGTGGCCACACAGACAACCTGAATTTCTTTAAAAATATTCCAATCCAATCTATTGGTGGTTCACTTTAAAGATGAGCTCGGGATGGAATTCTCGCGGTGCCCGAATTGAAATGCACTGCTTTTTCACTTCAGTTTATTTTTTTACCACATTTAGTATATAACTACTAACTTCAGTTCAAAAATATTTGAAATTTTTTGGTGCGTAATAAGATTAATTTATAATTACTAAAGTTAAAAATTCCCATGTGATTTTCTTCTAAGAATACATCTTTTGAGGTTCGGGAAATTCGGAAAAGATTCGAGATAATTTTTTCAAACAGTTTTTAAAAACAATTTATAACGCAATTTCGGTCAGGTGATCAAAATAATAAAACAGAGGTCGCAAAAATCGCTCTAAACTTAAAGGTTGTCCGCAAAACAGCAGGTTTTTTGGCACACATTGAATAAAGGGACTTCAAAACATTTTCAGTTATGTTTCTGTTTCAATGCACGACAATACCGGTTTTATCGTTTAAATTTTTTACTTGGCACAGTTAAATTAAAAACGAGAAGGCAAAGCTAACTTCGGCTGTGGCGAAGTTTTAATACACTTGAAAAAGTTTACTCCAACTGATTTAACCGGTAAAATATATATAGGATATAGATATCAGATATTTTAAATTTTTAAATCATTAATAATAAAAATTTGATTTTATAAAAAAAACTTTTCTTAGTAAAACACATTTTTCGTCTGATCGGTCCTATGGCAGCTATATGCTAAAGTGATTCGATTCTGATAAACTTTTTCTGTATTATGTGAATGAATATAAAACTAACACATACCAAGATTGGTGATGCTACGATGGAAAACAATAAAGTTTTTCTCACTAGAACTAGTTTTTAGATCGACCGTTTCTATGGCAGCTATAAGATATAGTCATCCGATCCGGCCGGTTCCGACATATTAGTTGCGTGCAGTAAAAAGAAGACTCTGTGCAAAATTTCAGCTCGATAGCTTTAAAACTGAGGGACTAGTTTGAGTAGAAACAGACAGACGGACGGACGGACAGACGGAATTGAACTCAGCTCGTCGTCCTGATCAAGAATATATATAGTTTATGTGGTCGGAAATGAATATTTCTATGCGTTACAAACTTCTGGGCAAAATTAATATACACTTTTCAAGTGTATAAACGAGAGCGTAAGTTGAAGTCGGCCCTGCTCGACTTCGATATACCCGTTACTCAGGGTAAGGTTTATTTCAGAATATTTTATTAGACCACAACATGCCCAAATTGTGTTTTTTTCCCAAATTGCGGTGGTTGCAACTCTACTATAACTCATCTGATCGGGAAACTATGTATGGCGGATCGATAAGTAATGCTGATTAAAATACATGTCTAAAAAGTTTGATTAATCTGTTTTCGAAATTGTGGGAGATATAAGGCTTTTTTAAAATTGCGGGGGCGGGAACTTTTCTATCGTTCATCTGATCAGGAAATGATATATGGCGGATCGATAGGTAATGATGATTGAAATATATGTCTAGAAGGTTCGAACAATCTATGATCAAAATTGTGGGAGATATGAGGTATTTTCCAAATTGCGTGGGTGGCAACTCTTCTATCGTTCATCTGATTAGGAAATGATGTATGACGGATCGATAGGTAATGATGATTAAAATAAATGTCTAGAAGGATTTACTAATGTATTCTCAAAATTAAGGAAGATAAGAGGTATTTTTCAAATTGCGGGGGCGGTAACTCTACTATGGTTCATCTAATCGAAAAATGATGTATGGCGGACCGATAGGCAATGATGATTAAAGTATATGTCTAGAAGGTTCGAACAATCTATTTTCAAAATTGTGGGAGATATGAGGTTTTTTTCATATTGCGGGGGCGGGAGGGGGCGTGGCAAAAATTTGAAACAAACTTGATCTGCGTGCAGACAATACAAGTCTACACTGAAAAAATGGTAGCTCTAGCTCTTATAGTCCCTGAGATCTAGGTGTTCATACAGACGGACGGACAGACGGACAGACGGACAGACAGACAGACAGACAGACAGACGGACATGTCTAAATCGACTCGGCTATTGATGCTGATCAAGAATATATATACTTTATGGGGTCGGAAATGTTTCCTTCTGCCTGTTACATACATTTGCACGAACTTAGTATACCCTTTTTACTCTACGAGTAACGGGTATAAAAAGTAGGTCTCAGCATACCCAAGGTTATTTTTGTAGTAAAATTAATAGTTCTGAAAATAACAAAAATTTTCCATATCTAAAATTAAGGCCTTGAACTTTCGATAAAAAAAATTACTCATACGACCCGTGCACCAGGTGAATATTTGTACAACATTTACAACATTTGAATCGTTAGTACGTTTTGAAATTCTAAAAGGCAACTACTTTAATTAAAAATATGGACGGCAAGTCTATGGCAAGTCTATACGCTGCACATTTGTCGGTCGTATCGGCCGTATCGGATGACTACATCATATAGCTGACATAGGAACCATCGGTCCAAAAACTAGTTCTAATGAAAAAAACTTTTTTGTTTTCCATCGTAGCGTCACCAATCGTGGTATATATTAATTTTATATGCTTCCACACAATTCTGTAAATACTTATCAAAATCGGATGACTATAGCATATAGCTGGCATAGGAACGATCAGCCTATAAACTAATTCTAGTGGGAAAAACTTTTTTGTTATCAATGATAGCGCCTTTAAAAAAACCGCAAGGGTATTTAAAACATCGGCGTAGCCGATGTTAGCCTTCTATTTTCTTTTTATTTGTGGAATATAAATAATTTTGAATTAAGTCAACGCGCACGTTTTATAAATTAAAAAGTTTATAAAAATAGGCAACACTGCGTATGAGTGTTGTAAAATCACTTTAGAGCTATGGTGGGCAAAAAACTTAATCACATTTTAGCTAGCGTATGTTTGCAGTTGAACAGAAACCGTTTTGTTTTTCTCAGATCATTGTGCTGATGTCGCTGTCGCAGCGCATTTTTCTATGCTCACTAGAGACGCGCCGAACACTGCTTAAAAGCCTTCATATGACCGTTTAAACTCAATTTTATTTTTTTACGCTTTAATGCCACTTTTGGGGGAACGTTTACGCAAACTCCTTATACTAGCACAAGAATCAACTTTCTTTTTAAAAATTTCCCACGATCACTGCCTTTCTTGCAATTTGATAAAAATCTTATAAGTCCCACAATTTTATAGATAAGTCAAATTTATATAGTCATTAGCTTTATTTAGGTCTTTTAAATTTGAGATTGATCAGATGAGCGATAGTCGAGTTATAAGCTAAGCAAATCAAATAATTACTCTTGGCAGCACGCACACAGTTCTCTCACAGTACAGGCCATAACATGCTCTTGTTTCGTGTAAATACTTTACTCAATGTTAGGAGAATATTTAGGAAATAGTTCATTCCTTTATAGTGTAGCACCATTTTTAAAAATAATCAATTATGTACTAACTTTGGCAGGATTATTGCAAAGGTTCACCAATAATAGATACATCTTGGTAGAGAGTATATTTTTATAATTATAGTAGGTTTTGACCGACTTTCGGACTTGTAATATGAATTATGTAAACTTTTACTTGATAAATGTATTAAGGCTGGAATAAGACGTTAAATTTTTAACAGAAATTTGTGGCATAAATTTTTCTCTAATGGGAATCGTAATGGGTGTGAACGAGAAAGGAGTTAGTTGAAGCAGCGCTGCAGGCAGAACTGCTTTCGATCGAAACAGTTTTTGCGCTAGACAGCCGAATATATTATATTATTATATTTAAAATGTTTTTGTTTTATTGTTATTGTTATTGTTCTTGTTATAAACGAAAACTAGTAAGAAAGTCCTTTTTTATATTTGCCTAATATAAAATTAATGCAATACCTTGCATCAGAACCGGTAATAAATTCCAATAAATAACGAAAACTGAAGAACGCTTGGAGGGTGCTGGTACAATCACTATAGTGATAAAAAATGAGGTCCTACTAAAGGGGCGGTAAAATTGGAGGTGGTTTATCGATCTCAAATTTTATTCCAGTGTTTGGCCGATAATGATAATCTAGTAGGTATTCATGATGTCTTGGTTTAATTGCCAAATAAAAAACTATTCTCAATGAAAACAAGACAACATGAAGGCCTACTATATTATCATGTATCATGCGTCGAGCAGTGTGAACTCAGCCTTATGCCTGCCATTATTATGAAATGTACCACATTTCAGATTGGTAACCCCATTTTTCGAATTTAAGTTACAAATTTATTTCAATCTAAATACGAAGTGTGAAAGGGAATAAAAAACGTCATGTCTGGTATTTCGATAATGGAATTTAGATTTGATCTTTTTTAGATGAAAATTAAATTTTGCTTTGCGGTTTTTCATCTGTACAGACGTAACCATATGTCCCATCGAATTATAATGTATGACGATTATTTGAAGAATAGAAAATGTAAATCGGTTATTGGTTCAGTTGGTCCATTTAAAACTTCTGGTAAAATTTATTACAAACTTTCAAGGGAATTTTTGAACGCTTAACCATTTCAAGACTTAACCAAGACTCCGGCACTCTTCACATCACAAATTCATTTTCTTTAATGTTTTTGTTTTGCCAACGCGACTTGACAAAAATTATTAATAAGCCCCGTCCAGGGACTGTCGGAGCAAATAAATAGCCCACCAATGTGGGTAGAAACCGTCGCCCAAAAGGGAAAAGTCTAACCTTCGGCCATGTATGCACAATAATGAAGTAAACTGTTGTCCAGGGCTGTAAAAAGAAAATGAAGAAGTAAAAAAAAAAAAGGAAATGGCACACACACGCAGGACACCCCTTCTAGCTCAACAACAACAAGCAAACATGTCACTGAAGGACACTTGAAAACTACTATTTAATAAATGAGAGCATAGAAGAAGATATACAGGACATGCCCTAGAGAGTGGGCAGGGGATGAGGTGAAACGGGGTGTTGTTGTGGGGGGAAGGAAGGATGATTCGTCGCCGTTCGCTGGGTAAACAAACAGAGTCATTTTGCAATTCATGCATTTCCTGCGGCAACTAATTAAAAGAGTCATTCATCACAGGCACCAGGCAATGTGATGTGAAGTTCTGTCTCCCTCTATATGTGTGAGTGTGTGTGTGTGGTTTTTGCGTCCATTTCTGTATGCTCTGTTGCATGCTTATTACTGTTTGCTACGTGTTTTTGCCCCCCTTTACTCCCCACACACTTGTTTGTTTTAACGTTTTTATCTTTTGATACACTCAAATATGACACACACACACACACACACATAGTCATATTATTGCTCACTTTGTGAGGCGCACACACAGAAGTAAACAAACCTTGGACAACCTGAATTTTTGGGTAGCTTTTTCGTCTGTATTTATTTGTATGTTTGTTTGTTTTGCCTTATTTTTTTGTGTCTTTGCGTTTATTTATCTTTTTCGGTCATTTCAACACATTTAAATGATAAGAGCCGGAAGAGGCAAATTGTAGGCAAGGGATTTATAAAGTTAACTTTTGTGAACCTCAAATATTTTTGCTGTTAATTGGAGAATTTTTGGTGTGGAAAGAAACTAACTAAAATTTGACAACTATTTTAAAGGAAAGTTGGAAGCATCAAATTAATATCTTGGCTGTCAAAGCAAATTGCTACTTTAAATAAATATAAAAAGGTCGTTTTCTCATCTACATGTTTTTCAAATTTATGTGGCTTAAGAAAATAAGTGTTGCATACTTTTAGGTAGATGTTAAAACTATTTGTTATCGATAAAAGTTAATCGATCTATCAACTTGAATCAGCGAACCAAGGCCAATAACGAGAAAGGCAGCCGCTTATACGCTCATTTCGAAATCACAAGAAGGTTGCAAAATCTTTTCGTACATTTCTTAAGCAACCCAAAATTTTGTTTCAATATTTGTTGCCCTATTTTTCTGTTCTTTAGCTGACCAATATAACTTAATATGCCACAAGCAATTAAAATTAAATAAAAATTGTCACAAACTATGCAACAATTGCAAAAGCAACAAAAAAACTTGCAGCGCTGACAATGCACCACACTGAAATGGACTAAAGAAATAAAAAGAAAATACAAATATATATATATGTATAAAACTATATACATATATAGAGTGAGGGAGAGATATGAACGTGTTTTATTTTATGATAGCCCTTTGTCAGCACAGGACATTCACATGCTGCACTTGACAGGCAGCGTATCGTTTGGTGGGTGCGGGATTTTGTGAAGGTACAGGACAGAAGGCGGCACAAATAGACCGCACCAAGTGAGGGCAGCCAGACAGATGTGGGAGACAAAAAGGACAGGCAGACAGACAGACAGACAGATAGACACACGCACGACATGACTGTAACATGTAATTATTTTTCAATAAAAACCCAAGGCAGCAGCGGGAGGCAACAATAAGAACAACAGCGGCAGCAGCAACAACAACAGGCGCAACGTCGACGACATCGGTGATGACAACATGGCGTATGAGTGACCAAGGCAAATAATAAAAAAATAAGAAATTAAATGAACTACATTTGAATGAGATCGACACAGAAATGCTCTGAAAAGTAGGGAAATTAACAAATCTAGATGCAAAAGTTCAAGTGGAATGGGGTCTTACTTTCGACCCCAAAAACGACCCAAACAGAACAGTAACAAATGAGTGAACTCTTGATCAATAAGGATACTTGTACCACTACAAAGATCGATCGACAGCGGCAGTAGATCGCTTTCGAGCGATCTTAAAAGCGGCCGCTGAATTTGAATGCCAATAATCAAATCAATCAGTATTGCTTACAAAAAATTAGAAAAAAAGCGTGTATTTGTTAGCGTCACTTTGTCGCACAAGCAATAGAGTCGCTTCGAAATGAATAACAAAAACAAAATGCATGCAGTTCCGTTGCTAGTTCGAACAGACACTTACTTGGGCTGACAGATAGACGGCTCGAGCCTCGTTGTTGTTGTTTTTTTCTGTTGTTGTTGTTGGACTAATCCCAAACTCAAATTTCCTGCCCACCGCTGGTTTAAAACCTCATTTGGAGCAATTGCTTTCTGACGATTTTAAAGATGTAGTTTTTGGTCCTTTTTCCACCAATGGTTGTTTTTAGAAATCTTCTCTTAAGATTTCGCAGGTAAAAAGGAACTAACTAAGTTCTTTTTACCACAAAAAAATTGTCAAAGCATGCATGCATGCAAGCTGCCATCAAAAGAAGATAATACATTATTTCACACTCCCATTAAGACTGCAATGCTGAAACGAAGTATCTAAAAAAAATCTAGTAGCTTAATAACACAGAAAAAAGTTCTCTAAAGATGCTTAAAATATTTATTAAGCCAAAAATACATAAATTGTCAAGTGTTGCGCTACAAAACTCTTAACTTTTCTGTTTGCCAAAGAAAGGGTATACCGAAAAATATATAAATGGCATATATGATAATAAAATGAAAATGGAAATAAAAATGTCTGGCATATATGCGTCAGCAACAGTTTTGTGCGCTATAACCGCTCGCTGGACTGTGGGAGGGGAGCTCAACCGGCAACAAAACAATAAAAATAAAATTATTAATTTGCCAGAAGGAGGGAGAAGGAGAGGACGAGCGAGTGACCACAGCGTTTTAACAGCCACAATTTTTTTATATGAAAATGCTTTTCGCTTCGTTGTCTTGATTTTCATGTGCCACGCCCACTTGCAACAGCTGGTGCCTGCATTTTATATATGTATATATATATATAGAAAATATGAAAACAAAAGAAGCGGAATGAGAAAAGCTGACAGACCTCATGGCAAATGACATCTTGCTTTCGCTTCAGTTCTTCATTTCTCCTGTTCTGTTGACCAGGCAGCAAAACTTTTCGTATTTGTACTCCTCCTTTTCTGCGGTTGACACTGCCATGCTGACAATATTTTTTAAAACGGCAGGCACATTTTTTCCCCCATTTTTATTATTGAATAAACAAATTTATCATGCGCAAACACACACACACTGAGAGCGAGTCATAATTAAATTTCATTTTTGCAAAATCAAGATGCTTATTGTTTGCAGCTGAAGAAATTCATGCATGTTTATGCGGGGGTTGCCCAGCAACGAACCCCACCACACACACACACACGCAGCGCAAAGATAAAAGGTGATGAAAGACAAAAATGTCCAAAAGGGTCACCCCCCCGCCCCACCTTACCACAAACTGCAGTAAAACAAAACGGAATGCAATAAAGTGTGAGAGGAAAAAATTTGTAAAAAGGATTCCAGCTGCTTCTGGTGTAAGACCAAATGAGCTGCGAATGTAATATTTCATAATATTGAAAAACCTCCTAAAATTCGAAGGGTGTTCAGCAGGTTCACAAAGTCTTTGAACTGAGTTAAAAAAATATATAAGTCAATTAGATATTAAATATTATAAAATTTTCTTTTTCTATATTTTTCCGTCATTTTGCTTCACTACTTGAAATATTTTAAATATTATTTTTGACACTTCTGTAAAATTTAAAAAAATTTATTTTCGAAAAATTTTGAAAATTTAAAACCTTTTCGACACTTTTCTAGGATGTTAAAATCTTAATTTAATAAAAATTGGAAAATTTAAAGCCTTTTCGACACTTTTCTAAGATGAATTTAAACAAAATTTAAAAGTAAATATTTTTTTGACACTTCTGTAAAATTTTAAAAGTTTATTTTCGACACTTTTCTAGGATGCTAAAATCTTAATTTAATTAAAATTGAAAAATTCAAAGCCTTTTCGACACTTTTGTAAGATGAATATAAACAAAATTCAATTCAATTCAATTGAAAATTAAATTTTTTCAAAAATTCAATTTTCAAATTTAAACTTGCATAAAAAAAATACTTGGAGACTTCGAACCGGCTCGTCTCTAAGCCTGCCCTGATTGAAATTATTTCCCAATGCTGTAAAAATTATTCACATTTTTTTCGGTTGTTCTTAATTTCCTATTTTTCTTTTGATATACATTTTAATATATAGATCTTCATATTTTTCTCAATAAACTCAATAATTCTTCTATATGCAAAACGTTCAAAATCAAACATTCTCTTTGAAACTATTGCTGTTATCAATAATTTTCTTCTGCCCCTTTTTTTTTTTTAATTTTTAAGTTCTTTCTTCTTTTCTTTCTTCCTTTTTTTGCACCCCTTTGTTTTCTATTCAATCTTTTGGTGATCCTTTTTTAGGCTATTTAGTAAGTCTAGACTGAATTTCCCCTAGCTTGTTGCTTTCCAAGCTTCACACAAAAACGCTAATTAATTTCATACAGTCTCACTCCCTCCGTCCACTCATTCATATCTCCCACACATGCTAAAGGAACTAATTAAGCTAGAACTCTGATTAACAGCAAAAACAGTTTTTGTATGACAATTTTTTCTCATCGTAGTGTTGCATACTTTTGTGCGCATCAAAGCGAAATAATTAACAAATGTATAACACACACACACAAAGAAAATTGTTCACTCTCCCATTCGCCCTTTCACAAATGTCAATGGCAAAAGGTTTGCAAAAAAAATATAAGAGACAGCTAAGTTTTTTTTTTTCAAAACCGACAAGAATCGCTCTTTGGCAGGATAAGAGGAAGCGAATGTTTTTAATTAGTCTGAGCCATGCATTTTCCGATTTTCTGACCCATGCATAATGGTCAGCAACAACAACAACAAATCTGCCCATCAATAGTTTAATCATAAAGTATATGGTAAATGGCGAGTAACGATAACAACCATTGAGCCATTGAGAAATGGAAAAGGGGAAATGCACTGGGAATAAAATGCAGATTTATTAAAGTGTAAATTAATTTTGTATCTTCTTTTGGCGATGGAATTAATGCATAGATAGGCATTATCTTTCGATATGATATTTAAAATTTCAGCATAAATACTGAAAAAACTGCAGAATGGATTTTCCGCGATGTCTTGACAACAAGAGCGGATGGAGAAAACCCGAGACCAGTTTTGGAATCAGGGCACAGAACAGGAACACAATTTTGCATCGAGAAGGCCAGAGCAAAATGGCTGTTGCCCTGTGTAATGGATCAGAGCAAATTCGAAAAAATTCTAAGCAGAAGGAACCAATACCTGATGAAATGGGCCATACTTTTTCAAACTATTGGTTTGGTTTTGGTGAGAATGGAATCTTTCGAGTCAGAACTGAAATGTTTTCACTTGTATACCGTTCGCACAACATGGATAACCTCAGCACCTTAGGCAATATACAGGGAAGAGATGATACAGCACACGTCATTGCTAGATGCCCCATTCCGGACGGACTATCATATCAGACGTCGAAGTCTTGAATTTATTAAATAGAGAAGAAAAAAGAGAAGAAAAGTAGATTCGTTCCTCAACGTAATAATTCAAAAAAAAAATCTAAATGAAAAATAAAATTAGATTTAAATTTAATTTTACTTGGCATTAAAATATGTATATTAGCTAATGGATTATTGCCATGCTGAAATTCTTAAATAAAACTCTCTACACACAGAGTCCAAGCAAATTCTAGCCACTTAATGCTAAGATGCATAAATTGTAAAATGTTTCTAAACATATTCAAAAGTTCCTCAATGGAAGATAAAATTAAGTTTTGGTTAAGCCAAAAATTAAAGCAAGTTCAAGAGTGACACTAGATTATGATTACTGATAAACTGGATTTAAATGCCACATAACACAACGATCTGCTAGTCTCAAAAAAAATGCCCTAAGGATTCCTTTAATTCTGAATAATAACCAAAAAGAGATTTGAGTAGATTTTTGAAAATATTTTAGAAGAAAATCCCTATTAATTTCGTTAAATTCGTAACAGAAAATGGCTGTGAAACAGTATTTACTTCAGCAAGATAGAACAAAATTACTTAAGGCATAAATTCATGAAATAACAACATTTAGAAATATCCAGCAAACAATAGAATTCCTTAAAGTTACCAAAAATTACCACCTAATAAAGTTATAACTTATTAACAATTATGTAATCAATAATCCTAATATATAAGAGAACACATACACACATACTAAATTTTCATATAACCAAACCACATACCAAATTTTAAATTCATTTTGAAAACCTTTGTCTTGCACAATTTAACCAATCAGCACACACAATTTATAATTCATTGCATTAAAAAAATCTGAGATATGGCTGTAAACCAATATTGAACCACATATTGAAGTCACGGCTAGGACGACCATCAAAATCAACTGATGTGCTGCACGTCAACAAAATTAAAGAATTAGTGCTCCACAATAGTCGATTTACAGTCCGAGAGCTTACTGACCGTGTTGGAATATCAGAAGGATCAGTGAAACCCAGTTTAAGTGACCATTTTGCAACTACCATATTCGCTTGATTTTGCCATATGTGTCTTCGGTAAACTGTAGAGACTGCTTCGTGGGCATCGTTTTAGATCGATGGAAGTGATACAAATCGAAACGAAGAAGGAAGCGGACTTTGCAGCATTTATTGATAACACTGTGATAGTTTTTTTCAGACATGACCAACTTGAACTTTTTCCCGTAATTCGGGCCTTAGGAATCGAATTGCATCATTACTTTTTATACCCGTTACTCGTAGAGTAAAAAGGGTATACTAAGTTCGTGCAAATGTATGTAACAGGCAGAAGGAAGCATCTCCGACCCCATAAAGTATATATATTCTTGATCAGCATCAATAGCCGAGTCGATATAGACATGTCCGTCTGTCCGTCTGTCTGTCTGTCCGTCTGTCCGTCTGTCTGTCTGTCTGTATGAACACCTAGATCTCAGGAACTATAAGAGCTAGAGCTACCATTTTTTCAGTGTAGACTTGTATCTTCTGCACGCAGATCAAGTTTGTTTTAAATTTTTGCCACGCCCCCTCCCGCCCCCGTAATATGAAAAAACCTCATATCTCCCACAATTTTGAAAATTGATTGTTCGAACCTTCTAGACATATATTTTAATCATCATTACCTACCGATCCGCCATACATCATTTTTCGATCAGATGAACGATTAAAGAGTTACCGCCCCCGCAATATGAAAAATTCCTCATATCTCCCACAATTTGGGCAACCTTACCCTGAGTAACGGGTATCTCGAAGTCGAGCTGTGCCGACTTCAACTTACGCTCTCGTTTGAGTTATCACAATGGTTTCATACAAAATTTTATTTTTAAATTTTTCACGAAGTTAAAATTTTTTGTAAATTTTAAAAATATGATATTTTATTCTCGTGAAATGTAAATAAATAGACTTAAATGTCTTCGAATTTAATACATTCACAGTTTTCCGATATCATTGCGCATTCTAAAAAAAATTACACAATTTTGTACATTATTTTTATTTCCAAAATGACATTAAATTAGGAAATATTTAATTTGAAATCAAGTTATTGTTAAAGAACAAAAGGAAAAACATTAAAAAATGGTTTCATTGTAATTTTACTTAATATTTGGAAATTTAAAATAATTTGTTGTAAAAAAATGTATCTAAAAAAGTTGCAATTATTTTAGTTTTTGAACCATAGCTTTTGAAAGCGCAGTGATATCGAAAATCTGTAAATGTAATAATTAAGAGAATATATATATAAATTTTTTTTATTTATTTATATTTTTACTAGGCATTATATTATTCCTTACATCTAACAAAGAAGAGTTTAATGAAAAAAGATGTTAGTATTTATTGTAATTAAGACAGAGGTTACGAAAGGGTTCATGATGAGCATAGTTTGTAAGACAAGGATGTAAATAAATCGGGACATAATTCCTCGTTACACGTGCCGGAACCGCAAAACTTATTAGGCTAAGCACTTAGGAAGGAAAATCACACTTAGATAAATCCTACGGTTATAAAGGGATGGTAGATCCAATAAGCGCAGTCTATGCTCATATGAAGGTAGATGCCTATTGGGATCCCAGTTTAAGTCACGAAGGGCGAAAATTAGAAACTGTTTTTGAACAGATTCGAGTTGGATCTGATATATTTGGTAATGTGGGGACCAGACACATGAACCATACTCAAGAATAGGCCTGACCAGAGAGACATACAGTTGTTTTGCGACATATGGATCATTAAATTCCTTGGACCATCTCTTTATAAAGCCTAGAACTCCCTTAGCTTATTTTGCAATGACAGATATATGATGACTATTGAAGCAAAGCTTAGGCACAAAATGAATTCCCAGGTCGTCAACTTCATAGATGCGTTCCAGAGAGTTATCATCAATGATGAAACGTTAAGTATTTGCACTTCTCATTTTTGAGTCTGTTGATCAAGCACCACTCTTTCAGAGAGTTTAAGTCCCGTTGCAAGAGAAGAGGTGACACTGGATCATTATAAGATAGGCAAAGTTTAAGATCGTCAGCATACATTAACACATGAGAATAAGATAACGCATTCGGAATATCATTTACAAATAAATTGAAAAGCAAGGGACCCAGATGACTGCCTTGGGGTACACCAGAGAATACGTGAATGGGTTTTGAAAACATCGAATTAAAGCTTACTCTCTGGGACCGATCACACAAATAAGCCTTGATCCAATTGAGTAGTTTAAATTAGTAGAGTAAATTAAAGTACTTTAATTAAAGTTGACCCGTAAGTAATTTATAACCTTAAGCAAAATACTAGTCCATAAATCTCTTTGAATTTAAAAGTTCAAAATTTTTTGAAGAGAAAAAAAAGACAATTTTGGAGAGAAATAAAATAAATATTTTATTATAAAAACCATTGCCTACTTTTGAGCATACAACTGCTGCACTGACTTATGAATGCCGTATGTTTAATATTCTTTTTTTCTTTCAGTGTGCAAAACGAGTAGCTCATATCGTGCATTGACCATACGCAAGGGGTCAGGGATCGCTTCACCAGTCACCAGTCTCCACCGCATTTATTCATTCATTTTGCTCCCCCACCCGGTCCCCAGTCGTCGCTAAGCCTATTCTATAGCTTGGATCAATGGGCAATACCAAACAGCGGCTAAATGCCTTTTGTGCTATTGTGAAAGGTTCCTTTTTCACCTATCAATGGATAGATGGATAGGTGGATGGATGAATGTATGAAAGCCAATTGGGTTTGGGGTTGCAGTGCAAAATTTTAACTAGAATTGGCGTTCCCTGGCATCTATCAATTCGCTAAGCTAATTAAGTTTTATTATGTAAACAAAAAGGACCAGCAATTAAAAGAATTTAATTGCTTTGATAATTTTCAAGCTTTACCTAGTTGAACATTTGCCGCGATGCACTTACCTGAAAAGAGAGGAAAAAATAAATGAAATTAATTATTTTTGATTGAAATAGGAATTTTGTGCAATTTTTTGTATAAAAATTCAAATTTTGTTTTCCCCGAAAAATGTTGTATAAGAAACCGCTTCTCCTTCCCTGGGAAGTTGCCAAAGCAATTTCCCGTTGCGAGCAGTTTCACGCGTCTGTTGGCAAAGTCAAAAAACAGGAAAACCCATGGAAAACACGCGTTACTAATTAAATTCGTACCAGAGAGCGAGATTCCTTGAGTTCTGGGGCAAATGTTTGAAATTTAAATTAAGCCAAGAATGAGCTCATGGGTGGGAACAAACAAAAGCCAAAAAGGACATGCCACGTATGTCTTGGCACAACTTGAATGTTTGAGGTTAAGTTTTTGAGCTGACAAAGCAATTGCAATTGCAACGACAACGTCGACGTTGACGTCGGATATCCTGGCAACGTGCGCGACTCCCTCCGCCCGCCCCCAACCGACTGCCGACTTCTAAATGATTCGCATGACGCCGGAGGAACAGGTTCGAGGAGGAGGAGGAGGAGGGGTAGCCATTAATTCACGACTTGTAATTTCCTCACTTCAGCTGCACAGAGGCATGACGATGACGACGACGATGATGATGATGTTGAGAGCTCCGAAAACTGTTTTTGACTATCAATTAAAAGCAGAGCAGAGCGCTCCTCCGGACGCATCCTGGCCAAAAACGCGCTGGCGTCAAAAATTTTGCATATGTCACCTAATTAAAATTTTGCTCAAGCGACCATTTCAAGTCTATTAATTACCTACACTTGCCCGGACAAAAGGTCCTGGCCGGCCAACCGCCTTTTGTTATGCATTGTAAATCACGGCCAGGCAAATGCAATCACTCGCCTTCAATTTTCACACCCATTGTCAAACAAAAATCTCTCTCTGTGTGTGTGTGTGTGTGCGAACAAATGCCAACTCCGAATCCCGTAGAACTCGGCGACAGGCTCCATCATTATGCTCGGTGATGAATGTGTGCGTGTGAGTGTGTGTGTGTGTCATTGTCCTAGGCAGAAGCGGCTGTTCGCCTTCTTCTCCTCTCAGTATGCAACATTTCAGTCGTCGTCACTTGCAGAAGTTGGCAGTAATTTTGAGTTGCTCACCAGAGAAAAGTGAGCAAAAGAATGGGCTGCCTGGCTAGCTGACATAGCGTTTGATTGGAGGGAGTATACCACTAGGAGTGTGGAGTGTGTGGAGTATGGGTTGACATGCACATAGGCCAATGCGTGCAGCCGCAACATTTACGCAAGTGGACACGAAACAGAGACCTCAAAATGCACTGTGAGGAAGTTAGGCACACAAAATCAAATATATTTTGATTTTTATAATCTTTAGAATATCCGAAGTTGGTCACTTAAATGTGGAAAAATTATTCAAAAATTATTCAAATTAAATATCGAACGGCCCTTTCAAAAAAAACGAAATATAATCATAATTTTTTGAATAAAGTTGCTCTCTGATAACTCTCAGAATTGTCATATATTTTTTCCACAATTGCAAGTGAAAATGCAAAGAACTTGATTGTCATTCGTTTAAATCCGATTAAAAATTTCAAGTCGCATTCCGATTATCTCGAGAAATAACGGCAGCGAGGCATTTTCATCTATAAATACACTAAGAAAAATAAAGTCATTTTTAAACCATGATTCAAAATCTCGATTTCAAGAAACTTGCAATCTATTGAAATCTTAAACAAAAACCCCTAAAACAAAACTTTATATTTTAAAAAACAAGATTAATAATTTCTTTCTCTACGTACCGGACTGGGAAATAGCCTGTACATTTGTTTTATGTGGTTTATTATGAGATGACCTCGGGACGAGATTTCTAAAAACATTTATTTTTAGTAGGAAATCACATGGAAATTTTTTAATTTAGTATTAATAATGTTATCTTGTGATGTACTAATGATTTTAAAACATTTTTGGCCTCCCGGAGTGTTTTACAAAATATTATTCTATTCGTGAAATTTTAATTTTGTACACAAATTATATTGTGAAATAACTGTCATATATTAAAAAACAAATATTTTTTTAAATCACACTTTAGTAATTTGACCAAACGAAAGAACAAATTTATTTAAGTTTTTACCTGTTATCTGTTCCTGTTCAGCCTTAAAATGGTAATCTGTTATTTAAAAATAGCCAAAAACTATGCTGTGATATGTGGAATAAGAAAGTCAACTTGGAAAAGTCTTAAATATAGGGTTTTTAGGAGAGGTGGAGAACTAGTAGAGGCCGAAAGTGGCAATATAATAATTATTGGAGAAAACTATTGGGAAAACAACCTATATAAGACCGCGCAAATGACTGAAAAACTCAGTTCTGCATACGGAGTAACTCATAAAACTCAAATTACAAAACATTGCAAATGAACCATGTCGGGAGGTGTTAGGCTTGCAATTCAATTCAACTTCTGCAGCATACCTCTGGGGTTGCGTTTGAACACTTTGGAGATCCCAAGCGATTATTCGACCAACTACGAGGCATAAATATAACGTAAAAATTGAATAATGCATCCACACAGACAAGAAGGAGTCTGATGAGAGATACGGTTATCTCGAAACTGTCTGTAACTCAACCCAACAACGCTCATTACTCATTATATGCTACACAAATAATAGATATAGTCTGAGAGTATATTAGTTTTGGGGTCATACTTACACCAAAAATTATTTTTAAAAATACGCAGAAAAAGAGAAGCCGATGTTTTGAATACCCTTGCACTTTATTAAAGACCCTACCATTGATATCGAAAAAGTTTTTCTCACTTTAACTCGAATTTAGAAAGATCGTTCCTATGGCAGCTATAAGCTTTATTTATCCGATTTTGAAAAATTTGTCCAGAACTATGTGGAAGCATATAAAACTAATATAAACCACTGTTGGTGGCGCTTCGATGGAAAACAAAAAAGTTTTTCTTACTTTAACTAGTTTATTGACCGATCGTTCCTATGACAGCCATATGATATAGTCATCCGATCCGGCCGATTCCGACAAATGTGCAGCCTTTGTATATTAAATGGGATGGATGATGATAATTGGAAAAAATTAATTTTGTTCGTTATCGATGCTCATAAATATGGAAATCTAATTATAAATGAATTCATGTAATCAACTTTCCGGACAGACGGCCAATGTCTTAATCGTTTGTTCAATTATTTAATTATTTATTATTATTGTTAGAGCTAAGAAATATTATGAGGAATAATAGAATAACCTATTTAAAAGGCAAAAAAAAATTTAAAACGAATTTTCCTATATAGTTTGAAAAAAAAAAAACAAATCTTTTTAACAACATTTACTGAAAACAATTAAATAAAATTAAAAACATTTAGTTAAAATTTGTATTTTTTTTTTTTTTTTTATTTGAAAACTCATGATATTAGAATAATGATTATAACAGTTATTTTTTCATTTTATAAAAATTTTCCGATTATAGTTATTGATGACTTTTTATTTATGTATAAATGTCATCAATAAAAATTATGCAGAGACATACATATTGAATGTCATAGTATTAAAGTCATTTGCATATATCGCATTGAAAAAGCCATTAAATACCAATTGGTTAACATATATATCTACATTATTAATCTTTTTAATAAAATATAATAGTATATACAATAGAGAATCGAATTATATTTAAGGTACGTCAATACCAGTTTTCTGCAGAAAATCCGCTTTCTATATTTACTTGAGTAGCTGGCATGGTGTTGTGAATACTTCTTTTCCTCCCAATATTTCTTTAAGTCATTGTCCAAAAAATTACTTTCAATTTAATGCTCTTTTTGACAATGTTTCCGGTTTTTTGTAAAACAGATTTCAAAACTTTTAATGTCTATATCCTAAGTTAAGCATTATAATTTTACCCACATTATGTGTAACATTAATTTGATGAACAAGGCGCACTAAATGCCTTCATTATGCCTGATTGGGTCCTTCTGCAAGAATTTTCGCATATGAGGATTCAATTAAATCAAAGAAAAAATGTTTTCATTGGCAAAATACATGTGTTCCCCTTTTGTTTAGGCACTGTATCAATTTTCTGCTATTTAAAATTTAATTGCTTTCACCGTCTTCATCATTTCAAGCCATACTTTGTTAAAAATCTAAAAAGTACAGATGCTCGGCTAAAAGCTTTTGGGCTACTTAATAATCAGATCAGGATGGTGATTTTATACCATTCAGCTGGCAACAATAAATATTTTAAAGATTTTTTCTCGCTCTAATTTTGTCATTTTAAATGGCGTTTTTTTTAAAACCGCATTTGTCTTGTTTTTTTCCCACAATTATGTCTTATATTCATTTAATTTAAGCATCTCATTAATTTTTGTTTTTCTTCTTCTTAATATTTTTTTTCAGGATTTAGAATGGCTGGGATAATTTTTAAAATTTTGGGAAGGGCGAAACATGTTTGATTCGGACGAAGTATGAAAAAGTTATTCAATGTTATCACAAGGCTGTCTCTATTTATTCTCTGTATTTTCTCTAAGTGCATTGTCGTTTTCAATGCATTTGTTGAGCCTCAGTGTTTTGGTTGGCCGTTTGAAAATGTGTCGGTGATTTACAACAATGTCGCCTACACAAATTTTCCAAATGTGTTTTTGCCACGAACGCAAACAGCACCCCCTCCCTCCTGCCAACCAACTCCAAGGCCTCGTCGCATTGACACGCATGTTGCAGTCTGTCTAAACTGTATGGGTGTGTGTCCTTGCACGATCCAGCCAGCTAGCAGTAGGTCCTTTTTGTCGTCACACACACACACACACACACACTTGGCAAGGGGAGGGCAAAACTGTAGAGTGCGACTTTATTAGCGGAAGTGCTTTATTTAAGCTACAGAGAATCAAGCAGGCCAAGCCAAAGCCAGGACACCTACTCCTGGTCTAGGACACACTCGTTTGTAATACGGCCACGTAGAGCAGGTGGGGAACAAAAGCGCATGGCAGGCATTTTACTTGAAGGAAATTGCATTTTCGACATTTTTCACACTTGGCAGAGGAGACAGAGAACAAGGCACAAAAGCGTTGCCTTCTCAGCCAGTAAAAAGCACAACAAACAGCTAAACAAGGAGCGAAAGAGAGAGAGAGAGGGGCGAACCACTAGATACTTTGCATGCAGGACAGCAGCAGTAGCAGCAACAGTAGCAGGAAGTGTGGACACTAGGGATGACACGGTGACTAGATTGAGTGTCTCGAAAGAGACACTTGATCCTTGTGGCGGCATTTAAATTTTCAGAATATATTTGAAAGAATGATTAAATTTTATTTAAAGTATAATGAGTAGAAGGAAGCATCTTTCTGTCTATATAAGCGCGTCGATCTCAGAAACTATAAGAAAGAGACCTGAAAATTGATACCATATGAAGATCAAGCTTGTTTCAATTTTGAAAAATATTTTTTAAGGCGTATTATCCTTTTTATCTCAAATGCATAAGAAAGATCGGTTAAAAAACACCGAATTTTTGTAAGTAAAATAATTTTCAGACACCCAACAGGTATTTTTGTTATTTATTTATTGTTAATCTTTTCTCATCTCTAACTCAAACTTCTGACACTGCGTTTGCCTTTGCATTTTAGAAGGCTTTTTGCCCCTCTTTCGTCTCCCCGTTTTTTGTCACACTTTGGCCAAAAGGTGTCAAAGGTGCATTTCGCAGTTGCTGCCACTGTTGTTGCTGTTGTTGTTGTTCTGGGTGCGTGTGTGGCATTTCCGTTCATTTGTTTTACTTTTGCCTTTGTACCGAGAAATGCGCAAAAAGCGCAATCAAAGCGGAAATGAAATTTGCAGGAAGTACAAAAAAAAGTAAAAAAAATGTCTCACTTTTTTTTTTGCTTGCTTTGAATTTTAAACACACACACACACACACAAAGAAACGCGTCGTGCAAAGCTTTTGGGATTTAATACAATTTTGAAATGCTTTTGGCCTAGGCCAATTTGCTTACTGCCAAGGCAGTTGCTTACTGCTTACTGCCAACTGCATGACAGCGATAACAGAAACGAGCGGAGAAAGCATTGCAAACACTTGTGTCGGTGTTGGTGTTGCTGTTCCTGTTGCATTAGAAGGCACTGAAGCGTCAAGTGGGCGGAGAACTTTCGGCTTCTTCATTGTCAAACGACTGAATTGAAATTGGTTGGCGGCGCGCGGGAGTTGCAACACACTTTTTGCCATAATTTGCTTTGACTTTTGTGTGGGGAAGCGAAATGTTTGATTTAGCGCACATGAAAAACGAGGAGGAGAGAAGGGCAAAATATTTTCGAATTCAATGGAAACAGCAGGTTTTTTACACCCAAACCGAAACAAAATTTTATTGGCCGAGTCGAAAGTTCTTCTTTTTTTAAATTTATACAAAATATTTGATGGGTTCAAAAACGAACTTTTCTCAATAATATTGAGTCAATATTGATTTTCCTAAATTCTCAAAAAAAAAATGATCTCATGAAACTGCGTTCAATTAAAAATGCTACGAATCTAACCCGAATTGTCAGTGGTTTCAACGATCAAAAGCCATATTCTATCATCATTCCCAACTCTATCAATTTTTGATGTGAAACATACTAAATTTTTTTTGGTACACTCAGAAAAAATCGCCTTTTAGGCAAATTTCTTACTGTGTGCTCGGGGGAGATCAGCAATAAAAAGTTTTCCGTACCAATAACTACACCGGATGATTCATTCGGTACATTTAGAACGAATTTTTTTCTGAGTGTCGGGGTAAAATTTAATTTCAAAATACGCGTAACGCAGCAATCTCTCGAAGTAATCGCCTGAAAAGCCATGGCATTTTAATTAGATTTAGTAGTATAATGTTTAGACCACTTGAACTTTGTGGAGATTTCCAACAATATACTTCAAAACTGTTTTCCAACTCTGCTTTTTAATATTGTTTTTTAACTATGTTTATCAACATTCTATTCCAACACTATTTTGCAACACTGCTTTCCACAGTGTTTCCAACACTCTATATTGAACATTGTTTTTGAACTGTTTTTCAATATTGTTTCCAACAATGTTTTACAACATATTTCTTCAACATTGTATTCCAACACTGTTTTCCAACACTGCTTTCCAACACTATTTTAGAAAACTGTTTTTGAACTTTGGTTTCGAGTACTGTTTTTCAGCACTATTTTCAAAAACTATTTTATAACACTGTTTGCAACATTGTTTTTTAACACTACGGACCAGCGAAGTAATTAATTTAGGGTACTTCACAATGTAAGTCTTGTGTGACTAGATTTATTAACAAATTCGCCAAATCTTGAATTTACCACCGCGATGGTCACACTACCCGATTAGCAATGTTGTTGCTGATTTTTAATAAAGATAAGCAACTTCTCGTCCAGCCTTGCTGACCAACAATAAATTTGAAAAAGTTGCTATAAAAACTGTTAGCATAAAAAAAGCATATAATGCTTCAAAGAATGTACTTCATAATATGCAAATGCAATTTCCACTATTCAGTTTGCATATTTAACCTTTACTACGATTATTTAAATTCTTTAACGCATAAAAATCATTGTATGATTTAGTCAACTTTTTCAACTTAGTTAGAACGAGCATTTACCACTGTATTAAAACATCGACATATCGTATTAAATTAAATTTCCGCTGTTTGCTGATAGCGTCAGGCAGAAGTAGGGAGAAGTAACATTGTTTTTAAACCATTTTTCTTTAGCTGTTCGAAGTAACTTGATTTCCCCAGGCTATTAACATAGAATCCATTCATGTGCTGTTAAGCGCAATAGTACTTCTCAGCTCCGTATGGGCTCAAAGTAAAGGGGGAAGGAATCTTTACTTTATCCTTTTTCCATAAATTTTGTATGAAACTTCTCGTTACTTCGCAGATTCGAATAGGGCTTTTTCCAAAAAGATTTCGCTTAAAATACCGGAAGAAAAATATTTTTTCTTACTGATGTATTAAAGATATCATTGAATGTTTTATTATTTTAAGGACTTTAAGGCAGGGGTCGGCAAATGTAAGCAGCTCATAAAAGTTGTCAATGTGTTGAGCACATTTAAACAACGAGCTATAAAGCTCTCTATTATCTGCCTGAGCCTGTTCACAGAGTAATCATACAAATTGAGGCGGCCGTTCAATAACATAGTTTCAGAGTGCAGTTGACACCTGATGTGAAAGGTGGTTTTTCGTTTTTCGTTAGCTTTCCACCCTTGGTGTCAATCTCGGGCTCTTAGCAAAAGAAAAGAATAGGCGCCTTACTATGATTACATCATGGGCCTGCTGTATCGGCAGAGGCTTAGTAGAAAAATCCAATTTTCATGGTGTGGCGGACATTCAAATGCTTTTAATTCATAGCTGACATTTTGTCATTGTGCTGTTCGGAAAAATCTTTGAGCTAAATCATTTTAGTCGGCGACACACACAAATAAGCTTTTGAAAGCTCTCTGCCTGTTTTCTGATTTTGCCAGTGTCAACTACTCTGCTCACATTGCCGACCTCTGCTTAAAGGGTATGTCGGCGGCACAGAGTACAAATAGAATATGGTACTCACGAAATTTAACATTTTTCTGACAAAAACTGTGTCGAAAGCCTTGGAAGAGATAATGAGTTTCAATATAACTGCCTGATTCTAACACATTTAATACACAAAATTATGTACGATTGTTCGATAAATTGCAAAGTTTAAAAAAAAAAGTATAAATTTTACAAATAAAAAATTTGTCGTGTTTGTGTTTAAATAATTAGTGCACAAACAGAGGTAAGGTTTTATGTTTGCGCGCAAACTATTTGCTGTTCCCACTTAAGACTAACAAAAAAGTCAAAAATTTATAAATATTTGCGTAAAGCTTAACTTTGATAAGACAATTTGGCGAAATTTTGATGACCTTAGCTTAAGAATTTCAATTAAAAGCAAACAATCTATACCTCTTAGATAAAACCACAACAGCAAGCAGAAAAGATTCCCCTGGAATTCCTTATTTCCATCAATTCGTTACTAGATTCCAGAATTTCGTCAGCGCAAAAGAAAATCCAACTATAACCCCCAACTAATTTTACCAGCCATTTAATCAATTGCTCAACGTTTCTGCAATCAATTGTAATCATAGATTACTTAGCAATTCCCTTTGGAGACTACTATTTCCTTATAGGTCAACACCTACGTCATTCCGGCTATGCCAACTCAGCGCAATCCTTAACCCCTTACACACACACACACCACACACTCATAGAAAATCTTTTGCGCAAATAGCCAAACAATACTTTGGGGCTACGTCTTTCGTCCCATCATCATCATCATCACCATCAACATGAACATATAAGCATACAAAAACTATTCTCAGCAAAAAGAGAGGAAACAAACCCACGCACCACAGCCCCTGCCCCCTGCCCCCTCCCTGCAGGCAGTGGAACATTTATTTGCTTAAGTATGAAATTTACATTCCATTAAACAAATTATTTTCTCAAACTGCAGGGCTACGCAACACTGCACAGGGTGGAGAGGGTGGAGAAGCAAAGAGTTGGGTGGGGGATGGGACAACTAATACTTTTTGCATGGCAATTATTTGTTTTGCTCTTCCCCGAAAGTCTTTTTCCTTGGCTTTCTTTTTAATAACTTAAGCCAACACGTCGCCGGTCCACCCTTTTGCCCATTGTCCTGTTGTTATCCTTTCTGCGCCATTGACAACATGCGAGTCCGGGGCGCACCTGTAATGTCAACATGGCCACGCCCACAACCAACCCAAAAGTTGCCACCTATGTCATGTCCCGGCACTGCACGCCTCAACGGTTCAATTGTCTTAATTTCTTGTCTGGCATTTTGTTTGTTTCTCCTTTGCTTCGACTACGACGAGGACGAGGACGACCACGACGTCGTCATCATCATCCTCACCATCCTTGCGGTTAGCGCTGGCATCTGCAGCTGCTTCCTTCTGCTTCTGCTTCAGCTCCTGCTCTAACTCGTGCATTCTACCGTACGTTTTGCGCTGCGGACAATGTGGCTCCAATTTTGACACATTCAAACGGCGCCAGTCCGGGACCTAAATCTTCCTTCTTCAATGACAGTGGGATGAATTGCCGCATCAAATTTATTTCAAAAGTTTTCTCAATGTGTGAAAAAGAGAATCAATTTACTCATGAAGCCTAATTAAATTTTACTCACTTTGCTCACAAAGTTGCGTTATTTTTTGGGGTAAGATTAAGTCAAATTATATTGGGTGCCACTTGACGAATTATGTTGAAGAATTTGTTTTGTTTTAAATTTTTTCTATCGAGGACTAAACCTAATGATTTTCTTCATTTTCTCTTCTGTCTCTTACACACAAGTACAACTTTATGATCATCTTTTACCTTATTTATGTGTGCGTGGCAACCAATACGAAATTGACAGCTGCGCAATATGCTTAAATTGTCGGGCCTATTTCTCATCTTCCAGAATTTTTATAGCACTTATGTGACATATTAATTTACATTTAACTCCATAATTTGTAAGTTTATGTGACACAAAGTGGCTATTCGAAATATTAGAACAAAATTATTTTTAAAATTTAAAATAATATTTATTGAATTTGAGGGCGAAGTTTAATTCCGTTTTTATTTATTAAATATTTTTTTATTTTGGAATGGATTTTTCTAACACTTAGAATTCCTTTCCATTTAATAAGATAATTTTAATGTATTAAGGGCTTGCAAATTGTTTAGAAGAAAACATTTCTATAGTACCCGTATTACTGTTTCGTATGGTTCCGGTCTTTTTAGTTCTAATTTTAACGGTTAACGGTTTTGAGGTTCTCAAAAAAATATCCATAACGGTTTCAATTCGACTAACGCCTTCTCTGTCCAAAACCGTTATTATCATAAACGGTATAACAGACAAATTAACGATACAACATTTACCATTTTTTTAAACATACTGTTTAAAACTATTCAAGCCAGGGAATAATACCGTTACCAGAAAAGGAACAATAATAATCCATTTCAAGCCACTTACCAGTATCGAAACAGAAAAACCGAAACCGAAAACCGTTATTATAGGAACCGAAAAAACCGGAACGATACCGAAATGCTAATACCGGTACTGTATCGGTCTCTACAAAGTACAGCCCAAAAAATTGAGAGAAGCTTCGATTGGCCCTGGGGCTGTAACAGTCAGTTATATATAAAATGTACAAGGTTTTAAGTCTTCTTCTAAAAAAATAAATAGAAATGTTAGAAAAATATTAATATATGAAGTTTCTTAATATTAATCAAATTTATAAATATTATTTCCTATTTTAAAAAAGTTTCAATTTAATAATTAGAAAAATGTAATATAAGAAAAAGCTCAGGCAGATTTTATGGTTCCCACTGTTGTAGAGCGTTTTTAGAACTAATATACCACTTTGAGTATTTTACCAGCGTATTATGGGCTATATTGGACCGCAGTCTTATAGTATGGGTTCTCTTTTTTTTTGCTGGGATACATTAGATTTTAAGGCCGATTTTTTCGAAAAATTATTACTTATTAATTAATTATTAAAAAATATTTTTCTGCGTACGTACCAGTCGAAATACAATTTTTAACAGAAATTCCCACTTCGGTACGTAATGGAACCGGTACCGGAACCTTTTGGTGGTTACAAATTTTAAAAATGCGTCGCTTGCATGGCTGTTTTGCAATAGATTTTGTCGCACAAAAGATTGTTTGATGCCTAATTGGTGTATTACTACGATCAGGGAAGAAATAAAACCAAGTCAAAAATAATTTTTACCACAAAAATTCGAATAAAATGTTTTACTTCTTTCTACTTGGATTTTGTAACGTTAAGCGTTTGTTTTTATAGTGAACATTGAAATAAATCCTTGCAAGAGTTGCTTGGATCATCAATCTCTTAATGCAATTAAGCTATTAAGATCCAATTGGAACGTCATTTTAAATTTCTTTTGGGTATTAATACAAGATTAGCTACATTAAGCTACAAAACAACTACCGACAAGTGTATATTCAGCTCACTAAATTTAAGATAGCTCTATTGTTAGTTTACGTGGTCAATCTTGAATTGTTCAGTTGGGATTGATGTAGTGTTTTACATGATTCAGGATTTCATTTTGTGTTTTAATTAAAGTCTTAAACATTTTTTTCAATAAATGTAATTTAAACCATCAAAAAGAGAAATTTTGTGATAGCAAGAAAAAGGCTTGGGTTGAAATTGTGTCCATTTTTTATTTAAGCCATTAATGCAAATCTGACCAGGATCACCGCAGGAGCATCGGGTCACGACTAATACGTTGGTGGCCCATAATGCGAGCGTAGATGGCATGGCAGAAGTGCCGATACTTTGGAGAGATTTAGCTTTCACCACTTTACCATCAAGGAAGCCCTGTGCAGTGAGACGAATACGCCCAGGAGACACAGCGATAAAAAAAGATCTTCATTTCTTTACTGGGTAACTCCTGCCAAGAAACCAGTAGCGATCAGTTGTATGCCCTTTTCAAAATACTCGATGACATTATTTATAACGTCAAAAAAAAATGCAATGATCCGGCCTATAAACTAGATCAGAACAGATGCTCTAGCCAGTATGAATGAATCAATGTTTGTTCATCAATTTGACTAAAGAATATATAACGACCCAAATCATATGGGAATAGGGACTTTTTTAAGGCCCGATATACCCTTGTAAAACACATGGGTATATTTTTAAAATTTAACTAAATTTATATAATTCATAAAAATCAGTTTTTGGTTCCACAGTCTCGCTCTGCCTCTTGTGGCATGCGTTATGCAGCGGGCCACCCTCGCAATGGCCATTCATTATTTGTCAATGTCAGTTTGGAGTCAGTCCGTCAACTCTCTTTCAACATTCTCCCTGCCGTTCTGCCGTGCACTTGCTGTTTTCAGTGTTTGCGTTTTGTCAAAATGGAAATGAAGAAAATTTGCACGGTCGCTGCATTTGTGGCATTTTTCCTTCGCGACGTTTTAGGTGTTCGCATGTCCTTTTTAATCATTCGCTGGCTTCTGTGTATATGTGTGTGTGTGTGCATATTTTTTTGTGCATTTTTGCACGCTCAGTCCCTCTTGGGGTACCATTTGTCTTGCATTTTTATGCGTATTTCAGAATGTCCTGCCAGAGAGAGAGAGAGGGAGAGGAGCGAGAGTCCTGAGCTCGTTTGTTGCGTGCAACCATTTTTGAAATGCGACAACTTTTTGCCAATGGACAGCGCTTGTTGTTATTGTTGTTGTTGTTTTTGCTGCTACGTGCAGTTCATTTATTATGTTGACACTTTGAAATTAACTAAGGAAATGAAATAAATTGATGTGACTTTATGAAGTGAGCGCGGAAACTGTTCTACCTACCCCCTCCTACCACCCGTTTGTTGGCTTCTCCGCTGGACGCGTCAGTGTCAGAGACAGAGCGCTTAAAGTTTTGCTGTAGATAAACTTGTTGGTTGACAGGAGGCTGTTGAGGATGGGACAGTATAATTAAAGTTACTGATGAGTCAGCCAGCGAGGCAGCGATGTTGCATTTGTATCCAGGGTAGCTAAGCTTCTAATATACGGAAGGGACGAGCTACGATGTTAAGTAAGTTAAGGTACACCCTAGTTCAGGTTCGAACGCTGTAACCCCGACTTAAGGCCGTTTCTCATGTTCTTGTTTTTCAAATCCAGTTAATTTTTTTTGGAAAAATTTAGATGCCTACTTTTAGGCCGATTTTTAATTGTGTCTACTACGACCCGGAAGTGATTTATTAGCGGCCTAAAAGTAGGCCATCGGATGGGGAACTTTGAAGTTGCCTAAATTATTCCAATTCTTAGAAGAAAATTAACATTTCAAGAGCTTTTCTTTGGCTTCTCTTTCCTCAATCATTTTAAAAATCACCATTTTATATAAAAATCAATTTTAAATAATCTAAAAACTCTGCACACTCATTCAATCTATGCCTTCTTCCATCCAGTAGAACCACAAACAATCTCCGTTTGATATGCGGTCAAAGCTGTCAACAGTTTTCACAAAAACGCATCACAAAACACATGAAAATTGCATTTAGTTTTTGGCAGGCAGCAAACAAGAAAAGTAAATTTCATAATTTTCAGCAAGCTGACAATATTTTCCACACATACACACACACACACACACACATACACTCACAAAAGAGAACAATAAAAAGTTATAATGAAAATGTCACACGCATTAATGACACTCAAGGTGTCAACCCAGTCAAAAAGAACAGAGCAGGAAAGAGAGGGAAGATATAAGCATGTCTCTGTCTTTGACAATATTGCTGCCAAAAAGAGCTTGCCCTTCTTTCCGTATAGCATTTAAAACCTAAAAGATAAAAGGATTTCATAAATGCAACATGCTGATGTTGCTGCTGGCAACAATGTACCAAGTCCCCCCTCCCCCGCCCACCAACCCCCTTACAGGACTTAACCACCCTTTATGGTATAAATAAATAAATGTTGCAGCTCACAAAATGTCCTGTCGTCGCTCCCACTCTCCGTCCGTCCGTCTGTCTTGGTGTCCTTCTGTTTGTTTGTCTGTCATTTACTCGTAACTGCATATGAATTTTATAGGTTAGGGCAGAAACAAAATGCAGCTTAAGGCTAAAAGCGAGACCAACATGCAACCCTCCAAAGAGCAGAAAATATTAGCAAGTTCTTTTAATTAATTTTGATGTTAAGCCATTTTAGCTTGGCCAAGGGGGTTGACATGTGTGGGGAAATAGAATAGAATGTATTACTATATATAGAAGGGAGAATCAAAATTTAATTATATTTGAAGGTTAGTCAGGCGATTGTTGCGGTTCTGATAAAAATTTTCATAACTGTCTAACTGACTTGTAAAATTATTTTGAATTACGAAACACGTGAAAATCTTTTCTTAAAAATTTCGCTTAATTGCCTCAAGTAGATAAAGCAATTTTAGACACTCCTTTTTTTAATTCAGCTCAGTACTAAAAAACAGGACGTTTATCTGAGAAAAGTCCGGGATAGACCTTGCATCAGGGGATGAGTGGACTCTTTGCCAATCGTTTGGATAAATAACAACACTCATCATAATCTTCCGATGAGTCAAATGGTTATTGAAGATAAGGCCAAGAGCTTATGTGAAGCATTGAATGCCGAACTAGTCGAGGATGATTCAACAAATTCAAAAAGCGCTCCAACTTAAATAGACACGAGTGTTTGACATTAGTTCTCGGTTCTCTTTATAAATTTGTTTGTAAGAAATCCGCGTCTGTTCGAATATGTCGCTAAAAAGCAGCTACCAGTAATTTGGCGTTCAAACAAAATAGCATGGATGACCAAAGCAATTTGTGAGGAATGGCTTTACAAATGTTTCTGTCCTAAAGTTAAGTAAAATATGCTCAGAAAAAAGTCTTAGCTCTTGATAGATAATGCACCCACTCAAGTGGTCTTCATGATTCTTCTGGAAAAATTAACGTAGAATTTCTGCCAAAAAAAAAAAAAACCACGACAAACATTCAACCAATAGATGAAGGTTCAATTTCGACGTTTAAATCTCACTATTTGCAGTCGTAGAAGGAACTTAAATCAGATTAATTTTTTAATTGAAGAAGTTGAAGAAGTTCCGAAAGCAACAATGTCCTGACTGCGTAAAGTCCTTTGCATCGTCACAGATGAATTACTTAGATTGTTGCTTTGGCTGCTAATATAGGATTAGAGGACTAACCGATCGATGATTTCGAACAGTTTGTGAATTAAGATACACTCAGAAAATTTCTTTTCTACGTTATAGAAAAAGTTAACTGAAACAAGAAGGCAAAGCTAACTTCGACTGTGCCGAAGTTTTAATACACTTGAAAAACTTTACTCCAACTGATTCAACCGGTAAAATATATATAGGATATATTTGTTAAAAGTGTTTATCGACCTTTCTATTTGCTTAGAAATTGGGACTAGCCGGCTCGAGGTCATGTAAATGTTATGTTTCCATAACATTTGAAAATACAAGTGTACCAACAACACCAAAGTGAGCATGGTTCCTCTTACAGCTGTTTCGGAAATCGCCAGATTTCCTCATCAGCGAGGTTTTGCTGCCATCTCCAGAGTTTAAGTGGTCTCTCCATGGAAGTGTTGCTTCAACCAATTGGGAATTTCAAGCAACCCAAGAATGTAAAAACCGCCAAAAGCTGGAGAATGCTTTGAGTGTGTTGGTACCTCCCAGTGGCGCAAATAGTCATTACATAATAGATTACTCCTGCGTTACTTTGCCATTAGTATGAAGGAAATAATCCCATACAGTTTGCTTTACTTTGCCATATGCATGGTCGCTTTGTAAACGGGGTGCGCACAACCTGCATTACTCGTAATAAAAGAAGTAGACAAGAGTCGAACTGTCATCGGGCTCCCATTACTAATGCGTAGATATTTTTTTTTAAATTGTAATGCAGAATGTTCGCAGTCTGTCTACAATTCAACACACAAAGTAAGAATCGTATTCTCTACAGTAATGCAGTTGTAATACGACTCAATATACTATCTATAGAAAAGTATATGGGTTGGTAATGCACTTGTAATACGAATCAATATACTATCTATAGAGAAGTATATGGGTTGGTAATGCACATGCATTACAGCCTGTATAAGTGGGTAATAATGTCGTAATGCAGTTGATTTTATTTTAGTTTATTTTAATTGATTTTTTTTTTTGTTATTTCTATATAATTATTCCACTATTATAAAATTTTCCAAAGCATAAAATTATATATTTATTTTATTAAATAGATTAACTAAAAGTTAGTTTAAATTAGAAAATTTAAAATACAAAATTTTAAATGAGTTTTTTAATAGGTATCTTAATTATATTTAAAATTATTATTTTCAATATTATTATTTACATTATTATTTTTATGGACATTTTCTTTGTTATGTTTTTTGTTTTTCATCGAATTTTTGTTTTGCAATGCGTCCTTTGTGCGTCCTAAATGATTGACGGATCAACTGAACGTATTGGCGCTGGTTGAACCCATCTGTTTTCAAACCATCTGTAAATTTTGAATAAATTAGTTTCTGGCTTCCTAAATTAGTTGAGATAATTTATACATACCATATAGGGCACGCACGTCTGCTTCAGTCAAAATTAAATTTAAAGTGAAGCCACGACGTACCAAAAACGTCAAGTCTCAGTACTTTTTCGTCAGGCGTAATGCATACTTTCGGCAGAACACATTTAGCTCTGCGCCGCTGGGCTTGATAACAGCTTCTATCTGTGTGAGTGAGAGTTTAACTCCCCAACTCAACAGCGGCCGTAGGTTTTACATGCAAGCAAAGCCTGCATGTAGGAGGTAAGATGTTGTTTTTTCATGAAAATTTTTACTAATTCAGTTTCTTTTCAACAAATAACGGCGTGCCTTCCGTTTTATACTTGTTAAAAGTGTTTATCGACCTTTCTATGTGCTTAGAAATTGGGAGTTAAACTCTCACTCACACAGATAGAAGCTGTTATCAAGGTACCAACACACTCAAAGCATTCTCCAGCTTTTGGCGGTTTTTACATTCTTGGGTTGCTTGAAATTCCCAATTGGTTGAAGCAACACTTCCATGGAGAGACCACTGAAACTCTGGAGATGGCAGCAAAACCTCGCTGATGAGGAAATCTGGCGATTTCCGAAACAGCTGTAAGAGGAACCATGCTCACTTTGGTGTTGTTGGTACACTTGTTTTTTCAAATGTTATGGAAACATAACATTTACATGACCTCGAGCCGGCTAGTCCCAATTTCTAAGTATATAGGATATAGATATCAGATATTTAAAATTTTTAAAACATTGAAAATAAAAAAGTTTTTCCCACTAGAACTAGTTTTTCGAACAACCGTTTATATGGCAGCTATATGCTATATTCATCCGATTTTTATAAATTTTTCCACAAATATGTAAAATCATCTAAAACTAATATATACCAATATTGGTGACGCTACAATGGAAAATAAAAAAGTTTTTCTCACTAAGACTTATTTTTCGACCGATCGTTCCTATGGCAGCTATAAGATAAAGTCCCCCGATCCGGCCGGTTCCGACATATTAGTTGCGTGCAGTAAAAAGAGATCAGCTCGATAGCTTTAAGACTGAGAGACCAGTTCGCGTAGAAACAGACAGACAGACGGACAGACAGACGGACGGACGGACAAGCGGAAATGAACTCAGCAGGTCGTCCTGATCAAGAATATATATAGTTTATGGGGTCGGAAATGAATATTTCTATGCGTTACAAACTTCTGGGCAAAAGTAATATACACTTTTCAAGTGTATAAAAACTTGCCCTAAATTAAAAAAATTTTCTTATTTAAAAAAAATAGATATATTCCCTTAAACTTAGAGAAGATAACTATAAAAAAATGTTTCCTATTCTTAGAAAATTAATTTCTAGATAATTGAAAAATTTTAATTAAATAAATTTGTTCTTAAATTTAGAAAAATTGGGTAGCAATATCTTTTCTAAAATTTAGGGTAAAAGTAAGTTTAGTAACGTTTTTTTTTTGATAAAGATAAGTAATTTATATAAAAATTTTTCATAACTATTAAACAGTAATTTTTATTATAAAAATTACAAAATAAATATTAATTTAAATTTTTATAATAAAAATTAGTTTTAACTGTTATTCAAAAATGTTTATATAAAAATTACCATTTAACTGTTAAAATAAAATTTTTATTTAAAAATCATAGAATAACGATTATTTTAAAATTTTTATTTAAAAATTAAAAAATAATTGTTATTTCAAAATTTGTATCAAAAAAGTTATAACAGTTACGGTCCCTGATATTTTCTAATAAATATAATATATAAATATTGTTATATTTTTAGAAGTATTTCAGTAAAAAACTTTGTGAAATAATGAAAATACACATATGGGATATTCCATATCAACTCAGCCACCCCAATTTTTTTATGTCTCCAAAAAATTTTTCATCGTTATCGAATAGAAGGACTATATATAGATGAGAATACCTTTAAATGGTTTTCCCCCACCGTCGATAGTTCTCAAGATAAAGCGAAAAAGACTTGAAATTTTCAAAAAATCATAACTTTAGAACGGAACATCGGATTAAAATGATCCGAGGACAAATTTTTGTCAATTTCACGTAAACTTTTCGAAAAAAAATATGGGACAACTCTAAGAGTTATCTAAACACGGGTTTTTGAAGAAAAAATTCGATTTTATTCTTTTTCTTGGAAAGGGCCATTCGATATCCGATCCAGATATTTTTTTTCAGGTTCAGAATATATTTTTTTGTTTCAAATGTTGCGTTTTCGTTGTTTTTTTCAATCAGTTTCACATTTTTTGAAAATTTAAAGTCTTTTTCGCATTATCTTAAGAACTATCGACGGTGGGGGAAAACCATTTTAAGGTATTCTCATGTATATATATATAGTCCATCTAAATAACAGCGATTAAAAATTTTTTGGGGACAAAAAAAAAATTGGGATGGCTGAGTTAATATGGAATATCCCATATAGCACATTTTGCTCATTGACTAAACTGAGTAGCTGTGGCATAGGGATAAGGCATTTGACTGCTGAACTAAAAGAATACCAGTTGGGGTAAATTAATAAATACATATAAAAAAAAATTTATAAAAAAAAGAAAAAATTACAAATAAAAAATTTTTTTTTAAATTTAAAACAAATAAAGAAGCCTTTCTCTTAGTTTTAGGTTAAAATATGCCCTGAATTTGAGAAAGTGAAAATCATAGTTTTAAGAAAAAGCAGTTTTCTTAAAACATATCCAATTAAAATTTAGTGCGATTTTCTAAATTTTAAGCTAATTTTGGGCCGTTTTAGAAATAAATTTTTTTGAGATGAGCAGAGAAAAAGACACGGAGGGAAATGTTGAAAAGCAACGAAGCGATTTATAAATTTTATTAAATTAATTTATTAAATCAAACTAAACGACTATTTTTAAAGACAAAATTTGAATATTATAAATTTCATTTGTTTAAATTATGTTTTAAAGCTTCATGTTTATTTAATTCTTATTTAAAAACAATTTTTCCATTAAAAATAATAAATATTACCAAGGGACATTTTTTTGATAGCGGAACAATTTTTAGATTTGTTGTAAAATTAGGAAAAAAATAATTCAATTTTTTTATATAAAAATAAAAATCGGTGGTGCCAACACAACGCTGATGGCGGAGCAGAAACCAATTTATATGAATAAAATCGTTAAAAAACAATAGTCTCAAGCAAGAGATAGACAAAAAAACCCGGTTATTGCCGGGTGTTATGTGTGTTAGTGCCCGACCCATTTATCAGTGCTTTTAATAAGCAGTTGTGCTGATAAAGCATAAGCTATGGGCACTTCTGTATTAAAGCCATCTTCCTATCAAGTTGGCTAAATTTGGGTAACCAGCTAAAACAAGAAACGACTCCTAAGCTTGCCTGTGTATCAGTGGTCGGCAAAAAATACAATCACATTTTAGCTTAATGTGCGTTCTGCTGCCACGCAGTATTGACAGCTAGACTTTATTTTGCTTTTTCACAACAACAGCGCACAACAAAGTGTGCTGAAGCTGAGCCAGTCGGTTCTATTAACAACAGACCTAGTTATTGATACCAATATTTCAATAGAAAATTTAATATTTTTTTCTACTTTGAATATTAAATCAAGGCACTTATTTAAATAATTTATTGCTAAAACCTTTCGTACTTTTAAATAATATTTCACAAAAAGAAAAATTAAATATCATTTTTGCATATCAAATTCCTAATTAAGTTTGCCAATGTTTAGCCCAACCACAGACTGATCAATCAGCTTATAATTTAATGCACAAAAAACAAAAAAAAAATATTGTATTTCATTACCTAACTAATGCACTTTTCAAATGCAATTAGTGGGCAACACAAGACAAACAAAACTACAAAAAAAATATATATAAATCCTGACCAAAAAACTCTATGAAGCATATTAAATGACAATTAATTTGTTCGCCAATCAAGTGGAAAATGTGTGTTTTTTTTTGTTGGTTATTATTGAGCAAACAACCAAAATGCATTAACATTAATGCGATGTGAGAGAACTGACTAAATACATTTGAAAATTGACATCCACACCAAGTGACGGCGAAGAGAGAGAGAGAGAGAGAGCTGCGGATGCGAATTAACCATAAAACTGGACTAGATGTTTTATGTCTGTTTTTTTTTATCTCTGGGAGGCTTAATCTAAAATTCAACAGCTAATTAGTGTCCTGGCTGCTAAAATGTGGCTTTCAACACACGCGCGCGCGAGTTATACTGGGAACACGGCGATGACCTGCCAATTCTGGTAATCCTCATTAAATAGTTAAATTCAAATTAATTAAATTGCCACAAATCAATTATACATAAGCGTTGTAATTAGAAGACCTCAAAGGGGGCGGCAGCGCCATTATATGTGTATTCCAGAGGAGGATTGCCTGTTGCACGACATCTCATCACCATTTCAATTAGTTTAACGAATGGAACGCAAATGTTTTAGAAAAACATAACGAAATTAATCCCACGACACTCGTATACTGGCCAGAATGACACGCAATTGCACACACACAGAAGCGAGAAAGAAAAGTGTTGACCAGCAAGGAGATGCTGCAATCGTTTCGGTCAGTGTCCATCGAACACAGTTGACAACAAACTTAATCACTTAACATTATGCAAATTTAATTATTATCACTTCATCATCGTTCTCGTCGTTGTCGTTGTCGTCAATAGTCCTCCTCCTCCTCCTCCTGCTCCACCTTCCACCTTTTTCTCGCACACACACTCCGCCATAGCCAGCTGCTCTCTCCGGGGAGCTAGCTGTGTAGATGGCTATCAGCAAATGGCAACAGGAATCGAAAACGGGCACCCCGCCTCGTGCCCTGCCCTGTCGTTGGCTCATTATCATTGTATTTTACTCAGCACATTGTTACTTGTTGTTATTGTCAATATAATCAGTCTCCTGCATTTGTTTATGCAGTTGTACATTTTGACTAGCCGGGGTTTGAGGGCCAGGCTAAGAGAGAGAGAGATTATGCTGATAACTCGTTGGGCCAAAATTGAAGACTTAATTGAAGTAAAATGGGCACCAAAGTTTTTAACTGTTCTTTAGCTGCCAAGAATTTTCAGTGTTTGTTAAATACCCTTAAAAAGGAAATATAAAAACTTAACCAATCAGTGTTGGTTAACGCCATTTTTAGTTGTAAACCGAAGCCTTTAAAAGGAGCTAACCGATTAAAAATCAGAACCAGAGCAGCTATTTTTATTTCTTTTTAATCTAAAAAAACGTATTAAGAGTGAAACCGATTCATTTTTTTTTTTGCCGATGTCGCCAAAACTTATAGTTTTAGTCAGGGCTGCAAACCGGTTTTAAACCGAACTGGTTTGAACCCGGAATTCGAACATTAGTATTAACGTGAGATAGCCTAAACCGTTCTGGTTCGATTCAAAAAAAACTAAAGACATTCATAAATCTGACGTATTTCCCAATAACTGTTGTGTTAACTAGTTAAAACCATAACTTCACACCCAAATTTTTTATGCGGTTCTCCAGATCGTGGGTTCGAACTGAAAACAAGCATTAGTTAAAGTACGAAAAATGAGAGGTTCAAGGTTTTTGCGCGAAAGTTTTGGTTCGAGCCTTGGTTTAGCCCACGTTTAACCTTAATTAAAAAGAATCGAAGTTAAATTGTTTTAGGCACAAATACTATTTAGAATTCCTTGATATTTGTTTACTTAAAGGAATTATTTAGTTAAAATTTTAAAAAAAGAAGAATGTCTTTAAGTAATTTTATTATTTTAGTGTATACGTAGGTTGCTATATATATTTCTGGCCTAATAATGAAAACGCAAATATTTATGATCAGAAATGGTTTTATTGTTTTTGAAAGTATTCTCCAGCAAGGTTTATACACTTTTGCATGCGCTCAAACCAATTGTCGAAGCACTTTTCCCACTCCGATTGAGACACCTCAAAAACATGGTTTTTTAACTCTTCAACAGCATCTTCTGGCGACGAAAATCGTTGACCACGCATTTTTCCCTTGATGTGTGGGAATAAAATGAAGTCATTGGGTGCCATATCAGGGCTGTACGGCGGATGACCCATCAATTCGAAGTTTTCGGCGATCAAAAAGGCGCTGGTGTGAGCTGATGTGTAAGATCTCGCATTGTCATGGTGCACAATGATCTGTCTTCTCTTGTTCGTTTTTCGAATTTCTCCGAAGACTTCAGGCAAACAAATTGTGGTGTACCACTCAGAATTGACCGTCCTACCTTGCTCAAGCGGAACAGTCGCCACATGACCAGCTTACCGAAGAAACAGGCGACCATTTGCTTCGAAGTGCTTCTTCCACGAACGACTTTCGTTTGATTTGGCTCGTCTTCGAAGATCCACACGGTCGATTGCTGTTTTGTTTCGGGCTCATAAGCATAGATCCATGATTCTTCACCTGTGACGATCTTATAAACGTCTTTTCAAACACCGCGATTATATTTTTTCAAAATTTCTTTGCACCAATTCACACGAGCCTGTTTTTGAGCGATTTTCAAATTGTGCGGGATCCAACGAGAACAAACCTTTTTTACGCCCAGGTGTTCATGCAATATCGAATGAATGCTGGTGTATGGCTCTTTTTCACCGAAGGTCACATGACGATCTTGCATTATCAGGTCACGCACGGCATTAATGTTTTCAGGCACAACGACTGTTTTTGGACGACCTTCGTCTTCGAGCGAGCGTCGCCCGCGATTGAATTCATTAAACCAATTTTTCACAGTGCTATAGGATGGTGCTTCCTCGCCATACAAAGATTTAAGTTCATCGTTGCACTCTTGCCGTGATAATCCACGTCGAAAGTTGTGAAAAATGATTGCACGAAAATTTTCACGAGTTAATTCCATTTTTCTGCCGAGGTAAGTTTTTGATTAATCGATATCAAACGTGGTCACACATGAAAGAGTTGTATGGAGCTTTTATCGATAAAAGTCCAAACTTTTTTTGGGAAAAGGCCAATTGGTCCTAAAATGGCTAGAAGTGACCTAGGTCAGAAACTTAATTAGCAACCCACGTACCTCCAGGTCAATATTAATGTTCGCCCACAGTTTTCTTAATAGTGGTATACCAAATTAGCATGGTTTTTTACTGAAGTATTTTTATACCCTTGCAGAGGGTATATTAAAATTGTCACGATGTTTGTAACGCAGTGAAGGAAGCATTTTCGACCACATAAAGTATATATATTCTTGATCAGCATGACGAGCTGAGTTCATTTCCGTATGTCCGTCTGTCCGTCCGTCCGTCTGTCCGTCTGTTTCTATGCTATCTCCTCCCTCAGTTTTGAAGCTATCTTGACCAAACTTTGCACAAAGTCTTTAAATACAAATACGCTGCACATTTGTCGGAATCGGCCGGATCGGATGACTATATCATATAGCTGCCATATAAACGGTCGGTCCAAAAACTAGTTCTAGTGAGAAAAACTTTTTTGCTTTCCATCGTAGCATCACCAATCGTGGTATATATTAATTTTATATGATTTCACACAATTCTGGAAAAATTTATCAAAATCGGATGAATATAGCATATAGCTGCCATAGGAACGATCGGTCTAAAAACTAATTCTAGTGAGAAAAACTTTTTTGTTATCAATGGTAGCGTCTTTCAAAAACTGCAAGGGTATTTAAAACATCGGCGTAGCCGATGTTAGCCTTCTATTTTTTTCATTCATTTTAAATACAAAGAGGATTATGTGTTGATTGTTTTTCTACAAACCTATCGGCGTGACTTTCGATTATTATATTTCTGTATTGGTAAGTAACATTTTTTGCTATTTCTCAAATGCTTGTTGCTATGAAAATGTGTATGTAATTTGTATTTCAAGTATTCACTAGCGAACAATTTCCTTCTTTAAAGATTTACTATCAGCAGCTTTTATCTGTATATCTTAAGCATGATGTAAGTTTTGGCGCCCTATAAACAGGCCTAGTTTTACTATGAGCCATTAAAACGACCTTTACGAGACATTTTGTGGAAAAAACCCATGCTTAATATATATTGTGCGCGAGTTTGGAGCTCCGGTCATTTCAAAACATTCTCATATATATTTGAACCATTTGAAGCGCTTTTATTTGCACATTTGCACAGGCAATAATCTACTTAGCTCCATTAAAATGGCTAAAAGTGTGCCATTCTACATGCCGAAGGCTCTTTTTTTTACAGCTTTTTGTGTAGTTTATTTAAAATGCCATTAAGTGCAAAGCAATTTCAGTTTCAGCATTTGGTTGGTTTTTATGTTGATTATTTAGAGAAGTGTAAAATATGTGTGCAAAAAGGGAAATACCCTGTGTAAACAAAATTTCGAAATTTTCTTATTATGTTTATGCCTGCCAACCTTTAAACTAATATACCCCAAAATATTATGTGCACTTTATGACTGCACACATAAACACTGCAAAGTACAACAAACATTTTGATTTAAGATCGCCAAATGAATATAGCGCGTGTGGTGGCCATGGAAATCATGAAATATATCCAACAGAAGACCATTAAAAAGGCACAGTCCACACACACACACACACAGACGGCAAAAGGTGAGCAAAATATGCAGCCGAAAAAGAGAAACATGTTTTGTGGTACTAGCAAAAATAGTGGCAAGTGCCAAATGTATTGTCGTAATAACAATAAAAGCAACTGCCAACAGGCTCTCTGGACGGAACGAAGACTACGTCGTCGACAACGACTCAGAGGCAACAACAAGTTGCACGTGCTTTCAACTTAATAACGTGGCTTTTATTTTTACGGCCATGGCAAGGCGAGAAGAGACTGAGACAAGGGGAGTAGCAACAGCAAGAACCAAAGGTTGTATATTAAAATCCAAGAACTGCCAAAGAGATTTGTGCTCTAGAGATGACAGAACAGTTTGGAAAGTTATTTTTAAAAAAACAATCTATATATTATATGCAGATGTGTTTAGTTCAAATCAGCGAAAATTAGTTGGTAGAAAGCAAAAATAACAAATTGTTGGCTCATCAAGAGTCTTCATTTTCAACGTCTTTAAGTAGAAATAGCGAGATATTTCCCTAAAATCTATCTGTGTACTTAAAAAAAAAATACCATTAGAGTTAGGAACCTGCATTTTTTACAGTTGTAACGGTAAAGGTACGGTTTTTGGAAAATTCTTTCGGGATATGTGGAAAATTAGCTGAACACTGTTGCATTAAGCCTTTTTGTTTCATCCGATCAGGTTTAAACTTATTTTCAAATACTACGTTTATGCTATTAAAAAATCATGTATTTTGTCCCTCTAAGTATGCAAACTTTATTTGTTTTAAGAATCATTGATTTGAACGAGATAATTCTTAGTCGGTTATGGTAGCATCATACATAATCCACATTGTGCATTTACTCAGATTGTCGGACCAGTGAAAGGTATACAAAAATAACTAGTGTGAAGGTTACTAACAAATAAACATTTTTATTAATTATAAAACACAGCATACTTAGAAGAGCAAAAATCATGATTTTTATTTGTGTATAAACGTAGTATAAGATCATATGAAAATTCAACAATGACTGCATACCAATCTTCCGGAAAATTCACCCCCTTCACCACCTGTTTGAAAAATGGGTTGAATGGCCACAAGTTTAGTTTCCGCACTCATTTCAAAGATCGATATGAAAACTCAACAATGAGTGAATACCAATTTTGCGGAAAACTTACCCCTTTAACCCCATTGGGAGGAAAAACTACTTGACATACAAAAATACGGACAACGTTACCTTAAAATTTTGGGAAATCTACCTCTATAATCAGAAAATGGGCGAAAAAAAAAAAATATAACATTATTACAGGGATATTCTTCTTTTTTCTTCAGCAAAAATTAAAAAGACACACGAGCCAAGAGATTGAAACAAGCTCGGCTTGGCCCTTTGAGGTTGTAATATCCTGCTTTACCTACCGGGATATTCAAATTTTTAAATATCCGTCAAATTGCGGGAAAATGGTTATACAAATTTTTTATTGTTTACAACTTGACCAGATTTAAAATCAAATTTTAATGGTGTTCATGAAAATTCCAAAAATGCCATCAACTTTTTTGGAAAATCCACCCAACTGCGTGAAAATTGGAAGGATTTTTTTTTTAAATTTTCACCCGATTATCTTTAAACTTATTTACAATCTATATCATTTTCATTTATCAAATATGGCATGCATAACTTTTATATATATGAAATGATACCCCTTTTGTCAGAAAATGGGGGCAAAGCTGTTCTATAAAACTCGTTTGTTTTTTATTCGATCAGCACCATATTTATTTTTATATAACAAAATATTACAATCTTGATTTTCAAATTTGAAAATCTCCAAAAATTAGCGGAAAATAAAAATTTATACAAATTTTTTTGTTGTTTTTCATTCGTTCAAATTCAAAATCATTTTCAAAGCTCTAAATGAAAGTTCCATAAAATTGATATTTACATACAAAAATTTGGAATACGTGATTCTGAAATTTTGGAAAATCTACCCCCAAAGTCAGAAAATGTGCGGAAAAATGTTGTATGAAACCATCTGATCAGCTCCAAACTTATATTCAAAGCTCTTCATAACAGAATGTTACCATCGTGTTTGACAAATTTTGGGAAATCCAGAAAATTGTCGTACTTAAAATCGTAAAATTTTTTTTCTGTTGTTTTCCATGTGCATATCAAGAGCCCATTTTGCGACTTTCGACAAGGATATAATATTTAAGAATTAAGGTTAACTAAATATTAATTGTCAGTCTTGCCGTTCGCTGGAGAGGCAGTAACAGCGCAAGGATGTGTTTCATCACAACTCCTATTCATAGTTGCCCTTGATAATGTGCTTAAACGGACGAATAGCTAGGAGAGGGATGGTATTTAATGGAGAATAAACCAAAATCTATGTGACCTGGACTACGCAGACGATATATGCTTTATGACTCATACCCTGGAAGGTGCCTCAGTGAAACTTAAGTCGCTGGGAAGGAACGCTCGGGCAGTTGGCCTCAAAATCAAGTTCGCAAAAATTAAACTAATGCAGGCACAAACCTCCAACATATTCCCTCTCAGCGTGGAAGTTGGTGCCAGTAATGATACTAAAAAATACTAAAATCTTAAAATTGTAGTCAAAGTATAATTTCGATATTGATATTTTTTTGACAAAATAATCGATATTATCGATTTTTTCGATATTTATAAGGATTTTTTTTTAAGTAAACAGATTTACCGAGGTATTTGGGGTGTCATTTGACGAGTGCTAAAAAATACATTCGGTCTGCGATCAAGATCTACAGATCAGAGCTCCCAAACACTAAAAAATAAACATCAAATGTATTTTTAGAAGTTTACCAAAGATGTGAAAAGAAACCATATCAACAATAGATTCTCAATTTAATTGGTCAGTAAATGACTTTATGCAAATAATTTATAAAATTATTGACTTAATGAAAAATCTTTTAATCTCTAAAAGACAAGATACACAAACTTTTAGGTGATAGAGGATTTACCTGTAAGACCGGTAAAAATTTCCGAAGCTATATGTGTAGAGATCTTTATGCAGACAATCCTGGAATACTTGGATCTGGGTCATATGCGACAAGTCTTCTCGCTTAGTAGTTCCCTGAATTTCTTTTCTACAATTCATGGCTTCATCGTATCCTTATGTTATATACAAATTTTTTGGAACGAGTGGAATAGATTGTTATAGTTAGAAATGAAATAAAATATTTCTTTACGCGTATCTTAAGCGTATCTTTACGCTTCTTTAAGAAAATTTAAAAAAATTATTCATATGTATAAATAAGTGTATTACTGTGCAACCCAAAAGAGTTCATCATGTCGAGAAAAAAAAATTGAAACAATAATAATTGTCCTATGAACTTATACAATTTTATAATAAATCGAAAAAAATTAAAATTTTTGTGAAAAAGTTAAAAGTTTAATTTGATGTTTTTATACAATAATTAAAATAATTGAAGAAATCAACGGAAACTGCAATAACTACCAAACAAAAATTCAGTTCTATAAGGTTAAAGGACAATTTTAAAGATTTAGGCCTAAAACTATGTGAAGGGGGAATCCAATTAAGTCGGGTTGTTAATTTTAGCATAAGCTACAACTTCGCTGAAGACATGAAAAAGAAATTCGAAATGGTTTACGAAATTAAAAAATCTTAAAGTCTTTCGAAATATTAAACTTATAAGCGCAATACAAAAAAACGGCAGCGAAACAGAGCAAAACCATATAATATTTGTATACTACCATCATATCCTTTAAGATTTTTTGGTCTCGACACGATAAACTCTTTTCTGTTGCACTTATTTGTATTTACATTTTTACATTTGTATGTCCATTTTTTAATTTTTCTTAAAAAGCATATCTTCGATTTTTCTTAAACTTTCAGGTAATTATCATTAGGCTTGGAGGTAATTGGTGTAAATTGGTTATCTGTCAATGACTTTTTATTTCACGTCTCTAGCTGCTCTGGTGCCCGAGCTATAGCAATTTAAAAAAATGCTTATCAAAAACGTATTTTTAGCGATATTTCTTGGACATTGCATAAAAGTAACCAAAACAACTCTATTGAATTAAAAAGGAAATTTCTATATCCCTGTCCGTAGGCCGCCCCTTTCCCTTATACGTCGTAACCCTTTATTGGTTTTATTTCTTTTTTATAATTTTTTTTGACAAAATATATAAAAATAAATTCATTTCCTCAGCTTTTTATACACTTGAAAAGTGTATATTAATTTTGCCCAGAAGTTTGTAACGCATAGAAATATTCATTTCCGACCCCATAAACTATATATATTCTTGATCAGGACGACGAGCTGAGTTCAATTCCGTCTGTCCGTCCGTCCGTCTGTCCGTCTGTCTGTCTGTCTGTTTCTACGCGAACTAGTCTCTCAGATTTAAAGCTAACGAGCTGAAATTTGGCACAGAGTCTTCTTTTTACTGCACGCTTCTAATATGTCGGAACCGGCCGGATCGGATGACTATATCATATAGCTGCCATAGGAACGATCGGTCTAAGAACTAGTTCTAGTTAGAAAAACTTTTTTGTTTTCCATCGTAGCATAACTAATCTTGGTAAATGTTAGTTTTATGTGCTTCCACACATATCTGGAAAAATGTATCAAAATCGGATCACTATAGCATATAGCTGCCATAGGAACGATCGGTCGAAAAATAAGTCTTTGTGAGAAAAACTTTTTTGATTTCCATCGTAGCGTCTCCAATAGTATTATATGTTTTTACACAATTCTGAAAAAATTTATCAAAATCGGATGACTATAGCATATAGCTGCCATATAAACGGTCGGTAAAAAAACTACTTCTAGTGAGAAAAACTTTTTTGTTTTCTATCGTTGCTTCCCCAATCTTGGTATATATAAGTTTTATATGCTTTCACATAATTTTGAAAAAATGTATCAAAATCGGATGACTACAGCATTTAGCTGCCATATGACCGATCGGTCGGGAAATGTGTTTTACTAAGAAAAGTTTTTTTTTTTATGGTATCAAATTTTTATTATCAATGATTTAAAAATTTTGAATATTTGATATCTATATCCTATAAATATTTTTCCAGTTAAATCAGTTGGAGTAATGTTTTTCAAGTGTATTAAAACTTCGGCACAGTCGAAGTTAGCTTTGCCTTCTCGTTTTTAAGTATTCTAAATAAATTAATGAAAAACTGTAGTTCCCTGGACCTTTTTGACATTATGTAATATAGAGCCTTTTTTAATTTTTTTTTTTTTATAAATGGAGGCTTTTTAAAAATTTTTTGTATTTGTGCTTTAATTTTTTCAAGTGCCAACCGTGCTTCCATCCAGAACGTAAAAATATCGCCAAAAATATCCCCAAAAAATGCTCGATATGCGATATATTGCATTAGTAAAATATTCGATATTGATATATCGTTGTTTTCAACAAAAATATCGATATTCGCTATATCGATATATTTACCGGCAACCCTAGTCAATATATTAAATATATTTCGTAAAGAAAAATATCGTACTTGAAATAAAAATTTTGTGCTTGATTTAAGTACGAATTATTAAAATACTTGAAATATCGTGACAAATTAAATGTAATTAATTTTAAAATCGAAACCCATTTACAAATCTTAAGTCTGATGTACGAACACGATCAACATCACGCTGGCATCCCTAACATGTGCACTACATAAATTCCTCTTTTACACACACAGACACACACATTTTGCTATCAAAGCGTCAGCATCGACAAACTACCTTACAGCAACTCATAGAGTAAGGCCGCACTTTTCGCACCTTTTTTGCATTTTACAGGGGGTGGGGGAGGTTATAAAAAAGAGAAGAAAGCACCCACACACACACACACAAGAGAAAATGGCGTAACGTTGCGGATTTTACGCACGGCAAACAAAAACTACGCGCGCGTACACAACAACAAGAAAATGCACTCAGGCTTAGTGTCGGTCGACATTGGCGACGTCCAAGTCCTGTGTGGGTGCTGGTCCTGTGCCTGATGCTGTTTGCACCTTTTTATAGCGAAGTCGTGTGCGTTTCTGTGTGTGGGTGTGAAAACTTTTTGAGGTCTGCTTTGGGTAAGTGCTGTGTGCGGACCGCAGCTTAGTTGCGTTGAGGTTGACTGCGTTCCGCCGCAGCAGCAGCACCTGGGGTTAAGAGCAGGAGAAGCCAACTCATAACCCTTACTCCAGGCAGTCTGGCTGAACAAAATTTGGTCAGAAGAAAGTGGCCGATGAGCTACGCAAATAAAAAAAAAAAAAAACAAAGAATTCTAAACATTTTAAAAAGTATAAAATATTTGCCAAACCTTTAAAATCTAAGCAAAAACCGTATACACTTTTAATGTCAATATGTTGTTTGTCCAAAAAATATTACCATATATGGAAATCTGCTGTTTTATATTTCTGATATTCCCAAACTCCCTATAAAGTTGTTTGCAGCGCATTTGCGTCCTTACATATTTTTTCATTTCGCTACACCCACCTGTCTCTTTGGCCACCCCAGATTTATGTTTGAAATAATTTATAGAAAAAATACTGAAATTAAATAAAATGGAATTACGGGAGCACAAGCAGCGCCCGTGGCAGCGAACTCGACGTCTATCCTATTAAATGTCCATTTGGCGTTTTGTTATGCGAGTTGTTGGCACCAACTTTCAGCCATTTAATTTTGCAATATTTTTATTTTATTTTTTTCTCTCCTGCTGTAGCCAGTGAACGCGTCCAACATCATTAAAAAACTGTCATTAGCAGTTGAGTACATGAAAACTGAATTTTCATTACGAGGGCGTGGACTAAGGAGCAATGTAGGAGAAAAAAAATATTATTGTTATAAAAACTCTATTCGTGTAAAGTTCGCTATTTTTTTTTCTCGTTCTCATCTCTCTGTTTGTAGCAATTGTTGTTGACGCTTACATAATCGAATTTTAAATGTGCGTGTGTGTGTGAACTGTATTGAAGTTGGACACTTCATTTAAGTGATGTCGGAACACACACACCTGTCGCAGTTTGTCAAAGTGACAAGGCTGAAAAATGTGCAATGATAAAATGAAGGAAAAAGTCAATTAAGAAACAATTTATAAAAAAAAAGAATTCGGCCAAACTGAACTGCCGAATCTATTCTACATATATTTTCCAACAAAAAAAAAGTGCGGTTTGGTTTACAATTCTGTAGGTGATTCACAATTTAGTACTAAAAGATTCGGTTTCCGTCTTTACCAAAGAAAATATATATTCCATTCAGTCATTTTCTGCATTCCACTTTCACAAAAGTTTCACATCTTCACATCTTCTTTATAAACAAACATCTCAAAAAGAACCTCAAGAAGAATACTTAGGATTGTAAATGCAGAATACGTTTATACACAGAACATGTATATTGAAAAATGCCCTTAAAAGTATGCAATATTTATGAATATTGACAATTAGGGAAATATTAAATTTATATTTGCCTTTACACTAGTTTATTTTGTATACCTATAACCCAACCAAACATATTGTTGTGTTTTTTTTCACTCTCTTCAAGAAAAGAGTTTGGCGAAAGTTTATGAGAAGATTTTGCTGTTAGTTTAGCGATTTATAAAAAAAACATACAAAAAACTTAAAAAAGATTTATTATCTATATGTTGTATAGATTTTATATCATTCAATCTGTAAGTAGTAGATATATTCCTCAACAATCGCCTAGAAGACATTATTGCGATTCTTTTTGAAGTGAATTCGAAGACATAATACAATATTACAAAACCAAAATTCTTTGAAAACACATTATTTATCTTCCATGCGAAAAGTTGGTTCCGTTTACACACAAGCTTCATAAGGAGTTAAGATTTGTTTAAGATTTCAGTTGAGCCCAGAATAAGTTTTTTGAAGCAAACTTTATTTCTTTGACTTATCTCCAGAGAAAAAACTCGCTTTAATATACCCCATGAAAAAAGGGTTTCTTATATTAAAAAAAAAAAAATAGAAGGCTAACATCTGCTATGCCGATGTTTTAATTGTGTTTAATTGTGTGAAAGCATATAAAACTAATATATACCACGATTGGGGCCGCTACGATGGAAAACAAAGAAGTTTTTCTCACTAGAACTTGTTTTTGGACCGATCGTTTATATGGCAGCTATATGCTATAGTCATCCGATTCGATAATTTTTTTCAGAATTGTGTGGAAGTATATAAAACTAATATATACCACGATTGGTGCTGCTACGATGGAAAACAAAAAAGTTTTTCTCACTAGAACTAGTTTTTGGATCGACCGTTTATATGGCAGCTTTATGCTATAGTCATCCGATTTTGATCAATTTTTCTAGAATTGTGTAAAAGCATATTAAACTTATATATGCCACGATTGGTGACGCTACGATGGAAAACAAAAAAGTTTTTCTCATTAGAACTAATTTTTGGACCGATCGTTCCTATGGCAGGTATATGATATAGTCATCCGATCCGGCCGATTCCGACAAATGTGCAGCGTATTTGTATTTAAAAACTTTTTGCAAAGTTTGGTCAGAAAGCTTCAAAACTGAGGGAGGAGATAGCATAGAAACAGACGGACAGACGGACAAACGGAAATGAACTCAGCTCGTCATGCTGATCAAGAATATATATACTTAATGTGGTCGGAAATGCTTCCTTCTATGCGTTACAAACATCGTGACAATTTTAATATACCCTCTGCAAGGGTATAAAAATGTTTTTTCTTAAGGCCTGTTCTCAGATGACATACACTCAGAGAAAAAAGCGAGCAGATCGTGCTTGATATCAAGCAGATTTCGTGTCAGAAGTTTGGCAAGACAGAATCTTCTTGGATCCAAAAAGAAAATACTGAAATCAAGCCTGAATTTTTAAGCTCGACCTGCTCGGTTTTAAATTTAGTCGGCTTCATACCAAGCATCATTTATTCTCGAATTCAAGAATAGATCTTCTTGAAAGTAAGCATTTTAGTACAAAGTTGCCAGAGAGCAAGAGAACGAAATGCTCTTGTTTTTTCGTTCGCTCTCCGCAATGCGAACGCCTCACCTCCCTTACTCCAAACTCAAAATCGAGCGGACAAGTCTTCTCGATTTCAAGCAGATTTCTTCTTGAAAATTCAAGACGAAAAAAAACTAAATTGAAGCCGATTTCAGTCTTGCCTAATCGTGCTAGATTTCTCTGGGTGTAAAAATAATTTTAGTCACTATGCTTTATATGAATAGAAACACTTTTGTAGAGCTTTGAAATCAGAATGCTTTTGAACAGATGTCTTATTTATATGAAGCATAGTGCCGAAAATAAAATTTATGTCATCTGAGATCAGGCCTTTAATCTTTATTATTTTACTTGTAAGAATATTAAAATTTCTAAGTGGAACCGTTCAGTTTGTTCATTGTTTCAATTATGGCAGCGTCATTTATAATCCTCACTGAACATTAACTCTGATTGTCGAACCAGTTCCAGCTAATTTTTTTTTATTGCGAAAGATAAGAGTTTGATACTTCCAGAAGGTATCGCTCTAATCTAGGGATATCGCATTTCTTCGGAAAGAAGTGGCCCACTCTGGGACACTTCTCGGAGGTGTGAAATAGAGTTGTGCCTAATATTGTGAACTAGTTCAAATAAGCTATTCATTGCAATGAACTAGGTCTCAGTGTTTGATCTAGAGTCAATTTAAGAAACGAACTATGTGCAATAAATAAAGTACATTTCAGAAAATTATTTATAGTTTATTAAATTAACTATATTCAAAAGTTCAAAAAATTTACTATTTTTCAGAATCTATAGTTAAAAAGAGAATATTTCATCAAAAATGATTTAATAAACTAGGTCAATAAAAGGAGATAGGAAAAAGTTTCCTCTTGATGGATAAAAATTACTTCAATAAGAAAAGTCTATTTTGCTAGATTAATTAAAAGCGGTCCCTTTACAAATTAGGACAAAAAAATCACGGGATTACAAAAAAATAAACGAAAAAATATAGGAAACATAAATTACGAAACCAATAATAAGAAAAAAGTAGGAAATATATAATGAGGAAATGAAAACTAAAATGAGAGAAATGAAAAATTAGTAATTCCAAAATTTGGGAAAACTGAAGAAATTGAAAAATAGAAAATAAAAAAAGGGAAAATAGTGAATTCCATAAAAATTAGAGATAAATAACACAAAAAACGAAATGATCAAGCGCCTAACAGACTGCGATATTGCTGATCAAGATGAATGTCAGGGATGTATGGGAATGTCTTAAGATGGCTTTCATATTGCAGGAACAAGGAGCTGGATGCGGCGCACACCCCAAAAAGCTGGCTAACGGCTTAGTCATGGGTGGGGATATAAGGAGTAGAGTAATTGTAATGTTTTAAATTTAGTTTACAGCGCAATACATTTTTTCTAAAACATTCTTTATGTGTACAGAGTATCATGGTTCCTACTATTTGCGAAGCCAAGCGAATTAAATAAGCACAAATATTTTTTGTATGTTGAATTAAGAATGAAGTGATTAATATAATTAATATTTAGAAACAAAAAACAATTTAACCTTTGTAACTTAAAATGCTGTTAAAAAAAATAATTTCTTGCAATTTACAGCTTCAAAATAGGCACCAAAAATTGAACGTCTTAAGACAAAGCATGTTGGCTTCCCCCCACGCAAATGATATTGTTAGATTGTCACACACACACTCGCCCCCCCACTTATCTTGTCATTTTATCATCTATACACACTTTAACACTTCCGTTTTCCTCAGTCATCAAATGTAATATCCTGTTACACTTTGTGTTTGACTAGCCTGAAGCGCTTTTTAAAATTAATTACCAGCGCTAAAACAGCTACAAAAGGGTTGCCTCAGACGATGATGACAACATTGAAATGTTGACAACATTGTAACTAAGCCCAGGACACACACACACAGAGAGAGAGAGAGAGATAGAGTGAGAGACAAAATCTAGACAACATCCTCCGATACAACTAATGCCAAGCTGTCAGCTCATTATTATCAAACACTTTGGGGAATGGGATTGGATTTTGGATCAATGGTATTCAAATCGTGCGACCAAAAACCCACTCAACCAAATTAACACTTCGTCGGGCCAAAGGGCTGTATTGACAAATATCGGAGGCAAAATGTTGCAATCTTAATCTGTAATCAACATAAAATTCAGCCAGTGGAAAATGTCATTGGGGTGGGGCAGGGCATGCTGTGTGGTTGTTGCAACAATTCAATCAACAATCGTTGCTTAGTGTTTTATTTTGATTTTTCTATGCTGGTCAAATCCCAGACATGGACAGCCTAAAGGCAAATTTGGCTCTTGCGGTTCCATGTTACTTTGATTTCCTTTCTCTTGTCTCGGATTTTGTAAAAGCTTAAAGAAATGCGGCAAGTGACTTCTGTGGAAGTCAACACACAAGTTGGTCGGTAAATGATACGAGACAACAGCAACAATTAAATCAAGTGCAATTTCAACACAAATATTTTAAACTTTAACCGCACACACACTCACACACTTACACTGTATACCGAGAGGTTACAAAATATTTGTCATGCCTGGCACGGACATAAGACACATACAGAAAGATTCAAAATCTATTTGGTACAGTGGATAAAGTAAACAATTTATTATCAAATTTGTTTTTAGAAAAAGATTTTATAAGGAAAGTGCATTTATTTTTGAAATTTTTATACTCTGTACTGAAGGTACAAAGAGTATATTGGGTAGGTGTAAATGTATGTAACAGCCAGAAGGAATCATCTCCGACCCTATAAAGTATATATATTCTGGATCAGCATCAACAGCCGAGTCGATATAGACATGTTCGTCTGTCCGTATAAACGCTGATATCTCAGAGATCGTAAGAGATAGAGGTTTGAAGTGTATAAAACATATAATTCTTATACTTGCAGGCAGATCAAGTTTAGTTTTGATTTTTGCCACGCCCCCTGCCTCCCCCGTAAATTGAAAAAAACCTCATATCTTCCACAATTTTGAAGTTAGGTTGTTCGAACCTTCTGGACATATATTCTACTCATCATTACTTATCGGGTCTCCTTACATCGTTTTCCGATCAGATGAACGATGGTAGAGTTGCCACCCCCACAATTTGAACGAGAGCGTAAGTTGAAGTCGGCCCTGCTCGACTTCGATATACCCGTTACTCAGGGTAAGGTTGCCCAAATTGTGGGAGATATGGGAATTTTCAAGTTGGGGGGGGGAACTTTTTATCGTTCATCTGATCGAAAAATGATGTATGGCGGATCGATAGGTAATGATGATTAAATTATGTCTAGAAGGTTCGAACAATCTATTTTCAAAATTGTGGGAGATATGAGGTTTTTTCATATTGGAGGGGGCGGGGGGAAAAATTATGAAACAAACTTGATCTGCGTGCAGAAGATACAAGTCTACACTGAAAAAATGGTAGCTCTAGCTCTTATAGTTCCTGAGATCTAGGTGTTCATACAGACAGACAGACAGACAGACACACAGACGACAGACGAAACAAGACGACAGACGACAGACGACAGACAAAAGAAGAACAGACGGACAGACGGACAGACAGACAGACGGACATGTCTATATCGACTCGGCTATTGATGCTGATCAAGAATATATACACTTTATGGGGTCGGAGATGCTTCCTTCTGCCTGTTACATACATTTGCACGAACTTAGTATACCCTTTTTACTCTACGAGTAACGGGTATAAAAACACCTCAAAAATCCCGCAATTTTGGAGTTAGGTTGTTCAAACAATTTAGACATATATTCTACTAATTATTACTTATCGAGCCCCCGTACATCGTTTTCCGATCAGATGAACGATAGTAGAGTTGCCACCCCCGCAATTTGGAAAACACCTCAAATATCCCGCAATTTTGGAGTTAGGTTGTTCGAACCATCTAGACATATGTTCTACTCATCATTACTTATCGAGCTCCAATACATCGTTTTCCGATCAGATGAACGATAGTAGAGTTGCCACCCCTGCAATTTGGAAAACACCTCAGATATCCAGCAATTTTGGAGTTAGGTTGTTTAAACCTTTAAGACATATATTCTACTCATCATTACTTATCGAGCTCCATATAAAGTTTTTGCGATCAGATGAACGATAGTGGAGTTGCCACCCCCGCAATTTGGAAAACACCTCAAATATCCCGCAATTTTGGAGTTACCTTCTTTGATCCTTTAAGACATATGATCAACTCATCATTAGTTATCGAGCCCCCATACATCGTTTTCCGATCAGATGAACGATAGTAAAGTTGCCACCCCCGCAATTTAAACGAGAGAGTAAGTTAAAGTCGGCCCTGCTCGACTTCGATATACCCGTTACTCAGGATATAAACATGTCCAAATTGTGGGAGATATGAGTTTCTTTCCAATTTGCGGGGGAGGCAACTCTACTATATCTCATCTGATCAGGAAATGATGTATGGCTGATCGATAGGTAATAATTATTAAAATATATGTCTAGAGGGTTCAAACAATCTATTTTCAAAATTGTGTGTGACATGAGGTATTTTTTTAAATTGCAAAGGTTTTTTCTATCGTTCATCTGATCGGAAACGATGTATGGCGGATCGATAGGTAGAGGATTTAAATATATGTCTATAGGGTTCGAATAAACCATTTTCAAAATTGTGCGAGATATGAGGTATTTTTCAAATTGGGGGGGGGGAAACTCTACTATCGTTCATCTGATCGAAAAATGAAGTATCGCGGATCGATAGGTAATAAGGATTAAGATATATTTCTAGAAGGTTTGAACAGTCTATTTTCAAAAATTGTGGAAGATATGAGTTTTTTCAAATTGCGGGGAGGCAACTTTTCTATCGTTCATCTGATCAGGAAATGATGTATGGCTGATCGATAGGTAATAATTATTAAAAATATATGTCTAGAAGGTTCAAACAATCTATTTTCAAAATTGTGGGAGATATGAGGAATTTTAAAATTGCGGGGGCGGCAACTCTACTATTGTTCATCTGATCGAAAAATAATGTACAGCGGATCGATAGGTAATGAGGATTAAGATATATTTCTAGAAGGTTTGAACAGTCTATTTTCAAAATTGTGGGAGATATGAGGTTTTTTCAAATTGCGGGGGCGGGAGGGGGCGTGGCAAAAATTTGAAACAAACTTGATCTGCGTGCAGACAATACAAATCTACACTGAAAATTTGGTAGCTCTAGCTCTTATAGTCTCTGGATCTAGGTGTTCATACAGACAGACGGACGGACAGACGGACAGCTATATGACTCGGCTATTGATGCTGATCAAGAAATATATACTTTGTGGGGTCGGAAATTCCTTCTGCCTGTTACATACATTTGCACGAACTTAGTATACCCTTTTTACTCTACGAGTAACGGGTATAAAAACACCTCAAATATCCCGCAATTTTGGAGTTAGGTTGTTTAAACAATTTAGACATATATTCTACTAATTATTACTTATCGAGCCCCCGTACATCGTTTTCAGATGAACGATAGTAGAGTTGCCACCCGCAATTTGGAAAAACACGTCAAATATCCCGCAATTTTGGAGTTAGGTTTTTCGAACCTTCTGGACGTATATTCTACTCATCATTACTTATCGAGCCCATATACATCGATTTCAGATCAGATGAACGATAGCAGAGTTGCCACCTCCGCAATTTGAAAAACACCTCAAATATCCCACAATTTTGGAGATTGGTTGTTCGCACCTTCTAGACATATATTCAAATCATCATTACTTATCCAGCCTCCTCACATTGTTTCCCGATCAGATGAACGATAGTAGAGTTGCCACCCCCACAATTTGAAAAAACCTCCAAAATCCCCCACAATTTTGGAGTTCGGTTGTTCGAACCTCTAGACATATATTCTACTCTCATTACTTATCGAACCCCAATACATCGTTTTCCGATCAGAAGAACGATGGTATCGAATATCTTCCACAATTGACAGATTGTTTGAACCTCTTAGGCATATATTTTAATCGTCATTACTTATCGATTCACCATACACCGTTTCCAGATCAGATGAACGGTGTTCGAGTTATAAGCAAATCAAATAATTACACTGGGCAGCACTGCACGTACAGAGTATATTACTTTCTTACTTGTTCATATTTAAAAGCAATGTAAGCAAAAATCTTGACTTAATTTTGTAACCTCTTGACTTCCCCTTTCAGTTCCACTGTGCACAGACACTGGCGCCGCTGCTGTAGTCATCGTCAGAGACATCCTGTGGCCAACCGCAAAGAGACATGAGCGTATAGTGTGACATGGCCTTACTAGACAGTTGTCAAAAGCACTGCCCTGCCCCCACACATGTGTATTTTTGTGGGATGCTTAAAATTCATTACATTTCTGTGCAATTTATTTTTGATTTTTCATTTCATTTCATCACGAATTTATGTGACGAACTTCCCACTTTCTCTCCCACACCACACCACAAAAAAAAAGGAAAACACGTGCCATCTGCGCTCTGGCTTGTTGATTGTCTCCCTGCGCCAAAAATTCATCAGAAAATAGACACGAAAAAAAAGCGCAACATCCGAGGATATTCATCGTTGTCCTGGCGGCGGCGCCAGTCAGGTATGCTGAAAATATTCGCCGCGTTTTCTTTCCCCGGGGAAATCAAACATTTCATAATTAGTCATTGGCATTGGCTTCGTCGTCGTCCCATGGCTGGAGTTATGATTCATATTTTGAGCCTTTGGCCAGCTAACTCTGGCCGGGAACCCACCTGAGCACATGGCAATTAAAAAACCCGTTGCGCGTTTGTGATGCCTTCAAGCTTTGAGGCGTATTGAAATTGCTTCTTCGAAATGCAATCGACATTGGCCACACTGGACACAGGCGGCCAGCATAAAAGTGGGGAGCGGTTGGAGGAGGAGGAGGAGGAGGATGCGGAGCATAAAGTAAGCGATTGCTCGCGGCGGCTGGGAAACATGCAAAACTAAAGGGAAATCTAGTTTAATTTTTTAATACAAACACAGTCAAAGGCGCTCTGGACAGAAATGGAAAGGGAGTGAAGTGTATGAATCTAAAATGTACTAAACAGAGGCGGAGCAGTTAAGGGGAACAAGCGATCCAAAGGCAAGAGAAACATATTATTTTTTAAATGTTTCAAGCAAGTCGCATCAGCAAACCCAAAAGTGACTAAATTGAACCTTGAAGATAATTTTCTCTCAATTTGTAGCAAATTTTTCAAAATGAACCGCCTTCTACAAACCAGAGCGTAAGTCAGAAATGCAAAACAATTATTTTAGCATATAGCCTAAAATATCCGATATTTTTACGAATTTTGTTGCAATTTTATCAGCTAGTTGGACAAAACTAGAAACGAATTAAAAATGAACTACTCGATTTAACACTGCTCTTATTTAACATTAACAGTCAACCAAATACACAATATCACTCCAATATTTGCAGTAATTAACAAATTTTAAATACAGATTTGTGGGTTTTTAAAATTATTGCAGTAATACAAAATTTTAAATACTGATTTGTAGGTTTTTTAAATTATTAAAGTTTTGTGAAAAACAATTTAATACCATTTTTTCTTACCTTACATATTTTCTGTATTCCGTTTGCTTTGAAATAACGATCGTTAATATAAATTGCCTACTTTTTGGGGCTAGGTGGTCTAAGAAATGGCGAACTTTAATATCTATTGCCTACTTATATGGGCCAGATGCCCTAAGACACCTGTAATTTAAATTGCCTACTTTTTGGGGCAGTCATGTGTAGAGGAAAAGAAAAGGAAGTTGATTGTGCCGATTTATAGACAATGCCCACTCATGTTATAAAAATGATTTATTAAATTTGTTTTCAGTATGAAAAACCTAAATATCCCAGTAAATATTGGTTTATATAACGAACTGCTTGTATGCAAATATTACGAATATGCAAAAAATATTGATGCATTATAGCATTTGCATATAACCGAAATTTACTGTTATAGCTCTCACCTTGCAAGGATATTATTATTCTGTTCGGATATAATACACAGGAAAAAAACCAGACGTCTACACCAAGGTGGTAAATTTTTTTCTAATTATCGATATTTTTATAGAAAAGGCTTGAATTGGACTGTATTTTCAAAAGTACTTCAGAATAATAATTTTGTATTTAAGCAAGCTTGCTGATCGTGTAGAGCCCGTTTGGGTTCTAATTGTGGCTTGAATTTAGTGAAATTACAACAATAAACATGAAACATTTAAAAAAAAATTTAAAACATCGTTCTAGTATCTATAGATATAGAAATCAGCTCACTGACCAAATGCAAATAGTTTCTGCACTCACAAAAATTGCCCTCCGAAATTTAGGAATTGTCTGTGATTGAATCTTCTAAAAATCAATAAAAATGCCACAGAAAACATTTCATTTCTAGTTAAAGCTTGGTATTGAGTAACTGCGAAATACTCGCGAAATCAGAAACTTCATATAAAAATAAAGGCTAACATCGGCTACGCCGATGTTTTAAAACCTGTAGTTTTGAAAGTCGCTACCATTGATAACAAAAAAGTTTTTCTCACTACAACTAGTTTTTTGACCGACCGTTTATATGGCAGCTATATGCTATAGTCATCCGATTTTGATAAATTTTTCCAGAATTGTGTGAAGGGGTATAAAACTAATATACAAGAATGGTGACGCCGTTGGAAAACAAAAAGTTTCCACAGGTTTTGACAGACCGTTTATTGGCACATAGCTATAGTATCCGATTTTGATAAATTTTTCTAGAATTGTGTAAAGGGGTATAAAACTAATATATACCAAGATTGGTGACGCTTCGATGGAAAACAAAAAAGTTTTTCTCACTAGAACTAGTTTTTTGACTGACCGTTTATATGGTAGCTATATGCTATAGTCATCCGATTTTAATAAATTTTTTGGAATTGTGTAAGGGCATATAAAACTAATATAAACCAAGATTGGTGACGCTACGATAGAAAACAAAAAAGTTTTTCTCACTAGAACTAGTTTTTTACTGACCGTTTATATGGCAGCTATATCCTAATTTTTTATAAAACTAATATATACCGAGTTTGGTGACGATTCAATAGAAAACAAAAAAGTTTTTCTCACTAGAACTAGTTTATGGACCGATCGTTCCTATGGCAGCTATATGATATAGCCATCCGATCCGGCCGATTCCGACAAATGTGCAGCCTATGTGTATTTAAAGACTTTTTGCAAAGTTTGGTCAAGATAGCTTCAAAACTGAGGGAGGAGATAGCATAGAAACAGACGGACGGACAAGATAAAGTTTATGGGGCGGAGCGTTACAAACATCGTGACATTTTAATATACCCTCTGGGAATAAAAAAACATCCGGTTTTTCAGTAAAAGTTTTTCGCCGGTTGGTCCACAGAAATGTTGCGAAAAGTCATATCGATGTTTGCAGCGTTGCCACCCGATGCATACCGTGTCACGCAATAGTGAATCGATATGTCATTATTTCGATAGTGCGAAATAGTATATCAAAACCTTATATTTCGCAATCAGCTGTGTCGAAATATACAAGTGTGTGGCAGGAGAAAAAACAAGTGCATAACAAATTGGCTCTGATTTATTTAATCAAAGAAAAACCTGTGCTTTAGGAGCTCATCCACAATTAGCATTCTGATACAGAATTGGTCAAAAGCGTCTGGGCAAATATAGGTGCTGCCCTTGACAAGGAAGGTTAATAAAGTGATTCAGTTTTTGTAATGGATAAGCCACATAACTCCAGAACTGTCGGACTTGGGACTTCTTTGACGCCGCAAGTAGTGTTTTCCTGGTTGCATTCTCTGCCGTTTATTGCATTTCACACATCGTTAATTGCGGCAATAACCTATAAAACTCTCCGCTGTTTATCCATTTGAAATTTATAATGTATACAAAACACCTAGAGGTGGGTCGATTTGAAACTAGAGACGCGTTCAATTTTTCGCACTTGCTATCGACGAAAAAATGTGCGGAGATTTCGCACGATTTTCGCAGTTACTCAATACCAAGCTTAAAGGGACTGTAAAAAAAATAGAAATGAACATACCTGGGTTGCTATTTAAGTTTCTGGCCTAGGTCACTTCTAGCCATTTGAGGACCAATTGGCCTTTTCCCAAAAAAAGTTTGGACTTTTATCGATAAAAGCTCCATACGACTCTTTCATGTGTGACCACGTTTGATATCGATTAACGAAAAATTGGTGAAAACTTGGTTTAATGAATTCAATCGCGGGCGACGCTCGCTCGAAGACGAAGGTCGTGAAGGTCGTCCAAAAACAGTCGTTGTGCCAGAAAACATCGATGCCGTGCGTGAACTGATAATGCAAGATCGTCATGTAACATACCGTGAGATAGAGGCATCCTTGGGCATTTCTTCCACTAGCATACATTCGATATTGCATGAACACCTGGGCGTAAAAAAGGTTTGTTCTCGTTGGATCTCGCACAATTTGACAATCGCTCAAAAAAAGGCTCGTGTGGATTGGTGCAAAGAAATTTTAAAAAAATATAATCGCGGTGTTTCAAAAGACGTTTATAAGATCGTCACAGGTGACGAATCATGGATCTATGCTTATGAGCCCGAAACAAAACAGCAAACGACCGTGTGGCTCTTCAAAGACGAGCCAAATCCAACGAAAGTCGTTCGTGGAAGAAGCACTTCGAAGCAAATGGTCGCCTGTTTCTTCGGTAAAACTGGTCATGTGGCGACTGTTCCCCTTGAGCAACGTAGGACGGTCAATTCTGAGTGGTACACCACAATTTGTTTGCCTGAAGTCTTTGGAGAAATTCGAAAAACGGACAAGAGAAAACAGATCATTGTGCACCATGACAATGCAAGCTCTCACACATCAGCTCACACCAGCGCCTTTTTGACTGCCCAAAACGTCGAATTGATGGGGCATCCGCCGTACAGCCCTGACTTGGCACCCAATGACTTCTTTTTATTCCCGCACATCAAGGAAAAAATGCGTGGTCAACAATTTTCGTCGCCAGGAGATGCTGTTGAAGAGTTCAAAAACCATGTTTTGGAGGTGTCTCAATAGGATTGGAAAAAGTGCTTCAACAATTGGTTTGAGCGCATGCAAAAGTGTATAAATCTTGCTGGAGAATACTTTGAAAAACAATAAAACCATTTTTGATCATAAATATTCGCGTTTTCATTATTAGGCCAGAAATATATATCCAGAAATATCGTTCATATATAAAGTAATACAATTTGAATTCGAAAATCTGTAGATATTCACAGGACATCACAAACAATGTTTTTTTTACGCATGTTCATTAAAAATTAACGAGATCTTTAATGATGATCTCGAAAAAAAAGAAAATCATTTCATTTAATCAAATACTTTGTCAACTCATTGGAGCCTTCGAGTAGGAAAACCAAAGAAAAATGTGTAATTTTTTCACTATTGTTTCAACAAGATAGTACGCACATCCGTAAACAATGAATTGAAGTTGGAGTTGCAGTATATTCAAAAATTTTAGGTGTCTGCCTTTTTGGGACCATGAAGAAAGTTGCAGATTAGTTAGAATTAATGTGAAATATAAACCAAAGTAAATATTTTACCAATTGTATAATACCCTCTTCAAGGATATACAAATCCGCAACAGGAAAAAATTATAATGAAATAAATGATTTTTGTGTACAATTCATACATTTTGAGCAGGGTATATCGTGCGCCTCTGTCCAATGCTGCCGCCCCTCCCCTTCTCCAGTCACTGCCCGTGATTGCCATTGAATGCAACGTTCAGCTTTCGATTTTGTAACGCGTTTTGGTCTCTTCAGCAGCCCAGCAGCAAACAGAAAAGTTGATTTGTTTTGCTACATGCAAAAAGATTGCACAAGAGCGTGTTGAAGGGGGTGGAGAGTAAAGAAAAAGTCAACAACAAGCACTCGTTTGCTGTGGCGACACACAGAGGGAAAGAGAGAGGCAGTCAAAGTGCCCACAACATGCAGTTTGATTATGTCCCTTTGCGTGGCAAATAGCTCAATATAATTTGAAATATGACATTTTTCGTTCTTTCGTTTTTAATTGAGAAAGCATCAAATGCACGCAGCAAAGCTGAAAGTTGCTTTTAAATTTTTGGGGGCTAGCAAAAATATTTGCACAAATCATTTGAACCGCACACATGAAAATTGCAAAGCAATTAAATGAATTGCTTAGATATTATTGCTGCAAGAGGGGTGGGGAAGGGGGGGAGCAGCAAATTGGTGGCGGCTTGTGCGGCTGTGCAGTCAACTGATGCAGCAGCTAGTCGCAGTTGTAACCCGGCACACTCACTAATAGTTCTAATTGCAAAAAGCAATTAAAACTTTCGCCAGCTCAAGATGCACACACACACAAGTAAGTTTCTTAGAGAGAGAGTGAGAGAGAGACATCAAAGTCAAACAGCGGCGGCTGGCAAATGTAGCAAAGCACATCAATCACAAAAATTTCAAGTGTGCAAAACTTGTTTGCCAAAATGCTGTGGTGCGTACTCAGTGATAGAGTGTGAGAGAGAGAGAGAGACGGAGCGAGAAATCACAATTTATAAATTGAATTGGCATTAAGCATAAGACGTCCCTGGTAAGTATGCTATAAAAAGAGTAAAACATATGTAAGCATGTGCAAGTGTGTGTGTGTGTGTCTGGCTTAAAATTGCAGATTGTTGTGCTGTTTTGGCATTTGAAGTGCGTGCTTGGGATTTTGGGTTTCTCAAAAGAGTTTAAGGGTTAAGTTGCCGGATTGAAACTCAACTAAATGCTATAAGGAAGAGGAGGGGGTGGAGGCACAAAATTAAATCAAATCAAATATTTACACAAATCTTGATACCAAAACAAATTGAAGCTGGCATAAAGTCGAATAAGCCTTTGGAAAATATATTTAACTTATTCTTGAAAAATCTGCTTAATTTTGAATAAGCTTATTGTCTGCCTTAAAATCTTTTCTGATAAGCTTAAGAAAAAATCTGATATCTAATTTCTGAATTGCTGATTTATATACGTTTTTTTTTTTTCTAAACTAACCCAAAACAGTTGTCCACTGAAACCCTACAAATTCATACATATCCACCCACTCACCATCATATTTCGAGCGAGACCCAGCGACCATCAATCAGCCAGACACAGGCACAGATCTTGGTGCGAAAACGTTGGATGGGATGCAACTGACTGAAGCACTGGCAAAATTGTAATACATTTAACAGAATTTAATGCATTTGCCACAGACATTAATCACTGTGATGCACAGACAGGGACAGGGACTGGGACCGTTTCAGTTTGATTTTTCGCCAAACGCTTTTGCCTACGGCTGGCCCTCCGCCGTCCATGAGATATTGAAAAATTGAATATTGCATGAGAGATGAGTGGAAGTTGAGTATGCAGAGAATGAGACTGCATTGATGCACACACGCTTTATTGGCTCAAAGCAGTACAGAGACAGACAGACAGTCAGTCAGTCAGCGAGAGAGAGAGAGAGAGAGAGAGAATGCACACTTGGCTGGCTGTGAATGATTTTTGAAAAATGATTTTGTAGCTCTGGTCAATGTGATTTCATTTTGGTTTCGGCTACATAATTGCATGTGCCTCCAGAATATACAGAAGCGGGCAAGGGGCAGCTGTTAAAATGTTTTCTACTTAAAAATGTTATTGGAATAGGCATAAATTGTACTTAGTATGAATTTTGGGATAAAATACAAAGTGGAAAAAGTACCAAAAAAATATTTTTTCTTTCCAGATGACATACAAATTCATTTCGGCACAATTTTTCATATGAATAGAACACTTTAGAAAAGCTCTGAAAGCTGAATGCTTTTAAAAAGCTGTGTTATTTATATGAAGCATAGTGCTGAAATAAATATTTATGCCATCTGGAATGATGCCTTTTAAGCTAAATATCTAGGAAAAAATTTGACTTTTAATTGAAAAGTGTCTTTGACTTATTTGAAGGCCAATTTATTGGCAGTGGTAACATTTTCAAATCGGTGTAGGATAACGAAAGCTATAGCGAAATATGTAAAACCACTGAGGAAGAAATGTGACATTATCGAAATAGTTTAAAATGTCAAAACATATTTTCAAAATAGCTAGAAATACAATCCCTTGCAAAACTGAATGGTTTCAGGTTTTCGACCTTACAAAATAGCTAGATCTAGCCGGGAAAATAGCTAAATTGGCCACACTGAATCTCTCAACTAAATCACAAGCAATTTACAGTAGCACTCTTGAAACGATCACCCAATTTTGCTAGTTACTCGCTAGTTACAGAATAAAACCAAAAACCAGCGAGTCAAAAAGAGGCAGCGCAATATAATGCGACGCAAAGCGGCTCTGACCACCCTCATCAAACGCTGGCAAGCGACTGAAAAATTGTTTGCCCTCTTGGCGAAGGGCTCGTGTGAACTGCAGAATGTATTTGTCCGTCAGGCGCTTTGGGTGACAAACTCTGCTTTAAATGATAAAACATTCAATTATTTTCGAAATGAAATTCATAAAAAGATATAATAATAACTTTAAAATTAAGATTTATATGTATCAATTATTTGAATTCTGATATTCATACACTTGTTATAAGCTCCACCTCTAATAAGTAGATGTCGAACCGATTCTTTTTGCGGTCTATAGTGCGGTTTGGTTTGTTCAAAACCGATTTGCATTCCTGGTAAAAAGCTACGAAGCAAACGAAATCGAAAAGAGCTGCATGAAGCAAACTTCATCGTGTAAAAACGGATTTAGTACCTTTTTAATTTTATTAGAAATACAATTTGGTATTTCTGTCAATGAACTATATACCCTTTTTGACCCCCTAGAACAGCGCGGGGTATACCAAAACGGTTGCCTTTTCTGCTTTTTTTTTTTTTTTTGAGCAAACTGTACAAATAGTCGAAACGAAATCTCAATGAGCAAAGAAGACGATGCAGTTGCAATATGAAATTTAAAACGCTCAAAGGCATATCCATAACCAGTCAGCAGGGAGCGGCGGGTAGCCGGGGTAGGTAAGTCGAAGGACAAAAAAAGGACATGCGTTGCAAGGGCTGAGCAAATATGAGCACTTTTTTTTCGTCATGATAGACGACAACGACACAAGATAGTGGGGAATGGAGAATGGCAATGATTCCAACTGAGTCAGTGTGTGTGTGTGGGAGTGTGTGTGTGCAGTTTGCACACTCAAGTGCCCCTGGTTGCCATTGACGACTTGAGCAGCCTTCGCCGTGGCGTCGTTTATATAGTTGATGCTGGTTGAAGTTGAAGATTTTTGACTTTTATGCAACAATTCGCCAGCGAAAAACGACGACGACAAGATATGTTACGAGCAAATCTGCCCCCGCCTGGATACTTCTTTTTTCTTTCTTGTTCATTCTCTGCTTTTTGCTGCTGCTGCTGCTGCTACTGGCAGTGACAAGCCAAGTGGGTTTTGGCAAGTCTCTGCCACATACTCTTCTGCATGCAAAATAGCTTTCTACCCACCGCACTTTTTATGTCTTGACTCCAGCTTTGGCTGCTTCTTATCCAACTCGTTTGTTTCGTTCCGTGCAATTAGACTTTGGCAGCACAGCAAACTGATCGCCATTACCCCCAAGCAGCAGCAACAGCAGCAGCAACAACAGCAATTGAAAAACCTTGAAAACTTTTCCATGCTTGTAGCCATTCAAGCGTAAAGCTCTTTTCTTTGCTCAAAAAGGGGGTGGGGGGAAGGATTCCATCTAGTACCAGAAACTTAATTAAAAACATGTCCGAGATGAAAAATCATAAACAGCAAACAAAAGATAGCAATTGAAAATGTGCTGGGCATAGATTGGATGACGTTAGCAGCTGGAAGCAGCAGCAGGTGAGCAACAATAGGCTGCCAAAAGCCATAGCCAAAATCCAAATGGGAGAAATTCAAACTATGGGAATACTAGGAAAATGGAGAGAATATGAGAGAGCTTAGAACAAATGCTTAAACATTAAGAGAGTTTATTAACTTTTAGTATCAGGATGTTTTCGAAAACTTAAACGACGCTGTTAAACAGCTGAGGGCAAAGCACTCACAGACAACTGCAGTTATTGAAGTTGGCATTTTGGTGTCCGTTTTGCGAGGCAACTGCTGACCTACAGTCGATAGCAAAGTCTACTGATGATTGAACTGAAATGAGCAATATAAACTCTAGAACACCTCATCTGCAGATGCCCAGCAGTTGCATGGCAAAGATTGCAATATATTTACTTCCCCTGGAGCACTTCACTGAAAGAGGCATTCGCACAAACGTGATGGATCCTTGTGAACTATTCAGTCGAAATCGTCGTAAAGAAAAATCTCGGTCTTTCTAAAAACCAAACTATGTGAAGTCCCCTTTAAGGCCAGCCGGAATTACCTACCTATCAACCTGCGTGAGGGCAAAAGTCGCCAAATACCCTTAGCAATGCTGGAAAGAGTGATCCAAAACCGGTTGTTTAGTTTGTTCAGCCCATAATAAAGATTCCACCATCCAATTCCTTTTTTTTTGTGTTTTATTTCTTATTTATAAAAAAAAACAACTTCTTAAAAAATCACCCTTAAGAATTTCGAATTAGGAAATTTTTGATATTTTATTTTTCCCGAAATATTAATTTTTCTTAATCTTTTGTAAGAACTTTCATTGGCCGCCGACCTTTAAAGGAGTTTTTTTGGGCTTAGCAGAAAACCGTAAAAAAGGATTTTGTATGGAATGCAGGATTTCTCAAATACTCTGGCCGTTATAGCACAGATTTTAATAAGCTATGTCTTCAACAAAGACTAATAACAATTGACAGCAGCCAAGAATCCAAATCATTTTGTTAAGATATTTCATTTTTTATATGTTTTTTATTTTTTAAGTTTTTTAAGTTTTTAAAAATTTTGGCATAACTTCCGTTATCCTAAACTCGGGATCCCTTATCCCAGATCCCAGATCCCTCATCCCTAATCCTTGATCCCTGATCCCCCATCCCAAATCCCAGTTGCCCCATTCCTGGTCCCAGATCCCTGATCCCTGGTCCCTGATCCCTGGTCCCAGATCCCTGACCCCACATCTCTGATCCCTAATCCCAGACCCCCGATCCCAAATCCGTGAGCCCAGATCCCTGATCCCAGATCCGTGAGCAAAGATCCCCCATCCGTGATCCCAGACCCCTGATCCCCCATCCCAAATCCCTAATCCCAGATCCCTCATCCCTAATCCTTGATCCCTGATCCCAAATCCCAGTTGCCCCATCCCTGGTCCCAGATCCCTGATCCCTGGTCTCAGATCCCTGGTCTCAGATCCCTGATCCCACATCTCTGATACCTAATCCCAGACCCCCGATCCCAGATCCGTGAGCCCAGATCCCTGATCCCAGATCCGTGTGCCCAGATCCCCCATCCCTGATCCCAGACCCCTGACCCCCCATCCCAAATCCCTAACCCCAGATCCCTCATCCCTAATCCTTGATCCCTGATCCCCCATCCCAAATCACAGTTGCCCCATCCCTGGTCCCAGATCCCTGATCCCACATCTCTGATACCTAATCCCAGACCCCCGATCCCAAATCCGTGAGCCCAGATCCCTGATCTCAGATCCGTGTGCCCAGATCCCCCATCCCTGATCCCAGACCCCTGAACGCCCATCCCAAATCCCTCATCCCTAATCCTTGATCCCTGACCCCCAATCCCAAATCCAAGTTGCCCCATCCCTGGTCCCAGATCCCTGGTCCCAGATCCCTGATCCCTGATCCGTGAGCCCAGATCCCCCAATCCCTGATCACACACCCCTGATCCCAGATCCCTAATCTCAGATCCCCGATCCCAAATCCCTGATCCGAGATCCCAGATCGCTGATCCCAGATTCCTCTTCTGTGCTAAACTAATACTACTACCAAATTTAATTGAAATGGCACGGTGGGCCAGGCGATTGCTTGCGCTCTAACATTGCTTTTCCACATTGGGCAAGTGGCCATTGACAAATGGCCATGGTCAAGTAGCCATGGGCAAGTAGCCACGGTTGGCCAGGCAATTGCTTGGTGTATACCAGTGAGCAATATGCGTTATGCGTTACGCGTTATGCGTTATTTCCAAATTGAATTTTACCCCCACTATAAAATCATCGTACCGAAATTAAAGATGTTGCACTTGAAAAAAATATAAATTTCTTTTTATCTGACTATCCGGATTATCACACTCTTCTCTATATTTATCGATTGATTTGGAACATGGACATGATTTATAATTTTTCAAGGAATCAATCTCACTTTGGACAAAATCGAGTAGATGTGGAATTGAGAACATGCCCTGTATATGTTTTGTTTAAATATGTAAAATTTCTTTGAATTCATGATTTTACATTCAAACACACACAAATTTCTCACCAGTTTCTTAGAACCCTCGCTTTGCCGCACACTAATTAAGAGAAGTCCTCGAATTGCAATTCTCCAAGTTCTTGGTAGTAGACCAAAAACCATAATTACAAATTTCTAACGAAATTTTACAATTCCTCAGAAATTTGGCAAAACTCACACAAGATGATTATAAGTCGGTCGCTACCTTTTGGGGCGGCGTGTCACATGTCCCATTGAGTTTTGACTATCAATTATGTGCGCATTACAAAACCACAGGCACACGAAATCCGAGGAAACCAAACAAAATAATTAAAACCCCATGACAGGCCATCCGCATCATATCCAAACTGAAATTTTCACAAAAATACGGTAAAATTCAAAATCACAAGGCCAGGCCGTTGCATATGCAACTCAATGCAGCTGCACATACAGCTACGAGCGACTATTTTGCTATCAAATAACAGGAGGAAAATCAGGGCTATTTTCCCTCATGCTCTCCTCCTGCTATTCCCCACACGATGATGGAATGCAGTTTGTTACGCATACGCCGTGTTGAGCGCATGGACAGGCCTCGTCTCCGTCTCCATCTCCTCGTCAGCATCATCATCATCATCATCAACATCGTTGTTGTCCTCGTCGTCATTCAGGCCTGGCAGGCAAAAAATGTTTGCCATTATTGCATACACTAATGAAGCTCATGTTACCAACTGATGAAGGAGAGTGAGACCTGAGAGATCTGGCCCTGCGGGGGAAACGCAACGCAACTCAACTCAACTCGACTCGACTGCACTGGACACGCATGATTTTTGCTTGTTGCAAATTCTGATTAGACTTAATTACAGTGCCAAGCCTGCTTGACTGTCTGTCCATCAATTTGATGGGTTTTCATTTGGGTTTACTTACTGTTTTGCTAGGCACATGTATCAAATATATATATATATATTTATGCAGAAGTAAGTATGTATGTGCGTCGTACGCATGTATTTTTCCAGGCCAATCAAATGTTACATTATATTTTAATTAAAAACTTGCCAGCTGCATAATTTGCCAAATGGATGGACAACGCGGTAATTAATGCAAACAGTGCAGAACCGAAGCGAGAGAGAGCCATAGAAAAGCGCCAGCAAACAACGGAAAAACAATTTTAATTAATCTAAAAGCAAAAAATGCAAAATGCATAGAAATTAAGGGGAAATAAAGGGAAAAGAGTCGACTCACTGATGACCATTAAAAAGCATAGTTTGGGACAGTTATTTGATTTTTCAGGTTTTGAAACTGAAAATGTGTGGGCCAAGCCGCGAAAATTTGCTGGATGGGATAGCAGTTCGTAGGCCAATTTATGGAATTTGTGTATTTTCAAAGTGGATCCTCGACAAAATCTGTCAAACAACTTAAAAAAAATATGCGCCTCTTTTCAATTGAGAAATTGTTTGATTTTGTTATATTCTTTCGTTCACAAAATATGATCGTAACTTAAATCCCAACGGGTGTCCACAAGCGTGTAAGATGGGGCAGTGCTTTAAGATGCATTTCCATTTGTGATCTCTCTGTCCTCGAGTTCGAGTAAAGCGATGTTTGACTCCTATGGAATAAGGTAGCAGCATCATATTTACGTAGTACAACGCAGTTCATTAAACTATCTCTGAAGCATTGAATTTTAGACTGCAAAAGGCTTCGCGCCAAGGAACCCTAGTTTCAGCTTCGAACTCCCGCTTAAAATAGGTTTTTTTTTTTAATTTATAAAAAAAAGTCATGTACAAAAAAAGTTTTTGTTTACGAACTTTAAGGGTCGTTTTTTGATCTTATTTCAATTTGAGCAATAGGTTTTCTTATCTTCATTGTTTTTAAATTTAGGTATTTTGTGCAATTGTGGTACGGTCACACCGGCTGGGTTGAAAATGCACTAATTATAGATTTGCAGCACGGATACGCACAGCAGTTTTTTGTTTTTATTATGGAGCCCCAATTGAAATCAAAAATGTTGAACGAAGTGAATAGCAAAAAAAGCTAGATTTTTTTTAGTAGAAGCTGATCTCGTTCAAGAGAAAAAGGTTGTGTTGGAGAACAAATATTCAGACAAAGTGATCGGAAAACAGAAGAAGAACAGGATCATTAGTGGGAAGGCCTCATGTTTTATTCAATTAAACAGGTGATCGATTCCATTTTCCATTTTCGGCGTTATTTACTGTTTAATCTGGTCACACTGTATTTTGCATTCCACTTAAGGAATATATGGCAAATTACTTGAAGGAAAATTCGAACGCCCTGAGTTACTAGCTTTACCTTGAAATAAAATAAATGAATGAATTGAAAAATTGTCTTCTAAGAATATGCCAAAATATAAAAGTTTTTTAAAATTTACAAAATTCTATAATCATTTGCGCCCAGAAAAGCTCGCCTTAGGGTCGATTGCTTATCTTCCACAAAGAACTATCTGTCACGTACCCTTATGTATAGTATATTTTTATTAACTCATATAAAATCTTTCTGAATAGCAGAAAAATATTTCTTATTATTTTCGAAATAATCGACGCTAAAATCTTCTGTATCCCAGCTTCGCTTTAAAAAAAAGTTCTAAAAACGCTTTAGAACAGTGGGAAACATAATAATCTGTCTAATCTTTATCTTACATTACATTTTTTTTAATATTAAATTAAAACTTTGTTAAAATAGGATAAACATTTGATTAAAATGATGAAAATTAATTTCTTAAATTTAAATTAATATTTTGTCTAACATTTTTCTAAGACTTAGAAATCCTTTACATATTTAGAGAGTTTATAATTACAAAGAAAAGTTTTACGTTTTTTTCAAAATTTTTTCCAATATATTATATATCTTAAAAAAATATTTTAATTCTGGTTTTCCTTTAGAACGAATTTCTAAAATGTAAGACTTTTTTCAAGGTGTATAGATTGATATTTTAAATAATCATAATTCAGTAAAATAAATAATAAGAAACCGAAACGGTACCGGTATAAGCGATTCGGTGTGGTTCTGGTTTCTTGGGTTGCTATTATAACGGTTAACGGTTCTCAAAACAATTTTAAAATCGGTTCTGGTTCAATACCTTTTCATGGCTTGAAACGGTTTATTTCAGTAAACGGTTCCGGTCCCGGTTACGGAATTATTCCTTGATTATTATTATTTGATCTCTTATTTTTTAAGTATTAAGGATTGATTCACTTGTAGTTCCAGAAAAAAAGGACATAATTAACTTAATATATTAAAAACAAAACGGTGTATCCTCAATCACGGACATACTTAAATTTAGAATGACATTTTTTCTCAGTGTATGCACTTCTGTCTCTTTAGCCATGTCTGCAAGTGTATATAAAATGCCAGACTAATTTAAAACATTTTTTGAAGTAATTATTTCAAATTCAATAATTTAGATTTTTGTTGACGAATATTGTGCAGTGTGACCGTATATGGCCATGCATAAAAATATCTAACATGCATGGCAATGTGTTTTCGTGCTGTTTCTAGGTGTTTTTTTCGTGTACATAAAAAAAATGTAAATTCAACAAGTAAGAAAGTCGGTCAAGCCCGACTGTAATATACTCTGTACCTTTTTGTATGTAAGTGATAACTTTAAAGTGTGAGGTTTTTTCAAAATCTGGGGGTGGCAACTCTTTCGACTATCGTTCATCTGGTTGAAAAACGATGTATGGGGGCTCGATAAGTAGTGATGAGTAAAATTACTCTAGTACATAACTCGTAAAATTATAAAATTTTTATATAATTTCCTATTAACATAAACGTATCTATATTAGTTACGCGGGAATCACGCGTGATTTCTGATCGCAGGCCATCTCAATTACATCGCTCCTCTCATAGCAAGGTCCAATTGGGAAATTACCAGTTAGCTATTGCCTTCTCGCTCTCTCTTTCTCGTAAGTTGTGTGGTGGTGTTGTTGTTGTCGTTGGTTTTTATTTTCTTTTACGTATAGCTCTAATATCGTTCATCTGATCGAAAAACGATGTATGGCGGGTCGATTCAAAATAAATAATAGAATATATGTCTAGAATGTTCGAACTATCTATCTTGAAAATTGTGGGAGTTATTTCGTTTTTTTAATTTGCGGGGGAGGCAGGGGGCGTGGCAAAAATGAAAACTAAACTTGATCTGCCTGCAAGTATAAGAAATATATGTTCCATACACCTCAAACCTCTATCTCTTACCATCTCTGAGATCTCTTCGTTCATACGGACAGACGGACAGACAGACGGACAGACGGACATGGCTATATCGACTCGGCTGTTGATGCTGATCAAGAATATATATACTTTATAGGGTCGGAGATGCCTCCTTCTGGCTGTTACATACATTTGCACAAACCCAATATACTCTGTGTACCTTCGGTACAGAGTATAATAAATCCACCTAGATTTCAAAAACATGGACATTAGAAAACGGCTTTAAATTAAGAATTATTTCAAAAATGCATTCCCAGCTTTATTCTTATTTATAAACTATTAGTCAGGGAAATTTTTCAAATCTAAAACAAACCTGAACTGCGTATGGTATCCGTCTACCTACATGCAAAAGCCTGTGGCATTAACCTTTTTAGTCTCTGAGATCGACGGATTCAAACAGACAGGCGGACTTGGCTTTTATTGATCCGGCTATTGTGCTGATCAAGAATTGTATACTTTATAGGGTTGGAAATGTTATATGCTATAGTATATATAGCTATATGCTATAGTCATCCGATTTTGATAAATTTTTTCCGAATTATGTGGAAGCATATAAAACTAATATATACCACGATTGGTGACGCTACGAGAGAAAACAAACAAGTTTTTCTCACTAGAACAAGTTTTTGGACCGATCGTTTCTATGGCAGCTATATGATATGGTCAACCGATCCGGCCGATTCCAGCAAATGTGCAAACAATGAGTATTTAAAGACTTTTTGCAAAGTTTGGTTAAGATAGCTTTAAAACTACGGAAGGCGGTAGCAAAGAAACAGAAAGACTGACAGACGGACGGACGGACGGACAGACGAAAATGACGTTAGCTCGTCTTGCTGATCAAGAATATATATACTTTATGGTTATGTTATAAATATGATTATATTCAGCCCAAATGGATATTTACGTCCGAGTATTACAAAATGCAGGCCGTTTGGACTGGGCATTAATGAATTAGTCAGTCGGACTTCGAGATTTATATATGTCCAATTTGCATCGAAACTGCGAATAATAGACTTGAAAGTATTTGTTGCATGCTTGGTATTTAATGATCATCGAATTTTTTAATATATTTTTTTCGGGATGGGGCTGAAAAATAAATCTGCTGCTTTTGAGGTTCGGTTAAAAGTTGCTTAGAAAACCGAAGACTTCGATTACGAAGCGATTTGGCTAGTGTGAAGTCTTCTTTGGATAGTAGTTGACAGGAATAGTGGTGCGAATATTAAAGTAACTACGCGGTTAATTCAAAGACTTTCTAAGGTAACTAGTTATGTTTTGGTTATCAACCAACTCCTTAAGTTAGCCCAATAATTTCGGTAATATTTGTAATATTAAAACTTTTTGTTCCAAAATTCTAATTTCAAATCTGCATATACCCTTCAAATCAGTCAAATACCCCTTAAGCATATATATATATATGTACTATATAAAGTAGTGCAATAAGCAAACTAGCCAACTTTCATGGACATCGCGTTGACATACTTGTCTTTTGTCCTGTTGCTGTGTCGTTGTCGTTGTCCTTGTTCAAAAGTTGCAATCATCACGCGCCCAACTCTTGTCATTTGTCTTTTGCACTGACATGCAAACTTCAATGTTGTTTGTTCTACTTACATATATATATATATTTACGTATATAATCATGTTCCCTTGATGGATCACAATTTGCTTGATGAGTTTGGGTTAATGGCTTTGTAATTGTACAAATTTAACCGAATTTTTTTCCACTTACCTGCAAAGAAAGAAAAAGAAGAGAAAAACATTCAAGAGTTAAATTCATTCGAAGTTTTGCTTTGGGGATTTATATGCCAAACATGCCCCAAGTAGATTAATCTATTATCGATAAGTGCAAGCAACGAAAATTTATAACCGTAACAAAAAGGCGAAAGCCTTGCGGCCACCAAATGGAATCCCCAGTCAGTTCGACCTCCAGACTGCACTTAAGTGCTTGAAAATTGTTTTCGATATTATTTTGGCTGCGCTTTTTGTTGTTGTTGCTGTTGTTGTCCTGAGCTCGCTCCTTGTCCTGCCTTTCAACACATTTGGCCATTTTACTGTGGCCGTTGGCATTTGTCTTGTCTGGACAGTGTCCAAGTGGAAAAAACCATTTGTTGCTCTGCCGCTTTCCCCCACACACAAAAATCTTGGCTTGGTCGTCTCAGCTGCAGTGAATTTAATTTATTTGATCGGACTCCCAGTACTCCTCCCTATCCCCGCCTGGCCTAAGCTTTAACTGTTATTTATGTTTATATTTTTGACTTTGCACTGCATTATCCCCTGTCTTTGTTGTTGTTGCTACAGTAATTAGGCAGCTTTTCTTTCGATTTGCGGACTGTAAATCTCAGTCAACAGTTTATTGGACAGCTTAGTACTTAAGTTATACGATTTTGATGCATTAGCTGTGAAAGTATTTCAGTGCTCAGCTGCCGCAGCAGCGATTTAATAGAGAATCATCAAATGGAGAGCTGCAGCTGCTTTTGCCAAAGATAACGAGCAGTGAGTGAGTGCATTTACGGTTAGTAAAGTTTTATGACCTCGGACTGAGCATATATATATATATATAAGTATATATTTCCAGTAAACTTAAATTGATTTTGCCTTCTTTATGATAATATTGAAAATTAAATTGCTTATATTAAGAGCAAATGGAACGTTAGATAAGCCAAGTGAAAGAAAAAGGGAGACACTGACAACTTATTGCAAAGAACATATGAGTTTCTAGGGTTTCAAAATAATGTGTTTGTGTGTGAAAGAGATTGACATAAGATGTGTGAATTAATTCAAGAATCTCTGGATAATATTAAAGCAGGCGATGAAAATTGAATATTTATTATATTGCAATTTCCTCATTTAACCCTAGACCTTACCGCTGCAGGTTTGAAAAACATGAAATTGTCGCAGGAGGGTTAAATCTGGAGAGAAAACGTAGCAATTTCATGTATAGCTCCTTTTACAAGCCGAAACCAAAACCAAAATATTTCAAATTTTGTACCGATATTGCAGGAAAAACTAAATATAAGAGAAATTAAATTTTAATGAATTTCTTAATGATAAATGGGGCAACAGTTCTTTTTTACTGTCTTGTTCAACTACCGAAATGATTTTATGAAAGGTTTAAATTGATAAGATAGAAAGCGTACCTGTTGCAGGAAAAGTGTTATCAATACCAGGCTAAACACATACACGGTAATGCCCACTTGTTTTAGACATTTTCTTTTCTACCGTCAGTTTGTTCCATTATTAGCATAGTTACTGCTACCAATATTATTTAAAAATGACTTTTATAATAACACAGATTTACAAATAAAATCCAACTTTTGGTCCAGAGCAGATAGCAATCGTTTCTTATGTATTTTTGAGCACTGAGTTCAATTCAATGTTTGAATTCTTTTCGTTTCCGTTTTTCCCTGGTTCTTCTTATTCAGAAGATATTGAAATGTATAAAGTATTTAATACTTTAAAGTCTTAGCGATGCGGTTGAAAAATTGTAAATTTAGTAAATTAAAGGACTCATAGGTCTATTAAAAAAGTTAAACCGAGGATTTTTAAAATTTTTAGAACATGTTTAAGAATTTGTTAAACTTTAAAAACTTTTAACATTAAAAAAAACATAAAAAATATAAATTTGGTATCTTATAAACAAAATCCATTCCTTTTTATGCACACTTTTAATTAAAACGAGAAGGCAAAACTAACTTCGGCTGTGCCGAAGTTTTAATACACTTGATAATACAATGATTTAAAATTTTTAAATATCTGATATCTATATCGTATATATATTTTACCGGTTAAATCAGTTGGAGTAAAGTTTTTTAAGTGTATATAAAATTCGGCACAGTCGAAGTTAGCTTTGCCTTCTCGTTTTTTAATATATTAAGGATTAGGTTTATCATAACATAAGAAGATATCAGGCGAAGAACGGTTTTCAAGAGATGGTAGATGTAGGCACGGTTGCCGCATTTGGAGCAAACGCTCCAAAATGGATCTTTATTTTCTCGTTGGAGCCCTGGAGCCTTTTTTGGGAAAATGAAGCTTTTAAGGCATAGCAAAATATTTTTTTCACAAGTTCAAAATAATAAATTTAGCATAGAAGGTTTTTCATATCAATAACAAAACACAAATTGGTATGGCATTTTGCAACAAAACTCGGCAGCAATTGTCTTTAAGCAGATTGATTGATTTTCAAATTTTGTGGATAGACTGTTGCAAAAAATTCCAAACTGCGCGGCAATTCCTTTTGCTATCATCGTCAAACTGAGAACTGATGCAGAAATAACAAGTGATAACATTTTGATTACATTGTGCAAATCGAAAAAAGACATGACCCACTTTAACGGGTTTCCCCAAATTCGGGCCCTAGGAATCGAACTGCATCATTACTTTTTTGAGTTATCACGATGGCTCCATACAACATTTGTTTAAAGCTTTTTCATCAAGTTAACAGTTTTTGAAGATTGTAATAAAATGATAACTGATTCTCATGAAATCTAAATAAATAGATTGAAATGTCCTCTAACTACATTTACAGATTTTCGATATCATTGCGCTTTTCAAATTTATGGTCAAAATTAATTAAATTGATGTCAAAATTTTTTAAAATTTCCAAATATTAAGCAATATCACAGTAAAATATTTTATCAAGTGATATCTGATTAAATGTTTCCTAATATAATGTCATTTCAATAATAAAAATTATGTAAAAATATTTTAGCCTTTGATCAATTACTTTTGAATGCGCAATGATATCGAAAAACTGTAAATGTATTTAATTAGACGACATTAAAATCTATTTATTTAGATTTCACGAATATTAAATATATTTTTTTTAATTTGAAAAAAAAATCGTGATAACTCAAAAACGTAATGATATAGTTCTATTTCTAAGGCCCGATTTTGGGCAAAACCGTTAAAGTTGGTCTTGTCTTTTTTATTTTTTAAAAAAACAATCACAGTGTTATTAAACGTTTTCGTCAAATTTATAATTCGCGATATTTCCTAAAAACCATTTCGTTTGTTTTGGTAAAAAAAATACAATCGAAATAGTTTATTTAAAAATTCGTTCTAGGTTAATCGAAAACGCACGAACATTCGAGTTAAGGGCGTAGAAAAATCATAGTAAAAAGAGCGAATCTTACTGATTGTTCTGGAAATGAATTCGTTATATAGAAAACTTCGTCTTACAGATGTTCGTAAAATGAATGTTCGACTGTATTAATAAATTAATAATAAACAATAATTTCCTGTAAGTTTTTGTTGATCGGGATTTCTTTTAAATTAGAATGGAGCCTTTTTTTGAGCTTTTTTTTCTGTGATGGATCCTTTTTAAATTGTTTTTGGAGCATTTTAATTTTTTTAAGTGGCAACCGTGGCTGTAGGTGCACATTTCCATCCATTTAGACCTCGTAATGCAAAGAATTGAAGCTGCTTTTGCACTGAATCAATACGTTTTATATGGTTCTGGTATCAAGGACACCATGAGCAATACCCAAGTATTGGACGAACAAAGGGCTGTATACAAAACTATCTAAAGGCATTTGTCTGGCCAAACGTGGTTTAAATTCTAGCTTGCTTATGGCAACATAACTTTTCTAAGAACAATTGAGAGCGATTGTTTGTTTTCTTTCGGTAACAATTCAACAACATAACATTTACGCATAGACAAACGAAAGTTTCGCTGCAGCATGATGTTGTTGTTGTTATCAATTATTGAATTGATGACCAAGGACTCTGCTTGCTGGTCATAGAAAACAGAACAGATAAGATAGAGTTATATAACAATTAAGTGGTCGGTTGTGGTGTAGTTGTTGGTTCGATCCCGCCTCTAAACATCGAATGGAAAGTTTTTCTTTATAAACCTTTTCCACCAACTATTGGCATCAGCTGTGACGTGGGTAGCCATAAAAATCTTTTTAAACTTTGGCAGGTCAGTTTCTTTTAGCCGAAAATTAAATAAGTACATAAACCAAGAGATTAAGAGAAATTTGGCTAGATAAAACACAAAAATGGAGGCAGATACGTTTATCAACTAATATTTTTGGTTAGAGTCAACTGTGCATAAATATGACATACTCTTTTTATGTGAATAAAGCACAAGTACTTTTGTGACGAAGCTGAATGAATCTTTATTAGAAAGAAGGTCTTATTTTGATACATTTTTGTTTGGTCCGTTGGTATTCTTAATTTATTTTCTGAACATCCAGCGCACATGAATCTGGACTCAAATACCGTTAAACACTCTGAATTGTCTAATTTAATCGATGGAGTGTCTTTTCTCTTTATTTTTAATAATTTTTATATATTTTAAAGATATTCTAATTACACTTGAGTATACAGCTTATTTAAGCTAACCACACAAAATGTTCCCACAATTATCATCTACCCACACGACTTCTTCAATCTCAAAGCATTAATTAAGGAATATTTCTTTTTCTCTTTTTTTGGTAGGATTTTTAGAATTTTTTTTAGCCGCATTGATCCCCAGACCAGACTGCGGTTGGGGCTTAACTTTTTGTATTTACACTACTTAATTCCTTGCATATTCCGAATCCAGGGAACCCAGCCAAAAACCAGTTGTCGCTGGGCAACCACAAAACTAGACAAGAGTCAATGAAAAAGGCATTGGCATGGCATAGATATTGGCTATGGATTTTCGAAGGGGGCGGCCTGGCAGTTGTCGATATTTTTTTTTGCTTTTCGTTATTTTCGGTGCGGTGTCCAGTGGAGTACGAGTTTATATTGAAGTGTTAAAGAAAAATGCAGTCGAGTGTGGCGAAAGGACATTACTGGCTTTTAGCAGAGAGAGAGAGAGAGAGACAGAGAAGAGGCTTGGGGAAATAAAATGAATGTTGTATGGCAGTCAGCGAGCATATTTGAAGTGTCGAAGGGACCGGGTCTGGTCGATGAGAGCACACGCCCCAGTGAAGTAGTAAGTGCCCGTTTGCCACTGGATGACAATAAATTTCCATTTAATCGGATTTATTTGAAATTCTTATTTCTCTTTGGCCGCTGCTGCCGCTGCCGCTGCGGTTTTTGCCTCAAATTTTTATTGTTTTTAACGATTTTTCGTCGCTTGCCGCTGATTTATTTTTTGATTTGATTTCCATGTTTTTTCGCATTTTAATTGAAATTGTTAAAAATTTAAGCACATGTCCGATTGATTAATGATTGGTTTATAGAAAACTCATCAAAATGGATGTGCAAATATTTGTCATTTGACATTTTCATTCAGGTGAAAGCCGTAAAGGCTTGGCCTTTGTTTGCGCAAGCATGCATGCATTCTATTCAAATATTGCACCCAGAGAGCGAGAGTGAGTGGGTGATTCGACATTCGTTACCTTGACAAGCATATCATATTTGTCTTGCATGCAAACATATATTGGTGACAATCACCAGGGGCCATCAAAGTGATGCCAATAACATGACAAACTCACAGACTGATTCAGATACAGATACAGAGATTCATCTGCAGTTGCCGATGCAAATATACGCAGCTTTCGCTTTGTGCCTGTCGAAATTTGAAATTTTTCGATGCATGCTTAATATTGAAATATTAATTTTCACATTTCTCGTCTCGTCTGAGATTTACTATTTGCTCTTAGCAAGAAAATGATGCACATTGCATATTTGCCACTGCAGGCGATTTCTATTGAAATATTAGGACAAAGTCTAGCTGTGCTAACTGTTAAATATGTTTCTATATAATAAACAAATATTGAATACTCTTTGTTTTAGCTGATTTTAGGCTGAAGTGCATATAAGGGAAATAGTTTTTCAAGTTTCGTCAATTAAATCCACAAAATAGGCATAAAATAGGCTACATATGTACCTTAAAGCATATGAAAAGACAATTTTTCTACTACCCTTCTAAGTGCCAATATCAGCACAAATGTTTTTGTTGCTCAAAATACTTTGATTTTCAATTAGCTTTAAATTAATTTTATACTGAGCTGATACCTATATTAACCTAAAATTTTACCAATATTAAAACACATTGAAAACAAATTTAAATCCAAATCCAGGCGCTTCGATCAAAACTCTAGCTCCTCAATCTGATATTAAAAATTGTTGGTGAACCTTAACAAAATATTATTTAATTATCAAGTAGCGACTTGCAGTCTAGTCTAGGTTTTAAAAATTTGAATTATGATAACAAAATATTTACAATTTATGTTTCCATTAATTGGGAATTATTTAACGTCGAACGTCTAGTATGTGCGCCGCTGTTGGCATACGTGTTATTGATAAATTTTGCACAGCAAACTCATGAAATTTAACAATTGACTACTCTGAAGATCGATTTTTTGACGTCCTTAAGTGGTACATTATTTCCTCCATTTAAGGAACCAGTATTCCCTCAAAACTTAGCATTTTCTGCCAAAAGGTCTCAATCCAGATGACATACAAATTTATTTCGGCACTATGCTTCATATAAACAAGACTGATTTTTAAAAACATTCAGCTTTGAAAAGTGCTTCTATTCAAATGAAGCATAGTGCTGAAATATGCCATCTGGAATGAGGCCTTTAACTGTTAAAATTATGGATTTAGTGTCGTCAGCGAGGGAGAAAGGGGCTGTTAATTTTCCTAGCGTTATTAATTAGGTGGACGATTGCCAGTGATGCCAAATTGGGAATTTTTCCACCAGTTTTAGCTATTTTGTATGGTCGAAAATCAGAAATGTTTAGATATTTTTTGAATTCTAGCTATTTTCAACAATTAATTTGCCATCTTTAGCTATTTTCACAGTGAATAAATTGACTATAATTCTACCGATTTTTAAATGATTTTTTTTTTTTTTTAATTTTTTAGTTTTTTTAAACATGTCTCATAAAATATCCTGCCATTGAGTCTGATAAATAAAATGTTTAAAACTTAAACATCTTTGTAAGATGTCGGTTTGAAATCTTGCTTATGTATTGTAAGAACTCAGACTTTGGATTTATTTACAATATTTCTTTATTTATTTACTGAAACACGACCGACTCGTTCTATTTCTATAACTGAACTGATCTCCTCTATTTGCACATTCGAATCGTACGAGTTGTAGAGTGACAGTCCTCCCACAGCACTCTCCTACATCCCTACTTTTTCCTCAGTTGTCTGACTTAAGATTTTTCAGGAACCTTCTTTAGATGAGCAACGTTCCTCGTCATCTTCTTTGTCCCATCTGATAACTGTACAATGCACACTGGTCCAAATGCCAAAAATTTTGGCAGAAATTCAAATTTTTTTTTAAGAGTTTTGCAAAAATAGTATTTTATTCCAATAGAATATTAACTAGGGCAGTTAAAAAGCACAGTAATATATTTGAAATCGAAGCCCTGCGAATTTGTGCAGCCTTGGAAGTCAGCTGAACATTTATCGCAAACTTTGATTGTGTATGCTTTGCAAATAAGAGCACATTTGAAACTGGTGTATTTTGTGTTATTCTTCGAATATTTAATCAAATTAAAATAGAAAACGAAGTTGAAGGTATTTATAATATAAGTGTTATCACGCAATACTTGTTTTATGTGATGTGTCTTTGTTTATATGTTTTTTTGTAAAGTGATGTTTTTAGCGATTCTAACCTCAAACTTGCTGTGTTCCGTGGAATAAAACTATGTTGGATTGTCGTGGATTGTCGTAACTATTAACACCATGTCGTTCTTCAATATGTATATAATTCGAGGATATTAATCTTATTGACCCGTTTTTGCCCGTTTTCCTGAAAATTGACTTTTTCCAGACAACATTGATATGAGTCACGCTGAAATGCTTGAATTTTGACTAGCAAATAATCGGCAAACCGAAGGCCTTGCTAATTTTGTGCTGCAGCAAAGTCACAGGAAGCTTAACCAAATCATGGAGGAATCAATACGAGAAAAAATTAAGAACTTTGTTGCTTATGTAAATTTTCATTTAAACAAATGTAATCGAATGGTTTCAAGATTTAAAACGAAACATCAAAGTTGGCTTTCATCACGTAAGCAAATACAATTAAAAGCATGTAACTTTGTTGCTGAATCCGCCAAAACTGTTGGACGTCCACGGTTATGCTACGATGATGGAAGTTCTCGCTTAAAGCGCAAATTAGCTGCAGAGGTTTCGGCAGACAATGACAATAATGCAAATCTTTTTGTCCATGCTGCAGCGGTCGCTGCAAAGAAGGCGCATTTGGAAAAGTATCCTTGGTACCCAATGTCAGCTACGGTACATAAAGTACTTGCTCATGATGCTCAGATCATAGCCGCATCCTCCCTTCCACTTGGTTGCCTAGCTGAAAATGCATCGGAAGCCCGAAATAAATTTTATAAAAAAGATCGACGTTCACATGCAAGACAAAATAGTCGTATAAATACCATGAAAGACTTTTTTGTCGAGCGCTGGATTCATCGGATCCCCTGGTTTCCAGCATTTATATTCAACAAAGGCTGTTGCAAAATAAAAAACACACTTATCCATCAGAAGTTATAGAGCTTTTAAGACCTCCAAATGTAAATTTCTTATTTGATAATGTCAATGCAGATGATGACGATAAGGAACATGACTTGGACACTTCTGAATGTATCGATATATATATCTTTCGATTTAGATGTGGAAAATGATTAACAAAATAATAAAAAAAATCATATTAAAAAAATGCCTTACTAAAAGAAATAACATGTATACTAATTGATGTTTTACATATTTTTTTTGTTTGGGAAGCTAAATATTTTTAGGGGGTGGGAGTCTGGTGGGAGAGTGGTAAGGGGTGGGAGAGATGAATTGTCAGATTGTTTATTCAAAAAGTTATATACACGTTCAAGTTTTGTAGGATATAAGTACCGAACTTAAATATACTCGAATTTATAGTTTTCAAGGACATTAACTTATATGGGGCGGAGTAGAGGGCGTGGTCCAATCGAACTAAACTTTTTCTCAGGCTTAACATATACTATGACAATATTGCCTACCAAGTTTCAGGTCTGTAACTACATTTTTCGAATTTCTGCCAAAATGTTTGGCATTTGGACCAGTGTGCAATGTTACCAGTTCTCTTCAGCACAATGTATTCAGTAAGGTTAAAGTTCGGGGTCAACTTGTTTGAGAAAACTGTGTTCTTTACCACGACCATGTCTCCTTCTTCTATAGTACTTCCCTTTGCCCCTCGATTTTTATCGGCCAGAGTCTTTCCTTTTTGTTTTCTTATCAGATCGTTGTCCCTTTCTGCTGAATCCACATATTCCCCCAGAACGTCTTGGATACCAGGAATCTTATCTCTAATCACCCTGTTAAACATTAACTCTGTTAGAGGAGTACCAGATATGCTGTGTGGTGTCACGTTGTACATCATTACGAAATCTTGAATCGCCTCTTTGTATTTGACTTTGTTTGCATGAGCGATCTTTAGTCGTTTGACCAGTGTCCTGTTCATCCGCTTCATCTCCCCATTTGCCTGTGGCCAATAAGGTGGTGTAGTTAGTTGCTCGATTCCACTTACCTTACAGAACGTTCCAAACTCAGTGCTCACGAATTGCCTGTCGTTATCTGTACTGATTTGTTTTGGAAAACCAAGTCTACTGATTCAGTAGTACTGAATCTCTCCTACATTTGCACATTCGAATCGTACGAGTTGTAGAGTGACAGTCCTCCCACAGCACTCTCCCACATGTATCATTACTTTTTTTGTATATTTCAAACGATTATGAATTATTAAAAGACGCAAAAAGTGCATAAACTTCGTATTGCATGTAAGCAATAATGAAGCGATGTCTGAATGGCAACATGTATATATGCTTCATAAATGGTATTTTTGTGTAGTTTTCCTTTTAAAATCGGTTTTGGAAAAAGCCAATATGTACGGAACCATAACACATAATGAGTTTCTTTTAAATCCTAGTATTTCTAATTAATTATTACAAAGAAGTCTTAACTAAAACATTTGTCATCTTATACACAACTTATAAAAATTATGTATTAGCAGTTCCCTACTTTCAAACAAATATACATATTAATCCAGACCTTTGATAGTGCCTAGGGAACCCTCAAATGCTAAAACAAAACAAAAAAATAATTGAAACGAATTATCCTAATGACGACCTATAGTCATAGTCACGTATTATTTAAAACCTTTAAGAAGTCGTGCAAAAGTCGTGTAATTTTTTGTAACTATTTCGTAACCTTTTTGTAATTTTGTAATTTTTAAAGTATTGTTATTATAATCATCTGTGTTTATTGGTTTTAAATAAATTTAATATTATTAAATTTTATTAATCCAGATGGTAATTAGATCAAAGTTTTGCCAATGCCGAGTTCCTGTTTTTGATTTCAAGTTTACATTGAATCCAGATAGAATAGAATCCTCTAAAAACTAACTGTTTGCCTTGCATTCTTGTTGTCCTGGCTTTTTCAGGGTTTGGGCAGCACATCTAACTCCTACAAAAACAGTATATAAATAAAATGATTCATTTACTTGTATGTTCTTTAACCTATGCACTTCAAATCGAGGGAGAACTCACTAAGGAGTGCAAGATCGTCATTGTCACTATGATCAACACCTTCATCCTCTAGAGTCTAGACCTTAAAGTTGCACCATTTTTACCATATTGCGTCCGTTATTAGTGATAAAGGACCAGTTCTACAAACAACTCCTCAGTTCCCAAATTTCTTAAAATAATTTTGGAATTCAACTTGTCCAGATGACAACGAAACTTGCACAAAGGGAACACGAATGTGGAATGTGGCCATCAAACAAGTGAGCAAAACTCTTAAAATTTGAAAGAGGTTCAGTTCGGGGGTTCGAAGGTTCAGCCTGTTAAATTTCGTATAGGTTCGTTTCGTGGGTTCTAACCTGTGAGGAATCTTTGGGTTCGGTTTGCGGACGGCTTCTTGAAACCCCAGGTTTTGGTATGATCCCCGTTTCAATTAGAAAAAAAATATAAGTTAATTTTATAATTTACTTTTAAGTTTTGATTTGAATCGGCTTAGAAATTTTATGCAATTCGTTTGCAAAAAATTGACGCAATGCTCATTCAGATGACTCTTTTCTCTTTTGAGTAGATTTTTGGATTAATCCACACAATTAAAAAAAAAAAAGAAACCTAAATGCAAAAAAAATTTTGAAATAAACCTATTTCGAGGGTTTTTAAGACAAGAATTCCTGGATTCGAGAATCTATTAGTAGTTGGTTTGGAAAAATGTGGAATCGACCTATTTCTGACATTAGTTTGCATATCTCGAATATTTTTCTGTTTAGACTTTGTTTCTTCCTGAATCTGTTCATCTCTTTTAAGTTCTTAGATTAGAAAGAACAAACTTAAGAGTGAAAAAATGTTAGCACAAATGATATCTGGAACAGGTTTTAAAACCGTTTTAAAGTTTGAAAACATTGGTTAATATATGTAGGCTCTCTTTGACAATTTTAGAAAAAATCTTGAACATCATTGATAGATTTTTTATTTAAAAAATGTTAATTACTTTCTACTACACTCAAAAACTTTATTCTTGATACTTTTATTAATTACTTAATATGCCCGAACCGGACCCTGAACTGAACCTTTTATATTTTTGATCCCTCAAACCGAAACCCGAACCGGACTTCTTATTAAAATAAGAAAGGTTCATTGTAACTAATATTTTTTTATTTCGGTTACGGTTTAGAATACAAATACAAAAGGGTTAATAGCGTTTTACGGTTACGGTTATGGTTTCGGATTAATTCTCTGTTTAAGTCTGATAACAAGTCTCTGTATTCCATTCCTTATACACAGGGATCTTTCATAACTATTTTTCCAACAATACTTTTAATTAAATTGGAATTGGTTGAATTGGAAGATATCGTGAACAATACAAAGCCAGCTCCAAAAGAACCAAACTCCCTTCAGCTAGGCTTTCGTGGTTTCTTTGTCCAACCTACTCACCTCGAGTACTCTTCATTCTTCAATCAATTTGAAAATAATAACAAAGTTAACAACAAAATACAAAGGTATTAAAAGTAAATAAGCTCAGGCTTCAATATCTAAATAATTTAAATGTTCTCACTTCCATTTTATCCTCTTTGTAGTAAAACATTGTATTGCAGCATTTAAGTCAAATAATCTGTTTGCAACTCACTTTGAACAAGAGATGGCCTGTTACTCAAAAGGTAATATGTCTGATTTGCTTAGGTCTCAAGTCGTTTACGTTGCCATGAATTGCAGCTGCTGCCGCTGCCGCTGCATCGTGGCCCCTCCTCCCTTTCAAGTTGTTGATGATGGGTGCACGACAACGACCTCAGCTGGCTTGGCAGTATTTTTTGTCGTTTGTCGCGGCGTGAAAATGGTTAGTCGTGCTTTTCCTTTTCAACTAGGACGCCCAGCTGGTGTGGTTTTCTTGCATTTCACTTAGAGCAAACACCTTCTCTTCCAGCTCTTTGGCACATTTTTATGCTTTGACATTTTTACGGCTCTCGCATTTTTACGGCAATGGCAGCTGACTGACTTGAGACTAACTGCTCCAGACTTCCCGGAGTTGTTCCCTGTTTGCTAATAAAGTTCTTTACATCCCTTGTCTTTGACTTTAATGCGCTTTCAATAAAATTTTATGTGAGTTTTGCTTGCATGCAAATTTTATAGGTCCTAAGGACCAGCAGCAGCACGGAAAACAAAAACAAAATGACAATGCAATTTTTTATTTCTTTCTTTATTTTATTTCATTTTCTGTCGCGAACAAATTCATTGCAGTTGTAACGCTTTTTTTTTTTGTTGTTGTTGTGTTGCTGGGACTGTAAATTGCGCTTGTTATCGATAAATCATGCAACCATTATTTATGGTGTGCTCATGTGTGCTTGTGTGTGTGCCTGTGTGTGTGTGCAGCTGCCTGCATATGTGACTGGCCTCGCCTTCCACTCGTTCTCTATGCTTGAAATTATTTTTCAGTTTTCGATTTTTCGCTTTGAAATACCCATTTCATGTATAGGAGAGCCGCGTGTTTCCTTTTTTGTACACTTGAATGGTAAGGTATATTCAATTTGGAGTTCTTCATGCTGCAAACAAATTGAAAAAAAAAATATCAGGGACTGTACTCAGTTGAGTTAAAAATTTTGTTCGTCTCAATACTTCATATAAATATTGAAAGCTTTTTTAACGCTTTTAGCCTTCAAAGCAGTTCGAAAGTCCTTTTTCTATTCATGTGAAGTAATTTTTATATCAGCTGAGGCCTTTAACTGAAACTCTATTCAAATGAACTTAAATGTCAAACATGATTTATTTCATAAAAATCTTTGAATAAACTGCGAACAAAATAAAGAGATTTATGCATTTGACCGATATCAAAATTCTTTCCTTATTCCTTTGTAAAAGCTTGCATGGGCCATAGACTACATTATACAGCATTTTTTAACAGTTGCTTAACAGAGAACTGTTGCTGATTTTTCCGAGGTTTTAAACTGAATAACTCGAACGAGATCAACTTTAAGAGCAATGTGTATCAGACTAAGGTCCGATTTCTGATCTCCTACACGTACTAACGAATAACAGAGGAAAATGGGTGTTTATTAGTTTATTAATTTGGTCATCCTAGCACATAGAGTTATTAACTTATATATATTGTGCTAGTCACTTCATGGAAAACATGTTTAACGTGTTTATCTGTTGACTTTTTAAATTTATTGATAATATTATATATTCGATTATGGATTGTGTAAAAAATCCAACTTAACAGCCATTCTGTATTTTAAGTTTGTTTCTGACAGATATAAATCTTTGAGCTGTGTTTGTGTGCCTGACGAGAATCAAATATACGATGTCAGCGTAATTTAAAAAAGAAACCTTTCCATTTGAGCAAATCTCTAACTTATGCGATAAATGTAATCGATTCCATACAATCATATATTTTTGACTCATATTAAGCAAAACAAACGGTGCGGTAATCCCAATATATTTGGTATATTTTTAACAATATTATGGAAGTATAAACCTTATTTTCCAAATGGATTAGTTTCAAACCAATCACAATTTATTTTTAAGTCAGAGCAAGTGAAGGGGTCGTTTCACCTTTCCACAGGGTTTTTTGAGTGTTTTTTTTTTTAAATTCTGGACAGAAAACACTTAGAGCTTTTCAATTTGGTTTTTTGTTTTGTGTTACTTATTAAATAAATTGAAAAAAATGATCGAATTCGAAAACTGTTTAAAAAGTTATCGGCCTGCCAATTAAGGACTCAAAAAAAGATGTAGGTGTTCCATGATTCCGGGACTCCAGGTTATCGGAAATGAAAATGGTAAATGAGCATATAGAGTCGCACCGCGTCTCAGCGACAGAAAATATTTGTGTGTATTTAAGAAACAATTATACCGGGAAACTAAGCTCGATGTGAACTACAATCTTAATTTTATTAGTGCACAAATTATTGTTTCCTTCTGCTGATAGCGAGATGGAAGTGAAAATAAAAACTACTTGTTGTTGCAGTTAGTACCCACCGCTGCTTTATACCGTCCACTTTTATACGAATAAGTTTTGAGTAAGTGTCTGAAAAGTTTAAATTATGTCATTATTGATTTTTCTTTTCTTTAGAATTTTAATCGGTTTAATCGGATTTTAGATATAGCAGATTGACCTTTTAAAAAATAGTCTGTTAGTTTATATGTAAGTTAGCATTTCAAACTATTTTGAGAATTGTAGAGCTCGGAGAGTCAAAGAAAATACTCTTGATGGCTGATGTTGTTCCTTGCATGCTGCTTGTATAAAAGTAAGCACAAAATCTGCAAATACTATGGCTGAGTTCACACTGTTCGACGCATGAGACATGACAATATAGGAGGCCTTCATGTTGGTATGTTTTCATTGTGTATAGATTGTCATTTATGACAACATGAAGACCTACTAGATTTTCATGTCACATGCGTCGAAAAGTGTGAACCCAGCTATAGATTAAGTAAAACTGATAATGCAGTTTGGACTATTTTGATTTCTTGTTTTTTTTTGCCTATATGGACTTGCTCATGAGTACCCAAAATCGCGGTTTTTCATTAAATGATTCCATATTTTGGGGACACGCTTTATTGGTCTGTATCTTAATTATTAAAAAATCTTAGACAATTCTATGGTGTGCTTTATCATATAATCAAGTTTCTTGGTTTGACCTCTTCGGGAGGTCCATAGGAGGTGGGAATTTTGTATGACATTTGTATTGACCCTTTTGATCTTTGGTAAATTTTTAAGAATTTTAGCTCTCAGTTTTTTTTTTAAATCAACACATATTTTAATTGTGTATTGCTAGTATAAAAGTGCCCATTAAGCGCGAACCTGACGAGGACAGGAAATACTGGGTATGAGGCGTTGGTCCCTGAGGGCTCTAGTTTCACATTTGATTGGTCCTGTTCATGTGTTTTTTTGAGAGTCGCACTGTGTAAATTACTACAAGTTCACATGTCAAATCAAGCACATCCTCACCATAAGAATATTTTTGGAAATAGGAAAATTAAAAGAATTAATTTGAACCCGTTCCGTGAATTGCAAACAAAAACTTTCGCGGGTTCAAATCCCGGAATTAACCCCTTTCAAATTTAAGAGGTTTGCAAACTATGGCAAATACTCTTGATCAATAGTAACCTTTATACAACTACTCTTATTATTTAGCATACTTTTGTGAGGGGGTGTTGTTAAACTTACATTTGGAAAAGCTCCATTTAAATATCATATTAAATACTAGAGAAAAAGTGGGCTACGTGAATAACCAAGAATCATATCATTGATCAGGGAGCAAGTTCTTCTGCTGAACACGGCAAATGAGAAAATAAAAGTTTGAGAATCTAGTTCAGCGTTTGTCAAGAAGAGCGAGGCGAAAAGTGAGTATAAGACGACGCATAGCTGCTCTGCCCTACTTTATTGAACGCTGGGCAGCGACTGATTGGCCTTGCTAATTTTTGTACTCTCTTGGTGAAGAGACCGGCATGCGTTAGGCCCGTGAATGTGTGAAGTGCCGAATGTGTTCGTATAGTTAATATAAAATAGTTCAGCCGTGCTGCCCAGCGTAATTATTTGTTTATCTCAAAGCTCCACAATCGTTCATCCGATTGGAAGACGATATATCACCATATAATGATAAATAATGCTTAGACTGAAGAGATCTTGATATTGGCAAAACTTAAGATATAGCCAAAGTCCGAGAAGAGATAACTATATGCCAAATATTAACAACCACTTTATCTTTCTCTATCTGGCAGTAAAATATTGTCAACCTATTTTTGTCAAAGTATAAGGGACGAGGTGGACTGCACCCTCACCGTTTCTCTGCTCTCTTATGCTTCTGTTAGAGTATCGTTATCATTAACGAAATCGAAAATATATACTATTACTACGTTTATGCTATTAAAAAATCATGCTATTTGCCCCTCAAAGTATGCAAACTTTATTTTTTTAAGAATTATTTATTTGAGCGAGATAATTTATAGTCAGTTATGGAAGCATCATACATAATGCACATTGTGTATTCACTCAGATTGTTGGACTAATTGAAGGTATACAAAAAAATTACTGTTATATTACAAATAATTATAAAACATAGCATACTTAAAAGAGTAAAAATAATGATTTTTTATTTGTGCATAAACGTAGGAAATGTAACTTCAAAATTGAATAAGGGGTTTCTTCTACCTGAATTAAGATTTGGAAAATCTCTTAAGAGCAGTTTTACTTTTTGGCGAAATATAAAGATATATGATGTGTCACATGCTCATTTCGTCCATTTTGATCAACCAATCAAGCGATTACAATTCAAAATTCACTTTTTATTGGCTGTTTTTTTAGGGTATATCCACTTCGATGCCTTTGTAGGTTAGCCCCTTTCTCTGGTTTATATGTTTTTTATTTTCTCTCTCAATGCGATTTTTCGTATTGCATGCTTTTTAGCATATGCCATTGGCCGTCTGTTGGGGATTCCCCTACCCTCAAATCTCTCTCACAGCTTTTCATTGTGTGTAAGGTTTTTCACTTTGAATACGATTCTTCTCGTCCTCTTCTACTCAGGTTTTTATTTTGTTGTTGTTGTTGTTGCTGTTTTTTAGCATTTAATACAGTTGAGTGTCTGGCACAAATGTTTGGTAGAAATCGATAAACTGACAAATTGCTTGTTGGTTTGTATGGGCGGGTGTGTGTGGTGGCGGTCCTTGGTTGAATGGCTGTTGGGTGCAGTGCAGCAGGAATGCCAAAAGAGGACAAATTGTACAACTGTAATTGTTGTCATATTTAAAATGCAAGGCATTTGTTACATTTTTGCTGAACGGAAAGGCTGTGGGTGAGCGCAAATGAACGGAAAATGCTTTAAGCTGGAGTTTGAGGATCGTTAAGTGCTTGAAGTTGGACGTAAGAGGGAGAGAGAGAGATAAGAATATGCCTATCTGGATTATTATTTATGTTTAGATGAGGCACTTGGGTCAGTTGTACATTTAATTTATTATCTATGTCTTCGAGTAATTGTTGGTCCAAAATAAATATCAGGAAGGTCTTTTAGAATTGCCCGTCTTCAACTCCAAACACTAAATTGTCCACCCTGTATCGCTCTCCCTTTTAAAATCCCAAAATAATTGCCACTAAAAAAATGCCTTATCAACTATGCACATCACATGGCAAATGGTTTTTATTTTTCAATTCATATTTTTCGCACACATTTCAATTCAACTGCAAACATTTGATATTTTTCTATGCATTTATCACAAACCATTTTGATACATAAAACAGCGCATATTTCCGATTCCCCAAACAACGCGCTAGTCACGTGCCAAAAGCAAAAGGTTTTCCAAACAAAAAGAACAACAGCAAAAATTCCGAAATCTAAACATGAAGAAACAAAGGTCACCGGTTCAGTTTTTTGGATACAAAACACAAACATATAATTTTCATCAATAATACCGTTTGGTGCAGACAAGTGAATTTGATGAAGCTGCCATTCCCCCAAACACACAAACGCCATGGGAGACCCAGCACAATGGCGGCGCAGAGGTTGCGCTGATGTTCAACAAATGTTTTTTGAGCATTTTTTTTTTTATCTAAATAAAAAACGTGGGAATGTATAGCGAGTAATAATGGTATTTATTTCTAAATAAAATGTCAGTCCTCTCACGCACTCGCACACACACACAGACACAAATTGTGCGGGGTCAAAGCGCTGTAAATCCCCTGGCTCGCTGGTGTCAATGTTTGGACATTTGTCGTAGTCGTTTTGAAAAATAAAACCTCATCTCGCCTGAAACAATGAAAATGCTTCCACAGTATTGGTGTGTTTTGTAAATGTATTTGTCTACTCTGCGTGTGAGTGTGTGAGTGTGTTTGCCATTAAAAACGTGGCAAATAAATCCGTGGCTTGGTGTATAAAAATATATTGCATAGTTGACGGCGCAATGGCCTGCAATATAGCATAAGTGTGCGCGCTGGTGATGGGTCCTGCATCAAAAATCGAAACGTTTGCGTTAGAGAAGAACACATGTTAGAGGGAGCTTTGTTTTTATTTAAGCCGTGCTTAGATGATCAGTATTTGGTACCGGTTACTGCTGGTAGTCTGTTTTCAGAGCTGTTCACATTGGTCCATAATGGATCAAGGCGCGGTTCATTTGTTAACTTATGGATTTATAATATATATTTGTTAATTGAAAAATTTTAAAGAATTTTTGAAGCCTTTTGGGGAATTTAATATATATATTATATTATTCGATATTTTTGGTTACTTTCATATATTTCCAAATCTACTAACCTTTAACATTAAAATTTAATTTTTTAAGACTTTATTTCGAAAATTATTTTCCCCTTATCAAGTAAAATTTTTATAAGGATGGGTACAGTAGGTACATACAAGGGAATCTATCTCCAACTTTCTCAAGTGAATCCTTATTCTTTCACAGCCCTTAATACATGTATTAAATATCATAATTTTACGTGAAATATTTGATGATAAATATATGAAAATATTTGTTTAATAACTTTTTCAAATGACAACTGTAAGTATTGTTTTGATATAAAACATGTATACACTAGAGCGGACCTCAAATAGCCAAAATGAAAAAAAGTAGGTCACAGCATTCCTACTGATAGTAATCTCATACCACAAGGTCTAAGAATTTACGTTCGAAATAGAAGCTAATAACAGACTTAAATTTTTGGACTCAGCGATACACAGGATAAACAACACGCTTAAAGCAAACTCGTATCAGAAACCCACGGCCTCAAAACAAAGAATAAATTTCTACTAAAAACATCCGAAAAACATGATAATAAATACAGACAAAAATCTCGCGTAATGGTTAATAAAAACTAGTGATCCAATCTTTTACAAGGACAACATAGGAATAATCAGAAATTTAATAAACAAATTTATGACTTTCCAAACAACATAACAAATACGATTGTAAAAGGCATTGGAGAAAAAACCAAAAAACAACAAGCTAAATAAGCAAAAACATAAAAATCAGTAGCATCGAAGCATCAGAAGCATCGAACCCAAAGTTTTGAATATTTATAAAAATGTTCACCCCTATTTTTGGTAAATTTCAGATCTATTGGACTAAGTTGGTAAGTGGAAATTAAAGACCTTCTACGTAAATCTGCTAGGAGATATTTCAACATTTAACTTAAGATAATTCATTGCGAATCAAAAATTCATTTGCAAACCTTAACTTAATGAGGCACAGCTCCAATACTTTACAAAGGGTTACGACGTATAAGGGAAGGGGGGCGGCCTATGGACGAAGATTTTGAAATTTCCTTTTTAATTCAATAGAGTTGTTGAAAAAAAAAATTTTTGGGCCACAGTTTGGGTTACTTTTATGCAATGTCCAAGAAATATCGCTAAAAATACGGTTTTGATAAGCATTTGATGATAAGCAAAAATTAAACTTTTAACTTTTTCACAAAAATTTTAATTTTTTCCGATATATTATAAAATAAAATATATCTTTACGCGTATCTTTAAGATAATTTAAAAATAGATATTCATTATATGTATAAATAAGTGTATTACTGAAATGCAACCCAAAAGAGTTCATCATGTCGAGAAAAAGAATTGTGTTGACTCATATAACACTAAACAAGAGTGGCGATGGAGGTAAGACGTGGGTCGATGAAAATTTTTCCACAAAAGTGAAACATCTAAAACATAACAAGAAGGTGAATACAAGGAAAAATTTCCACAAGTTATTCGCGACGTTGGCTAAAGAAAGCCGCCCGGTCGAATGTGCAGTAAAGAGATTCGATTAGAGAGAAGGCGGCTCGTTGGTTGTGGGGTCGGGTTTTCTCACAAACTCTTATTTCAGGTAAATTTTAAGAACAATAATTGTCCTATGAACTTATATAATTATACCCGTTACTCGTAGAGTAAAAAGGGTATACTAAGTTCGTGCAAATGTATGTAACAGGCAGAAGGAAGCATTTCCGACCCCATAAAGTATATATATTCTTGATCAGCATCAATAGCCGAGTCGATATAGACATGTCCGTCTGTCCGTCCGTCCGTATGAACACCTAGATCTCAGAGATGGTCAGAGATAGAGATTTGAGGTGTATGGAACATATATTTCTTATTCTTGCAGGCAGATCAAGTTAATTTTTTTTTTTTTTTGCCACGCCCCCCCGCCTCCCCAAATTGAAAAAAACCTAATATCTTCCACAATTTTGGAGTTAGGTTGTTTGAACCTTTTAGACATATATTCTACTTATCATTACCTATGGAGCTCCCATACATCGTTTTCCGTTCAGACGAACGATAGTAGAGTTGCCACCCCCGCAATTTGAAAAACACCTCAAATATCCCGCAATTTTGGAGTTAGGTTGATCGAACCTTCTAGACATATATTCTACTCATCATTACCTATCGAGCCCCCATACATCGTTTTCCGATCAGATGAACGATAGTAGAGTTGCCACCCCCGCAATTTGAAAAACACCTCAAATATCCCGCAATTTTGGAGTTAGGTTGATCGAACCTTCTAGACATATATTCTACTCATCATTACCTATCGAGCCCCCATACATCGTTTTCCGATCAGATGAACGATAGTAGAGTTGCCACCCCCGCAATTTGAAAAACACCTTAAATATCCCACAATTTTGAAAATAGACTGTTCAAACCTTCTAGACATATATCTTAATCCTCATTACCTATCGATCCGCCATACATAATTTTTCGATCAGATGAACGATAGTAGAGTTGCCGCCCCCGCAATTTTAAAAGTACCTCATATCTCCCACAATTTTGAAAATAGACTGTTCAAAACCTTCTAGACATATGTCTTAATCTTTATTACCTATCGATCCGCCATACATCATTTTTTCAATCAGATGAACTATATATGAGTTGCCGCCCCCGCAAATTGAAAAATACCTCATATCTCCCACAATTTTGAAAAAAGATTATTCGAACCCTATAGACATATATTTTAATCATCACTACCTATCGATCCGCCATACATCGTTTCCTGATCAGATGAACGATAGAAAAGTTCACGCCCCCAATTTAAAAATACCTCATATCACCCACAATTTTGAAAATAGATTGTTTGAACCCTCTAGACATATATTTTAATAATTATTACCTAGCGATCAGCCATACATTATTTCCTGATCAGATGAGCTATAGTACAGTTGCCTCCCCCGCAAATTGGAAAGAAACTCATATCTCCCACAATTTGGACATGTTTATATCCTGAGTAACGGGTATATCGAAGTCGAGCAGGGCCGACTTTAACTTACGCTCTCGTTTTATAATAAATTGGAAAAAAATTAAAATTTTTGTGAAAAAATTAAAAGTTTAATTTTTTGTTTTAATTTTATGTTTTTATGTATTTTAATTGAAGAAATCGACGGAAACTGCAATAACTACCAAACAAAAATTCAGTTTTATGAGGTTAAAGGACAATTTTTAAGGTTTAGGCATAAAACTATGTGAAGGAGTAATCCAATTAAGTTGGTTTGTTCTTACGGGTTGTTAATTTTAGCATAAGCTACAACTTCGCTGAAGACATTAAAGAGAAATTCGAAATGGTTTACGAGATTAAAAAATTGTAAATTCCTTCGAAATATTAAACTTATAGGCGCAATACAAAAAACGACAGCGAACCAGAGCAAAACCAGATAATGTTTATAAAACATTGGTGTAAAAGTTTTAAGGTGGCGCTATAACGGGAACTACAAAAACCGACCAATTTAATTTTACTTTTGTTGATACCCAAAAAATTTTTCAGTGTAGAACGCCACTTTTTTCCATTTTTAAACGTCAATTAATTATCTGTCAATGGCTTTTTATTTCACGTCTCTAGCTGCTCTGGTGCCCGAGCTATAGCAATTTAAAAAAATGCTTATCAAAACCGTATTTTTAGCGATATTTCTTGGAAATTGCATAAAAGTAACCTGAGGCCCAAACATTTTTTTTTCAACAACTCTATTGAATTAAAAAGGAAATTTCAAAATCACAGTCCATAGGCCGCCCCCTTCCCTTATACGTCGTAACCCTTTATTGATAGTAAATTTATTGATCAAAATTATTACGTTCTGAAATATGGTAAAGATAAAATAAGGATGTGTAAAGAATAATTGGCGTTCTTTTTTATTCAAAATCCTACACTCACAAAGTGTTATAAAATTTTGTGTTGAGCGTAGAAGATATTCAGATTTACATTTTGATAATAAAGAACATTTTATAGTTTAAACTTTTGTGAAAGACTTTGTCGTTAAAAGTGTTGAATGGGTAAAGGTAATTTTGTTTGATTACATTTAGCATTTAAATAGTAAAAAAGTTCAAGGTCTTCTCATCTCTAACAACATATATCCCACATTTTAAACCCACTTTCCGTTCGTTTGCAAAACTTTTTCCACAAAAATTGGTTGCTCAAATACTTTGTCGTAAAAAAGTTAAACTGTAATAACGAAAACAAAACAAAACAAAACAAAAATTCGTACAAAAAATATGGTTTACTGAATGCAATGGAAAAAACCCTTTTTTCCCCCATATTCCTATCGCAGCCTAAACACGCGTTTTCAGCGCACAATTTTGTTTGTTTGTCTCTTTGTTATTTACCGTCGAGTTTTATACAATTTTGAATTTTTTTATTTTAGCAGTTTTCAATTTTCACAGGCGGCTTTTTGTTGAGTTATCAAATGCATTTTAGTATTATGGCCTGGCCATAAATTAAGGTTGTTGGAGAAATCGGCTTATGTACATATGTGTATGCAATATAAAAAGAGGCAGGCAGGCAGGCGGGGTATGTCCCTGCAGTCAAATGCAATTCATTTTTCATATTTTGCAAAAAAAGAATAAAAGGAAAAGCTTGTGTGTGTGTGTTGCTTTGGCAAAGTAATTTAACAAATGGATTTCTAAACAAATACGGAAGTTTAATTTGTAACCAGAAGGACAAGCGCGTGAGGAGGGGGGGAGGCGATGTTGGGTAAGGAAGGAAGCTAAGGAAATGTATGCCAATGGCAGGACAAGTCAAGGAGAAGGCGTAGCAAGACCACTTGCCACTACAAGCAAAAACCGCAGGCCAAACAACGCCCAGCGGAGGCGGAGGCAAGCCGAGGCAAGGCGTTGGCAATGGCCAAAGCCAACAACACTCGATGGGTGGGGTGGGTATCCCGTTTGGGTGGTTTATCCTGACATGGCAGCATATTCGCACTTCAAGATGGCTTCGATATTTCTTAGTCAACAAAATGGCGATTGCAAAATTGTCGTCCTCGAGTTCCACAACGCAACGTTAAGAAATTACTTTGCTACTCCCTAGAGATGTCAGCGTGAGAGGGAAACAAACGAGTATGATGGGTGGAAGGAGACTCACGATTATAAGGCTAAGAGGCGAAAGAAAAAAAGAAAGAAAAATAAGCAAAATCACAAATAAATATAAAAAAATGAAATAAAAATTATAAAAATGAAAGAAAAATAAGCAGAATCACATATAAATATACAAAAATAAAATTTCTCAATATTTATAAAAAAGTTAAAAATTTTTGAAAAATATAAGAAATTGAAAATGAACCCGTTTTATTCAACTAAACCTTCGAAATCAAAGCTTTTCCTTGCCAGGACTTGAATTTATTAATTTTTCGCTTTAAAACTTTGCCCGATCACTTGCAGCTCACGAGCCCATCTCTCCCTTCAGCTCCCTCTCGCTCACTCTCTTGCACTGGGCCAGTGCCATTTTGTGGCCTAGCCCCGCCTCCTGCTACCAGCCGCCTCAAAGTTGACACAGTTTACATTGTTGCCACATTTATATAGCTTGGCAGCTTTTATGGCACTTTGGCTTTTGTCTTGAAGCTTCTCAGCTTTACCAAAGTCAACGGAAATGGTAACGACAAGAGTCGTGGCTGACGCGGGGGCGGCCATCGTAATTCTCAATTTGCCAAGGCGACAATTTAATGGATTTCCAGGTGTGCAGCAGCAGCAGCAGCACAACCAATTGGAGAGAGCGCGAGTGCCGAGTGTGTTTTCAAATTGAATTGAAATTGCAGAAAATGACATTAAAAATTAATTAAATTGATTGCAATGCGAGAAAGTGTCACCAACAGGCAACCCAGGCACCTGATGAGTGGGACTAACAGAAAGAATGAGAGAGGGCGAGGGAGAGAGAGAGGGAGCCTGGGAAAGAGCTATGGGCTGCATTAATTTGCCATTTTTCCTGCCAGCTTTGTTATCAAGTGTTCAAACTAAGGGTAAGATCACTTTGTCATTGACTTTGCGAGAACAAGAGAAAACCACGACTCGAGCCAATTTGATATTTATTTCAAGAACTTATACAGGGTTGCCCATATTCGACGGACCCATCTGGCAACGCCATAACTTTTGACAGAGATGTCAGATCGCTTAATGACATACCGCGTTTGAAGCATCAGTCCAAGCAGATTTTTACCATGGAACAATACACGCCACGCGAGCGCTCTGAAATAGTTGAAATTTACATTCAACAGAACAAGTCAATTGTGAAAACTCAACTGGAACAAAATTATCATGTCCGATGAAGCCCATTTCACATTGAATGGGACCGTAAATAAGCAAAATTGCCGTATTTACGCCACTGAAAATCCTCAGGAGATTCAAGAAGTGCCTCTTCATGACGAAAAAGTCACAGTTTGGTGCGGCGTTAGTGCGAAAACGGTCATTGGGCCGTTTTTCTTCCAAAATGAAAATGGCCATGCTGTTACCATCAACCAGGAGCGTTATCGCGACATGATGACCAATTTTGTGATGCCAATTATTCGTCGAAAGCGTATGAGGCAGTTCTGGTTTCAACAAGACGGCGCTCCACCGCACACAAGTCGCATAACAATCGATTTTCTGAAGAAATTGTTTCCGGGCCGTTTGATGTCGAAAAGTGGTGATTTGGACTGGCCACCGCGTTCGCCCGATTTGACGCCGCCTGACTTCTTCTTGTGGGGATATTTGAAGTCAAAGGTTTACGTTAACAAGCCAAGGACCGTAGAAGAGCTCAAGGACAACATTCGTGAAGAAATAGCCGCTATTCCGGCCGAAATGTTGGCGAAAACGATGGAAAATGCTGCAAAAAGGGCACAATACGCCATCAACGCCAGAGGCGGCCATTTGAGAGATATCATATTCAAAAATTGATGTAAACAAATCTACTTGGAACAAATTAAATGATTAAGATTGCCAACCGCCAAATTTTTCTTTTTTTCTTTGATTTTTTTAAAAAACACATGGGTCCGTCGAATATGGGCAGGGTTGCCCATATGTCAGGGTTGTATGTCAATCAGATTTTTCGTGTGATTTAAATTAGTAACCTTGGGTAAAGAATTAAACTGAATTTAGTAAATTCCAAATTTTTAAAGCTTTCTTTTCTTCTTGGAGCATATTTTCAACACAAACATTACCACTTTACCACTTTGACTTTTCCCGAAATATGACAAATATCTATAATCTAAAATACAATATTGTCTTGGTAACAACTTTTTTTTGACATTTACATTGACATACAATGCACATTACCTTGAAGTAGCCCAAGCAACACCAAGCTGAAGCCTGTTACACGCGAACCCCAGGCAAAATAGCAGCCCACTTCCCGCCCAACCTACCTAGGCGAAGCCGCAAACGTTCGACACGAAAGCACGGTGGAAAATTACGAATAATAAAAGATGAGAAAAATTAATTGGTAATTAATAGTAAAAGAAAATTCAAGTTTAGTTAAGTACGAAATATGTAAAGCAAGAAAGGATAGCTCACTTGGTTAAGTTTGTTATAATCAGCACACAGGACACGAAAAGGCTCACGCCTAGCATAGATAGTACTGCAAGGTAAGTCTAATAGGAACACTTAAATTAGGTTGGCTATTTAACTAAGAAGAGTCAATGGACGCGTTCAGCAGAGACACTTGCTCACTGATCAGCTAAATAAAACTAATCTTATTATATAGCATTCTTTAAGAAGGTCTTGTTAAATTGACATTTAGAAAAGCTCCATGTAAATATCATATCGTAAGTAACCGAGAAATATATAGTTGATCAGGAAGCAAGTTCATCTGCTGAACACGGCCAATTTCACCACTAACAAACTTGTGTACACAGATTACCCCAAGCATTATTCTACGGTCAATTAAAAGAAGTCTTCTAGAGTTCAATGGCAATCGAACATTAGGCCTCAAAGCACAAACAATAAGAATTGCTATTGCACAGATTAACACACGATCCGTAAAAAAATTGGACGGACAAGAGATATATAAAAAATCTTGGTCGTATAGCGATTGTTTAATTCCTTTGACCAACGTTTTAAAAACCCAAATACGCTTCTGGTCTTAACTGTAAATTAACTGTAAATATAACACGAGAGTCGAAATTGAACTGATGATCCAGAATAACCCCTAGATCATTTACTTCATGGGGAGTATCTTTTAAGCGTTCCAATGGTGCACTAACAAGAGTAATCAATCATATGACCATGCACTTTGAACTATTAAGCCCTAAACGAACCTGCAAAGTAAGTAATTGAGCTAACTTCGGCATATATTACGTCTAGGTAAAACGTTTGTCTAGTGTGACCAGATTTATTGAGAAATTGCACCAAATGTTAATTTTCGTGGTATTTTTCAATTAACAGCGCGTTGGTCAAACTACTCTATTAAATATGATGTTTTGATACAGATAAGCAACTTCTCGTCAAGCCTTGCTGACCAACAACAACTATTAAAATATTGCTATCAAATCTGTTTTGATATACTACCCACCAAGCAAATTATTTTGCATAATCAAACTTAGCTACAACAATTTAAATTCTTTTGAGCATTTACAGCAGTGTATGATTAAGGGTCGATTTCTAATCTTCAAGATAGCTGCTTTGTGTCAGATAAAACGAAATTTTACACTGTTATTTGTTAGTTTATGTGACGGATAGTGCTACCTAGGATATGAGAAAACGGCCCCTAGTCAAATTAGTGTATATTTGCTATTTTTATTAAGAAATTCAAACCCTTGTTAAAACGAGCATTTACGACTGTATGAAAACTTCCACACAAACGAAATTTAACGAATTTAAATTTAAGCCGTTCGAAGTAAAATGATTTCCGCAGGGTTCAATATAGGTTCCATTCATGTGCTGTTAAGCGCAACAGGACTTCTCAGCTCCGAATACGTACAACGAAAAGAGGTAAGGAATCATTACTTCAGCTTCTTTTTTCCACAAATTTTGTATGAAACTTTGCGTTACTTCGCTGTTTTAAAAGATTTACTTGACACCAAGTCTAAAATGAATCTAAATCTTCTTGAAAAATATAGAGCGAGAGTTTAAATCTCTATATAGTAAACAAAGCTTCAAATCGACAGCCTAAATAAGTAAGCGTAAATGGGAAAGGAATAAAATAAAATGTAATGAACACACGTGACTTCTTTGAGGTACCTCAGAGGTTACCTGGATATATTTAGAATTTGAATTCCGAAAAAGCACCATTTGTGTTCTATCACTTAGATACTGAGAAATTCAATTGAGAAGATTGATTAGAAATGCTAGAAAGATGAAATGATTGAACTACAAAAGAGATGCAGTGTAGATGTTATAGTTATCTTAAAAGCTTTTGGAATTGCAATCAACTTAAGTGAGGACAAATTAAGATTTGGAAAAAAAGAAGCAGTACAACTCTCTGACTCTCAATGTTCACAACAATGCTTTTGATACTGTGAATCATGATATTCTTTTTACTAAATCAATAACAATCAATAACAATTAAAATTTTACAAGTACTGCAACTAAACTTCTCAGGTCTTATTTAACAGTTAGGCTGTGGCTTCTGGATCTACCTCCAGAGGTGTTCTTCAAGGGCCCCTTGTATTAGGCCCCTTGTTGTTCTCTGCATATGTTAACAATTTTTCAAGTAATTTGTGTAATAGTTATGTTCATATATACGCCGATGATGTCCAGTTATATGTTAGTCGCCTGTTCGATAAAATTATTGATTTTATTGAGGCATGTTATAACGAACTATCAGAAATAGATTCAATTTTTGTTGCGGATTTCTTTCGAGCTTTTAAAACAATTTACAGGAGTTCCCTCTTTTACAAACTAAGCAATTTAGGATTGTTGTCGCATATGCTTGTAGCCATGAAAAGCCTATATCCAGTGACCGGTAAGGTACTAATTTTTGATTCCTAGGTGTCTGAAAATATACCTAGATACGGAAAAAGGTATACCAAACAAGAATATTATAAGAAGAATACATTGATTAAAGGAACTAAAAGGTTTATCCTAAGTAATTAAAAATATTGACAATGGAACAATTTAATTTTATTTAAAATCCCAAAGAGAAGATTCAAAATGGAACAATTTAATTTTAAATGATATTACCTTATTTTATTATATCTTAAATAGTTTTTCGCTTTTTGTACAAAACAAGAGTTACATATTTTTTCTGTTCAGACCCGTCGAACTTACTTCAGCATTTCGGAGGCTTTGCTCCTGCTTTACAGGGTCAAGCCAAGCTTCTCTCTTAAGTTTGTCTTTTAACATAAATTGTTTGGTACTTTTTCAAATCATATTTTATGGTATAGTTTGAAAATCCTAAAACTATTAACAATTTCTAGCGTATCCAAACTAGTGGCATATTATTGAAAAGAAATTTTCTTGCTATTTTTGTTTGCATTTGCAATTTCACTTAATTGCCCGTGCCGTGGCCTCTCTATCACTTCCTTCCTGCCTCTCCCCCTTCAGCACTCACATTCCGGCTTTGATTGCCTGACTTATGGCAGCCATTTAATTGGCCGCCCGCCACGTCAAAGACAGCGAGGAGAATGAAGAAATATTATAGAGGATCTGCTTGCCCGTTTGACGCCCCCAAAACCCCCATTGGCAATGTTGCAAATCAATTTGCTCTTTGGTAAAACTTTTGCTACCTTTTGCACATATTTGTTTGCACAAAACATAAGGAAAAAGTTTCGCTTACTTATTGGCAAAGAAGTTGTTTCTGAATTTCGGTTTTAAGGGGGGAAGCTGGCAATTGCAGCATTTTGTGATGTTGCCAAAATATGTGAAATGCAAGCAAGAAAAAAAAACGCCAACAATTTGCTGTCAAGTGGTTTGTGGTGTTAGTTAGAAAGACAGACAGGCAGGAAGTAAGACAATTTTGTGGTGTGCTTACACTTTGGACAAGTTTTTCGTTTTTTTTTGGGGGGAAGTGAAAAGCAGGTGAGTTTGAAAGCGATTGCCAAGAAGTATCAAAGAGATAAAAAGATGGCTTATGAGGTTGTGAGGAAACTTAATAATTGGATAAGGTACACTGGGAGAAAAAAAATTAAGTGGAATTCAAACAAATGTTGAACATTAAAAAAACATACCGAAAAACATACCTTTAAAAAAATATGATCAAAGAAAAAAAATATTATATTAAAAAAATTAAATCAAAACGAAAATTTTTCCAAGTGTAAGATTAGCTTTTTAAGTAAATTGAATCAGAACTCTCTCTCTCTCTTTCTCACACATTCAGCTCAAGTGGCTTTATCTCGTTAAGTTATCAGTTGCAGTGGACCACAATTCATCCTTTCGTCCTTCAGCAACAACAACAACAACAACAACAGCAGCAGCGTAGACGTAAACAACATTAACACTAAACTGACACCTTGAGGAATATCTTACAAAGCAAAAACGGAATTTCATAATTATTTGTACGTCTCTCGTTGCGTCGTCTCCTGCTGCTCCTGCTGGGTAAACAATGCCAGCGCACTCCATTCTCACAAGGTGGAAACAAACAACAAAATGGCGTCGCTGGCAGACACCACAACAAACAACAACAACAACGTGTACAACTACAATCAAGGCCTCGCTCTGTGTCTTGTTGATCAAGCGAAAATTTTAATAGAGTCGACGTCAACATCGTGTGTTGTTTACGTCTCGTCAACAACAACCTGATTGCTGTTCTTGCAGCTGCTTTAATTAAATTTTTAAATAATTTTTCCCTTTTTTTATCGCTTGTTTATCGCTGCATGTTCTTTCACTTACCCACACTATCTCTCTCTCCCTCTCTCTCTTTCACATTTGAGTTATATATGACAATGTGTACGTAAATTAAAATTGCATTAATAAAAAAATGGCAAGAAGACAACAACAACAACTGCGAGATTGTAACTTGTCTGCTTAATGGCAGATTTTTAATTGCCCGTCGAAAAAATTGTGGCTTGGCATTGCCACGAAATTATCATAATGAAGCAAAAAAAAAAACCAATGCAATCGAATATTATAAAATATTACGCATACGACCCTTGAGCTAAAGGGGAAGTGACCAGTGCCGCGAACCTAGTTGAAAGTCAGGCCGGCAACCACGGCTTTGTGGTTAAATGGTAGGAGGAAGAGCGGCAAGAGTCAAGCCTATTAGGGTGGGCCTACATTCTGATATTTTTGGGTGAAGGAAAGCAGGCCAAACGGCTTAAGCAAGAGCTGAAAATTTACCCACAACATCTTTTCCGGATTTTAAAAAATAGGTAATAATTTTCGAAATAGTTGATTAGAAGAAAATCAATATTTTAATATTTTTCAAAAGTATAATGAGTGAATGATGAAATAACCTTTCGGTTTGCTCTGTAGCTAGAGTCACGTGGCCCACATTCTACAAGAAACGTACCAGCATTCTAAAGTAGCGAAAACATTTCAACACTGGGCGGGATCCTTACAGGTCATTGCCTATACGACAGTCATGCTCTACTCCTAGGCGTCGCTCTCAACGATTTTTGTAGAAAGTCTGCCTGACAAAAAGGATCAGACATTACCACATTTTCTTTTCCGCTGTTCAGCTCTTGTTAGAAGGAGACTCAGAACACTTGGATTAGTCGGGAGAAACCCCCATCCTGTTTTAATAGGGAATAAATGGCATCGCAATGTACCCATCTTGGCCTAAGTGTAAAAACAATTTATTGTCTCTAGCCATTTCAACTTAACCTAATCTAAATTTGGGGCGGCTGATGAATTCTGCTACCAAAAAAATAAGAAAAAATAGAAGGCTAACATCGGCCACGCCGATGTTTTAAATACCCTTGCAGTTTTCGAAAGGCGCTACCATTGATAACAAAAAAGTTTTTCTCATTAGAACTAGTTTTTGGACCAATCGTTCCTATGGCAGCTATATGCTATATTCAACCGATTTTCTAAATTTTTTCAGAATTATGTGAAAGCATATAAAATTAATATATACCACGATTGGTGACGCTGCGATGGAAAACAAAAAAGTTTTTCTTACTGGAACTAGTTTTTTGGACCGGTCGTTCCTTTGGCAGCTATATGCTAGAGTCATTCAATCTGGCCTATTCCGACAAATGTGCAGCCTATTTTTATTTGCAAGGGTATACAAATTTTAATTAAGTTTATTTATGTAGCATTATTCATGGGCCCCCTAGTTTCACTGCTCCGTAAACCCACACCCAAAAGATTTATGGGCTCGAACCCCGAAGTTTGAAGCAAACAGAATTTGTGTTGCGTGGAAGAGGAGAGGAATAATTTAATTCAAGGTGGGATTTCATTATGATCTGATTGATTTTATTGTAGCTGTGGGTCAGTTTGTCTTTTTATAACATTTTGTGCATTGCATGTTAATAATTTTATTATATCACCGCACAATTTTTTTGTGGACAATATAAAAACCTCTAACCGATCGCATTTTGCAATAATTAATATATTAGATAAAAGCAACTTTATTAAACATGATTTTGTTGTACACACAACGACGGGCGTAGTAAAGCCAAATTTACTAGCATAACTATATGTTCCTAATAAAAAATAGTAATCGATTAATAATAAATCTATTAGTTTACATGCATGCCAAGAGAAAAAGAAAAATATTTTCTTAATTTTCCAAAGAAACAATCTGGTTTTAAGACACGGCTGGCCTAATATTTGAGAAAGTGATTTTGATTTTTATGTATAGCGTTCCTGATTTTAGAAAGGTCTGACCTTTCAATTATAAAATGGTTTTCTTATATATATGTATAGCATTCCATGAAGGTAAGACACTACATTTCCTGATTTTGGAAAAGTCTGACCTCGTAATTGTGAAAGGTATTTCTTTTTATTATGTATAGAAAGGCATAAACGTAAGACACTAACTTTCTTGATTTTAGAAAGGATTGACCTTATAATTCAGAAATGATTTTTCTATTGTCATGTTATAGCATGTTATAAATATGGAAAATTTATTTTCTATGTTTTAGAAATAATGCACCTTTTATTTATGACTAATCTTTCTGGATTAAAGAAATTTTGTTTCACATTTTACAACCTAAAAGTTCCTAAATGTAAGAAAATGGATCTACTTATTTTTAGAAAAGAAGTTTTCTAAAAACATGTGCTAATAGCCCTTGACCAAATATTTAGGGTGATTTTCTAAATTTTGGGGCAATTTTAAACTGTTTTAGAAATATAATTTTCTGGGTGTATAAAACAAGTAAGATCGATGCAGTCGAGTGCCCCGGCTGCTCTGTGTGTTTTTATAAGCATATATACACATAAACCGCAACCGCGACGCCGCATATCGCCTAGACTGTAATTGCGTAAATATTCTTTTAAGATTAAGAGTATGCCAATTTAGCCTAGAGATTTCACAGGTGTGAATTAGTCGTGGGCATTTTGTAGGTTGTTTCCCTTGATTAGTTTAAACGTCGTAAAAGGCAACCCGATAGAAGCTGGGTGGTAGTGCCAAGTCTAGCCAGTCGTTGCCATCAATATTGCAGGTACCCACATAAGACAATTTTTATCATTCAGAAATTTGATTAGTATTATCGTTAAGGGCTCTAAGAGCAGCTTAATTGTCAGAAAATAAAATTACAATTCCCCCTTTCAGCGCAAGTGTTTTTAGATGGTTCGTAGTAGGGTTGCCCGAAATATTATCGATATATCCAATATCGATATTTTTGTAAAAAAAAAAACGATATATTAATATCGAATATATAATAATAAGCACAAAACTCAACTCCAAAAATCTCTGTGTAACGATTATTGGTAAAAACAAAAGCTTTTATGTTTTCTTTGTTGTTCATATGTTAACTTTTTTAACTTAAGCGTCTTCTTTCACTAAGAATTCTTGAATAAGTTTTCACAAAATACTATATAATTATATAATAAATAAAATATAATACAAACCAATAATAATACATTTTAACCGTATATTTTTGGGTTTCGGAGCTCTTTTCTGTCGATTTTGATCACAGACAGAATTTAGTTTTAAGTTCGCTTCAAATGAGTCCTCAATTATCAATTATTATTCTTTAGAAAACACTTTTTTGTTAAAAATATCGATAATATCGATTATTTTTGTCAACAAAATATCAATATCGAAATGATAATTTTTCAATATCGAAAAAATATCGATATAGTTATTTTTTAAATATCCGACATCTCTAGTTCGTAGCTTCCTGGATAGTTACGACCTCTACTTCGTAGACACTGCAGTGATCGGAAAGACGCATGGACATTTCTATATTAAGGTCTGTACTAAAAACTTCGCCTTCTACCCGACTTTTCAGTTTGGAGAAATTGGAAATTAAATCTGAAACTTTGCATTTCCCGGTTATGAGCACCAGTATCGTTTTTGTTGGATTGACCCCAAGGCCACATCCAGCTGTTCACTCTGAAAGAGTAGCTAGCGCAGTTAGTGAAAATCTAGTTTAAGTCCCCCAGCCACAAAACCGTTAAAGAGCTTCGCGTTTAAAAAAGTTTCTGTTAATTTATAAAGCTCTTTTGGCATTTACTCACCCGATTAACACATAATTTAATGCATAAAAAAATAGTTTTAATAGATTTGGTTAGTGCCCGCCTTATGTCATTTTCAATTGCTTTGTAAAGGCAACTTAAAATCAAAATGCATTAAGTTCCACTCTAATCTGTATGCCAGCACATGCTTATGGCAGCGCTTCGCTCTGTTTCGTTTCTTCTCCAACAACTCCCCCATCTGCTGCTGCTCTGCTGCTGCTCCTCCGCTTGTCGTTGTCTTTTTGGCCTTCTGGTCATTTCAATTGCTTGCTGCTCATTTTTATTGACGCTGACGTCAGACATCGTGTTGCAGCAGGACGTTGCAGGACATTCGCTTTATTTATGTGGCCATATAATATGGTCCAAGGGAGACACATCGATGGTGGTCAGTCCCACATAATTATGCGAATTTTTCGTAATTAAATATTCCTTGTAATTTGCATTCACTTCGGCCGTAACGTTTCGGTCCTTGCATTTATTATGCCCTCACATGCGTCTCTTTTGTTGTCAATATTTTTAAAGGTAATTGAAAAATACAATAACGCGGTTTTATAATTATTTGTGTGTGCACCAAAAAAAAAAAAAAAAAGTGAAGGAGGGGTGTTTGGCTTTAAGAACTTTTTCGGCTAAGAACAACACAAAATTTTTGGGTTTTTTTTTTCGTTCAATTTCCGGCTAAAGACAAACAAATGTACATACTAGTACATACGAAAAGGAGGCCAAGACTAAGCATCTTCTTTAACGGAAGTTGCTGATGCTTGTTGTTTGAGAAAAAGGCAAAATGAGAAGCTAACATTTGATTTTTGTTTTTTTTATTTTTTGTATTTTTTATTTACACCGGATATTAATTTTATAGCAGGCGGCAACAACTTGACAAACTTTTGATCTTTACAGAAGAGTTTCTTATTCAATAATTTTGTTTTTGACGCTTCCTTGCTGCTGCCGTCCAGCTGTCAGAAAATTGGGTATGAACTCGGCTAATAACATATACAACTTCCGCTTTTTGCTTTTGGTTTTTTGCCGGAAGTGTGCAAGTGAGGCGGCTATTTGGCGTAAACACGCATGCTGGTGACTTTTGATATGCTAAAAGCTCAAAGTGTCTTCGGACTAGAAAGCAGCACCAGCTGGATGGTAACCCACCTGAAGGAGCAACCAAGCGAAACGCATCAGTAAACACCTTCACCGACTTTTATGTACATTTTTTTCTTTTATGTCTTGTCAGCATAAAAAATGCATGTAGTGGGTGGGTGAACAAACAAACAAGACTCCTCCTCCCTCCCACCGTTTGGTGTCAACCATGATGTGGCCTTTGTGTGCGCATCTTTTTCCTACTCCCCTTCCATATCCTGGTGCGCTTGACGGCAGGGCAAATAAACAACAGGTTGATCTCGAAATATATTTAGAGCATATGCGAAAAAAAAAAAATAAATTAAAATCCTCTTTGGAGTATAGCCGACAAACAAATTCCCTTAGCAAAAGGTAGAAAGTGGTCAGAAATTGGTCTATAAAATTTGTATTTCTCTTCGAGATGAGGGTTTTGGAGATAAGCGATTTTCAAAAACCAAATACATAAGTTATACTTGTTATACATTTGTCCAGATTTTTGTAACGCAAAGAAGGAAGTATATTTATTCTTGATCTTCCGTCTGCGTTTTCTATGCTATCCCCTCCCTTAGTTTTCAAGCTCTCTGAATGAATCTTGGCACATCGTATTCTTTCCTATATAGGGCATAAAATGCTAGTTCGTGGGCAGTCCAACAACAACAGAAACAAAAAGACTTAAAGCCACAGGATATATCCAACTGCCATTTTGACTGATTAATTGAACAAGTTCACAATATTCGGCACAAAACGAAACGCACCCGGTACCTGGTAAAACCATTCTTCAAAAATCTGGTTTGTCTGCCCAATGGGGACCTGTCTCTTTATACGAATTTCTCATATAGATTTTTATAGAGTTGTTTCGTAGAACAGAAAAAGATTTTCCCTCTTGGTCTTTTCAAAATTTCATCATGATTCATCGTAAGCGATTGAAATATACTTTTCGTAACAAATAAGTCCCTCTGATTCGGTCGATAGGCCAGATTTTGTTAATCTGGTCACACTATTGCTGCTAGCAATCCATAGATATTGGCTGAACCAGACATTGAAAAAGCCAAAGTACTCAAACTCTAGTCAACTTGAACCACAAATTGGTCCGAAGCTTAACTGAACTGAATTCTTACCGTCCATTGAGATATTATATAAAATATACCTAACTGGCTTTACAGCCCCAAAGTGCCAAGCCGAGTTTTTTTTAAATCTCTTGGCTCGTGTGTCTTTATTTGCTCCAAAGAAAGCCACCTAAGTTATGAATTTAAGAAGCTTTTCCATGGCTACATTTGGCACAGTTTGTGCCCATAGCTGGTGAAGGTGAAGAAAACATTTTTTGATTAAATGTTCCTAGGCGGAATCGAACCCACAACGCCGCACGCTACCCACTAAGCCACACAAGGCCACAGAGCATTATTATTAGAGAAAAATATTGCGCCGACTCTCAATTTGTGGCGCTGTAAAGAGATATCACGCATATAGATACTTTTGAAATGTTGCCAGCGATTTAAAAATGTTGCTAAGGTCTTATCTCACATATAGGAAAACACGGTGGATAGAGCGAGACGGATATTGTCTTGGCTGTACTTAGAGAGCGACAATAACAAAGAACAGCTGATTATTTCGCTGTTAAGTTAGTAGCGACCGAGCAATCGTTATCTCTTATAATAATACTCTGTGACAAGGCCCCTCCATTGAGAAATTGCGTCTTGGGATTTTGACTATTTTGATTTTTATTATGATATTGTTAAAAAAATGAAATGTAAAAAAACATGCCCTCTAAATGCAAATTTAAAGTATGCGCATCATTGAAATGTGATTGTTTGGCTGTTGCTATGCAGTTATATTTCGCGCAGCTGAAAGATGCACAACTCCTTATTTTTATTTTTATCATTCGAAAACGACTTTGCAAACGATTAGAATGACGACTGAAATATGATTCGAATATGATTATTAATTATATTATATAATATGTCTGGAATATGACTCGAAAAAAATGATCCGAGACTGATCTAAAAAGCGATTGAAAATGACTCCATAAGAAGATTCGCGGCAAGGGTACCATTTCGTATCATTTATGACCAAAAAATTAGTGCATTTATGACTATTTCAATCAGATTGAGGACTTAAATGTAAGTTTTATAAAATGCTCGACGCTATCATTCAGAGAGACAGACAGACTGGCGAACAGACATGGCTATATTGACTTGGCTGTTGATTAGTATTTAACAAATATGCCAAAAATCAGATATATTTCTATTCAAAAATATGTTCTTTATAAAATGATTATAATTGAAGTGTAAGTCGACACGGAATAAAGGTCGCCAGAACCGTTTGCTTGAGGATTTTAGAGCATACATTTCGAACAGTTTTTATACACATTCCACAATACTTTGCCACAATGTAAGGAGCCTGAAAACGATCGCTCTATAGACGTACACTCAAAAACATTTAAGAAGTATGTAGAATAATTTATTCCTTAACATATTAAATACTGTCCTTGAAAATTCAACCTATCTTTCATAGATGAAGGTACCAAGTCTAGGAAAAACATCAGGTATGTTTTACTTTTTGTTCTACTTAAGTTAAGCTTAATAAGGTCTTTTACAGCGTTAAATTACGAACAATATTTTTTGAATGAAGAACGTTTCGTTCTGAATTTTCACAGAGTGAGGTAAGGTGATACTGGAAAATTCGTACTTAAACCGAAAATTGTACTTTTATAATATTGACACAGTTTGTACTTGATTAAGAGAGGGGATACAATAAGACCGACCAAAAAATTTTTTTTTGTTTAAAAAGTTACTACATTTTTTGGAGAACACAATGGTGAAGTCCCCTATTGAAATTAAAAGCCTTTCTATTTTTTTCGTCGGTTTTCGAAGACGTTTCATAGAGAGAATACACTTTATCACAAAACAGTATTTTTGAAGTTGGCTAAAATTTTAAGGATTTTTTTCTATAACATTAGCTACTATAGAAACTAATATTGGATCTTTATACAAATGTATAATTTTTTATTTGCAAAAAAAAATTTAAAAATTTCAGGGACCGTAACGATTATAATTTATATCAACTAAATCTCTTGATAATAATTATTTCTTGATTTTTTTCCATTTGCTCATGAAATAACTATTAATTTTTAAAAAAAATTTTTAACTCAAGAAATAACGATTAATTTGTGAGCATCAAAATAAAAATCTAAGATAAGCGTTATTTATGGATTTTAAAATAAAACTCAAGAAATACCGATTATTAATGGATTCAAAAAATAAAAATTTTTAATAAGATTTATTTAAGGATTTTTTAGTATAACACATGAAATAACTATTATTTTTTTGATCATTAAAATAAAAATCTGAAATAAGAGTTATTTAATAATTTTTAAGGTAAACTTACAAAAACGTATTATTTTTTGAGTAAAAAAAATATAAATCTAATATAAGAGTTATTTAATGATTTTTAAAAAAATCTAAAAAAAATAACGATTTTTTTATCAAAAAAATAAAAATCTTAAATAAAAATTAGTAATTATTTTTTTTTTTTCTCAAAATAAAAATCATTTTAAAAATAAGGTTTTTTTTTAAGATGTGTGTGGCCATGATTGCAAATGGGTATATACTGAAGGTACAGCAACCACTCAAGCCAATCATATAAGTAGTTTTCTTTGCATATATTTGTATTATTTGGGTCGTCATTGGCAATAATCAAATATGTAAAGTCGCTCTATAAATTTAAAACACAATAAAAGCGCGAATTTAATAATGCGGAAGGCGGATTAGTTAAAACTGTAATCCTAAACGAAAAAAATTATCATTGCGAGCAATTTTTTTTTCATTAAAATTGGATTGAGTGGTTGCTGTACCTTCAGTTTATACCCATATGCAATCATGGCCACATACATCTTCAAAAATGCCGTTATTTTAAAATAAGTTTTATTTTGAGGAAAAAATTAAAATCATTTAATAATTTTATTTTTTTGATCAAAAAATAATCGTTATTCTTTTAGATTTTTTAAAAATCATTAAATAACTCTTATAATAGATTTATATTTTTTTACTTAGAAAATAATCCGTTTTATGTAAGTTTAATTTAAAAATCATTAAATAACTCTTATTTTACATTTTTATTTTAATGCTCAAAAAATAATAGTTATTTTATGTGTTCTATTTAAAAAGCATTAAATAACTCTTATTTAAGATTTTTATTTTTTGAATCTATTAATAATATGTATTTCCTGAGTTTTATTTTAAAATCCATATATAACTCTTATCTTAGATTTTTATTTTGATGCTCAAAATTTAATCGTTGTTTCTTGAGTTAAAAAAAATATTAAAAATTAATCGTTATTTTTGAGAGTTATCAAAAAAATATAGAAATTTGAAAATCATGGTGCAAATGGACAGATAAGCCATCTGGGATTTGATTGGTATATTTTCCACTCTCATAGAGTGATTATGAGCGAATGATTTTTTGATGAAAAAAAATAATAATAATCGTTATTTACGGTCCCTGAAAAATTTGCCATCTGTCTATTTAAAATTTTTTTTTTAGTTCAACGACTAATTATAAGTGTAACAAAGCTTAATTTATTTGGTTTTTTATTTTAAGATAAAAATTACGTAGTCCAGTATCTACGCCGTGAATTAGTATGATGCTTCTTTGAGCACTATTTTAAAAAAATTAAAGAAATTTTTTGTTTTAAATTTATTAAGATTATGTTTATCAGGCTAAGAAATTTCATTTAAATAAAATTAAAGCTTTTATATAAAAAAAAATTGTTAATGTATCTTTTTTTTAGCCGTCCTAATTGTATCTACCCCCTTAAAGTGTGAAATATTTTTCTCTGACTATAAGTTATTAACTAAATATATTACCTTACTTTAGTCATTTTAATGGCTTTTACCATTTCCTTTAGATATTTTTAAAATCTCTATTTATAAACTTCTTAATCACATAAAAATCTCGTCTCCAAGTCCACATACCTTGCGCATTTCTCTACTCAAATAAGTGTATCACTGAAGACTGCATCAAATGCATGCAATGCCTCCACCCCCAAGCGGCTCTTGTAAACAAACATGATTTTTTTTGTATGCTGTATTTTTTGTTGTTGTCGTTTTTTGCATAAGTATATTTTAGATTTTTATGTGGGAGGTCCTGCCTGCTTCCTGGCCTTTGTGCTGTGTGTATATATCACAGAATCTCAGGCCCACGCTGTGTTAAATGTGCTTTTGATGAAAAACAGGAAGTTGCTTCCTCCTGCTGTTACTGCTGCTGCTGCTACTGAAATATATGCACAAAGGCCGCAGCTGCAAGCTGTGCTCGAAAAACTCGCATATTGCACGCTTGCCAAATTAAATTAATTACATGAAAATGTGAAACTCACGACAGTGGTAAATGAAATGAATATACAAAAAACTATGCATCAAATGAACAACAATTTGTGCAACTGTGATATGTGTTTTGCAGCAGGTCATATCAAATTGGGAACAAAGCAAAAAAACATGCAATGAAATAAAAATTATTAAAAGTTTGCAAATTAAATTAAGGCATGAAATGTGCGGCTAAATGTCAAAAGGAGGAAAAATAAATATGTAGAGGAAACTAAATTATAGAAAGAGCTTAATTGAGTATATGTTGTGTTTTTATACAGAGGAAGGACATTCCATTATTGAAGGTAAAGGTAAAAAATTGTACATGTTGAAGTGAAGGTTTTTTTGTGACAAATATAATTAACTAAAGTGATCAAAGAGAATATGAAGGGGTAATAAAATGGTAAATAGTTCAGGTAATCAAATTTAAACAAACTATTTAGTAATTGTAGATGTGGGGAGAAAAAAAAGTGCAATAATTTTATTTTTACCCTCGCCCAACCTTTAGTCTCATTTCGCCTTACTTTTGCGGTTTTCTGTAAAATTCATTTTATTTGGCAAGATTTCATGCGTCTGCAAACGCAGTCTGGTCCATTGTTTGTACTCAGTCTTTTACATATGTAATAAACATTAATCGAGTGTAAATTTCATAAAGCACTGAGCGCACTGAGGTCCTTGTAGAGTGCGTGCGCGAGTGTAATTCAATTTCTTTCTTTTTATTTTTTTTTAAATACTTTTTTCCGCACAGGCAATATCATAAATAATGAACCAAATACCTTGACAGAGGCATCAGCTGTTATTTGTTTGTTGATGTCGCTTCATTAAATGGTAAAGTTATTAAATTACCGCAACCAAACCGGCCAACCAACAGTCGTCGCTTGCAATTTGTACAATGTGAAATATGCGTAATTGTCAAGGCGTCTCAACCCAAGCACAAACCCGATGCCGAACCAGAACCAGAACCAAACCGAAACCACACTTGGCAAAAGCCAGAGCGACGCGGCTGAAACTGAAAATCGATGCCCAGAAATGACAGTGACAATTTCATTTAATTGGTTTTAATTAAATTAATGAGTAAATTTTACAAATTGCTGCAAAATGATAAATAAGTAATTTAATATATATATTCGTACCGCTTGATGTTAATTTAATTGAATATCGTAAAAGTTGGCTGTATTTTTTTTTTGCATAAATGCTATTCAAATTAATTTAGTTTAATTAATTTTGCAAAAGTAAAAAATTGTTGAACAAACAAAAATTAAATCGAGGCGTTTATACAAATGGCAAATTGTGGATAATTTTATTTCAGATTTTTTTTCTATGAATTCTTTTGTCTATTTAACCAAATACAAATTGTTCTCAATAAAACATTTAACTTTTAAATAAATCATTGTTTTTTTTTTTACAAATTCAGTATCGATGAAATATTATAAAACAAAACAAAAATTATGACTTACATCAATGCTAAATTTTTCAGGCGTTTATTTAAAGAGCTTATTGGAAAACATTCTCTCAGGCGGACAGAAATATTATAATAATGAGAGCGTGAGTTAAAGTTGGCCCAGAGCGACTTATATGAAGCTTTTATGAGGATTTCCTTTTCCTTAACATTAATTTTAACGTTAACAGTCTGCTTACTGAGCGCAAGCTGATCTATTACAGAAGTTTAACATTGTATTTATCCTCAATATAAGCATCTTAGATCGGATCTTAATTATTCCTTAGTAGACCTATCAAAATACACAAGTCGAGAGCTATTCTCTATGTTTTTAAATATTGCAGTTGTACTCTAGCCTTTGTACAATATACTTCCGTCTAAAGTGTGTTTAAAAAATAAAATACCAATCCTTAATTCAAAATGTTTAGACTTTTAGAAATCCTAGAATATTCTAGAATATTAAACTCAAAACACTTTGGTGTTGAAATAGTAGAAGAAGAAATAAAACAAGTAAGAGCGCTGCAGTCGAGAGCCCCGACTGTAAAATACACTGTACATGATTTCGTGTGTTGTAATACGAATATAAACACATTCACACCCAGACACATGCTTAAGCCGCTGCAGACGCGACGCTGAACTCACCATGCTATATATATAAAGCATATAATTTTTGATCTGCGTCAAAAGACGAGTCGATTTAGACCAGCGTAGGGCACACAATACAATCATATTTTAGCTATGCTTGTGTGCGTGGCAACCGAAACGAAATTCACAGTAGCGCAGTATGCTTATAGTGTCGGTGTGCGACGTCACTGCTACAGCGACTTTTGCCTATGCACACGCTATACGGACGCGCCCTACACTGATTCCGTTCGTCTGTGCGAGTTGACGCCTAGATCTCAGAAACTTTATGTGAGATTTTATCAAGTTTGTTTAAAATATTTGCCACGTCCCCTCTCTGCACCGCAATAGAAAATGGTTAATAAGTCTTATAATTTTAGAGATATCAAGCTCTATTTTTGCCTTTATATGTATATGCTCAATATCTACTTAAATCTGTGGAATTTTCAGAAAGATCCGATATTTTAAGCGGAGATATAATATTTCATTTTTATTTCCTATATTTGGGTTCACTGTCAGCCACCTTAAAATTGATGTTTACATTTAAATGTAAAATTAACATTTGATGTTAACACGATCATTTTATGTTAACACTAACATTTTATGTTAATTTTAACATTTTGAAATTATATAAATCATTTTTAAAAAAATTATTCCCCGAGTACCGGGTATGTCAAAGGCGGTCAGGTACGACTTTGACTTAAGCTCTCGTTTTTAAGCCGCAAGGTTGTAACTATAAAATTGTGGGTCTATCAGTTATTTGCGGTTTGTGGGGTAGGGGGAATATTTTTTCAAATCTGTAACAAACTTGATCTGCATATGGTATACTCCTACTTTTATGCAAAAGCACATGGCTATTTTTCTTACATCTCTATATCTAATAGATCAACGCGGTCATACAGACGTACGGACATGACTATATCGAGTCGGCTGATAATGCTGATCAATAATATATATTCTTTATAGGGTCGATAATGTTTTCTTCTGGCTTCATGACTTTTTGCCCATTTTTAATGGGTACAGTGTATAAAAGAGAAATTTTTTTAAAAAAGAGAGGCAGAAATAAGAGAAGATTTTTAAAATGTTTTAAATGGAAAATGTTTTAGAGCTCCAAGAAAGCCAAAAACCAAAAAAATCTTAAATAAGAAATAAAAATAAAAAAAGGTTGTACTTTAATCGAGAATTTTCGTTTTTAAAAGTTAAATGATCCTGAAAATTCTGGACTTAAGTACGAAATTAATTCAAAAGAATTTTTGTTTAATACCGAAATTTTGGAATTAAAACCGGGTTGGATATTTTAAGCACATTTGCGAATTGTTTTAAGAATTTAAGGAGCTTTATATAATTTTATCTTAGGCTTAACTAATTCCAATTAGTTCAAGAAGGAATAATCCATGGATAAAAAAATTGTATACTAAATTAAATAGAGCCGAACATATTTCCTTTTAGGCTATAAAAATCTGAAATTAATTTATCTTTGATCCAATCCAATCCCTTGAAGCACTTAATTTCATCATTCTGAATCAAGGGTGCCCACTAAAAGCATATGAAAGAGCTAAAACCAATACATATAAAAAATCGAATTTTTTCCAAACAATATTTATTATTTTTTGAAAATATTGACACACAATTACAAATAGTGTCCAATTGGAATTCCATAACAAAAATATTAATCTTCAACAACAACAGACTCTACACTTGACCAAAAACTTGTTCTTTTGTTCGGGCAGCCGAAGCCAAAAAAAAAAAGGATGAGGGAGATGAAAACTAAATTTGGTGTTTCTTATTGTTTATGGCTCGCGTATATGCTACGAGCTCTGTCCGTGAATTCGTATGCTCGCGACTATATCGACGAGTTAGGCAACAACAAAGAACCCTGAGGAGTATAAGGCATAATGCACCTCTGTTCTAAATTATTCTAAGAAAAATGTTCAACAACTCCTTATATTGAATTCTTATTATTGATATGCATTTATTTTAATTTTATTGTATTGTTTTAAAATCAAATTTTATAATTTGGTTAAAAAAGTTCTGAATTGCGGTTTTTGTTTATTTTTATTTGAGCGATTTGCACTTGAAGTCCGAATTTTTTTCTAACTTTAAGAACGAAATGATCTTAATACTTATTTTTGCATGATATAAGAATTTTATTTTTTATTTTTGAATTTCAAACAGTAATTTTTAATTTGAAAAACGATTTGTTCTGAAAGTAAATATACCCAAAAGTGAATCTTTTTAACAAAATTCTAGAACCAAACGTGACAAATTCAGAAGCGTTTTATATTCGAACGAATCGTTATGCGTTTCTTTTAAGATGTCAAGAATAGTGTGAAATTTATCTCTGGCAATGGCTGACTGATTTTGTGAATGTACCGCGTATTGTTGAATGGAACGGATCGTCGGGGCTGTTGATGCTGATCAATATAATTTATAAGAATATAAAAATCTTAGCAAAACTTAAGAGAACTTTTGTTATTTTTTGTAAAAGTTTCTAAGGCTTGCTACTGTCAAAGTTATGACCCCTAAGCAATATTATCATAAACCAGATTTTCTATCAGTGCATTAGCCTCAATATCCTATAGCCAAAGGCGCCATAGAAGCGCACACACATTGACCGGAAATAAAGCGGCCCTTAACAGACGCAGGCCAAGGAGAAGCCAGGAGCCAAATGCAGACGAGGCCGAGCCCGGCAGACGCCACACAAAAAAGGGTAAACAAAACCCAGAGAAGCAGCAGCCGTACTAGATGCAGCAGCCGCAGCGGCAGTGACAATAACAAATTCTATGATAATGAAGGAATTCATTATTATTCCGATTGCTGTCTCCTTGGCTCTCTCTCTCTCGTTCGTCTCGGAGTGTTTTTGTTGCTAGCCTGGCGCCAAAGAAGCGATTAAATGGAATTGTGTCACAAACAAAATTTCCCAGAAAGCTGAGACTGAAGGATTCTTCAAAAATTTATTCATATGACCGAGTAATTTAAATGCAAACCTAAAAATAATGCAGCAATGCAGTTTAAAGAAGTGTTCTCCGTCACATGTGCAAAACATCATTGTAATTCATGTAAACTCTCCCACCCTCCCACCACATTCACTTGACCAGCCAACGCATAAATTGTTGCTACCCAATTACGAGCACTAACAATGAAGGCTCTTTCCCCTCCCCACCCCTCTCGTCATTCAGCAGACCATTGTCTAGTCGTGCGTTGTTGTTGCCAATTTTAGGCCAAAATGTTATCATGTCACTCGCAGTCGTCGTCATTGTCCACCCTCTCTTGGACGCCTATCGTCCAGTTGCCACGTCCCACGCTTTCGAGTGCGAATTTGCGTAAATATAATTTATTTACGCCATGGCAAAAGGACCTGAGACACTCGTGATTACATAAGCCTAACCATAGGACATACTACAACTCGCCTATACCAGGGTGAGGAGGGGGAGAGCGGCAACTGCAATTGAGCCCAGTTTTCAGTCGGCTTTTGTCCGGTTTTAGTGGGCGTGTGACATTTGAGGCTCAACTAAAAAAAATAAGGTTAGATAGTTGGATATGTCAGGCTGGAGAATGCAGAACGTTTAATTAGAATGCGGTTGGGGGGGTTTTCCCGAAAAGAGACATGTGATGCGTGTGTGTGTGTGTGTGGGTAAAATATAAGTGCATATTGTCGTATATTCGGAACTGGTTAAAATTTAAGCAAATTTGTATTAATAAAATTGCAATTAATGCGCAAAACACTTGGATTCTTATACAACTTTGAAAAACCGTTGATAGACACTGGTCGATACAGCAACAATATTATGAACTATAAATAGCCGGTCACACTAAAAATATCAATTGGAATGCAAGCAGCAGAGGTGTGCTAACCCAGTCCAAACTGCAGTCGGTCTCACCAATCATAATTTTTTTTCGATTGCTTTTCAGTAATCGTTAATGACAAATTAACCAATCGCTATTGGCAATCACTGCATTCAGAAGGTAAAATCGGCAATCATAAAACATAAATCGAAATTACATGCCTTTGTCTTTCCTTTTTTTCCCAAAAGCCCACAAGGATTATTGCATTTGTGTGCCAACAATTTGAGGCAATTAAACTCTCGGTAGAGCTGGAAAACAATCGATTGCACAATCGATATTATCGATCAATGGTTTTTAAGAACAATCGATAGTTGCAGAAAAAATTTAAATTTGGTCGCCAAACACCACCAAGTAGTTCTTCCAGCTTTCTGTTCAACTGCATCCAATCTAAAATAAATCAAAAACTTACGACAAGTAGATATGATGCACTGATTTGTCTAAGGCAATACCTTGAAAGGGCTAATTATGCCGTGGATTCAAATCCATTGAATTATTAAATAGTAAGACAAAATAGTTTTCTTGATTTATTAAAATAACGGAGCTGCGAATCAAACTTTCAAGGCTTGAAGAACTCGGCGAATGCATTCCAGCCACATCGACGGAGTCGGAAAGGACCTTAAAAACATTTGGACAACTGATCTCTAGTATAGAATCTATACAACTATATTAGAACTAATTGTTTTTGTTATTATTTTTGTTTTTCTATTTTGAATTTCGATTTCTTTTAACAAACATGTGTTGTTTTAGTTTTTTTTTTTGTGCTTTGCAATTTAATTTGAAAAAAAAACCGTCGTTATCTAAAGTTAAATACTATCGATGGTTTCTACTATCGGACTCAAAAATATCGATAGTTTCAAACCCGATAGTATCCCAGCTCTACCTTTCGGCCAACTACTCTGATAAGTTACAGACACAGCTTTCAAAATAGAAGATTTAACCGGTCAACTTACCTTAGGTAATACGTGATTTATGAAGACTTTTATTGTAACTGGGAATATGAGGAACAAATAGAAAACACCCAACATCTTCTACATGACTGCCCTATTTTTCTTAAAAAACGCACCCAGTACTAGACAAAACCATTCTCAGAGGAGGTAGTTGTGCTTTCATTGTTTTTCGAAATATTGAAATCGATATCATAACATTCACAAACTGAAATGAATCGAGCACAAGAAATATCGATATATCGTTATTTTTTTTAAAGACCTTAAAAACCAAATGAGATAAAAAATGTAGTTTGGCTCGAAACAAATATTTATTAAATTTAAAATGGGAGGCATTTTTGGAAATGCAGTTGTCATGGAAATTGTCTTGGCTGTTTTCTGGAGGAGCATAAAGTGACGGTTGCGCTGCCAATTATCGGTCAAATACTATCAAATAGGTAGCATCTCGATCGCTTTGAGCAGCTTAACTTCTTCATCATGAGCGAAGTTTTCTTAATAATTTCTGTTTGCCTTTTTGGTCTGCTTTCATTTCATGTTGAATTCTTGCAGGCACCTCTTAAAGTTATCAAACATGTTCCATAATTTTTTGAAAAATTAGAATGCTCTGAGAAAATTTTCGGATCACATACTCAAAGCCACTTAATTAGATAGGCAGCGAGAATGTTTTCGGTGTCTCAGTACCAAGCTTTGCTAAGAAAATGTTCGAGGGCGATTGTTCCTGTAGTAAGTACATAAGTGATGATCCGATTCGGTACAAAACTCACTAAACCATTTAGAATCTAAAAAGATTATCGAGTTACTCAACAAACAATTTAAATCTGGGATATCGATAAAAATATCGATGAAACATCAAATCGAAATATTACATATTAATTATAGTAATGGCAGCAGGTGCTTATCCATTAAGGGGGTCTTCTTCATTTGAAGGGGGCTTTTAGAGTTTTTTTTTTGTAAATTCTGGACAGAAAACCATGAGAGCTTTTTTAATTTGGTTTTTTGATTTGTGTTATTTATTAATTATATCAAAAATATTAAATAAAAATAAGTGGAATTCGAGGGCTGTTCCAAAAGTTATCGGCCTGCCAATCAAGGTCCCCCAAAAAAGGTGTAAAAGTGGAAGCCATTATTCCGGGACTCCAGGTTATCGAAAATGAAATCGGTAAATTAGGTTATGATCAGAATTGTTGTAATTCTGGCCCGTACCTCAATCATATTTTTCAAAATTTTTTTTAAAAATTTGGGGCAATTTAAAAAAATATCGATTTTTCAACTGATTTTTTTTTGTAGTTTAGTGTAAAAAAAATGGTAAAACAATGTTTTTCCTCTTGATTGAAGTACGGGCCAGAATTACAACAATTCTGCGTGGATTGCATCATGGCTAATCAAAATCGGTTTAGTAGAACTGGCACAATCATGGCTACGTGATTTCGAGAAAAACGCGCTTAAAGTTTTGAGCAACGTAAAAAATATTTCTCATAGCAAGAACATCGCTCCACTAAAAGTGCTTTATCTGCTAAACTGTTTCGAATATTTGAAAATGCTTTGAAGGGGATTAAAGGGAAATGTCTAAGCTATAATAATAATGCAAAATAAAAAAATCGAAAAAAAAGTTTTTTTAAATGTTGAAGACCCCCTTAAACTAAACTTCTGCTTTCGATAGCTTTTAGTTTAGCAAAGACGTTCTCAAATAATTGTAAGAATAGGGTCAATTCAATTATTTGTCTAATCACTTTAGCTTTTTGAGTCCGGGTCTTCTATATTATTCGGCGCAAAAAGCAATAAAATGCATTTATCGTTATACCCTTCTTATAGTATATAGAAACTTATATGAGTCGTATATGCATGTTGTTCCTGCGCCCACTCAATTGATTTTGCGTGTCCTGCTTTGTAATAGAATATTCTTGCATTTCCCAAATTGTTGTTATGCCCCCTTTCCCCTTGTTTGCCTACTCCCACTCCTTGAACACGTGGGTGAGTCACCTTAATGGGCATTGCTCATTTGCTTTGTGAGTCTCACTTAGAGCGTTAAGTTGAATACCTTACAGCGACCCTTTTGGCCTAGCCTACAACCACTTCAGCTGCTCCTGCCTTTAAGCCTAGTCAAATGCATTTAATTATAATACCAGGCTGTGTGTGTGTGTGTGTGTGTGTGTGTGTGTGTGGCACTTAATATATGCACACGATGCACCAGTTGGGACTTTCCAAAACAAAATAGCTTTGGCAGTGGCAACGCGAGCAGCAAAGGCGGAAAAGCGGATGCTTCCGGAAACGGATGTTTGGGTGTTGCACATTGTTGGTGACTCCTGTATGTGTGTGTGTGGAATTTAGTTCCTCCGCTGTTATATGAATTGCTTACTAGGTGTTAAATTTATGCATTTCGGATGCGACACACAAATGCTTTAAAGAATTTAATAAACTGATCCCAAGCAGAAACGTGCGCCAACACTCATCAAAGAGATAAAAAAAAAGAGAAAGAGGAGAAAAAAAAAGTACCAAATTGCAAATAAATTGCAGAAATTGAATCAAATACGCATGCAATTGCAAACAAATAGAGCGAACGAGAGCTGGAGACATCCCCTCAACTTGGCTGCTAGACAAACATGCCGAGACTCCTGTTAGACAACCAGCCAGCCAGCCAGTCAGCGAGCCTGGGCCAGGATATTTCTAGCAAAAAAGCAATTTTATGCTTGCAAAGGCATGAAAAGCCTTTGTTCGTGTCTATTTCACGTTAGTTTTGGCGTCTGCGGTGGCCAACTCACTGAGTGCCGCCGCCGCTGCCGCTGCCACTGCTGCTGGTGCTGCTGCATATGTTGCGCATACGCCACGTAGCCGACAATAAAAAAAAAAAAACAGATAAATTTACAAAATTCAGGAAACGACTCACAGACACCTCTTAAGCAATTTAGTATTTAAATTAGTTCAAAATTTTCATTTCCTGCTTAAATAAAAATACTTGAAAGATGGAAAAAACGACTTGTATTATTTCACTGACTCAAAGGCAAAACTTAAGGATTTTTCGAAAACAGGAACAGCTACCAATTCCGATTCCGGAATTCCGGAAACCGACCTAATTTGTATTATTTCACTGACTTAAAGGCAAAACTTAAGGACTTTTCAAAAACAGAAACAGCTACCAATTCTGATTGCGGAATTCCGGAAACCGACCTAATTTGTATTATTTCACTGACTTATAGGCAAAACTTAAGGATTTTTCGAAAACAGGAACAGCTACCAATTCCGATTCCGGAATTCCGGATCCCGACCTAATTTGTATTATTTCACTGACTCAGGCAAAAGCAGGAACAGCTACCAATTCCGATTTTGGAATTCCAGAAACCAACTTAATTCCCTTTTTTTTTAAATTACTCCTCTAATCTATCTAATCCATACTTCCCCTACTTTCCCTCAGTCCAATACACCCCTACTGCATCGCCCTCATATCCTGGGTATCTCGTAAAAAAAGGCTGTTCAAGTTAACTTAGCAGGCGGGAAATGAATTATTTATGAAGTGGTTTGCCTTGCTCTGGTTTTACTGCTCCTTCACATTCATCTACTACTACTCCTTCTTCCCTCTAACAAATCCTACGTCCTCGCTGTATCCTGGTTGTTGTTGTTGTTTTCAACACTCGCAACTCAACTCTCAACGCAACTCACTCACTCGTTTGGCGGCCTTTGTTACAAGAGCCAACAACTGTGAAGTGTTTTTTACTTTATCAATTGGTTGCTTTGCACTTATTTGCTATTTGTTCTTGCACACACACACACACACAGTGCATTTCCGTTTCCGCTTTTGTTAGACGGGCCTCTCTCTCGCAACTGTTGCTCCTTTTTACAAGGAAGTTATTTATTTTATTTGCCTGCTGCTGCCTGTTGCCTCGTTTGCTAAAAATCAAAGAGGAAATTGAATTTGTTGTGAAAATTTATGTGCTCAAATGGAAATGCTGTTTCGGCTCCGTCAATTTCCTGGACTTCGTTTTACATTCGTTTGATTAGTTTTGAATGGTGACTGACCCAAGCAAGCCCCCCAAAGGCAAAAGTCAGCTGGGGAAAATCTATAACTATAATCCCTGAGTTGCTGGCAATTTTTCATATGAATGCACAGAAGATGACGCTGAAGAAGAATTCGCGTTGACAGGTTCTCTCTGGGCGAAAATTTATGCATGCAAAGTGACAAGTGGGCGTGGCATTTGGGTAAAAGTTAATGGCTTGTGCCTTGTTAAATGTCAGGCGATAGTACGTTATCTATAAGCTGCTTAAAGGCAGCAGGGGGGCCTCAAGACAGTGGGAAACCCACGAAGGAATGTCGTGGGAGAGAATAAATAATTTTTTAAGAACTCGCGTTTTAGAGAAAAATTATTTTAAAACGATGCACTGCAGTTTTATTTTTGTCATCATTTTCTAGCATCAATACGCTCAAGCCTTGTTTTTGAGCTAATTTTAAGCATATTAAACTTCCCGGCCAGGGGTACCCAAACATTGCTTATGGCAGTGCAAACACTAATATATTTGAAAAATCATTTGTCAAACAACAACAACCACTTAAAAAAGAATGAAACAAACCACGTAAATGCCGGGTTCTTTTCTGTTTTTAATGATAGCGTTCTTTCAGACAGTTCTACAAAATTTGATACAAATCGAATGACTATAACCTTTAGATGTCGTATTAAAATGTGTCATACTGAGATATTTTAATTATTTTTGGTTGGTAGCGTGGAGTGAGTATTTGCAAGTGTATTTAAACTTCGGCACAGTCGAAGTTAATTTTGCCTTTTCATTTTTCAATTTAACTGATAAATAATAACAAATAATCTAGTTTCTTCTGCCTTATGGCTTAGATAAGCTGTCTAGTTGATCTCTATCTTATTCATTTGCCTTTGGTTGTCCAAAAAAGCCTGCCTGATGCCTGGCTTTAACCGACTGAGTTTGGTTGGCCCAATTGGTTACGCTGTTGGTTGACTGAAATCGCCAGACCTAAGCTTACCTGCACTGTCTTTTATTTGATATAACTGTCTGTCTGATGTATAGTCTATTTTGCCTGCCATATTGCTATCCCAAACAGTTTTAGGTGTGGGACGACAAAATCTTTTAAAGTGCTACCCATCATGCTTGCGGCCAGTGATGCCCAATGTAATTATTTGTTTTGCTTATAACTCGACAATCGTCCATCTGATCTGGGAGCAATGTATGGTGAATCAATAAATAATGATGATTACTATATATGTCAAGAAGGTTCGAACAATCGACCTTTAAAATTGTGGGAGATATGAGGTAATTGAACTCTATTAATAAAACTGATAACTATATATTTATATCTAGAAGGTGCGAATAATGCGTTCGATTTAATTTAAGACTTTTCTCCCTGAGTTACGGTGGAATATCAGACGTCATGTTCGACTTTAATTAAAGCACTACAGAATGGAACCTATAGTTAAACGCCGAATCCTAAGGCCTAAATTTGAAAAGTTTATTAATGGCTTTATTAGATGTTCGGAAAGCGGTACCACTTCTCCTTTGTAAGTAAGTTTAGGGTAAACATTTCAAGTTGCGCCTGGTCACACTAAAAGTTTCCAAGGTAAGAAATGCTGAAGACAATCATCTGTCTGTATCAAATAATTCCTTCTATACTATTGAAAGTAATTAAGCAAATATTTAAAAAAAAAATTAATTAAAATACAGAAACATTTATTTTAATTTTTTTAATTATTTAAACGATTTTGATTTGTATTAAATTTCACAAATTTCCGACAGCAATTCAAACTTAACCTTCAACTGTTTCATCAAACCCCGAAAATCAATCGTTTTGCCGCAAATGCTTCAATCAAAATCACAGCTAAATTCGCTCTATAAAAACACATCACAAATTTAAACGCGAAAATTGCACGAGAATGAAATTCGCATCAAGGGACTCGACTCGTTGTCCTGCTGCAGGCTCTATATCATGGAGTTTGGGCTGCCAGCCAATGCCAATTGCAATTGCAAAAGCATTTTCCTTTTCCACGTGTATTAACATAATCAAATTGGATTTGTGCACAGGATAATGATGAGCTTCATTATTGGTTGTTGCATGTGGGAGTGTGTGTGTGTGTGTGCGTGTAGGTGGAAGATCTCATGTCGTTTTTTTTTTTTTGTGTCGTTGTTGTCACTGCCGCTGTCATGGCTGTCGTCCTTGTCAGCTTTGTTGCTTATTATAAATTATAATGAATTTGCTGCTGGCAGCCACTTGTTGTCAGTGGCAACCCCACCCCTGCTCATTCCGCTGGAAAATTAACGCACATGAAGCAAAGGCAAAGCCTTGCCATAATCGAAGCACTTGCAGACTTTATCAACCAACACACGCATCCTTAAAGCTCCAGCAGGGTAGCTAACAAATTTTCGCGCTTATTATGTAAATTTGCCATCCAAAAAATTGATGATGATAGCCTCAAGTCTTCTTTTGTGCGCTGCCGCGTCTACAATTAAAATTTAAATCACAAGCAATTTAATTGAGCCAACAATTGAACCAACTCCTTGGTCTACCCGCAGGATACTTCAAGTTGGTTGGGAGGACAATTAACTAGCAATTTTCAAATAAGCGTTTTTCCCCCTTACAAAAGAAAAGTAAATGGAGATGCTAAAAATATAACCACAAAAAACGAGAGAGAGGAGAGAGAGAGAGAGACTTTTCAATTGGCATCCTCGTCTGAAGTTGAGAGAGCTCTGCCTTATCATCTTTATCCCCATCATTATGAGTGCCTTTATTATCGTTGGTTTTAATTTTTCCGCTGGCTTTTGTTGCCGTCTGCTGCAGTCGAGTCATTGCAATTGTTGCCAAAAGCCAAGGCTAGGTGAGCGTTCAGGTTTGAGTTCTGTTAAGCACTTGGCCAAAAGGGTTTAGTACTATTATTGCTCGCCTTTTGTATGATTTCCTAATAGACCAAAGAGATTATTACTTTTTTTTTTTCTCCATAAAAGAGATGCTTAGTGTAGGCTGTTCGAAGTGGGAGAGAACTTGTTATAATTTAAGCTTGAATTTAAAAATATTGCAAGTTTGAGTTAAGAATTTATATAAAATGTTTTCTGGGAATAGAAATTTGCATTATAATTGTAGACGGGATCTCTAGAGTCTTTCATGACGCACAATGGTTTTTTTGCCTTTTTATGGCATAAATTAATTATTAAAAGATTAGTATTAGTTTATAAAAATATAACACTGTTTTGGCGACGGGTTTTGAAAAATTGACTGTAAATTGTTATGTCATCTTGAATGAGCCCTTAACAAGTAAAGTAGTGTTTCGTAGAATATATCTTTTGTATGGCAAAATCTAAAAAGATTGGGAATGGACTTGAATGTTTTAAATTGCAAGGAAATGGTTAATTTTACAAAATATGGAGAATATGTTTCAAAAATTGCACCACTTTTAGCGGAAATGTATCCATCGAAGAAAGTGACCCCGAAAGTTCATAAAATATTGGTGTATGGCAAAGATATATCCATGGGTTCTAAAATCGCTTTCGACCCAAAATCGTATGGGAATTGGGTCGTTTTTGGGTCTGAAGTGTTTTGTAGAACACATGGGATAATTTCCTATTACAGAGTTTTATGAAAAAGCACAGGAGTCCCCCCTAAACCAACTCTATAAAAAATATATATTGCTGACCACGTTAAAAGTTTGAAAGGCAAAATGAGGACCTCTTAAATAGTTTGGCAGTACCTTCCGATCGACTTATTTGATCTCTGCGGCATGAAAAGAGTTAGAATCCAATACTAATTGTTCAGAAATGATTAGTGTATTAGATATACCATCGCTATTAGATATAAATACCTCCCTTTAGTGTTAATATTTATTATTGAAGAAAAATTAAAATAATAATTTTTTTAATGCTAAAGGATTCATTTTAAAAGTTAAAACCAAAAAAAAATCAGAATACAGTTTTTGTGAAACACATTTTTTTTTGTTACCATAAAATTTATTTTTTTATACCCGTTACTCGTAGAGTAAAAAGGGTATACTAAGTTCGTGCAAATGTATGTAACAGGCAGAAGGAAGCATCTCCGACCCCATAAAGTATATATATTCTTGATCAGCATCAATAGCCGAGTCGATATAGACATGTCCGTCTGTCCGTCCGTCTGTATGAACACCTAGATCTCAGAGACTATAAGAGCTAGAGCTACCATTTTTTTAGTGTAGACTTGTATTGTCTGCACGCAGATCAAGTTTGTTTCAAATTTTTGCCACGCCCCCTCCCGCCCCCGCAATTTGAAAAAAACCTCATATCTCCCACAATTTTGAAAATAGATTGTTCGAACTTTCTAGACATATATTTTAATCATCATTACCTACCGATCCGCCATACATCATTTCTTGATCAGATGAACGATAGAAAAGTTCACGCCCCCGCAATTTGGAAAAATCCTCATATCTCCCACAATTTTGGAAATAGATTGTTCGGACCTTCTAGACATATATTTTAATCATCATTACCTATCGATCCGCCATACATCATTTCCCGATCAGATGAACGATAGAAAAGTTCACGCCCCCGCAATTTGAAAAAAAACTCATATCTTCCACAATTTGTGATCTAATATAATATTCTTAAAAAAAAAACTTACCCTGAGTAACGGGTATATCGAAGTCGAGCAGGGCCGACTTCAACTTACGCTCTCGTTTTTTACAAATTTGAACTTTGATTAAGCAAGGATCTAGAAGGCGTTACACCATTATCAAACACTTATTTTATTTTTTATTTTATTTAGGTTAGACAATTATCTATCATATGCCATTAAAATTAATCGATTATCTCATTTGGTTCAAAAGTTATCATTTTTGCATCGAAAAAGCGTAAGCAAATCGACATGCTATCAAAGTGCCAAGTGACAAATCAGGGAACCATTAACCAAAATAAACCGCTTAAAGCCAGTTACCTTTTTCCAGGTTAACAGTTATAAACTGTTGTAATAGGAACCGAAAAAATCTGAAAATAATCTGATATTTTAGAAATTCGCTCTTAAAAAATAACCAGAGTCAAATTCACTTTTTAAGATATATAATATATAGCAAAATAATTTCCAAAAAGCATAAAAACTTTTCAAGGGTAAATATAAACCCTCTGATTAAATGTAAAGTATTTCTAGGTCTTGTGAAAATCCTCGCTTAATTATAGAAATGTTAGAAAAACTATAATATAATTTTTAGAAATTAAGTTTCTGGATTTTAATCAAAAAATTCTGTTTTAATAGTAAGAAAAAGCTAAGGCAAATTTTATGTTTCATTCTGTTTTTGTGTTTTTTAGAGCTGATATATCCCTTGGAGTATTTTACCAGCATATTATGAGCTATATTGGACCGTAGTCTAATAGTACGGATTCAAATCTAACCAAATCGCTGAAAATCTCTATTTTTAACGGAGATACGGCAAATTTTAGAGCGGATTAATTCGAACCATTATTAAGAAATATTTGTCAGCCTTATGAGAAATGGCCCTCAGGCGAGTCTGTCTGGGCGACATAAGAATAGAGAATTCGTTAATTGTAGATTGATTTTTCTGAGTGTAAGGATACCACTGGAAGCGTGGACAAAATGTCACACATTTCTGAACTTGAATTTGTGAAAGGCTTAGTCGGTAGGAAATCGTTTCAATTGATGAACCAAGTGTAGAAATAGACACGAGAAGTAAAACAAAAATCAGAATCGCTACAGATTGGTCAGTCGAAAATTGTCGACATTTTCAAGTGGTTGCAGATTCGGGACTAGAAAAACTTGTTGATAATAAGATTTAGCTTAGAGCCAAGTTCGGTTCAAATTCTAAGGCAAGAACTATAATTCTGCATCCCACCACTTTTTTAAGAAATTTGGACACTTCATCATAAAGTGTTTAAAAATGTGAAGAATGAAATAACCCTAATCAGATGTAATCAAATTGGTTATAGGGTAACAACAGATGAGTGGACCCACAATGTTTTAATATTTGGATACGTGTCGGTGACAGTTCACTATATTCTACAGGTAAAGCTTTTAAGCTGGCTCTTGTCCATAGAGTTCAATAAAGGTCGATACCGTCGATAGGCATAAAGCAAGCTGCAAAATTTTGTCCACACCTGCAAGCAGTGCCTCATCTGAGAGAGCCTTTTTTTCAAGCCGGAAACCACTTATCCAAAGAAAGATATAATAAACGAGAAGGCAAAGCTAACTTCGACTGTGCCGAAGTTTTAATACACTTGAAAAACTTTACTCCAACTGATCTAACCGGTAAAATATATATAGGATATAGATATTTAAAATTTCTAAAACATTGATAATAAAAATTTTATTCCCAAAAAAAATTTTTCTTAGTAATAGCCTATTTCCACTGGCACATATATGTACATTCGAAATTTTTACTTTTTCGATTTTTAACCATTAAATTCGCGTTTTTTCAACAAGTGCGACGTCAATGCAAACATAGTTGCTTAACTTACCCAAAGATTGGTCAACTTTCACTTATCGGCTTAGAATGTATATTTGTCTTGGATTTTTAATATTTTTAAATGTACATATATGTGCCAGTGGAAATAGGCTATAAAACACATTTTTCGACCGATCGGTCCTATGGCAGCTATATGCTATAGTCATCCGATTTTGATAAAATCTTCCAGAATTGTGTTAACGCATATAAAACTAATATATACCAAGATTGGTGACGCTACGATGAAAAATAAAAAAGTTATTTCTATGCGTTACAAACTTCTGGGAAAAATTAATATACACTTTTCAAGTGTATAAAAATAAAGGTTTTTAAATAATTACTTTAAATGTTCATATTAAATACACCTTTAACTATATTTGTGTTGGTTTTTATGAAAACGAAAAATATGTTTTAAAGTTTATTATTTAGATCGAATTAGTTTCAGACATGACTTGGATAAGGAACCACTTGAGTTTGATCTGTTTGGAGCTTAAACTATTTGGAGTCACTAGAAGAAGCAATAAAAAATATATCAATCCTTTTCTAGTTTCTGAATACGATTGATCGGAATTAAGAACAGATCTGATTTCCAAAAATGGATAAGATAATTCAGTTCAACCTAATTACCATTTAAGCAGTTAAATAAAGATAAATGGAAATTGAAAGTTAAGCGCAGAACCACTCAATCAGTTTATGGAATAGGTAACATTTACCAATTCCGATTGCGCATCTTTTGATCAAAATCGAAAATGGGAACGGGCCTGTGTATATATTTTCTTAAGAATATTAAATATATATTAAATAAAATTTATTAATTTATTACGTGGGAAACCATCACGAGGGCCTGCTGTTTGACATGTGGGAAAATAACTTTGAGTCATTCAGGACAAACCAAAAGCACTTGCATGTATATGCGATAATAGCAACAAAATTTAATAATGCTGGTCTTAAGCTGGAGTGGACAATGAGAAATAATTTAATTAATAAGCGTAGGTAATGAAAAAATCTCTTATTATTTAGGCAAAAGCTTAAGGATCAAGAGAGTGTCTGGAGGAGCCCCATCTAAATGGAGCCACTTTGACAGGGTACACCGCATCTTGGGTCACTCGGTCAAGTCGGTAAATTACAACGAAGTGATGATTGAAAGTACAGGTAATATAGCTTCAATTCCACCAAAAAACGGTAATTGAATAGAAATGGCCACCAATTTTAACAGTTGAGACCTATAACAATGAATAAGAATTAAATAATAATAAAAAGAAAGAAACTCTGTGCCAATAAAAATGAACCACTTTCCAGGCGACTTTAGAGCTATGATAAACTGTGTTCTTCGAGGGAAAAAGATCCAATTAAGAATGCAAGCTACCAATTCAAGAAATACTGAAAAAAAAATGAATGATGACTTAGTATTGCAACTTGCTGCACTTGTACCGAACAATCCTTGGGTACCAATTAGCATAAAAAGAAAAAAAAGATTGTGCGATTGGCCAAGCAACCAGAACGCCGGCTAAGAAACTAAAAACCGAAAAAGAGGCTTCATAATAATATATAAAAGAAAAAAACAACTTAGCTCCAAGAGAGCTGAAAGTATAATGAAATTCAGTGTTTATTTTGTCACTAACTAGCCAATGATGTTAAGGCCAAGCCTACTATGTTAAAGTATTTGTACACTAAGAGAAAAGTAGAACGAATAAGTTGAGTGCGAATGCTCTTGAAAAAAATATATATTAATTTTTGAATTTTTAAGAATTTTCTTCTTGAAAACGAGAATTTTTCGTTGTCTGTAGATTTTTGCATATGTTCAGCTCTTAGTTCAAGAATGGAAACTTTTTGGAATTTAGTACGTTCAGCTCTAAATTTAAGAATGAGATATTCTTGGATTTAATTCAAGTATGGGAAATTCTTGAATTTCAGTATACTCGGATCTTAATTCAAGAACGGGAAACTCTTGAACTTGAGAATGTAGAGCTTTTAATTTTCGAATGGGAGATTATTCGTTTTAAGAATGTACTGCTATTGGTTCAAGCATGAGAGAATCATGTTTTTAAGTCTGTTGCGCTATTGATTCAAGAATTTTATACTTGAAATAAGTATTTTTCATACTTACAGTTTAAGAATGAAAAATTCGTTCAGCTCTAAATTCAAGAATAAGAAATTCTTCAAGTTCAAGAATGAATACTTATTGGATTTTAGTACGTTCAGCTCGAAATTATAGAATGAAATATTTTTGAATTTAAGCATTTTCGGTTTTAATTTGAAGAATGGGAAATCCTTGGAAGTATACTCGGATTTTAATTCACGAATAGGAGACACTTGAACTTGGGAATGTAGAGCTCTTAATTTACGAATGGAAGATTATTCGTTTTAAGAATATACTGCAATTGGTTCAAGCATGAGAGAATCTTGTTTTTGAGTTTGTCGTGCTATTGAATCAAGAATTTTATACTTGAAATAAGTATTTTTCATACTTACAGATCAAGAATGGAAAATTCGTTCAGCTCAGAATTCAAGAATAAGAAATTCTTGGATTTAAGCATGTTTAGCTCTTAATTTAAGAATGGGATTCTTCAGCTCTTAGCTAAAGAATGGCAGATTCTTGGTTTTAAGAACGTTCGGCTTTATATTCAAGAATGAGATAATCTTGGTTTTGAGCCTGTCAAGCTATTTTCTACTTGAAATAAGCACTTTTCATACTTAGATCTAGTATGAAAATTCATGTTTCAGGAAATTCGAACTTAAAAATTCATTCTTAGATCAAGAATTTTTACTCTTGGATCAAGAACTTTAACTTTATTATTAAGAATTTTCACTCTTAGATTAAGAATTTTCACTCTTACCGTACTATTGTGCTCGAAATTCTCTACTTTTTCTATAAACGACAAGACGGTCATGTAACTTACTAAATTTAAGAATTTTTGTTATTCATCAGTCAAAGGTAGAGGTGGGCGCGGAACGGGAATTTTCGGGAATTCCGAGGACCTTTGGGACCGGGATGAGATTGCATTTAAAGTTTGTGGTCGGGATGGGGTCGGTTTGGGATAGACTAGGCCCGCGTTCATCTCTAGAAGAAGTAATTCAGCGGTGGGCACGAAAAATCTCTTACAGGCGAGGCTCGAGTCGAGCAGCCATGCGCCCTTATATTTTGTTATTGTTGCCGTCTGCTTGAAGCCGCTTGTTTGACAAGTTAGCCACTTTAAGCTTTTTGGTGTCCGCACTGACATAAGCAACGTTTGGGCACCCATGTCTAAAGTCTATGCATAATTTCAGCCTTCCCTTTTAATGCGACAGTTCCATAGCTCCTAAGATGATAAAATCCTTAAATCTTGATGATTAAAAATTCATTAAATAATTTAAGAATAATGGATAATCTAAACTTTTTAAATAGGGCCAGTATGAAAAACACTAAATCCGCAAGCATCAGCATCTTTTTTGTTTTTTTTTTTCCTCAAGCAAACTACAAAACTAATTCGCAATCGAATTAGCCTAAACACATTTTAAGACCAATACGACGAGCCTTTAAATGTGCCAATTTCGGTTAAGAGTACCCACAAAGACTTCAGGCCACACATGGAACGTTTATGGTTATGTATCCCATGGGTGCAGCAGCAGCAGCACCGCCCAAAAAAAAGAAGGCCTCGTGTATAACTGCCAACACTTTAAGGCCGATAAAAGTGAAGCCAAAAAGGGGCAAAGGGGATATGTGAAAGATACTCGCTCTTGAAGCAGACACACTTGAGGTGGATATTAAAAATACATGAGCATGCCAAACACAGGATGGCCGGGTCCGGGTTTCGGTCTCTACTTGAGTTACAAGTGGCTTATTTACCTTACGATAAGTGCAGCCTGGAGTGCCATGCTCCTTCCTTCCAACTCCCACTCCCACTGCTTGACTGTAATCATATTAATAATTATTTCTTTTGCCCCGAAAAGGTTTTGTTGCGAATGTCTCTCTCGAGCCTAATCAAGTTGAATGTGTGTGTGTTTGTGTGTGTTTCGTGGAGGAGGCTATATTTTAAATAATGAAAATCATTATTCAATATCAAAGTTAAGTCACATTTCCAGCCTCTCAATAAATCAGTTAAAATTTTCAATAAAAATCATGTGAAACGACGATGACGATGAGGCCCAGTGGATGATTTATGTTCTCTGACCGCAAAAACTGAAAGGGTGGGTGGGGTCCACAAACATATTTATGACAGCCAGTGTAAGTGTGAGAGAAGGAGCGAGATAACGTTGCGTAGGCCTTGGGTAAAGCCAATTTGCGTGTGGTTTTCAATTAAAATGTCACATGAGCTGTAAAACAGTTTGATGAGCTTGTTTTGGAAAGGTTTCAATTAAGCCAGGTCATAAATGAGATATGACAGTTGATAAAATCTTGCAGAAAATAAATGAAACTACATGATGGCAAGCTGAATGATTTGTTTAACAAGACAACAGGGATTTATCGGCCTGCCTGGAGCTTATTGATGTAAGATTTTAATCAGTAAAGTTGGTTAACAATATTTTTTAAAGCTAAAACTTGGGCGAATAAATTTTTGAGCCATTTTGTAATTGCAGATAAAACTTGGATCCATCATTGCAAAAAAGCGACCAAGGATCAAGGAGAATCGAGACCAAAGAAGGTCAAGATGGGTTAACAAACGAATTTATGGCGAGGATTTTTTGAATTGCATTTGGAACCTCGACCAATCGAATTAATTAAAAGGCGGTAAAGTTGGAGTACAGTTGGATAAAGTGCATTGCTCTAAAAGCGTTACGTTAAAATTGTAATTTTTTTCCATTCTAACAAGTTGCATTTACCTACTGAGGCCTAAGTAATGGATACTCTTGTGCAGTATTTGGCACGTCCCTATTAACTTAGCAGCGACAGCGACGTCAGCACTCCGATAGTGTAAGCTCGTTGAGTTCCACCAAAAGAAACCAAATTCTGTTCAGCTGCCAACATCGAGTCTTTTGCCAATCACGTTCGGAAAACTGAGCGCCTTATTGATGTAGCTTTCGTATATTTGTCGGATTCTAGTTCATTCTGTCGGGCCCGCTTACTCTTGTGCGAAGTTTAAAAACTAGTTAACTCATAAATTCTCATTAAGTAGGCTCCATCACTGAGCTAATACAATGGCATCTACTTACACAGTGTCAAACTTTTCTCTAGAAACGACAAACCAAACTTGATAATATTAAAAAGAGTCATTTCGCGGATTATTATAAGAAAAATGTAATAATTCATGTTTAATTTAATTTTATCAAAACTTAATCCTACGATGATTTCCGAATTTAAAAAGATAGATCCTAACTTTGGATTGAAAAGATTGGGCAATAGTTATTTTTTTTGAAAATTTCTAAGAGCATGAAAAATGCAAACTGTGTATTTTATTTTAAATAAATATAGATACAAAATAGAATAAAGAAGAGACAAAATATCAACAGGCAGTCTAGAGTAGAGATAGGCGCGGGACGGGATTCCAGCGGGTCCATTTGGTTTCATTTGGGTCCAAGAAGAATCCATTTCTGGCCAGGACTTAAAAATCTTAGATTTAAGGACCATTCTAGGTCTAAGAAAATGTATCTTTATTGTTTAAAAACTGGTAAACTATTAAAAGTGTCATTTTGGCTGAGGAATACAACTACGTCATAACGAAGCTGAACTGAACGAAGCTAAGCTGAACTGAAGGATCAGTCCTTGCTCACACTACTGATATGTGAACCGATGAGCACACGCAACGTTTCTTTCTTCTATTAGCGGTTCATCACATCTCCAATGATATTAATCTTAATGTAAATGTTCTAGAAAATCGTGAATTCTTGATGGGTAAGATAGACGGAGCAAACATTTTAAAATGTGTAACTGAAATTCTTAAACAGTGCGAGTTAGAACTATGTTTTAGAAGTAGCTTTATTGTCACAGATAATGATTCCAATATAAAGCAGCTTTTAAGCATTATAATAGAATTCCATGTCTATGCCACAATTTAATCCTGGTCATGACAGATCTTAAAGGGAACGTTACAGTATTAAACACCTTGTTAGATGATTTACGGTAATTAGTAGGCCATTTTAAGCACTCTAAACCTAACAGAAAACTGTCCAAATCTCTTCAACAGCACGTAAAAACAAGATGGAACTTTGATTTCACCATGCTTGATAGTATTTTGATTCCTTCACTGAAGTTCAGATCCTTTAAGTGGAATAAAATGCTGTAAAAAGGCTGTCCAACATTAACTATATCTTTTTAAAACAAATTTTTAAATTTTTTAAGGAATGTTCTGAATGGTTTATAGGGTCAAATAAGTAACAAAGAAAATAACTATTCTGTTAAAAACACTTCTCAGAATTCGTTGAAGACTCATCAGATAAAGATTAGATTACATTAGAAAAATTTAAAAGGTTGAGCAGCCAAATAATTATATTTTAATGACAATCCTGTAAGAATGGAAATTTTAACTGTTAATCCTTAAATGCTAAATGCACAAATTTAAATTCAAAAATGCCTGGAGCTGCATTTATAGCTTTGGTTATTACTGGAAGGGCAATAGAAATCAGAGCGTAACTTAAAGTAGGTCCTGCTCGACCCGTTACTCAGAGAAGGTTTATTTGGGTTTAACTATTATTATTGATAGGTTGTTTTCGATACATTGATATAACATTTTGAATCATATTTTTTTTAAAGTTGTTTATTATATATTATATAAAATTGTAAATGATATCACTGAGTTTCGAATGAAGTGGCAGGTTTGCTTATGGTTGCTGTCTGCTACTCGAACTCAAAAAAATCTTTGATTATCTTAATGCAATTTGATCTGTTTAATCATCAAAATTTTATCTCTAATTTTTTTTTTACTTTAAATGATTTATTTGCAAAAAATAGACTAAAATGCAAAAAAAAAAGAAACTAAGAGATTCAGGAACACAAGCAACTGCTTTTAGGTTGTTAGAGGTTTGTAGAACAAGCGTATATGGATTGTTTTACAAACACTTGCATCTTAAAACTAGACTAAGATAATTTTGTATGGTTTTTAAGTTGAACATTGAATCTCATAAATTCAAGTAAAATCATTCAATAAAATGTATGCTTAAAAAATTTAAAAAAATCTGAAATATATGAGAAATAATCCAGGGATGGAAACCAATAGGAAATAATGTTTTATTTGGTTCAGTGGATCACAGCGGATTTAAAATACCGGTTCGGTATAAAGCATGGTTTTATGAGCCAACTGAACCGCGGTTTCGGTTCGTTTCAGTGGTTCACACTCCATTTATTGTTACCATTTTCGAATTTTCGAATAAGTGTCGCCATCCCTCACATTTTTCCAGAATCAAAATCCTTGAAATCATATTCTATACTGTTCTAAGTATATAAAGACGTATATAAAGGCACTGGGACTAATTTTATAATCCAAGTCGAATTACCAATTAATAGTAGGTGTCATGACATTCGCAGCACAACAAAAAACGTAGATAATACAAAGGATCTATTCGGTCTCTGTTTGGTCTTTTTGAGAAAGTCGATGGACGTAAAGTGCTTTTAAACGCCAAAATTAATTTGGAACTTTTGTCAATTCAAACACATGTATTAAAAATGAAATATTTTCGTTAAAAATCGCAGAATTGTTTTAAAAATTGTGTGTTTAAAGATTAGGAGCGGTTCAAGAAGACTCTAAAGAAAAGGCATGCCTAAAAATTTTTAAAATTTAAAATTTTACCAATCTTAGGTAGAAATTTCCAAAAATTCTTACTAGATGGATTTTGATAATCAAATTCGTGATAAGCACATGAAAATTATTAAACATCAATAATCTGGACCACCGAGGGACAAGCTCTTGCTTCCATGGCTCTGAAAGTTTTTTTTTTTTGCCAATTGCAGCCAATATGTAGCGCACGCAATTGCGTCGCTTTGGAAGAATAGCTAAGTCAATGCATAAATTTTTTGGCGTCAGATCACAGAAGCAGAAGGCAGCAAAGACAAAATACAAGCACTGTGAGCGACCGTGAGTTGCACTGACAGACGACAGTCAAAATACAAAAGTAAACACACTCACTAGAGGGATTCCTAAAAGTGATTTGCGTTCGGTTTGATTTCGTCGAACAACTGTTCACAGCTGCTCCATACAAACTGTGCAGTGTGCCCAGAAAAGTAAGGAAATAAAGGGCATACTAATGGGGACTAAACGAAATCAGCTTTGAGGCTGATTTCAATTTGATTTCGTTCTAATTTCTAGTGTGACCGTACTCTTCGAAGCAAATTATGCCGCCTAACTTGGTGATTGTTTGCATTCTGCTTTGTGAAGACGTGAATATTCTAAAACTACACTTTTTTCGGTATTTTGTGATATCCCACCTTGCTTACCTGGGGGGGAATTTTTCGATCAGCTGTTCACGAATTCAAAATCAAAGCAGTGCGCAAAACAAATCGTCCCGTCAACTGACATTGATTTGCAAATCACTCTCTTTTCAGGATTTTTTTTTGTTGTTTTTGGACTGCTACCAAACTCAAACTTCATGCCCATCGCTGATCTGACCCATGTTGGCTACTGTAATCAAAGTTACGGAGCCAAAAATGTCAATAACTTGAACCTTACCGTTAGGTTTTGGTCTGGTTCGGTTCGCTTAGCATTCCTAAAATAAATGCTCTTTAAAATCAATTATAAGCTGTAATTTGAGTTCATTCTAGAGCTTAAAGTGCAACCTCTTCTACCATATAATCCTGTAGCTGTCTACATGCGCAGTTATTAACACCCACCCATAAACCCACGTACACACACACAGCACACGCACACCCCTCGCACTTACCCATACAAATGCACATCATTAGCATGGCCATTGTTTTCGCACAACAATATGCTTATTATCTCCAATTTCCGGGCAAAATGCATAACAAATAAAAACAACAACAACAACAACATTATGGAGTATGCTTATGCATGTATGGAATAGAGAGAGAGAGAGGGAGAGAGAGAGAGGTAAGCAGATAGAGGGAGATGGTAGAGATTTGGTTTATGGCTAGTTGCCAGTCGAAACGTAAAGTTTGCATTTCGTGGCAAGCGCCTAACTTTAGGTACTTAAGCCTAAGCTGCCTTTCCAATTGAAAGCCAAAGCAGAGCAGAGCGCAGCAGCGCAGATAAAGAGATGGCAGGGCAAACAATAAGCGCGCTAATTGAGGATAATATGTGTGGCCATGTCTATGTTTGTCAGTCCCATGTGCATGTGCCCACATTCTCCAGCAAAGTCAAAAATGAAGGAATTTGGCATTTAATTTATGTTGTTTTGCAATGCCAACCAAATCCATCTTAATTAGCTGCCAAACATTGAAATTCGTTTGAAGTCTTTTGACACAGCAAAAAAAGAAGCAGAACCAGAAGAAGAAAACTCATTAATTTGCTGTGTGAAGAAAAAATAAGCAAGGAATTTTTGGTGCTGTGCACAGAGAGAGGGAGGAGAAAGCCTCTTAATTATTTCCGCAACTCTTTTGAAATTCATATTTTTGTCTATGCGGTTGCCAGCCAACATGTGACAAAATTCTCAGGCAACTTTTGACATGATTACAATTGTGTACCTGGAAAAAAGAAAACCATGTTTTCGGTTGAAAGCAAATGAGATACCAGCGGTAATTTTGTTAATTTTACAGTTCTTTACCATAAACCTACCCCAAACTACCCTTAACTCATGTTTGTGCCAAACAACCAACCAGTTGCACGGCCGCCTATTTTGGCTCAGTGCCAAACTCAACTTTCAACTGAATAGGCGTTGCCCAAAAACCAAAACAAACAATACAAAAAAAATATACAAAAACTTTTCCCCAAGCATGCGCTTCGCTCTCATAAGTAGGCTATGAATTTTGTTAAGCGTTGTCATTTACCTTGTAAAGCAACAGAAGCAGCAGCTTAGGCAAAAGTGCATTACAACAGAGCCCAGAACACAAAAACTAATTGAATTAAAACTAAATGCAACTTTTATCCTAAGCAATTACAGGAGAGGAGCGCAAGTTGAAACATCAAGCCATAGAAATACATTTTCATTTTCATTTCTATTTCATTACAATTTCATTTAAGTGAAGCTTAAAAGCGCACCAAATGGCAAAATGGCTTGGCCCTGTCGTGGCAATTATTTTTGTAGATTTTCTCTGCCAGGCTGGCAAACAACAATGGTTTTGTACAGTATAAAAAAAAAACAACAACAAAAAAAAATATAGAATAAAAATAGAAAGAAGAAAAAAAAAACAGGAAGCCAAAAGCACCTGTAAAACAATGGGAAACAGGCAAGGCAAATAGAAACGAGGCGTGCCTTGAGATTGAAAAACAAGTTAATAGCAATAGCAATGGCTTGGCTTCGCATGGCTTTGCTTCTGGGCTAGCAGCAACAGCACGGCATGGGCTTCTTCTTCTTCTACTGTGCTGGATAGCCAAACAAAAGGAATTTTCCAATTTTCACAAAATGTTTTTTGCGTAAACAAAATCAAGTTGGCAAAGGCCAGGGAAGTGGTGAACATTTAGAGAGGAGCATGTGAGATCGGCTATGCTGAATCGAGATCGGTAATTTGTTAGGTAATTTTTGTCATAAGTGTGATCAGATACACGCAAAAAAATTAAGTCCCAAAATCCCAAAAACTAAAATACTTGCGATTTCTATTCATTAATAGCCGATAAAATTTTGGAATGTGATAACTTATTTCAAGAGATTTACACTTTGATGTAAGACCACTAGGCCAAGTCTCAGAGTGCCGCTCAGGGAATAATACCGCAATTGTTAAGGCCTATTCTCAAATGACATACATTTTATTTCCGGCACTATGCTTCATATAAATAAGCGAGCTGTTCAAAAGCATTCTGATTTCAAAGCTCTACTAAAATGTTTCTATTCATATAAAGCATTGTGACTAAAATAATTTTTATGTCATCTGAGAATAGGCCTTTAACCGAAATGAATCGTTTCCGCTCGTTTTGCTTAGTTGTTCAATTGGCCAATTGTTCAATTGCTGTTCAACTGATCGTCAACTATAATCAAAGCAGGGTGATGTTATGTAATTTAGGGCTAAAAGTCCTGTGTAAAAAAAAATTGAAATTTAAATCGAATTTTGAACTCAAGTCGAGAAATTATATTTACAATCTTAGGAAAGAAAAGATCCTCCCTCAAAGGTCATAGCGTAAAAAGTGTTATATGGTAGCACAACGGGCCTTAATTGGCCCAAGTGAAGATCTGTGAATTCTTTCCAATGCGACCATTGCAATCTCTTCTAACCTAAGCTAAAACATTTTTGTTATAAAATTTTAAAATAAAATTTAAGAAAAAGCTACGGGAGATATAAGATTAGTGATTGTTTTAAAGCATTTCGAGGGTTGTGATACCACATTGAGGTCTTTATTTTAAAATGTATTTAAGACAATTTTGGAACAACGTCTTAAATTACTGGTTCCAATCTATTAAAAACGCTAAATACCTTAATGATATTTTAAAAATATCGAACTAAAATTATTAAATAAATTTCTGGTAAATGTTTGACTACCGGTAAACCTCTCCAAAAACTCGGAAAAAAATGTTTTAAGAAACTACACAGAGAAAAAAAAAGCTCAAGATCAATTTAATCTTTGCTGATTAAATGTTAATCATTAAAATGATCTTATAAAAATATCAATTTTTCCCTACAAAATATAAATAGTCACTTAGACGTTTTCACATGTGTGTGTTGGTTGGCTGATTGCATTGAGGCGTTATTCCATTCCAAGGTTTAGAGTTCGATCCCCTGACAAGGCAATGTTGTTTTTTTTTTTAATAGAAAAGATCGTATTGATATTTTTAACATATCAAGTTAATTTTCGTCAAATCGGAGTGAAATTGATATGAAAATATATGGAAATGACTGCCATTTCATATTAATTTTTTTCTCTGTGTAAGGACTGTACCGAAAAGAAAATACTCGCTTACTTTTGCTTCTAACTTTAAGATTTCTTCTCCGATTTAATCAATTTTTTTTTTGTATTTAAGTTATCTGTATATATACCAGGGCTGCAAACCGGTCCGGAACCGAACCCTTCAGAACCGGTTCGGTTCAGGTTCTGGTGATGCCTGAACCGAACCGGGAACCGAACCCCATTGAAAATAATCACGTGAACCCGAACCCGAACCTAACCCAGATTTCTAATTGATGGGGTTCGGTTCTAAAAAAAATTCCAAGCACAGAATCTATTTTTGCACTTTGATGATAAATAATATTTTATAATGATGAACAAAAATGTATCCATTCTTATGCCCATGCATGGACGGCGACACTCTTCCCGTCCGCAACAAAAGACTGGACAAAATAACACAACCTCAAGCAATTTGCATCCGAAACCGTATTTCTGGGTATTATTTTGTTCGTACGGAGATGCAACGGCACGGTGAATACAAGGAAAAGTTGTACGTCATTTAAATGTCTTAATTTTTGTACACAAGTCACAATTTAAATACTTTTAGCATTTCACTCTCACAATATGCCAGTCAAAGTCGTGCTCTGGTGGTCCCATTCCTGGAAAAAATAGCTCTGACTGGAATTCGCGGAAATGTATCAACGTGTTCGGTCACACTATAAGTTAGGGATGAGACATTCCGGCGCAGCTGTGATTAAGTCACTGGTCACTGGCAATCATCAAATCACAGTGACTGCATATAAAAAAGCAACAGTGTGATTTGGTGACTACAAGTCACTGTGACTTAATCACAGTTACGCCGATATTTTCAATCACAGTTACTAAATCACGGATACGCCGATAAATGTCATCTCTTATTTATAAGCCAAAAGTGGCCGCGTTTTTTGCAGGTTTCATGGCCACAAAAAGCACAGTTTCAGGAATCCCACTACTGTGAAAGAAAAACGACTTTCGCTGAGAGTGCAAGTTGGCAGTATCGCTGAACTCTTCTAAACATACATACAATGTCTGATTGTCTAGTCAATTTAGGCAGATCATTTATGTGATTGACTGCCAAAAACTGCAGCAGTTTATAAGGCATCTCTTCTTCAAACTCTATTTAATTATTTATTATGTACATAAATATATAAAATGCAATCCGGAACCCAAACCCGAACCGGAACCTCGGTTCTCAATTTAAAGGGAACCTGTTGTGGAACCGAACCCCTAGCGTAGGGTAAGGGTTCGAACCCCGAACCGAACCCCAGTCGAATTTGGAGGGGTTTGCAGCCCTGATATATACTAACTATATGTATACTATACATATACTTGCTTTAAATATTGCCAAAACTTATTGAGAATACATCATTCCCATAATTTAGATAGAATTTTTTGATTTACCTCTTTTATTAAATTGTGCACACATTTGCTTTAGCACTTTTCATTAAGCAGTATTTTTTAAAGCTCTCTCAGATTTTCAGCAACTCCACTATCTTTTTTTTCTATTTGACAAATGCCCAATATTGATCTAATGGTTGAACTCCTGGTGCATTTGGTGAAAAAAATGTTTGTTTTCTTTTGCATTAAGCAAAGCTTGAGATCAACGAGCATATTTTGCGGTATCCAGATCAGTTCAAAAAATTATTATCATATTGTTTTTTTCGATAAAATGATAAAAAGTGATTTTTGAGACCCTCCTTCATGTTGATATCGGCGCTTACAAAGTTATGTGTGATAAATAAAGTGGTTCTAAGGCCGCTGGTTCAAATTGCATGACACATCGAAGTCTCCTGATTTCATTATACACTTGATTTTTGAACTTGAATTGGTGGAATTCGTTGGACAACAGAACCACCTTTCTGATTTGTATAAAATTAAGGGGCGGGTAATCTGTTTAAGTCCATTTTTACACAAGTTTCGTCGTCCATCACAATGCACACAACTTGTTCATTAAAAAAACGGTCTTGAAGATTTTCAACTCTATTTTTTTTTCAATTTCTACTTCTTGTTCACTTTTTTCAAAACTTTTTGATTTTTAATGTCTTCAAGTATGGTCGTTGATTCACTCTTCGAATCACCTCGTTCACCCTCGTTTCTTTTTTTGGTCAAATATCGGAAGAACATTGTTTAATTTCTGTTGTTAAAGGCCTATACCTTATTTTCAAGATTCTAATTCTTTTGAACTTTTTTCGACCATTTTTTTTTTTAATATTTTAAAGAACAGATTTCACCGAACTACTTTATAATATTTCGAGCTCTATTGAAGTTCAGTTTATAGCAATTTGGTAACTTTTTATACAAAATTTCATTATCGGTACAGAATTTTTTCGAGCACTTGCTCTGCGATTTGCGGTTTCCGTCAAAAAGAAAAGGAATATAATAAAGGTAGAATAAATAAAACCAATAGAATCGTTCAAGCTTTCCAACGGTACTTCATATGACATAATTCGATGCTCACACTGCGCGAAATGTGCGTTTGAAAGGGTGCAGTTTCTTTTCGGTACAGTCCTTATTTGGCGTGAGATTAAAAAACAAATGTATCGTACTACAATATTATTTTATAGGATGAGGATGTGTCCGAGGAAGTCCACAGTTAAATAGGCGCAAATTAGCCCAAAATAGTCCCAATAGGTCTCATGTTCTTGTCAAAAATATTTTAAGTACATTTATTTTTAAAAACAAACTAAATTCCAAAAGCATATTCGGTCAAACACATATTTTGTATAGGCAAAAATGCAAACTCTAAAATTTAATAACAAATGAACCGCCAAATAGTTTCTGCACGTAAATTCTTGATAGTTCCCGGTACATCGAAGGCATTTTTTCAGATTTTTTTGAACGGTAGGTAAACATAGATTCTGCCAGTCAATTTATAATTCCTTCATTCAAAATAAATAGATCAAAAAATGGTAAGTGCGTTATGAAAAGTCAGTTAATAAATCTGAATATTTTCAGATATCAAGTGATTTCAAAAACTAATGAAAAACAGTATATAAGATACAATTGATTGGTTTTTTAAATAAATAATCATCTTATTTTTGAATGATTATATAAAATTTAGTTTTCGAATAATACAACAATCCAAGGAATGGCCTTATTTTACGGATCAAATGGGACGTGTTACAATTATTTTACATTTTTATCGGTAATTTGCGGACGGAAAAAAAGTAAAATGTTCATACGATGCCATTGAACTATTCTTAAAAATTTTGTAGAGGACTTTATTTTGCCATTGTGAATTTAATAAAATTATGTAGTTGAATACTAAAATATTTAGTTGAATAATTCTTTAAACCACTGCGAATCAAAGGAACCGAATTCCGTTGTTTTTTTTAAGACAAAGTCTTTTACGGGCATTTTCTCATCTTCATGATTTTCAAATCTAGGTGCTTTTTTAGAAAATAAATGTTGCCTACTTTTATGCGCTTTACTAATGTCTGTGCTTGAGTCTACAACGACCCGCGTATGATTTTAAAAGTGGCAAATTACAATTTCTCAAAAAACACTTAGCGAATGGGCGCTGCAACAAAAACTACAAACAATTTTTTTTTATATTTCTGTTCTCGCTGATAACTGCTTAAGGTTTGGAATATCTTACCTTGACAAATGAATTTAATTGTTTTTGGCGCCGTATTATTATTTTTCTTTGGATTAACATTTATATTTTTTCTGTCAAAATATTTGTATAATTTCTGGTTTAAAAATAAAAATTAGCATTATACGAAAATTTGCCCTCACGCTCTCATCTCCAATTCGAAAGACAGCATCTTCAAGCATTTTCTTCTATTGTGGCTCTTGAGTGAAGTAATTAATTTACTAAGCACACACACACACACACAAACAACTCAAGACTTTTTTCCCAACACATACACACTCCTGTTCTCCTTGAACTGTTCGAGAAAGAAGAAGACCATAAATACTTTTAAGAGCACCCAAAATGTTTGCCCATAATCAATACTTTATTTATTTTGCAGGGCATCGAGAAGCGTGCCAATTGGCAGTCAGTCAGGCAGGTAGTCGGGTAATTACCAAAGTATATAGTCAGTTTCGTTCTCAGTCTCATGTGCTTAAATATTTTTCAATTGTCTTTTAATTTAACGCAACGAAATTGCTGTGGCTATAAATTTTACGCGACTTTGGGGGTCATAAAATTTCAATTGCTTTTTAATTTGCATACACTTAAGGCGCAGGGACTTGGGACTTACCCATTACTAATTACGTTTGCAGACACTTACCTGTGAAAAGAGACAAGAAGCAGAAATATAAATTAGTATTTTGTAAATAGGAATTACTGAGCAGCACTCACACACACTCACTCACTTACAATTTAGCCACAAAACTCAGCCAAGCCGAAAGCTGCTTAACTATTTTGCCAACTCATTTTGCATATTATTTTTAACAAAAAGTTGAATCATTTTCAACCACATATTAACATGTTTGCCCCACCCCTTGGCATGCTTAGAGAGTTTTCGTAGCTTAGGAAATTTACGAAATGCTCTTGATCTTATGCACATAAACTTGTAGCTTGAGAATAGTTTTGGTTTTTCCATATGCGGTTTGGGTTTTAATGCCAAAATAATTGCCACAAATAGTTTAGCCACATAAGTTTCGCCAGAGAGCGAGCGAGAGCAGGATGATAAGCGGTTTAGAGTCTAGCAGAAAAATTTGCAAATTCAATTAGTTATTTTTTTTTTTTTCAGAAAATAAAATTAAGGACATCAACTTTTGCACTGGCGAGAACTTAATTAATTAGCTCTGTCTGTACAGCTGGGCGTATAATTGATATACTCTCACTCCGGAGCTTGCTTCCTTGTTGTTTATGGAAACAAAAGTCAAGTGCAGTGGGGCGTGCTTGGCATTTAAAATCGACGGCAAAATAGTTGGCATAACTACACTGAGCGAAAGAAGTAGAAGGTGCTAGAAATTTATGAAATTTTCTGATGATATCAGGAAATCCATTTTTTTTACAGTATGTTCAGGTCGATCAGGAAAAAGTTATATGTTCTATGAACCAGTTTGAATGTGGTTTGAGACCTGTTCAAAAGTTCTATACTCAGCTAAGCCTGCCTTTTCTAAGAAGAACAAAAATTACCGACTGTCAACCCTTCGGCTGCGGCGGAAGCAGGGCTCTGACAATCGAATCAGAGCGGTATAGCTTTCAAAGGTCAGACATCAGAGGAATGTTTGCTGGACAAAGCGGCGCTTGCGCAATGTCGGCAAGATCACTTCAATTTATAGATAGAGAAAGGACTTAAAATGGCAGAGGTAAGGTTAGGTAGGGGCTGTAGCTAAAGAAAGAACCCTTCAACAGATTTAGGATATTAAGTAGGGTTGCCGGAAATAATATTGATATATCGAATATCGATATTTTTGTCGAAAAAACGATATTTCAATATCAGATATTTTACTCACGCGATATGTCGTATATCGAATTTTTTTTGGTATATTTTCGCCGATATTTTTAAGTTCTGGATGAAAGGGAAGCACAAATATTTTACCAGAAAGCTCTGTGCCATCGGAAAGCTTGGTTTCGAACATAAAAAGTTTGTCTTCGCCTATAAAAGTGTGGTTTCCGAAGCCGAATAACCGATAAGCACATAACTCAAAGCGTCTTCAAAAATCTTGATCTAACGATTATTTGTAAAAATTCTGACGTTTCTTGGATTGCTTATGTATCTTTCTATGTTTTTTTTGTCATGTGTTTACTTTTTAACTTCAGCGTCTTCTTTCACTAGGAATTCTTGAATAAGATTCCACAACATCTTATGTAATAATTAAAATGAATAACATATCTTTGTCAATCTAATCAAAATACATGTTATCTATATTATTTTTTGGGTTTGGGATCTCTGATCTATAGATTTTAATCTCAGACTGAATTTAGTTTTTAATACGCTTCAAATAACACCTCAATTATCCCAAAAGACCTGTTTATTATTAAGATAAAGCTTTTTTTTTGTTAAAAATATCGATAATATCGATTATTTTGACAACAAAATATCAATATCGAAATGATATTTTTTCAATATCGATATAGATATTTTTCAAATATCCGACATCCCTACTATTAAGTTGGCCCGTTGAGATGTCGCTTGCGGAGTTATTTCTTGTTCATTCCCCCTATTTGAGGGGCCTAATTAGTTCCAATTTCCTGAGTTCCTTTTTAGTTGGAATCTTTTATTGGACTGGGCCTATCATAATGCCTTTACGAATCCTTAGATTTGTTTTGGAGATATATCCGAAAGCTCGAATATAGTGAGCCTGCACGTAGCCATTGGCATACCTACATTTTCCTTATCGAGAAGGAGGTTGGCTTTATAATTCGCGACATCTGATTTGATTAGCTGCTGACGACGACTCTGTATGTATGCCCGGCTGCTACTGACGATCGTTCTGTGAATCTCTCTCTCGTGTAGCGTAGTGTTGTGTAAAGTCTGCTGCTACTGCCAAAACCAGGGGTGGGTGATTAGCTAGAGTCGGCCCACCTTACGTATATCCGCCTAAAAGACACTTCAATAATCTGGTAGTCTGAAAGAATGACTGACGCCGAATTCAGTTGGGATAAAGTAGTCAGTGACTGTAGAAAGAAATTGCCAGAATTCCTGAGGAAAGTTAAAGTCTTTAATTGACTTTAAGAGAACAAAAAGAGCAACTATAATTCACACTCAAAATATTTTTTATATAATTTACAGCAAGTTTGTAAAATATAATATTATTTTTGTCAAATTCAAAAGTATTTAGAATGTAAAGAAGCTCCGAAATGTATTCAGAGTTTTTATTGGAAAAGGTTTATCACAGACTTTCTTACATCGCTGGTATAAGAAAGAATTAAATAATGAAAAGAAAATGCAAAGATAACACTAGTCAACAATTTTCATATTAGGCCATTGAATGATTCACAGACACTTTATACTTCAAGTTAATTGTTTTCGATATATATAGCTTCATTCTTGGAAAAAACAAGATTTTTAATAATTTTTCTTTAAAAAAAATTTACGAAAGTTCGAAAAAAATTGGATTATTTGATTTTTAAATCGTAGTAATACATCAATTAAGTGTCAAACAAGCTATTGTTCGTTAAAATTTGCGATAAAACGTTAAACTTATACCCTTTGTACACAAATTTTACTTAAAAAACTCACGAAAATTCGAAAAAATTGAGTCATTTGTTTCTTAATCATAAAAATACATCAATTACGCTTCAATCAAGGTATGGTTCAATAAAATCTGAGGTAAAACGGCCAAGTTATACCTTTTCAAATATAATTTGACTGAAAAATTTTACAAAAACTCGATAAAAGTTAAAATTGAATAAATTGATTTTTTTAAGATCGTAATAATACATAAATTACGCGTCAATCAATCTTTTGTCAGTTAAAATATGTGCTAAAACGGCCAAGTTACACCTTTTTAAGAATTTCAAACTAAAAAAATTTGCCTTTAAAAACTCACGAAAATTCGATAAAAGTTAAAATTGGATAATTTGTTTTTTTAATCGTAGTAATACATAAATTACGCGTCAAACAATCTATTGATTTTTAAAATCTATGATAAAAATGCCAAGTTATACCTTTTTACAAAACCCTTTTAAAACTTTTTGCCTACAAAAATTGGACTTAAAAAACTCACGAAAATTCGAAAAAAATTATAATTTTATATATTTTGTTCGAAAATAGTAATACATCAATTAGGCGTCGAACGAGCTATTGTTAGTTAAAGTATGTGGTAAAACGTCCAAGTTATACCCTTTTAAAATACCATTTCAAAACTAATTTAACTAAAAAATTTAAATTAAAAAACTTACAAAAATTCGAAAAAAGTTAAAATTGGATCAATTATTTTTGCAATCGTAGTTATACATCAATAACGCGTCCAACAAGCTTTCGTTAGTTAAAATATGTGATAAAACGGCCAAGTTATACCCTTTCCAAATACCCTTTTAAATATTGTAACCTAAAAAATTTGACTTAAAAAACTAACGAAAATTCGGAAAAAGTTAAAATTGGAAATATATTTTTTTAATCGTAATAATACATCAATTAGGCTTCATAAAAGCTATTCTTTGTTAAAATCTGTGGTAAAACTGCCAAGATATACCCTTTTCAAATACCCTTTTAAAATGTTTACCTAAAAAATTTGAGTTAAAAATCGCAAAAAGTTAAAATTGGATAAAATGTTTTTTTTAATCGTATTAATACGTCAACAAGGCGTCAAACAAGTTTTTGATATTTTAAATATGTGGTAAAACGGAAAAGTTTTGCATTTTGCTTTTGTTGTTCTTTTCGAAGCGACGCAATTGCATATGCGACAAGTTGGAGGCAATTGGCAAAAACTAACTCTCGGAGCTCTGGGAGCAGTTGTAAGCAAGGGCTTGCCCGTTGCTGAAATAACTTGAACAACTTTATAATTTTTAAAAAATTATTTCTCCCTTCTTTCAGTGTACAATCAATGCTGAGTATTGTTTTCAAGCTTTTTTCATTCCCTCCCAGTCTCTCGCTCATTCAGTTTCACTTGAACCATTGTTATTATGGATTATTGCTGCTGCGTATACGTAATGTGCATATGAGGGAAAGCTCTTTTGCATTGCGTATTTTCAATTTGTGTGTTGTACGTGCATGTGTGTGTGTGTGTGTGTGTATTTTCCAAAAATTCAACGCACAAGATAAACAGGCCCAGGCCAGGGCCATCGAGTAGTCCATGGAAATTAAGCCAATGCCAATGACTGGACTGCGGTTGCTGCTCGACTGAGCCTCCGAAACGTTAATTGCAACGCTTTGTGAAGTCCACCATCTCCTCGTACTCCTCCGCATGCAATGGGAGTCCGGTATATACATTTTTTCGCACTGCGGTTTGTTCCTGTGTGTGGAAAATTTACTGCATGGCACATTAAGCAGGCAAGTGGTGATATGATTGAGTTTATGAGTGTCTGCCGCTTCCTTTTTTGCCACCCAAAATTAACTACAAAGTTTCCCCAGTTGTTATCTCTTTTTTTTTGTGTGTTGTTGTTTTTGTATATATATACATTCGAGTACATTTTGCTTCGTGGCTGCTCAATGCAGCGTGAAATTCGCACAAGTTTTTACTTTCGACGCACACACATTAGTTGCCAATTCAATGAGCTAAGCCAAAAGAAAATTATTTGATAAATTGTAATGGGTCCGTGCGGGGAGGTGTGGGGGTGTGCTTGGGAGTAATTAGAGCAAAAGCAGATAAGTGGAAAATAATGGCAGAGTTAAATTATATGGCAATAATGTATGATATGGGAGAAAGAACATACAGAAAAATATTTTAAAATATAAGTAAAAAGTATTGGAGTAAAATTTTCGAATATCTGAGGTAATAACGATTTTCTCAAGTTTTAGAATCTTTTTGTCATATTATTTAAAATAAATTGTCAGCTTAAATAGTTCAATAAAAATTTTAAAATTATAATTCCTATTTAAATCTTTGTTTTATTTGGTTTAAAATATTTTTAATTTTGATTTTGAAATTTAAAAATTTTTCAATTTTTAATTTCTTTTTTAAAATTCATTTTTATTTTTGTGGATTTTTTAAGACAATTTTTGTATATTTCTAGAAATAATAGAATAAATCTGCTTAAAATATTTTTAATTTTTTTATATAAATTTTAGGTATTTACCTTTTTTTTCCAATTTTTTTTTTTTTTTTTTGGCTTTTTTTAGGATAATTAAGAAAATTTTTGTATATTTCTAGGAATTTATTTTGCTTAAAATATTTTTAATTTTTTATATAAATTTTAGGTATTTAATTTATTTTCCAATTTATTTATTTTTTTTTTTTTTGATAATTAAGAAAAAATTTTATATTTCCTGGAAATTAAAAATAATAATACCCCCAAGCGACATTGCTTTACTTATGAATTCATTTAACCCCCGCACAATGGTAAAATCAGCACCAAATACACAAAGCAAATTTTTCATAATTGACTCTAGTTTGGGAAAAAATTCTCATCATCATGCCGCATACCTTCCGTTTTGCTGCCAAAACCGAATCCAAAAGTCTACAAAATTTTCACATTTCATATGTGGCTTTCTACCTCATCTCCAACGCAGCATTTCCCTCTAACCACACTTGCCTTGAAAAACTGCAGCATTTCAATTGTTAAACCACAGAAAAGTAAGTTTCCCCCAGCCAAGGTAGCAGAAAACTTTGCCTGGGCCACTTGGGCAAATATTTAGCCTTCGACTTTGGCCAACTGCAATTCCAGTCCAAAGTCCAGTCCAACATGCATCTAGAACCGCAGGCGCATTTTTCTTTTAAGCGGGGACAAGAGGCGGCAGCTCTTCCCTCTATTATCAGCCAACGGGCAAGAACCGCAACAACATTTCGCTTGGTTTTTGTTATTAAAAAATACCTAAAATTACCAAAGATAAATATTAATAACAAGCCGCAGCTAACAGTTGCTTCTACCCACTCGTTGGCTGTGGTTGTTGTTGGTGTTGTTTTACCTGGTATTTTTTAATTTGCATTGTGCGGAAGGTAAACTCAAACAATTTGCGGTTTTCATTAAGTCATCTTTCTCTCGACAGTTTTCTTTTCTTTTTTTTTTTTTTTTTACACTGGCAATTCGCTTAGCTTGGCTTGTCTTTGGGTGCGGGAGTTTATTATATAAAATAATTTAGCCAAGTGGCAAGCCAGGAGACAGCAGTGAAACCACACACATACACACACACACACAGAGAGAGGGAGCAAGACAAGCAGGACAGCTGTCATTAAATGCAGCAGCTAAAGCATTTGAATATGGCTTAACCCTGCAGTGGGACAAGTGCTGATTTTGGAAAAAATCTCTCTCTCGTTGCTCTTTTTCGGACTCTTATTGTTATTCCTAAAAACAGGTTCGTTTCGGGATTTTTTTGGATTCCCCGAACAGGACCATGACGCTTTGAACCTGAACTCGAACCGGACCACATTTTCCAAAAATAAGGTTCGGTTCACAATAATAAGAAATTTTACAAACGAAAGAAATTCCTAATGGGATTATTCCAAATTAAATCTTGAAGAGTCACTATGTCTGATTGTAAGGAAGGAAATAATAACAATAAAGTTATAAAATCCTTCGAAAATTGTCCAAATGAGCAAATATTGAAATTTTTTTTTAATTTTTGGAAAAGATCTAAAAACCAAGATAATCAAAATATTTTGCTAACTTAGTTCGCGTATAGATTAACTTCTCCAGGAAGATATAGTGTCTACACAGAAGGAGAAACCCGAGATATTTTGACTAAAATCAGTCCCAATCGATGAGAGGATTAACTTGTGTACGGATTTTCTAATTCTAAAATTTTTGTCTAGATGCCGTCTCTGATTTGAACTCGATATAGGCTTTTTTCAACAACACACGGTATTGATTTTAGTTTGTTATTAAATGTTAAGAGAGTGACAGAGAAAAATGATTTCGAACTTTCTATGACATTCCAATTCCAAAACATGTTTTAATCTGTATTTAAGACTATTTAATTTTTAGTACTCTTTTAATCCTTCATACTTATTTTAAATAACATGAAGTTTGAATCGTATTTAAAAGTTTGATTTGAAATTCGGGACCACATCAGTTTTATCTAACTAAATTATTGATATGTTTATAACAATTTCATATGCTTTTTACCAATTGAAAGGATAAATAAATCGAAAAGAAAACAAAATATACTTTTTTGTTCAAGTGAACCTACGTCCGAACCAAAACCTGGGGTTCAGAGGATCCATTAACCGGTCTGCGAACCGAACCCAAAGATTATTCAAGGGTTAAAACCTCTGAACCGATACTCCCCGAAAATGTTGCAGTGTTTTATACATACCAAAATTTTAACAACCTAAATTATAAATTTTTAAAAGTAATTTGTGAATTTTGTACCAACTTCATACCACAAACTTTCGTCCATTTTCCGATTTTGGAGGTAGATTTTCTAAAATTGTGTATGTGTTATTTTGAAAATGAGTTTGGGCTAATCATTTGGAAACTTAACTTTCGTTCTCACAACCCATTTTCTACCCAGTGAGGCTCATTTACCAGAATATAGAAATGCAGTAATTGTTCTATATATATTGTTTATATATAGAACTTTCAAAATGAGTCTAAACCTATTTGGATTATAAGCAAAGTAGCAGACCCAGCCTCACTTTTAGCATAAAATTAACCTACTGTGAAATATTTAGCTTCCTATCTTTAATGGTTTGGTGAGTGCGGCGGTCAAAAGTCAAACAGTCAGGTTGGACTCTATCTATCTCTCTACATATAAAAGAGTTTGTCCTGACTAACTGACTGATTGGCAATCAACGCAGAGCCTGAACGATAAGAGAGAAAGCTGAAATTTTAGCAGAAGTTTCGTTTTGAGTTGAAAGTGGGCACTAAGGCGGGGTTTTGAAAAATTCCGCTACTATGGGAAAAATTTTGTTTTTCATCCGATTGACTTGAAATTTGGTTTGTAAGTAAAGTAAGCGAAATAATTGGACTCCTGTTTCCCAGATTTCGGAAAATCCGCACACAAGGAAAATGGCCGGAAAATTCTTCTTGGAAAAACTATTTTTCATCCGATTGACTTCAAACTCGGTTTGCAGCGATAGTATACAAAATAAGTTGACTTGAGATTTTCCGATGATGGAAAATCCGCCCGAAAAGTCGGGAAATTCCCGGAAAATTCCAAAGGAAAAAACTATTTTTCATCCGATTGGCTTCAAACTCGGTTTGTAAGGATAGTATGCTAAGTAATTGGACATGAGATTTTCAAATGTTGGAAAATGCGCCCACAAAGAAAATACCCGGAAAATTCTAGTTGAAAAACTATTTTTGATCCGATTGACTTCAAACTCGGTTTGCAGCGATAGTATACAAAATAAGTTGACATGAAATTTTTCGATTGTGGAAAATCCACCCACAAGGAAAATGGCCGGAAAATTTTAAATGGAAAACATTATTTTTCATCCGATTGACTTCAAACTCGGTTTGTAAATAATTAGACTTGAGATTTTCCAATGTTGGAAAATCCGCACGAAAAGTCGGGAAATTCCCGGAAAATTCTATATGGTAAAACCTATTTTTAATCCGATTGGCTTCAAAATCGGTTTGTGAACACATTATAGAAAATAATTAGTCATTTGATTTCTCGGTGGTAGAATTTCCGCCCACAGGCAAGAATAATGGTGGGCGTATTTCGGTTCAGTGACAATGGCTATTTGTGAGCCGATCTGGGCCAATTAAATAGGATAAAGTTTTTAGCTTTGCGCATAACCACCCTCAAGGTCGGATAATGGGTGCCGGGGGTGGTTTCAGCGTTTGTACTCTTAATGGGCCAACTAGGTGGAAAATAATTTTCTCATTTCTCATTGCCAAACTTTTTTTTCATCATTTTGGCGAAGCGAAGCGCGCCGGGTTATATGCTAGTATATATATATATAAATACAATTTTCGGCTTGTATCAGCTTCCGTGGCAATTTAGGGATTTTCCGCATCACTCATGTCTGCAGCTTCAAAATCTATACAGGGTTCTATTTGTAATGTAGGTAATAAAATAAAGGGTTTCAAAAACTTTTCCGGGATTTTTTCGAAATTTTGTTGTTGGGGGACTGAACAATTTCCATAACACATACATCCCCATAGAGCCAAGCCGAGTTTCTCTCAATCTTTTTGCTCGTTGTGTCTTTTCATTTTCGGTTAAGAGAAAGGGACCTTCAGTCTAACTCGGAATACCTTAAGTCAAAAATACTTCATAGATAGCTATAACAGCTGTTAAAGTTGACCTTACGTGTTAAAGTTTTCAAGAAACAAATTTTTTAGTTAGGTATTATGTTGGGGGATCGAATCCACAACCTCTTGCACCGTTGCAACTTATCCATTAAGCCGCGCAGTTCCAAAAGAATACGTATTTATTAGTTCTTCAAATAATATTTAAAATTTAACAGCTTTTATAATATATCAAAATCTCAATACGGCTAACGTGTCGTATACTTAATTTTTTTGGGGGAAACTTTAAAGCCATTACACATACTTTAGAATTGGGAATTTGGGAAAATCAATTGATTAAATTGAGAATGTTTTCGGACTTGCCTAAAAATTTGGATTATTATCGATCTAGGAGTTGAAATATATCTGACACATTTTTCTGAAATAGAAAAGTACAAAAGTAATCCTCTAGCATTTAGCTTGCTGACGGACTATAATTATATCGTGTCTGGGTACTCTAACTACCTCTTTTCAGCTACGTTTTCAATTGATAATCCATCAGCTCATGCGCTGTCAAGTTGCCAACCAATGCAAATGTTTTAATGATCTAGAAAAGAGGTGCATAAATGCCCACAGAATTTCTAGTTCTGAATGTCCGCAGTGATTTGATTTCTATGTATTGTACTAGAATCAAATTTAAATTTTGTTTGGAGAAAACATTTCCAAAGAGTGGATTGGGAAGTACAAAATCATCTTCGTCGGATCGCAAGAATATTCATGTCCCTGGTCACTAAATTGTGTTCCGCCCATTCAAGGGTTAATTCAATGTGATTTGTTCCTCAACATTTTTGATGCATATTGTCAAAAAAAAAACTTGGAAGGAGGATAACGTCTTGGGTCAGGTTGAGATCTAAGAATTCAGTGCATTTAATAGTTTCCATTTTGTTGAATTTTGCTCCCGCTTGCGGCTTTTGACGTTGGCACTTCCGTTTCCGCTTGAATTATCGCGCTCTGTAGGGGGTGGCACGGGAAATTGCATTAACTGCGGCAAAAGTCGCCTGGCAGCTTTTGGTTTGCCTTGTCTGCGTTTAATATGCAACTTTTCAGCACACACACACACACACAAACGCAACCCACATGCCTTGCGTCATTTTGAAATATTTGTGGCATCAAATGCAGTCGTCAACTTGATTAAATGTCATGCATAAAGCAACAGCAGAGCCAAGATGGAGATGTGGCAAGCCAAGAAATTGCAAGGCGTTTGAATAGAAAAGAAACTCAAGAGATGCCAGGAAAAAAGAGAAAGATGAGTTAGCATTCAGGCATCGACCTGACCTCTTCGTTCCTTTTTCTTGTGATGCATCAAAAGGAAAGGAAAAAAGTGACATGCAGATTTGTTGGGCAGAAATATGCTTTATGTGGGGGAGTAAGGGTATTTTTATGTGCCAGTCAGATCAATTACTAAATGAAAAAAAAAAGGAATGCATATGCATATAAAAGTATTTTAAAGCCACAACATCTTGTTTGCAAATCCTTTATACACCTTTTTGGCTGGGTTTTATTTATTTGCATCCTAGATGCGACTGTAGATACATTTGTCACCCAACGGCAACAGAATCTTGGCAAATATTTGCATAACAAAATGCAAATTTGCATAGTTTACTTCACTGAAAATGTGTTGTAAAAAAATTATTTAAATGAATTTGCATATATTTGTGTGTGTTGACTGAGTTTTGCTCACATTCAGTTTTGTAAATTAATTAAATTTGTTTTGGGCTAGGAAGAAATGTTGTGTGTGTGTGTGTGAGTGTGTGTTGACAGACAAAGTCATCAAGTGTCTGCTTCCCCTTCGTTTTGATCATTACTTTAATTTCTTTTGACAAAACCAAAGACACACACACACACACACACTGGGAGGAATATATTTGTAAATTAAATCAATTTATTTGCAATTCCTTCCTTGGGAAACTCGTCGAGCGGCGCACAAAAATATGCAGCAATTTATTTTCACTCCTGCTGCTCCTCCATGTCCTGTGCATTTGATTGAAAATGCGTATTACTTATTTTTGTAGGGCGAGTGGCAAATCTAAAATCAAATCAAATCAATTTTCTCAAATGTTACTTGGCAGCGGCAGCCAGCAGAAGACGAGCCAACCAACTCAGCATCTCTGGCTTTGACGCGCCAAGTCTGCCAAACAACTCTGATTGATCGAATTTAAATTTTTGTGGCACATTTCAGCCAAGGCAGTCAATAAATGTGAAAACTCTGACGGGTTGCCTTTAATTATGCCGTCGACTGCGGAGTGAGTGAGGCACATTCCACAATTTCGGAAAAAAAAGAGAGAATGGGCGGCGGCGGCGCGTTTGTGTGACTAGAATTTTCAAGTTACGAAAAAGCATTTGGGACACAACCACAGCAGCAGCTAAGCTAAACCACATATGACTTTGTTTCGGATGAACTAGATAAGACAGAGGCGGAGATTTGCCACTGGCTGTACTGAGAAAGGTGCAAAGGATAAATAAATAAAATAATGTCTTTCAGTGGAAAACAATTCCAATCATGTGTCCAGTCTGAATGTTATTCCATTGAAGAATCAAATGAATTAAACTAATAAATGAAATTTTAAGATGAATCTGGAAATTGAACAAGATTCAAGTGGTAAAATAATTTAATAAAAAAGTTTCAGCATGACAAAAGTTTTTATTAGAATGTTTACTAAAAGTACAAGAAGTTGGCAATCAAAAATTTTCTAATACGAAATTCTGCTTAACCTCTAATAAATTCAGTTAAACCAATATAAATAGCAGCTATTTTCGCTGATAAAAATAGTTAAAATTTCATCCAGTTGCAGTAAGTCACCGCGTTCAAACTTTTTTTTTGACATCAAATATTACTAAATTATACGTTGAATCTTCAATCATCGATTTTTAATCGACCTAAATCAAAAATATTCATACATCATATATTTGTCGGGTAGTCGGGAAATATTATTTCTGAGCTCGCTGAAAAAAATGTCAAAGCAACTGGTTGTTAAAACGACCACTGGGACATAATGGGTTAAGTTAATTTTCAGTTGTCAATCCAACAGCTTCCAATAATACATTCTGTTAAATTCAGAAACAACGATGCTTGATGGTCTGAATACTTGTTTTTTCAAAAACATAGCATACTTAAAAGGGCTACTAAGGTGTGCTGGAATGAAATACGAACAATTTTCCCAGGGCACCGACAAAGTTTCAGGAAAGACAACCACAAGACGAATTGTAGAAAAAGTAATGGTACTATTCCAGCATTCATTGCACCAAAGATGAGCTTTCTCTATAGCGCACAGTAGCAATCATGTCTTTGAATGCAGTGGAGCGACGAAATTCAATTTGCACATATTGCCCAAATAACCCAAAGCAGCCAAAAAATCAAATATTTAATTATTTTTCGGGTTTAGGTTTTAAGAAAACTTTTATTTATAATGTGATATCGGCTATAAAGAGTGTAATTAACAGCGAAGTCAAGTAAGAGCCGAATTAAAGGCTGATATTGTTCGTCGTACGTCCAAACCGTATCGTACTCTGGCCAAAAAATTTAATGTGAGTTAAAAAACTGTACAAAGTCGGTAAAGCTAAGTTCGATTGTGTAGAATATATATTGGATATAGATATCAGATATTTATAAATTCAAAATCATTGAGAATCAAAATTTGATCGCGCTACCGTAAAAAAAATCTTATCTTAGTAAAACATTTTTCGTCCGATCGGTCCTATGGCAGCTATATGCTATAGTCATCCGATTTTGATCAATTTTTCCAGAATTATGTGGAAGCATATGATACTAATATATACTCAGATTGGTGACGATACGATAGAAAATAAGAAAGTTTTTTTTCACTAAAAATAGTTTTTTGACCCACCGTTTCTATGGCAGCTATATGATATAGTCATCCGATTTTGACAAAGGGCATCAGCACCAAATTTAAAAGTTTGATTAACATCTATAAGAAACTCACTCTCCCAAAATTGTAGTCTCCTAATCGCAATTGGACGGGAGTTATGAGGCTGGAAAGTTAAACAGAAAAACAGTTTTTTCTTAAGAACCGCTTGACCGATTTTGATGGGTTAAATATATGTTGTAAGTGTTCAAAATACAATTCTAAAAATATTTCTTGCAGATTTTTATTACCAAAACTTTGGACCAAAAATTATGATTGAATTTTCAAAATAATTTTTTCGCGGTGATAATCTTTTTCTACACCTCCAGTTTATTTCCTGTATTTTACATTAGGATATCCTAAAACAATGGGCTTCATGGTGAAAAACAATTAAACATGTAAAATAGAATTTTACATATGGGATATTCCATATCAACTTAGTCAATTTTTATACACTTGAAAAGTGTATATTAATTTTGCCCAGAAGTTTGTAACGCATAGAATTATTCATTTCCGACCACATAAACTATATATATTCTTGATCAGGACGACGAGCCGAGTTCAATTCCGTCTGTCCGTCCGTCCGTCTGTCCGTCTGTATGTCCGTCTGTCCGTCTGTCTGTCTGTCTGTCTGTTTCTACGCGAACTAGTCCCTCAGTTTTAAAGCTATTGAGCTGAAATTTTGCACAGAGTCTTTTTTACTGCACGCAATTAATAGTGGAACCGGGCGTCGGATGACTATATCATATTGCTCCAAGGACGATCGGTCCAAAAACTAGTTCTAGTGAGAAAAACTTTTTGTTTTCCATCGTAGCGTCACTAATCTTGGTATATGTTAGTTTTATTGTTTTTACTATTCTGGAAAAGTATCAAAATCGGATGACTATAGCATATAGCTGCCATAGGACGATCGGTCGAAAAATGTTTCTACAGAAAGTTTTTTTATGGTATCAAATTTTTATTATCAATGATTTAAAAAATTTTAAATATTTGATATTCAATCCTTTATATATTTTACCGGTAAATCAGTTGGAGTTACGTTTTCAAGTGTATTAAAACTTTGGCACAGTCGAAGTTAGCTTTGCCTTTCGTTTTTATGTCTCCAAAAAATTTTAAATCGCTGTTTTTCAATTAAGTTTACATGCGAACAAATAAAAGCGCGTGTTTTTCATCTTTTAAAAATATACAATTAATTTTTATCATATCATAGCTTTTTTTAATTTCTTTTTGCGTTTGCCTTAGTTTATATTTCCTGGGTAATTAAAATTTAATATGAGGCTAAAAAATTTTAATGTGAATTTTAAGGTTAACCTAATCAATATATTCGGAAAAAGAGCGAAAACGCAAAATTTGAAACAAAACAAAAATTGTGGACTGTGTCTCATGAAACAATTTTAAGTTACATAATATGAATTTGAAAAATATTCGGATCAAATATTGCCCTTCCAAGAAAAAGAATAAAAACGTTTTTTTTTAAAAACCGTCTTTAGTAGATCTTAGAGTTGTCCCATATTTTTTCGAAAAGTTTACGTGAAATGACTAGAACTGTCTTTGGATCCTTTTAATCCGATATTTCGATCAAAAGTTTGATTTTTTTTTTAAATTTTAAGTCTTTTTCGCATTATCTTGAGAACTATCGACGGTGGGGAAAACCATTTAAGGTATTCTCATCTATATATAGTCCTTCTATTTGATAACGATTAAAAATTTTTTGGAGACATAAAAAAAATTGACTAAGTTGATATGGAATATCCCATATGTAAAATTCTATTTTACATGTTTAATTGTTTTTCACCATGAAGCCCAATTGCGATCTGATTACAAAAATTATATGTTATTAGGGATATCCTAATGTAAAATACAGGAAATAAACTGGAGGTGTAGAAAAAGATTATCACCGCGAAAAAATTATTTGAAAAATTCAATCATCATTTTTGACAAAGTTTTGGTAATAAAAATCTGAAAAAAATATTTTTAGAATTGTATTTTGAACACTCACAACATAAATTTAACCCATCAAAATCGGTCAAGCGGTTCTTAAGTAAAAACAGTTTTTCTGTTTAACTTTCCAGCCTCATAACTCCCGTCCAATTGCGATTACGAGACTACAATTTTGGGAGTGTGAGTTTCTTATAGATGTTAATCAAACATTTCAATTTGGTGCTGATAACTGCGGGGGCAGTTTTCCTATGCTTATTCTGCTATGCCCTTTGTCCTGTATTATGTGGAACCATATGAAACTAATATATACTAAGATGGGTGACGTTACGATGGAAAACAAAAATTTTTTTTTTTAACTAGAACTATTTTTTTGACCAATTGTTCCTATGGCAGCTATACGATATAGTCATCCGATTTTGATAAATTTTTCCAGAATTATGTGGAAGCACATAAAATTTAAATATATCACGATTGGTGACGCTACGATGGAAAACAAAAAAGTTTTTCTCACTACAACTACTTTTTTAAACCGATCGTTCCTATGGCAGCTATATAATATAGTCATCCGATCCGGCCGGTTCTGACATATTAGTTGCATGCAGCAAAAAAAAAGAATCTGTGCAAAATTTCAGCTCGATTGCTTTATAACTGAGGGACTAGTTTGCTTAGAAACAGACGGACAGACAGTTGGACAGACGGAATTGAACTCAGCTCGTCAAGAATATATATAGTTTATGGGGTCGGAAAAGAATATTTCTATGCTTTACAAACTTCTGGGCAAAATTAATACACACTTTGCAAGTGTATAAAAAGTGTGCGTGTTGTTTACACTCACAAGTCTTTGATGTGAAACATTTTGATTGAAAAGAGTTCATATAACGTGAAAAATACCACTGTTGGCCAGGCGATTGTTTGGAAACAGTGTTGGAAAATAGTGTTGAAAATCAGTGTTGGAAACCAGTTCTGGAAAACAGGTTGAAAGGAAGTGTTGGAAAACAATGTTGGAAACAGTGTTGGGAAATAATGTTAGAGCATTGTGATAAAAAAAGAATGTAAAAAAATAGTGTTATTAGAAGACATTATGATTGAAAAGAGTTGATATAAATGCCACGGTTGGCCGGGCGTTTCCTTGAAAAACCGTGGTGGAAAACAGTGTTGAAAAACAATTTTAAAAAACAGTGTTGATAAATAGAGTTGGAAAACACCTTTAAGGTTAAAGGTAAATTGGTCTAGAAAATACTACTACTCCTTAGTATAATTCAAATGCCCCGGCTGGCCTGGCGGTTGCTTGGTGTGTATGATGTTTTACGCGTTATGCGTTACGAGGAATGCGGTATTTAGATGTATTAAATCAAAAAATTCGTTTTTAATCATCATGATTAAAGAACTCAATAATAACGAATTGATTAAAAAAAACTCACGAAATGTAATTATGCAACTTCGATCTTATCATAAAAATAATTCCATTACTTATTTTTGTTTTTTTTTGGGTATCTTAAAACAATTTAGTTTTTCGAATCTAAAAATAATGTATCTGTTACTGATACGTGGCGGTATATCATAATAAGAGTACTGTAACGGAACCGAAACCGAAATAAATAAAACACCGAAATATAATCTTTAACCAAAACACTCATAGCGGAAGAAAAATTAGTTTCGGAATTAATCTCTAATGTCAAGACTGAAGTCTCGTTTAGCCAGGCAAATGCTTAGATATTGAAAGTAGGAATTGTGTTCGTATGAGCGTTATGCCATACTTTGAATTTGAACTAAGCCGAAATTAAAGATGTTTCAACGCAAAAAAAAATACAATAGTTTACAGCCCAAATAACCCATTAAAGTCATTTTTATTAAAAATTGATTTTTTTCAAGTTTATTTTTAGCCATATCCCGAGATAGAAACTTGAAATGTAGTCAAGGTACATGTTTAGGACGAAACTTTAAAAAGACCCGACCCGATGTCGATTCCATTAAAGAAAGATTTTGATAGCATAAATGAATATTCTAGTTTATTCGATGTGTTTCAATTAAAAACATACAAAGAAATCACATGAAATCAGTTTCAAATATCCACAAAAATGTTTAAGTTATTAAAGGAGGATTTTCTAGGGACGAATTAAATGCAAAAAAAAAATTTACGTTGTCGGAAAGATGATGCCATCGAATAATGTACAAGTTGTGAAGATTATTACAATTTCGTGTGGTTGCTTCTATTTTCTATTGTCAAAAATATATAATAATAAAAAAAATATATAAAAAATTAGAATTAGGATCCATCTTATAGATACTACGTTAACTACTTATAAAATCAAGCAATTTTTAAAAAGCGATCAAGAAAGAATAAATATTAATTATAAACCTTTCATATAGAAGACTTCAGCTACCTGCTTTAGGCTTATAAATGATAAGCTTCCCCATTTTTCTCACTTTCCGGCTAAAACACTTATATATTCTCCCCCCTTAAAAGTTCGTTTTAACTACACCCATTGATCATCCACTTCATGATTGAAAAGGCAACTTAAAAAGTTTTCTACAACCAGTCAGTCGTCAGTTAAAACGCGTGCCGCTCTAAACCACACACACACATATATATACACCCTAAAAGGGCCAACAAGCCGCAAAAATGTTTGAAATTTTACAAATTGCAATTTCATTGAGAGGCAGAAAGCGTTGAAAATATTAAGGCGAAAACTTGTGACTATATTTGCTAGCTACGCCTCTTCCTCTTTCTAAGTGTGTATGTGTGTGTGTGTGTGTGTGCACAACGAACCAGACATAATTAGCTAAAGAATTTTCTCATCAAATGTGCAAAATGGTCCAAAACACGCAGAACGAGAGTTGAGGGCAATAAAAAGTCAGGCAGCAACCCAAGAAAAAGCGAAGCTCAACAAAACGAAAACGAAAAGTTATAAATCAAAAAATAAAAAAAATAAAAAATTCTTTAAAAGGGAGAAAAAGAGAGAAAGAGGAACTTTTTTTTATGATTTCAATAAAGTTGTTAACTTTATTAAAATTTTTGCTCAGCTGAGAAAAAGTTGTGCAAAACCCAGTCGAGCATAGAATTACTACTTTTCGACGACGTTCACAAATTGACAATTTAAGTTCAAGAGGCGAACTTGCGCATCAATGAAGCATAAATGCATAAATGCATTATGCCCAAAGGCAAGTCTTACTAATAAATGTTCAACACAAAAAAAAAAAAAAGAACTCAAGAGTCGTCATCATCGTTACACGCTAAATTACACTCACCGTTTTGCCATGATTGATTCACCAAATAACCAAATAGCCCTAAACAAATCAAATAAGAATTTTTACGCACAAATGCATCAAAAAATGCAAAAAAAGCAGCTGGCAAAATATGTTGCATACGCTAAGGCGATCCAGAGGTAGGCCAAATGCATAGTTAAAGTGTATTTTCCTTTTTCTTTTTCCATTTCTAGTTGCCATAAATTCATCATCGTACAGTAAGAGTGGGGGAACGATTCAACGATATCAAACATCGAGCATCGTTTTACGGCTCAATGATTTACAGATTTATTGAGCGCGTAGCTGGATTTGGATTTTTGAAGTTGGTCCCTGTTACTAATCAAAGACAACAAGTGGAATGAATTCGAATTGGTGGGAGGGGAGGGACAAAAAGGGAAATGGAAAGAAGAGCGATGGCTTTTGCAAAATCCTTAACAAATGTTTGGGTTTAGAAGAGCTCTAAGAGAGGACTTGCTTTAGGAATAGAAACATGAGTATACTAGATATAAGGAATATAAGAAACCGTTTCCATTTAGCAGACCTGTCAAATTTCATGATTTTGTTTTGACAGCTGATTGTTGTTGACATGTTTTCCAGCCTGACGAATTTAAAAGAATTGATGCAATTGAATATTTAAAAATTTGTATAAAATATTTCACATATCAAAAGAAACCCCACCTGATATTAATTTGCTAAACCAAAGCATTACAAAAATTTCCAACTAATTCGTTGTTAAGTTTCCATACAAGCGCAATTTTCAGCCCAACCGCATAGTATAACAAAACCAATTAACTCTTTTTTAGCAAATGTTTCACAACAATTTCTCTGGCTTTGTTTGCCACATCCCACATAGTTGGCCATCTCTGCCACATAATTAAAAACGCAACTTTATCAGCAGATAAACAAGAAATACGACTAAAAAACAAGGTAAATAAAGGTAAAAAAAATAAAATTATGAAGCACTTCATATTGCCAAACCAAAGTCTGTACTGTGGGGCGGCGGCGACGGCAATCAACACAAAACGACCTCGTCAACAGCTTCCCCTCAGTAGCTTCAAGTAGAAGTACAGGCAGCTTCATCGACATCATCACCCATGGCAACTTTGTTGCTGGCAGCATACTAGTTGGCAGAAGGAAAAAAAAAATACAAAAAATATAAAGAAAAGTTATCCAATGGGTTGGGAGAGCAGCTCTCTGATTGCTAAGCAACGCAACAGTTTGCCATGGCTATAATACGTTATAATTTGTTATTGAGTTTTGTACCCGAGCGAAGCGGCAGCAGCAACAAAAATGCAGGAGAATGGCAAAACCGAGGCAAAGGCTGGGCAAAAAAAAAATGAGATGAAAAAGTAAACAAAAATAAACAGCAAACAAAAAAGTGGAAAAAGGAAAGATCAAATTTTTGACTAATGTTGACCTTAAAATACTCTGATTATAATCGTTATAGCGAGGTTGTTGAAATAGCGCAAATATGAATTTGGGGAACATTTTTTTAAATCAAGTACTGCCGAAATGTTATTGTACATTTGTTTGACTATTAATGTAAGAGCTATGTTAAATCGGCTAGCTTTTTCATATTTCCTATATACATTTTGTGAATTAATCTAGTAGTCCTGCCATAAATTTTTAATCACTTTTTCGTGAAAAAACGGCTGTAGCTTAGTCCAACAAGCTGATAAAAGTACAACAAAATTCGTAAAAATAGCGGATATGTTAGGCTATATGCTAAAATAGTTGTTTTGGTTTTCCGATTTACGCACTAGTTTGTAGACGACGGTTTATTTTGAAAAATTTGCTATACATTGAGAATAAATTATCTTCAAGGTCCAATTTAGTCGCTTTCGGGTTTGCTGATGCGGCTCGCTTGATTTTTTATGCCTGAATTGATGTATGAAGTATCGCATAAAATGTATAAACCTACAAATTTGTGCTTGGTGTGACACCCAAAATTTCCATAAGCTAAAAAAACGGCTTAATGGATTTTACGCGATTTCTTGAAAACAAGAGCTGATAGAGAACAACCGAGACAAGTTTTGGAATAAGGGTACAGAACAGGAATAGAATTTTGCATCGAGAAGACCAGAGCAAAATGGCTGAAGGCCAGAGCAAATATGCGTTATTTATAGGAGGCTTTACTTACAAAAAACTAGTAGAAAAATGTTTAGTGAGCGAGCTTTTTTGAGCTTTTAGTTTAGCAAAAGTTCGTTCATACGTGAGTTGCTATTTAAGTTTCTGGCCTAGATCACTTCTAGCTATTTTAGGACCAATATGCCTTTTCTCAAAAAAAGTTTGGACTTTTATCGATAAAAGCTCCATACAACTCATTCATGTGTGACCATGTTTGATATCGATTAACGATTAAAAATGGATTTAACTCGTGAAAATTTTCATGCAATCATTTTTCTCAACTTTCAACGTGGATTATCACGACAAGAGTGCAACGATGAACTTAAATCTTTGTTTGGCGATGAAGCACCTTCCAATAGCACTGTGAAAAATTGCTTAATGAACTCATTCGCGGGCGACGCTCGCTCGAAGAAGAAGGTCGTGAAGGTCGTCCAAAAACAGTCGTCGTGCCAGAAATCATTGATGCCGTGCGTGAACTCATAATGCAAGATCGTCATTTGACATACCGTGAGATAGAGGCATCCTTGAGCATTTCTTCCACCAGCATACATTCGGTATTGCATAAACACCTGGGCGTAAAAAAGGTTTGTTCTCGTTGGATCCCGCACAATTTGACAATCGCTCAAAAAAGGCTCGTGTGGATTGGTGCAAAGAAATTTTGAATAAATTTAATCGGGTTGTTTCATCGGTAAAACTGGTCATGTGGCGACTGTTCCGCTTGAGCAACGTAGGACGGTCAATTTTGAGTGGTACACCACAATTTGTTTGCCGGAGAAATTCGAATAACGAACAAGAGAAGACAGATCATTGTGCACCATGACAATGCGAGCTCACACATCAGCTCACACCAGCGCCTTTTGACCGCCCAAAATGCCGAATTATGGGTCACCCGTGCAGACCGACTTGGGACCCAATACTTATTATCCCGACAGCAAAGGAAAAATGCGTGGTCAACGATTTTCGTCGCCAGAAGATGCTGTTGAAGAGTCAAAGAACCAATCGCACAAATACATACAACATTTGTGAACTGAAGCGCAAACATTTAAAATATACATTCCCACAATCAGATAAAAGTGCCAAGTGGTATGTTCGTGATTAAATTAAGATCGTTCTTAAACTTGTAACGTTATTTACGTATAAAAACAATTCTAATAAAGTAAAGACCGTTTTCATATCTTGCTTTTACAGTCTACTTCAGCAGAAGGTGACTTTATGATAAATGCAGGATTTAAGACATTTCGCTTTCATAACTTGATTTGAATACTAAAATACTAAACTTTTTTGAAAGCATGGTAACACCCTGGAAGAGCTTTCGAGCGAGTTGCCAATGCGAGCAGAAAATGTCAGAAATGTTGCCAATAACAGCAGAAAAATAAAAAGTAGGATTTTTATAGCCAGATTATTTGGCTTCAGTGCGGGAGGACTGGGTGCGACTTCACCTTGGAACTTCAAATAAAATATTTGTTCTTTTATTTTAAAAATGTAAAAAGTTAACTCGATGTCAGCTAGAATTTTGTGGCTTAAATTCTCTAAACTAGCAATTTCAACAGAATACCAATTTGACAAGCTTAGTTTCCATCCCTTAGAATATTTATTTTCAACATTTTCACAACTCGTTTTTATTGGTGAAATCACAAACTCTTTAACCACCATAAAATACTCTACCACCCATCAAGAGTATCCACTAACAAGTGGAAGGAGTTGGAGTGTCTCTCCCTCTATCCCTCCCCTCTATCCCACTGGCTGTGTCATAAGTGCGCTTGTTGTAGTGCCATTATCCTTGTTGTTGGTTTTTCGGCCCGAGAGCCTGACAAAAAAAAAAGATGTATATATGATTGGCAACAACAGCTTTTTAGTGCCGAGTCCCTTTTTTTTTTTTGTGCCAACAATTTTTTTCACATTTTATTTTTAATATATATTTCATGTTTTTTATCCTCCCCGCTTGATGGTCCCCTCGCGCCTTATAAAAATAAACTTCATCATATTCTATTTTGTTGTGTATGCTTTATGAAATTGATGCTCGAAAATCGCACTCAATTAGTAGGGATTTTATATTTATTTATTGTTGTTGGAAAAGCTTTTCGACGAACAACGGCACGTGTGTCAAGTGCTGCGCCTGTGTATGGGTGGCTGAACCGGGGAAAGCGGTGGAATTGTAAGCATTTTAGCTCAAAGGGTGTCAACTTGTATACGCTTGATTTAATTTATTGCTTATTTGATTTCTAAGCAAAGAGCATTTCACAGAGTTTTCAGTTTGGATTGAGGTTCCAAAACAACTGTTGCCTAATTTAAGAGGCTTTCAAGGAGGTCTAAGAAACAAAATATTTTATTTTAAATACAAATTTGATTACTTAGTTTGGTTATTTGGTAATTAGAGAAAAGGGAGTGAAAACGAGCGCAACTCTAAGAACATATAATGTTTTCATAACATCATTTGTTTTAATTACAGATACATTTGATTAGTGATTTTTGAAATTTGAAAATGTAATGCATAAATATTGGATATAGTGAAAAAACGACTTGAAATTGTTTGATTTACTAAGATTGTTCTTCATTGACAAACTTATCTTTTTAAAGAAAAATTTCTTGAGGTTCGATCTTAGTTTTTTAAGATTAAAACGAGAAGGCAAAGCTAACTTGAAGTGGCGAAGTTTTAATACACTTGAAAAAGTTTACTCAACTGATTTAACCGGTTAATATATATAGGATATAGATATTTTAAATTTTTAAATCATAAATAATAAAAATTTGATTTCATAAAAAAACTTTTCTTAGTAAAACACATTTTTCGTCTGATCGGTTCTATGGTAGCTATATGCTTAGTGATCCGATTTTGATAAATTTTTCCATAAATGTGTAAAGCTTATAAAACTAACACATACCAAGATTGGTGACGCTAGATGGAAAAAAATTCCCCCCTAAAACTATTTTTTGACCGACCGTTTCTATGGCGCTATGATATAGCCATCCGATTTTGATAAATTTTTCAAGAAACGATGAAGAAGCATATAAAACTAACACATACCAGATTGGTGATGCTACGATGGAAAACAAAAAGTTTTTCTCACTAGAACTAGTTTTTTGATCGACCGTTTCGATGGCAGCTATAAGATATAGCATCCGATCCGGCCGGTTCCGACATATTAGAAAAACTCTGTGCAAAATTTCAGCTGGATAGCTTTAAACTGAGGGACTAGTTTGAGTAGAAACAGACAGACGGACGGACAAGAGAGGAAAAAAGAAATTGAACTCAGTCGTCGTCCTGATCAAGAATATATATAGTTTATGTGGTCGGAAATGAATATTTCTATGCGTTACAAACAGAAATTAATATACACTTTTCAATGTAATAAGCAACTTCAAAGTATAAAATCGAATTGTGAATTAAATATATTTAGATTAAGTGATACAAGATTAACTTTTAATTTAAGGCACAAGTCAAGTTTTTAAATATGTTCTTTCTAATTCAATATTATTATTTTTTCGTTACAATTACGTTTGGATATGGAGCTTGATTTATTAAGTATGCTTTTAATGCATTATAAAATTGCGGTGCACCGTTTATACATTTAAGAAAATTAGGTAGCTGATTCCAGTTGCGAACAGCATGAATCCCGAATTGTCTTTCAGATGCTAAGAGTTTGTGTCTTTGGCTGACCAGTTTATGTTGAGAACTTATGTTTGTCAAATAGATAGATGGGTTCTTTCTTAAAAATTATTTTTTTCAATTGAATCTAGACCCTAAAGTTAGTCCGTGATCTGAGAGGAAGGTCAAAAAATCTAATTAAGTAGCCATAAACATATCTTGAAATATTATCATGTACATTGTACTACCTTAAGTTTGAAAAAAAAAATTAGCAGTCAAATGTTGGTTGGGAGATATTTTTGAGATATATTAAGATTTCTTATAACTCCATATGTTCTTCCTACTGCTTTTATTATGCGTGTGTTCCAGTTTAGATTCCTATAAAATAAAACGGTGAATTGTCAATTAAAAGAGGTTAAATAAAAAAAAAATAAATAAATATGCGGCTTTACAGCCCCAGGCCGTGCTTCTCTCAATCTCCTGGCTTGTGTGCTTTTCGATTTTCGCACAAGAGAAAGGGACCTACAGTTTAACGCCGAATCCGAACGGCAAAGTTTGAAAACCCCTTTCTTGGCTAGTTACTTCACAGCTGGCGCCAATAGCTGGTGAAGGAGACCGGATGTGTGAGAGTGAAAGTTAAAGTAAAAGAAAGACTTTTTTATTAGATTTTCCGAGGGGTTAAAAATGTATCTGGCTATGTTATTAAATACAACCTGGAGTTTGTGGCGGCTAGACGAATCTCAGTTGCAAAAAACTTCGACTCCATAAAACAAAGTAGGGATAAGGCAAATTTTGACAATTCGCATTCGGAATTGTGTAGGTATGTACTGTTGCGTAATATATGCCATATGCCATGCAATGCCATATGTTTTGCCAATAGATTTATTTATGTGATCAGTCCAGGACAGAGTTTTGTTGAATGTAAAACCTAAATTGTTTGCCTGGTTAATATAGTCTACAGGTGTTCTTTCAATAAATAACCTTGGTAAACTTGTAGTGTCAATATCTTTTTTGTAGACTATTAAGCACTTCGACTTTATTGGGTTCAGCCCCAATCCATTTTTAACTTCCCAATTGCTAACAGCTGACAGGTCATCATTGCAAGCACTAACACATTCATAACACCTATGGGTTTTCAAAGTAAGAATTTGTGGAAAAAAAATTTTCGGTAACAAAAAAAAAATAATTTTCACAATTTTAACAGTTTTTTATATATTTTTGTTTCATTTTTAATGTTTCTATGATTATCAAAAAAATGTAAGAGAAAAAATAATTTGTTTTTCAATTAAAAAAAAAGAAGGCTAACATCGGCGTAGCCGATGTTTTAAAAACCTTGCAGTTTTTGAAAGGCGCTACCATTGATAACAAAAAGTTTTCTCACTAGAACTAGTTTTTGGACTGATCGTTCCTATGGCAGCTATATGCTATAGTCATCCGATTTGGATAAATTTTTTCAGAATTGTGTGAAAGCATATAAAACTAATATATACCATAATTGGTGACGCTACGATGGAAAACAAAAAAGTTTTTCACACTAGAACTTATTTTTGGACCGATCGTTCCTATGGCAGCTATATGCTATTGTCATCCGATTTGGATAAATTTTTTCAGAATTGTGTGAAAGCATATAAAACTAATATATACCACAATTGGTGACGCTACGATGGAAAACAAAAAGTTTTTCTCACTAGAACTTGTTTTAGGACCGATCGTTCCTATGGCAGCTATATGCTATTGTTATCTAATTCCGATAATTTTTTCCAGAATTGTGTGGAAGTATATAAAACTAATATATACCACGATTGGTGATGCTACGATGGAAAACAAAATAGTTTTTTACTAGAACTAGTTTTTGGACCGAACGTTTATATGGCAGCTATATGCTATAGTCATCCGATTTTGATCAATTTTTCCAGAATTGTGTGGAAGCATATAAAACTTATATATACCACGATTGGTGTCGCTACGATGGAAAACAAAAAAGTTTTTCTCATTAGAACTAGTTTATGGACCGATCGTTCCTATGGCAGCTATATGATATAGTCATCCGATCCGGCCGATTCCGACAAATGTGCAGCGTATTTGTATTTAAAGACTTTTTGCAAAGTTTGGTCAAGATAGCTTCAAAACTGAGGGAGGAGATAGCATAGAAACAGACGGACAGACGGACGGACGGACAGACGGACAGACGGACAAGCGGGAAATGAACTCAGCTCGTCATGCTGATCAAGAATATATATACTTTATGTGGTCGGAAATGCTTCCTTCACTGCGTTACAAACATCGTGACAATTTTAATATACCCTCTGCAAGGGTATAAAAATAGAAGGCTAACATTTAAATACCCTTGCAGTTTTCGAAAGGCGCTACCATTGATAACAAAAAAGTTTTTCTCACTAGAAATAGTTTTTAGACCGATCGTTCCTATGGCAGCTATATGCTATAGTCATCCGATTTTGATAAATTTTTCCAGAATTGTGTGGAAGTATATGAAACTAATATATACCACGATTGGTGACGCTACGATGAAAAACAAAAAAGTTTTTCTCACTAGAACTAGTTTTTGGACCGACCGCTTATATGGCAGCTATATGTTATAGTCATCCGATTTCGATAAATTTTTCCACAATTGTGTGGAAGTGTATGAAACTAATATATACCACGATTGGTGACGCTACAATGGAAAACAAAAAAGTTTTTTTCATTAGAACTAGTTTTTGGACCGATCGTTCCTATGGCAGCTATATGATATAGTTATCCGATCCGGCCGTTTCCGACAAATAAGCAGCGTATTTGTATTTAAAGACTTTTTGCAAAGTTTGGTCAAGATAGCTTCAAAACTGAGGGAGGAGATAGCATAGAAACAGACGGACAAACGGAAATGAACTCAGCTCGTCATGCTGATCAAGAATATATATACTTTATGTGGTCGGAAATGCTTCTTTCACTGCGTTACAAACATCATGACAATTTTAATATACCCTCTGCAAGGGTATACAAATTATTTAATATTTTTTTCCAAAATATTTTTTACTATACACAAGTCCAGGTATCTCTAATAGATTAATAGTTTTTAAACTAAGACTAGTGGATTCTAATTCCTTTCGTGACTTCACATTCGGCAGAGATGAGAAAGTGGATCGGATAATGGAGCCAACATTTTGAAGAAGCCCTAATTTTACCATGCCTTTTTTAACTTTTTGCCTCTAGTAGTCGCAGAGGCGCCGACGGGCAGCTGGACCTTTTTGAATTAGTTTAAGGAATAATCAAAGAAGATATTTAAAAAATATGGCAAATATACAAAAATTATTTTTTTTTTTAATTTTCCATTAATGTTGGAAAATAGCGAAAATATGGACAGTTGGTAAAAAGCGAAGAAACACAAAGCAAACAGTAAATGTTTTTTTATTATCCACATAATAAATACATCAATCAATAGAAGAACAAAATTATGACGATGTGTTACCTACGGAACCACGGAAGTTATGCTCAAGTTAAGATCACAGGGAAAGTTAATAGAATATGTTTTTAAGCCACCTTACCCATTATCGTTAATGATTTTAAACCAGAATATATTAGCTTAAATTATTAGTTTAACTCTTAGGAAGCAGAATATAGCTACGAGTATTTAAGGTATAATTTTGAAAATGTTAATGTAATGTAAACGAATCATGAAATATACATATTAAATCCCAATAAATAGTCCAACTTATTGGAATTTGTAAAAAAAATTACTTCAAAACAAAACAAACAATAAAATTAAGAATGAATTCATTATAATTACTAGAAATGAAAGTTAACTTCAACTGTGCCCCAGATTTTGTAACTCACTTGCAACTCTACTTTAGCTCATCTGATTGGAAAATGATGTATGGCGGATCCATAAGTAATGATGATTAAAATATATGTCTAGAAGGCTCGACCTTAGTATACCCTTTTTACTCTACGAGTAACGGGTATAAAAACCTCATATCTTCCAAAAATTTAAAGTTAGATTGTTTGAACCTTCTAGACTAATATCTTAAACGTCATATCTTATCGATCGCTTAACATCGCTCTTAACATCGCTTAAAGTGAAAGTGTGCAGGAGAACTCGAAGCAGTCAATTCCTCGCCGTGCAACTCAGGCCTTTCAACTTGGCGAATTTTGCATCGTAACTTGGACATTGACATAGAAAGGAAGTGCATCCAGTTGCAAGTTTTTAGGGAATGGATAGTCACTTTCCCTGCAGGGTTGTTGTTTTGCTTATGGCGCCCGTGGAGGCGTTGGGCCACTATGCTTAAGAGTACTTTAAGTCCCAATATGTATGTATGGACAACGCTACACGCAGAAGACAATCAGGGTGATCTGTGCAATGGCCCGGGGGACGATTAGTGGCCCTGGCCGTGGTTCAAGCAAATGGCACTAACCTTGAAATCAAGACGACATCAGAAAATTACTTGAACGGATAATGTTGTCCAGAAAAACATCCAATGCTGATAGATTTCATTTGTTTTAGGGGCATAAAAAAAACAAAAAATACACACACACGAACTTGAATCTGGGCGCATATTAACACACACACAACAACAACAACAAGCCACACCTCCGTCGCGATGCTGCCGCCAGGATCGGCCTGCCCCTCCCCCGCGTATCAATACTTTGCGGTCGAACCGCCGGATGGCCACTGGGTACCGCAACATTCCCGCATTTAGTAAACACTTTGACAGACATTTCATTTAGTTTTGTTATAATTTTAAGCCAACGCAACGCCGAAAATGACCACGAATTGACGAATTGGCGAAAAGCAACGGTGAATCTTGGCAGCTGCAAAGTTTGCATTTGCACACCAATTACAACACAAAAAACCACTTGTTGAAAAACTTGTCCTCGACAAGCAAACACTTAAGCACACATTCAACTTTGATTTGTTTATATTTTAAGGCTTATTTATTAACTTTTAGCACCCGCGAAACAAAACTAAATAAGCAATTGCGAAAGTCACGACGCGTTAGCACATTTATACCAGTGCAAGCTATCGATAGTTTTTGATTGCTTATCGATCGGGAGGCGTTAGCCACAACATTAGTCCCTGGCGCCAAGTTTTCAAAATTGCTGTTGAGTTTGAAATTTATTTGCTTAAAAGGCATAACAAATAAAATAAAAAACAATAATTGGGAAATGGCAAATACAAAGTATATTGAAAGTATTGCATATTAAAGCTAGTTGGCGAGAAAGATGATTTTAAATAATGTATTTTCCAAATTGTGGGAGATATGAGGTATTTTCCAAATTGCGGGGGTGGCAACTCAGCTATCGTTCATCTGATCGGAAAATAATGTATGGCGGATCGATAGGTAATGATGATATTATAATAAATGCTTAGAAAGTTCGAACAATCTATTTTCAAAACTGTGGGAGATATCAGGTTTTTTTCATATTGCAGGGGCGTGGGAAAAATTTGAAACAAACTTGATCTGCGTGCAAACAAAACAAGTCTACACTGAAAAAATGGTAGCTCTAGCTCTTATAGTCTCTGAGATCTAGATGTTCATACAGACGGACGGACGGTCGGACGGACGGACATGTCTATATCGACTCGGCTATTGATGCTGATCAAGAATATATATACTTTATGGGGTCGGAAATGCTTTCTTCTGCCAGTTACATACATTTGCACGAACTTAGTATACCCTTTTTACTCTACGAGTAACGGGTATAAAAATCCGATTGCTTATTTTTAAATTTGAGCACGTTCCACGCTGCAGAACTGAGATATATTGGTCTTGTAAGTAAGTTGAAAACGAACCCTTCAGAACCGAAAGGAACTGATTAAGAATTGGAGTCAGGACCGTGACCGGAACTGATACTTTGTATTTTTTTTTAACCGGTATTTGAGAACCGATATTTTCGGAAACAAAAATGCTGAAAAGTTTATATTGAATATTTAACTGTTCTAAATTTTATGGCTTAGGCAGGGTTTCCTCAGGCTAAAAAGCCTTCAAAATTAAATGCTGATCATGAGAGCCTTTGGGAATTTTTGTTTTTGTATTATCACAGGAAACATTGAAAGTAACTGAAATATTGTGTAATTTTTGTATTGGATTAGATTTGATTCCCTGCAAAATCCCGAAACTAGCACCTTATTCTTTTTTAAAGGCGTTCGATTTTATTATAAAATGTGTGGTCCGAGACACGTTTTCCTGTTCGCGGAAAAAACATAAAAAATTAGCACAAATATCATCTAAAATCGCAATGACAAGGTAAAAAGAGAGGACATTTGCAGTTCATTTAAATTTCTTAATTGCTAGTTAAATTTGCATCTCGCTCTCCCAAAAGAAAAATTTAAGAAGAAAAATTTCTGTTTGGTAGTTTCTAAGAATTATTGTACATAGGTTCACACTATAAAATAGAGATTGAGTAACTGTGATTGACAATCTTTAAATCTCATAGTTATCTCAAAACTGCAATCACAATATGTTTTATTCTTTCTCATACAAAGCTGACCTTCAGCGGGCGATTTGTTGTTTCCGTTGTTCTGATAAATTTATTTTAAGACTTGACGATAGCTCAGTTTTAAGGTCCCGCACAGGATGCCCAAGGTAAGCGAGCATAGAGACATCTATTGGCTAAAAAGTGTAGCTAGTGTCAAGGAATGACAAAAAGCTTTAGAGCAAAACTATACTGGGAACAAATCATCCAGAAAGTTCCACATAAGCTTTACAAGGATATGCACAAAGGACATTTAGCACATAAGCTTAAGATAAACTACACAAAAAAGCTTTAACTTGAAGTATAGATTTACAATAGTTTTTATTTTTCTGTAAGTGAAAAAACTACTTCAGAAATAGTGCAAAAGCTTACCTTTAGCAAAGCTTTAAGGACTCAAAAGCTCAAACAGAAAGTTTATACAAAAAGCTTTATGTTTCATAAGCTTACAGTATAACACTTCAGACGCGACTGTTAACTTACAGTCACTTAACAGCGATTAGCAAGCATTTGCCCTCCAAATTGTGCGTAGTCCCCCCCAGCTCCGCCAAATATCTCGTTAGTGTGTCTGTCGCTTAAACACAGGACATTTACTTTATGTATTCTTAAATGACAGCCCAGCAGGAGCGGCAGCAACATAAGAAGGAGAAGCAGCAGCAGAAGCAGCAGCCTCATAACGATTACATTAGAACCGAGTAAAATTTCATAAAAATACTCTACGTGCGCTGCCTTTTTGAATATGTAATGATGCCATGAAGCGAATGCAATTTGAGCACGCACACACACACACACTCTCATTCGCACGGACTAACCACAAGCGCCAAAAATTCTATTTGTGGTTACAGCGGCCAACTTTATTACCGCCCAAAAGTATGCAATAGAAAAAAAGGCGAAAATATTTTACTATCAATTTTCGGCTGGCATTAATTTGCGCAAATTTTCGGCTCTAACAGTTCAGACCAATTGTGGCCGCCTGGACTCACGCGCCTCTATGGTTTATGTTGTTGTTGTTGTGTGTGTTTTTTTTTAGACGTATGCAATGTGGGTGGCTACCTGTCAAAACTCTGGTGTTAGCTCTGGGTATTTTAGATGTTTTCGAAATCAACAATAGTTGGAAGGACAGTGGAACAAATGTGGAAGGGAATATAGAATTGTAAATCATTAAGAACCGCTTTTAAAAATGGAGACTTAAAAATATTGTGGTTACTATATTTTCTGTTCCAACAATCCAAGTATCAGTTAAACGTGCACTTTTAACACTAAAGTTTGTTCCTTGTAGTCTAAGATCTGGGTTGGAAAAAAAAACATATTTTTTTAGGAGTAATTTCATGCCTTTTTCCTTAAACTAGGTTGGGTTAGGTTAGATTAGAGAGGGCTACTTGTGATGATAGTATACAGACCCCTTACGCTTCAGTCCAAAATGTGTCTGAAAAGTGAGATTTACTTTGAATAAAACCAAATCGATATCTAAGCTTAGTCTCAGCTAGATCAGACACGTCCATTATAAATTGAGAGCCGACGTTTTTTGTCTCCGTAAAATCAGGGCAGGATAAGAACATAGTATTTCTCGCAAGTTTTTAATGGCACTAATAAAGGTCTGTTAAGCGCATTGCCCATCGAGTTGGCCAAGTCTGAATTGCGATTCTACGGGTTATAAGTTGCAACTAGAAGATATTTCATAAAATGAGCTTACACGTTGCCATAGGCATACCTTTGGAGATTGGGGATACTGTTCTGCCTCACAGTTGACCTTGATGTTCTCGTTGGTCTGGTGAAAGTAGATGTAGGCATGCTCTGACAACTCTTGGAGAGATTTGTTGCAATCGTTTACTGATATCAAGCCAAGCGACTTAATTGGCTGTTGGAACAAATGATCTGCATTGAGTGCTTCCTTATTCGCGACTTGAACTAAGCAGATCTAAAGCAAACTATTATTTTTTTATTTTATGTGGAAGGAGGTTCAAACCAAAACCTGGGGTTCACATGCTCGAGGAATCGCTCCGCGAACCGAACACATAGATTCCTCCAGGGTTCAAATGATTGAACCGAACCTCATCTATACTTTAGGAGGTTTACAGCCTTGATTTGTATGTCCCTCTTTAAACTACCTTTAGGGAAATTAATCAAGCAAGTTTATAAGAACTTAGTAACTATGAGTATTTTAAGTTATGAGCAAAGTCGATCCGGCTAAAACTTTCTTACTTGCTGGTTTTTTGTCGGTTATTACCACATCGTATATGCGTCAGTGATAGAGGTGCAAGTTAATCGATTTTCGGTCCATTGATTTTTTTCCAACATCGATTAAAATCGTTGATTTTTTAAAAGGGCCTGAATAAACTATTGCAAATTCGTTGTCTTATCATATAAGCAGCATATCTGCTCCTGAAGCCTTATTTTTTAAAGTGAGGATGGTTGAACGTTGTTGTAATACTGGTTGCGGTCCTTCTTTCATATGGTGAAAACAAAAATGTACAATACCTAGAAGCAGGGATTAATCCCTGAATATCGGTTCCCGTACTGGTTCAGGTACGTACCGAAATGAGAATTTCAGTTAAAGGTTCTATTTCGGTATTCAGTTAATTTCGGTTATCGGTAACGATACGGTACCCAGATTTTTATTTTTTGGAATACTCAAATATTTAAATTGTTAGTGTTGTGTGGAATAAAAAAATTTTATTCTAAGAATATTAAATAATTTTTTTTATATATATACCGATTTCTATCAGTTTTTATTTTTGGACAAACAATTTCGCTAAGCCCAACTGTCCGCGCGTCCAATGGTATTTCCAACACTCAGAAAAAAACGAACCAGAATTAAGAAATTATTTTTTCTTTTCTTCTTTACCAAGCTCGCCTTAGGGCCGATTTCTCATCTTACTCATAGAACAATTTGTCACTTAATTCAGAGCAAATGGTAAGTTTATCCTGTCAGATAAACTTTAATTTCTGATGTTTGTAAGTGTCTGTGACAGACTCTGCTGTCTAGGAGATGAGGTATTGGACTTATATCAAATCTTTTTTTAAAACTAGAAAAATATTTCTTAATTATAATTCGAAATAATCGGTCCTTAAATCTGCTGCATTTCTGCTATAAATAGAGATCTTTAGCCATTTGGATAGATTTAAACCCATACTATAAGACTTGGGTTCAATATAAACCCAAACTCATACGCTCTCTAAAAATTCTGCAATAATTATTCAAATTCTATCTTGGAATAAAAAGTAACCATGTTTAATATAAAAGTGGTATCCCAACTAAAAGTCTAAAATAATTGGAGTGAAAAATTTCGCGGAATTTTGTAAGTCGCGGATTGCATTTAAATATCAGAAAAATTATTCTGGGGGATTGTTGACATGCCAGCTATTGCCATAAAAATTTGGAAATTTTTAGAATGTTTAGTTGGCTAGAAAAACGTTGTGTTGGAAATGATAAAAATAGTAATATAAAATTCACGGTTGGTACCAGAAGTATAAAAAAATCGATAAATTGCTTTCAGTTGATGTTATTTGTAACTGCATACTTGAAATATGGAAATGGCTGGGGCCGATACGCCTGGTAAACCCTGCTATGCCCTTTTAAAACAAAACTTTCTTAAAATAGCAAATAATATTTCTAAATTTGCGAGCAAAATTTAATTTAAATCAAGAAACTTCGTTACTAAAATTTACATTACCATTTCTGTAACATAACAACATTTTAGGAAGGGTGTTTCATTTTTCCTACCATTTGTCTAACATTTCAATATTTTAGGAAGGGCTTTTATACCCGTTACTCGTACAGTAAAAAGGGTATACTAAGTTCGTGCAAATGTATGTAACAGGCAGAAGGAAGCATCTCCGACCCCATAAAGTGTATATATTCTTGATCAGCATCAATAGCCGAGTCGATATAGACATGTCCGTCTGTCTGTCTGTCCGTCTGTCCGTCTGTCGTCTGTCCGTCTGTCCGTCTGTCTGTCTGTCTGTCTGTATGAACACCTAGATCTCAGGAACTATAAGAGCTAGAGCTACCATTTTTTCAGTGTAGACTTGTATCTTCTGCACGCAGATCAAGTTTGTTTCAAATTTTTGCCACGCCCCCTCCCGCCCCCGCAATATGAAAAAACCTCATATCTCCCACAATTTTGAAAATTGATTGTTCGAAGTTCGAACCTTTTAGACCAGACGTTGTCACCCAAGACGTACACGGCCGAACACATTCGGCAAATTCACACAGACACGAGCCGAACACATGCCGAGCCCTTCGCAAAGAGAGTAAAAATCAAGCAAAGCCAATCAGTGCTCGCCTAGCCTTCAACAAGGTAGGTTCGAGCCGCTTTGCGTCGCATTATATTCGCACACCAATACACTCTCACTTTTTTGCCTCGCTCTTTGTGACTAAGGCTGTTTTAGACATATATTTTAATCATCATTACCTATCGATCCGCCATACATCATTTTTCGATCAGATGAACGATTGAAGAGTTACCGCCCCCGGAATTTGAAAAATTCCTCATATCTCCCACAATTTGGGCAACCTTACCCTGAGTAACGGGTATATCGAAGTCGAGCAGGGCCGACTTCAACTTACGCTCTCGTTTCCCTAAATCCCGAAAGAAAAGTTTTTTGCGACTTTTTAGACTTTTTTTCTATATTTTATTGATCTTAAAAAAATAATTTGATCCTCCTTTGCTTTAAGCCCGAATTTATGTAGTGTAAATAAAAAAATAATTATAAATAAATAAAATTAATAATAAGAAACCGAAACAGTACCGGTATTAGCGTTTTGGTATGATTCCGGTTTCTACGGTTCCTATTATAATGGTTAACGGTTTTCGGTTCACAACAAATTTTTAATATCGGATCCGGTTTCGATACCAGTAAGTGGCTTGAAACGGTTTATTTCGGTTAACGGTTCCGGTTCAGGTTCCGGTATTATTTCCTGCCTGAAATCAAGCAAATTTGCAATAATCATTACAGAAAGTTTGCCGAAAATTGCCGACACAGAATCATAAAGGATTGAGGAGTTACGAAGCCTCACTCATTCTAAAAAAAAAGTCAGAAAGTTAATCCTTTTTTTAAGCTGTACTCCCATGGCATTATGAAAAAAAAAGTCGAGATTCAACAAATTTTGTATTAGATGTAGCCTCTAGGTATTGGAAATTCTTTGGTGAAAGTCAACGATTTACTTATTGCAACAGTTATAAACTTAAGTGGATGCCCTCCGGTGTTTGCATGTGAAGTTTCAATGGGACACATAGTTGGTTTCGGATATCATGGCTTTGTCAAAAGGTTTAAACAGATTTAACCGGAATTAGAAATAAAAAGAGGTACACTTTTAACATGGTCCTTGATAAGCAGCATTTAATGAATTAGACTACCATTCATGACTTAATACCATTAATACAATTTTAGTTCTAGTCCTTTATTTTCACTTCCGCAAAACTGTTGCTTTTTGATACTTTACTTTACTTAAAGATGGAAGCCAAAGGGAAGCACAGCTAACAAAAAAGTTATGCTACTCGCATATGTTGGTGATATTGGAAAAAATACTATTGACCAATACTCTGTTGACTCAGCTCCTGTAGAATCAACAATTGCACTAGGTAACATGGTCCAGTTTATTGAAGGAACGCGAATCTGTTTGAAAAACTGCTGTATCACGTTAGGTTGAAATTTGTTGCCTTGTTTTATTAATTGGTATGTTGATTTTTAGACACATAGACCGTTTGATTCATAGTGAGGCCGGGTTTTCTTGTATGGAGAATGATCCACAAGGATCATTAAGTTTTTATCGAATGCCAATATATTTATGAGAGCTTTCTTGACCACGTCTTCCTGTAAATCAATCCAAGAGGCTTGTTTAAGTCTTTGCTTGGCTACTGTTGGACAGATGCAGTTGATGGGTTCCAAAGTTTCTATGACTCCAGGTTTCTTACGTTCTCTGCAGGTGTCCACTGACGTTATGCATAGCATTTTCGCATGGCGGCTGCCCATTAGAAGTCTGCTGCCTCATCCTCTGCTATCTCTTCCATCTTGCTGTTTAGCGAAAGTAGTAAGATAAGTACGTACATATATTTTTGTTTCTTGGCTAAGTGCGACTTCAGCTTTGGCCAGACTATCTGCTCCTTGGCAGGGGATCCAGTAGATTTGCACATTTCTAGAGATGCTGAGAATATCCAGAGCAGTGTAGGGCGCGTCCGTATAGCGGGTGCATATCAAAGGCCGCAGTTGCAGTGACGTCGTACACGGACAACATTCGCACGTTTCGCTGCTGTCAATTTCGTATCGGTTGCCACGCACACGTACGTAGCTAAAATATGATTTTAATATATGTCCTAGACTGATCTAGAGCTTCCCTACTTGCCAGGATATTTTTGGAGTTGATGACTTGTCTATGCATAGCCTTGATTGCGGCTTGACTGTCTACGCAAATATTTATTTTGTTGTTATTTGGAGCTGCTTCTTTCTTAATCGCGAAGATTTCCGCATGAAATTTGGCTTCACTTCCGGCTCTTCGAAGAATTTGTTTGCAACGACTCCTAGGTCCATCTTTGAGCCGTCTGTGAAGATGTGTGACGCTTCCTTGGCCTGCTCAGTGTCTTCTAGTCCCAGTGACACTGGTGTGCAGGTGCAGTTGGTCGTAGGGATCATGTAGTCCGTGTTACTGTTGATCTCTCGGTCAATCGTGTTGTGCCCACAGCTTTGTAGCGCCATAGCAATGGACAGTCTTTTGTGCTAGCAGGCGTGCTTGGATTTCCAAAAAAATTAAAAATATGGTGCCACTTAATGTATTAATAGGGTTTGTCTTTTTAAATGGGCTTTAAATGGCTAAATTTCACTGTAGATTATCAAAAATTTCTCACCACTGTGCAACGTCTGTTTTTTTTTTAATACAATCTAGACCTAGGTCTGGTCTAGGCGCTTGTAGGCGGCCTGCGGTTTTCATTACATTTTCGATTTTGTACATTTTGCAGTCATCGTCATCATCTCCCCCCCCCCCCCCCCCTGCCAGAGTGTCTGCTTCTCCCCTGTCTCCGTTATGGGTGCAACTTAAGCGGCTTTACTTTTTGTGTGTGTGCCGGACGGCGGCAATTTAGCTAAAACGGTGAGCACACGCCTACCTGGAGTCCACACAAAAACGCACTACACAAATTACTATTTATGTGAGTGCTGGACTAGAGCTCCACCCTCCACTCCCCCCCCCTCTCTTTCTCTGTTGATGCGGTTGAAATGAGCAAATTGTATGCGATTGTGGCAACCACAAAAGTAAAAAAAAGAAATGCACTTCCCCATGTACATGCAAAAATTTGGGTCACGTGATTCAAGAGAAAAAAATGTTTGCCCTTTTTAAACAAACTTACTTAAAATAAATTAGTTTTACTAAACCACAAAAAGGGCAAAACAGAAGAAATCTAAACCGATGTACAAAATAAATGTGAAGAAATCAGTGCCCAATGCCCAAAGGATGCCCACAAAACAAACAGGATACGAAATGGACATAGGTCTGGCCTTGGTTGGGTGGGACAGGCTGAGGCAATTTTATGGCCAGACACGCAATTTGCGCCCTCGTCTATTCTATGTGTGTGTGTGCGTGTAAATGAGGCAAAAGACAAAAAGAAAAATGGCCAACTATTTGCCATTTGAGTCACCAGGGAGGCAGAGATGACTTTGCCCAGCTTGGCTAGCTGGCTGGTTGGCAATTCGATTAGAGCCCCAAGCGTTAAGCAGTTAAAGCAGAAAGCCGCTTCATGACGTCAGACCAGGATGCTTGAGCCAAATGAAGTGTGCACAAATGCTATCCAAAAACTCTAAATGACTGAATGACAAAATGCAACTCCTAGCTGGAATAGATAAAAGGGTGAAGTTTGAATGCTCTTTGAAATTCCAGAAATGTTTCAACATTGAGTTGGGTTCATAGAGAGGTTATGGGATCATTGCAATGCCTAAAATTGTTACTCTCCGGTATTTTTGATACGACTTTGAGATGGGAGAGTGCCAAGCAATTAGCCAAATCATTGAATATGGGCAACTTAGCCAAAGAAATAATTGTTGTTCTCTTTTTTGGAGAGAAGGATTTTGTTTCTTAGCTTAGAGGAGTATTTTTATAGTTCAGTTTAAAGCTTGCAATAATGTTTGATATATGAATATCTAACAAAAACGTTGATCAAATTTATTTGTCCCATTTTGTTGAACAAACTTGTTTGAATTGAATTGAATCAATTTAAATGCAGAAATTTCACTTGAACATAATTATTTGAACACTTTTATTAAAACAAGTTTATTTGATCAAATAAGAAATGAAGAAATTTATATTAACATATTTAAATGAACCAATTTGTTTGGTCAAATTTATTTAAACAAATTTGTTTGGTCAAATTTATTTGAACAAATTTGTTTGGTCAAATTTATTTGAACAAATTTGTTTGGTCATATTTATATTTATCAAATTAATCATCATCATATTTTATTTTTACATATTTAAATGAACAAATTTGGTTGGTCAAATTTATTTGAACAAATTTGTTTGGTCAAATTTATTTGATCAAATTTGTTTGGTCAAGTTTATTTGAACAAATTTGTTTGATCAAATTTATTCGACTTTTTTTAAACCATTTAATAATTCAAATTAATTTGTACTAATTTCTGTTGATTTAATTTAACTAAGTAAATTTATTGTAACAAATTTATTTGAACAAATTTATTGGAAAAATTTTATTTTAACAAATTTATTTTAACAAATTTATATGAAACAATTTGTTTGGTCAAATTTATTTGAACAAATGAATGTCAACAAATTTGTGTGGACAAATTTATTTGAACAAAGGGCATAGCAGAATAAGCATAGAACTGAGTTATCAGACAAATTTAAAAGTTTGATAAAAATCTATAAGAACTTCAAAATTGTAGTCTTAACATTGAGGGAGTTGAGGCTGGAAAGTTAAACGAAAACAGTTTTTCTTAAGAGGACGATTTTTGGGTTAAATATATGTTGTGTGTTCAAAATGCGTTTTAAAAATATTTTTGCAAATTTTTATTACCAAAACTTTGGTCCAAAAATTGTTGAATTTTTCAAATAATTTTTCGCGGTGATGATCTTTTCTACACTCAGTTTATTTTCTGTATTTTACATTAGGATATCCTTAATAACATATAATTTTGCAATCAGATCGCAATTGGGCCTCAGGTGAAAAACAATTAAACATATAAAAAAAATTTAATAGAGATACTCCATATCAACTTATAGCTCTCCATACGTTAATATATCGATAGTACATACATTTTTTAAGAACGATTCCATAGGAAGTACATTTTCAGGTTTTTGACAATTTGCTTTTTTGTCGATGATTTTGTTGTAACAAACGTAAGTTTGATAAAAGAGTTCCGTGTGGAAAACACAACTTTAAAGAGTGATCAAGAAGAGAGAAGAGAAAAACGTGTGAGTGTGCTTTCCATAAAAGAGTGATTGTTCTGTGAGCAGCACCAAACTAAGTCGGCTAATGCAGTGGAAGTGCTAGGTGAAAAGCTTAAACAGGTCAAGGAAAGGTAAGTGTTTCACGTGTTCCTGGTGCAAAACGACGTTGGTGCTATCCAAGAGCGTAGGTAGTGAACTACGTGCCAACACGCACAATCGGTAAGAAGGTCTATGCTTGTCGTGCTCGCCCAAGGCTAGGCGGGATGTTATTCGTGACAGGATGCTGCGGGAAGTTTCGAAAGGCGCGCCTCATTTAATAGGGGGCGCGTCGTTCGTGCGTCGTGTCGCTCGAATGTGCGTGTCGTACGGTTGCACTACCACATAGTTGATTGTTGTGTGCGGGCGGGTTCAGTAGGTGGCTGTGGTGGTGTTGGAGTGTGGGTCGGCACAGGTATGATTTTTTTCAGTGAATGTTTGTTATCAAGTCATTCCTAGGAAAGTATTTCATATGTGTTTGTGGAAGCAGGGGGGTAATTTAGGTCAAAAACCATCAAGTGTCATCTTTTAAAAAAAATTATCGTTTTTTTATCTGATGTTATTCCGGGTAATTAAATAAAGTGCTAAAAAATTTTTTGTGATTTTCGGTTAACTTAACATTTCGGAAAAAGAGCGAAAACGCAAAATTTGAAACAAAACAAATTATTCCGTGGACTGCAGTCTCCAGACAACTTTTTTAATTTAGACAAAGAATTTGAAAAATTCGGATCATTTCAAGAAAAGAATAAAAACTGTTTCTTTAAACCGTCTAGATAGCTCTAGAGTGTCCAATTTCGAAAAGTTTACTGAAGTGATGTTGGATCGTTTTAACCGTTGTTCCTCAAAAGTTATGTTGATTAATTTCAGTCTTTTCCATTATCGAGAACTTCGACGGTGGGGGAACCATTAAGGTATTTCACTATATAAGTCCTTATTTGACAACGATTAAAAATTTGGAGACATCAAAAAAAAAAATATTACGTTTTGTTTTTCACCAGAGGCCAAGCGACGATGAAAAGATAGGGATATCTAAGTAAAAAGGGAAATAAACTGGAGGTGTAGAAAAAGATTTCACGAAAATTATTTGAAAAATTTAATCATCATTTGGACCAAAGTTTTGGTAATAAAAATCTGCAAAAAATTTTAGAATTTATTTGAACACTTAGAACATATATTAACCATAAAACGGTCAAGCGGTTCTTAAGAAAAAACTGTTTTCGTTTAACTTTCCAGCCTCATAACTGTCAATTGGATTAGGAGACTACAATTTTGGGAGAGTGAGGTTTCTTATAGATTTTTATCAAACTTTTAAATTTGGTGCTGATAACTGCGGGGGCAGTTTCCTAGCTTATTCGCTGTTTGCTTGATCAAATTTATTTGACATTTTTTTAGACTTAATTATTCAAATTTATTTTTACTAAACATAAATTTTCATTTTTAACAAGTCCGGACATTAAGTCATCCATAAGTGCAGAAAGCTAGCATCAACTTCTTCAGTTTTCAACTTAAGTCTTTGCAGGATACGGCCTCCAAAACTCATGTTTGGTTCCTAATTTTTGGCTATCTTAAGTGCACATTAAAAAAAAAAAAATTTTATTTGCGCAAAGTTCTTATTCATGCTTATATGTGGTTATATCATTTTTTGTGAGCTATTTTTTTAAACACATTTTTCAAGATAGAATATGAAAATGTTATTAAATGAATTTAATTTGGTTCAAAATCTACCTCAAATTTTTTGAGGAAAAAATATTTGCACAAATTTTTTTCTGGTAAAAATTATTTAAAAAAATCTTTTTTTGGGAAAAAAAAAATTGTTTGACTTATTTGCACAAACAAACAAAATCTTTTTTCAGGAAAAAAAATCGAATTTGATTACCGGCTGTTCACTTTAGTCACCAAAAAATCGATTCAAGGAAATCGGTATCAAACTCATATATGACATTCGCATTTAAGAACTCCGAGAAAGTGAAACCAGATCAGACCAGATCGATTTTGTTGACATAAATTTTCCGACATTTTTTAAAATCAAAATGGTTATGGTTATTCACTTTACTTTTAAATGCTGAAGTCTTGATTGTCGTTCAATTTGATGCAACTATCTGGCAAAGAGTATAATGCCCGAGTTACAAAGCGGGCAGACAAATTGCATGCAACGAGGCAAGCGTTGGCGGCCGCTCAGATATATTTATAACCCCCCGACCGAGACTAGACCAGGCCGCAACTATACGAAACTTGACAGGCAATTTGGCAAACAAAACTCGCAAAGCGTAACTAACATTTATATTTGTCGCCAGGAGTGCCGTCTAAACAAACAAATGTCACACATAACACGACGACGCCAACGACGACGTCGACGCCAACGACGAGAATGTCGACTGGCAGACGACTTTGAGGTCTCGTCCTGCCTTCATGTCAAGCTGCCGCCATTGGGCTCGCATGCAAATCAGCGAGGCGACGCGGGTTAGGCCTTGTCCTCCAGCTCCGCACCAGCAAACTGAAATGAATGGCGCAAACAAAATGCTCAATTTGATGGGGCAAACTCGTCGTCGTCGTCGTCTGTAGGCGTTTCTCAGGGGCATGACCGGCTAAAGGGCAGTTTTTTTTTTTTTCAATGCAGCGCAAACTTTAAACATACTTTTTTGGGGGGGGCGCAAAACAATTTTGTGGGATTAATAAATTAATTATTGGAGTTTGCATAACTGCAAGTTGTTAAGTCTTTTGATTTACATAAACTCGGAAAATAATTAAGAGTTGTAAAAGTATTTTTGCAGCTTTGATGGCCTTTTGATGGGTGAGTCGGCGGAGAGGAAATGCCATAATCTTTTGCGAAAAGAATTTTCAGTGTTTTTGGTAAAAATGAACATAAAGTAAAAATCTTAACTTGGGCTTTGAAATGCAACTTAAGAGACGGTTTAAAGATTTTAATTCATTTTATTAGGATTAAAAATAGATAGATCCAATTGAATGGTTCTCTTGTTAATCTCTTCTGTGAGACTGTTTTTGAGTTGAGTGCACGATGGGAAAAAAATAGCAGCCCACCTTCTGCAAAACCGATCGATTTTAACTCGATAACGTGTGCGAAAATAGTAAGAATATTTTTATGTTAATACTTAAGTAAGAAATATAGTAAATCAAATAAAAGTTAACCACTGATAATTTCAGGTAAAGACGACTCCTAACCAATCACTCGGTAAGATGTGGTCTGTTTGGTGGACCCTAATCACTTTGAGCTGCTGTCAAGAAATGAAACAATTAATTCGGAAGTGTACTGTTGTCAGCTATGCGAATTGGACAAATAAAATTAAAGAGAAGAATCCAGCCAATCGCAAATGTGAGCTTTTTCATCATTACAAAGCTTGATACCTCATTGATCATCACTTTGGGAAGTGCTGGCACATCCAACGTATAGCCCCGATCCTGCACCTACAGATTTTTAAATTGATTTAATCTCTTCAAAATTGCATTCGCTTCTGTTCGCTGTCAAAAAGCACTTGCTCCAGATTTTTGACGATAAGGACGAGAAGTTCAACAACAACTGAACAGTTTGAAGATCAGCTTAAGTGTTTTCAGTCACTTTGAAAACAGGAACAATTCAACATGCTCGGGACAACAAAAACTCAATCGGGCATATGACAAAATCGAAATCTATGAATAACTTATATAAATATTTTCCCAAGAAACCATTGGTCTAAAATATTAAATAGGTGGGGTGAAACCTCCTTGGGAATGAACAAATTTGTTAACCAATTTTTTTTTTATACATTATTCCATGTAGATCCCTTTCATGTCAATACACGAATTCCAGCGATTTTCCAACTTTTTGATCCCGTCCGAAAAGTATTTATTTCAAGGTCTGCAAAATACTCCTCGGAGGCGTCGATGATATCTTCGCGCGAGCTGAATTTTTTCTATTGATGTGGCATTATTTAAGGTTTGGGAATAGATAATAGGTATAGGTAGCCAAATCGGGCGAATACGGAGGATGGGAATGCAATTTGAGCCCTAAATCGTTGATATATGCAATGGTGAGCTTTGGTGTTTTTGGTGCAGAGTCTGCATGCGTGGCAGGATAACGTTTTCATATACAGAATCTCGCCCAAAATATGTACTAATTCTCGTGGCATCAGCTAGCTTACGTTCCTTCACTTTTCGGTCAGTTAACACCTTTTCATGTATTTTTTGACACTGTCCTGTGTAACCGCATCGAAGGGCCTGCCGCTATGGACTTCATAGGCATTATACAAATCTCGAAACCAATATTTCACTATGGAATCTAAAGGAGCATTAGCCTTATTATATTTATTCAACTTTTCTTTAGTTTTCTTCGCCGTTTTGCCTCTCAAAAAATAGTGTTTTATGAGAGATCGAAAATCCTTTTTTTTCCATACTCAGCATAAAGCCAAGGACGTCAACAACAATCAGATGTCAAAACAAAACTATGGGCTGCAATATATGTCTGCCTTAATATGAATGGACTATAAGGTGAGTAACCCTAATGCAGAAAGGTTGTGCATGTTCAAGTGGCTCTGAGAAAAAGTAATAAAAGTCGTGCAAAGCTTGAATCCCATAGCCTTCCAAGGGAGTGACTTCATATAGCGACAGCAACTGATCCCCGGCAAGTGAAGGTAACCACTGAATTGATGTATTGTTCAAATCACCAAAACGTAAACAAAGTCAGTGTTAAACACTGAATGTGGGGTCAGACAATAAATACCGAAAGTCCCAAAGTTCTACCCATACGAAATAGTACTGGAAGGATCAGCAATAATGATAAATGGCACATAAACCTTGGATATAGAGCGAGTAAAATCTTTTAAATACCTGGGGGTAACCATGACTTCGAGCATGTCGCTCAGCACCCATTTGCAGCTGAAATGTTACGATGCCATCAGAGCCCTAAACAACAGTTGAAAGACGCTTCTAAGCAACGCAAATGTACTACAGCAAGAGCAAGCGAACACCGATTAATTTACAGGCAACTGATCTCTTCTTTGGGGGAATTTAAAGATTCAACGACCGGTATAGTCAATGCTCTATGCAACTTAAACGTAAAAGAGGACACGTGGCATTTTATAAGAGAGTTCAGAAAACTGTACTGACATCACGGACAGCCCACTTTGCAATGGCTTATCAACATTTTAAATACAGCAAACTGGAATATCTTATATTACTATATTAAAGATGCTTCCGCTTATAAACGCCAAACACATGGAAGATTTTTAACATATTAAGCTAGGTACTGAGGGCGTTCGAATTTTCCTTGAAGGAATTTGCCATATATTCCTTAAGTGGATTGCAAATCACAGTGTGACCAGATCGAACAGCAAGTTACGCAGAAAATTAAATTGTTTTGGTATTGTTTAGTGATTTGTGGCTGTTCACACTGCTCGAACACCTGTTTTTATTTTGGCAGCTTCTCGCGAAGGCTTGCTGACCAACAACAGCTTAGCAAAAATGCTTTCACTTTGCTTCCAAACAGTATTGATATATTAATGGTTTTGATATGCTTACCACAATAGCAAATGCAATGGCGACTATTAAATTTACTTACAATAAAACACAACTTGATTTACAAGAAACACTTAATTTGTTGTGTTTTTAGTAAGCAATTCAAACCCGCTGATCATTTGTGATGTCTCATAAACCTTTTTTGTCTAATCTCCATCAATCACAGCCACTTTTCCCACTAAACTTACATTTTGCAGTCAATTTTGGTTTGGCGCTAAATTCGAAGTTGACAACTGACACAATTATTTAATTGCTGGTCAATAATTTCTCAAGAAATATCAGCTGTTCACTCAATCTATTGATATGTCAACTCTGAAAATCGCTTTGGTGTATTACTTGGCCTTTTCAGTACCCAACAGACGAATGAGGCAAGGAATAATTCCTCAGTCTGCCAGTCAAGTAGGTTACTTTTCACTCCACCTAGTATGTATATACTTAGATCCCACCAATCCACGTTCTGGTTAATTTCTATATACAAAATATAAGTTTTCCTCATCTATGCACAGTCTAAACTGTAAGAAATATAAAGCTGCAACTTTGACAGTATGCGTTATAGACTTGTTTTTGAATCGATCTATGAGTAATTCAATTTTTATGATAAATTGACCAAAAAGATGGAGAAACAACTTTTCAAGGTTGCAAAATGGGGGAACGGGACAAAGAAATACAAAAAATCATGTGTGTGAAATTTCCTAAACACTGAATTATTCCCCTTTTTTTTACCACATGGAGAGTTCTGTCAAATTTGCACCTTTCTATTTCTAGCCATTTAGACTGTGCGTAGATGAGGACAACATCTTTTATTCTTTTTGAAACCGAGCGGATTTTGGTTTCTACATTTTTGATTTTAATACAAAAAAAAAAACGAAATTCAATTCCAACTATCTTATTTAAACGCAATTTTCGGTTTTGCCAAACAAAATTTTTGTTGATTTCTTAAACAATTCCAAATATTTTAAAAATCTAAATTCCAAAAAAAATGTTTTTTTTAATAAAAGGGATCTGCATATCAGTCAATTTCCAGATTATTTGTCATTGCATCATACAGTGTATTTTATTATTTAATTATAAAGACAATATTTTTGGGAAATTTAATGAGTTTACAACTAATTTTTGAGCAAAAACTTCACCTTAAGAATTTACCCCCACAAAAATAACGAAGAAAAATTTACCCCAAAAAGGCTGACCCAAATGTTTTTTTGCCATAAATGTTTGTAAATCAAAATAAAGGGCTTGCCATTTTCCAATTCAAAATCCATATATCACTTTAATATGCCATCATGATTTTATTTTTCGCACTCATTCACTTAAGCGCACCCCAATGAATAACGTTCATTCATAACATTCAAACGAACTTTCGGTACCTTCGCATTGTTGTTCTTTGCCAGAAGCTCAGGGCCACTTTTGGTCGATTCCCTGGTGCATTTTGTATATATTGGATTTTTAGCTCGACTATAACTAAATAAAAAGCGTTCACTTAAAACCCCGACAGACCTAAACAACAACAACAACTAACCACTGTTAGTCCCAAAAATGGACAACAAACACAATTGAATTTGATATACGAGCGTGCCGCGCCCCAAAAAGAAAAAAGGGTAAACTTCTCACTCCCTCACTCTCCATCTTTCTCTCTCTCTCTGTCTCTACACATGTTGTTTTTGGGGGCAATCTATGGCCAGAGCAAATTAAAATTCAAATACTTTTGCATGTTATAAAAACAAGTGCAGCGAGAAATTAAATGAAATAAATTTTCAGTTTTGCGATTTTTAATCAAAAAATGCCCCAAAGGGGAGGGCAGCGACTAACAAAGATTACTCATACGCACTGTGACTGTGGACCACGCCCGCAACAACAACAACAACAACAAAAACAAACACAACAAAAGAAGCAACATAAAACAACAGGATCTGCATTGGAATGCAAAACTGTCCGGCATGTTTGATGTACAAATCCCTCAACTGAAATAGATTTACGTCACTGCCAGCCGACAGCACCAGCAGCAGCAGCAGCAGGCAGCAGGCAAACTGCGTTTGTTAGCCTTTTTTGGGGGATCTCTCTGCCTTTCACTTGGCTTTGGCAATTTATTTGCAAATATTTTTCAACATCAAAAATATGTATGCCTCCCGCTCCACCTTCTTCTCTGTTGCTTTTCCAAAAAACTCCCTGAACTCCGTTCTACCGTAACGTCTGTTGCAATTGTGCAGCATTTGTTAGTTTTTATTTCTTTTTCAATTTTTTTTTTATTCCATATAGGGTAGCACATTTTTGGGGTAGATTAGATTAAGTGTTTGTATGTGTGGGTGTTAAGCATAAAGAAGCAATTAGTGGAATATTTTAGTAGAGATGAAAAATATTTTCATAAATCATTTGTGAGTTTTATTTTTCAAACTTTCGGCATGTCAATAAAAGATTTTTCCTAACTAACGCAGTAACCCATCAACTTTTGGGATAGTTTACTGGTAGATCAAAAGCCCAATTGATCTTACTTTGTCACATGCACATTAACCCTAAGGACCATTTTTTTAATGTTCCCTTTTTTGTGAATCCAGGTGCTTATTGAAAAAAATATAGGATGCCTACTTTTTAGACGCTTTTAAAATATCTTTGCTTGTATCTACGACGACCCACGTAAGATTTTTATCGATATTAATGAGAACCTGGATTTACAAAAAGGGGAACATTAGAAAATAAAGGTTCATAGGGATGAATAATACCCACGACAGAACAAATTTTTTGACCGTTTGTTTAAAATAAAAAAAGTTAAGGCTTGTTTAAGTTGCGATGGCTGAGAGCTGCTATAGTATTCCCTGTTTATCCTATTAACTTTGAATTGATTCCTTTGTACTGAACTAATGTGTGGATAGAATAAACTTAAGTCGAGCTGGGAGTTCGAAGCAATAGGGGTTGACCAAGGATCCTTAGTCTTTTGACAGAAGCTGTGTTGTACTGTTTCCTCACCGAAAACCGTTAACAGTTATAATAGAAATACCGAATCGTATACGGTATTATTTTTCTTATTATTTATTTTATTGATTTAATACAAATATATATTTCACCTGGAAAATAGCAACATTTATATACACTCAGAAAAGAGTCTAACATTTTAGAAATTCGCCCTTAAGAAATATCCAGAAGCATATTCTCTTTTGAAGATATTAAAGATATAGAAAAAAATTTCTAAAAAGCGGAAATACTTTTCTTTGGTAAATATAATTCCTCAAATTAAATGTAAAGGATTTCCAAGTTTAAAAAAGCAGTCCTTCCTTTAATATAAATTTAAGAAATGAAGTTTCTGGATTTTAATAAAATTTCGCCCTAAAAAAACTCCGTTTTAATATTTCAAGAAAATGTAGTGTAAGGAAAAGCTATCGCAGATTTCTGTTTTAAACGAAGATATGGCAGATTTTAGAGCGCATTAATTCGAAGCATTATTAAAAAATATTAGTCAGCTTTATGAGAAATGTTTGTTTGGGTCGACTTAAGAATAGAGAATTCCTTTATTCTAGATATTTTTTTTTCTTTTCTGGAAGTGTGGACAGAAGCGAAGTTGTTCGACCTAAAATAAAAAAGGCTTAAAATCGGTATATTAAAAAAAAAACTATTTTTATTCTAAGAAAACAATTTTTAGTTCTATTACATCCATTAATTTATTGGATATCTTGAAATAATTTGAATTTTTAATATTAAAAAAAATTATACACTCAGAGAAAAAAGCGAACAGATCGTGCTTGATATCAAGCAGATTTCGTGTCAGAAGTTCGGCAAGACAGAATCTTCTTGGATCCAAAAAGAAAATACTGAAATCAAGCATGAATTTTTAAGCTCGATCTGCTCGGTTTTAAATTTAGTCGGCTTCATATCAAGCATAAATAGAATAAATCATTCTCTAATTCAAGAATAGATCTTCTTGAAAGTAAGCATTTTAGAACAAAGTTGCCAGAGAGCGAGAGAATGAAATGCTCTCGTTTTTTCGTTTGCTGTCCGCAATGCGAACGCCTCACCTCCCTTGCTGCCAAACTCAAAATCGAGGGCATAAGTCTTCTCGTATCAAGCAGATTTATTCCTAAAAATTCAAGACGAAAAAAAAAACATTTTGAAGCCGATTTCAGTCTTGCCTAATCGTGATAGATTTCTCTGGGTGTACGGTACGTTCCGGTATACCGAAATAAAAATCTGATTATCGTATTAAATCCGATAACCGAAATAAACTAAAAACCAAAATAGAACCTTTAACCGATACTCTCATTTTGTTACGTACCGGAACCATCACCGATATTTGTTTCGGGATTAATCCCGGCCACTTGGATAATGTCCCTCCTTCTCCATGAGCCGCAGAAAAAAATGTGTAATAACTTCTAGAATTTTACAAATATAGAGCTCTTATTTTTCACCCACTTTTCTATGCTATTTATCCAAAACCAGATCAATTTTTATATGACGATATGACCAGGGGATAACTTTAAGCCATGATAAAAGAAGTTCAACTTCTGACGTAATTTTGGGGTCAGCATGCGTTAAGTCTGCTAACTTAGTCGAGATTTACACGATGAAGCAAACTTCATGAAGTTTTCTTATTAGACGAGAGATTTTAATGTATTTCTAAACTATTCGTTTAATAGATCTGAATGAATTCCCCTAAATTTCACGCCTACTAAGAAAACTTCATGAAGTTTCCTTCATGGTGTAAATCCCGACTTATTGTTAATTAACATTCATTATAACATTTACAGTAGCATGCATGTTTTATTAAATAACCAGTTAATTGATAAGGGTAAAAGCTGTCAAATACTTCTTTAATACGCTTTCTGTTTAAGTTACGCCAGTCTTGGAGTAAATTAGCGATATATTTTAATTGAACTCAACTTTTTCTTTAAAAAAAATCGAATTATCGGCACCTGAATCTTTTTTTTGGCTATGTGTCACATAAACTTAGAATTTACTCTGTTATTTGAAAAATTATGTGACATATAGAGCGATTTGGAAGATGAGAAATAGCACTTGATTGACTTACTGACAAATTTATCAACGCACAAGAAAAACCTTTGATAGCCAAAATATTATATTTCACAGATCTTTTAATAGGCGGGCACTCTATAATGAAAAGGGAGGACATCAATCAAAAGTCCACGATTAACAATAGTGCAAGCAATATCTGTCTGATTTCACATGACCAACTATTTATAAGTATTTTGTTCTCTGGTATGATTGAGGTACGGGCCAGAATTACATCAATTCTGCGTCAATTGCAAAATGGCGGATCAAAATCACTTCAGAAGAACTGGCGCAATCATGGCTACCAATTTTCAAAATGTTTTGAAGGGGCTGAAAGAAGAATGTCCAAGCTAAGCCCCGGAGCAGATAAGATGAACAAGAAACAAAACAACAACACTAACAATGCAGTGCTAAGTGCAGGTAAATAGCCGCACTGTATAATTTCTCATTCTGTGTTTGGATAGTGATCATTTCGGTTGTGTCAATATTTTTGATAATTTAAACTTACATGTTGATACTCTGTACTGAAGGTACACAGAGTATATTGGGTTTGTGCAAATGTATGTAACAGCAGAAGGAAGCATCTCCGACCCTATAAAGTATATATATTCTTAATCAGCATCGACAACCGAGTCGATATAGCCATGTCCGTCTGTCCGTTTGTCTGTCTGTCCGTCTGTCCGTATGAACGAAGAGATCTCAGAGATGGTAAGAGATAGAGGTTTGAGGTGTATGGAACATATATTTCTTATACTTGCAGGCAGATCAAGTTTAGTTTTCATTTTTGCCACGCCCCCTGCCTCCCCCGCAAATTGAAAAAAACTTAATATCTTCCACAATTTTGGAGTTAGGTTGTTCGAACCTTTTAGACATATATTCTACTCATCATTTCTATCAAGCATCGTTTTCCGATCAGATGAACAATAGTGGCGCTATATGTAAAATAAATTTAAATGCAACGACAACAACAACACCGCAGCCAATGGTAGAACTTACGAGAAAGAGAGAGCGAGAGGGCATTAGCTTACTGGAAATTTCCCAATTGCAATTGGGTTTGACGGCATTAGCTAACTGGACTGCGCCGCTTTCAGTTTCCCCCCTCCCTTCTTCCCAATAGATATTTGTGCGGTCAGAAATCACGCGTGATTCCCGCGTGACTAATATAGATACGTTTATATAAATAGGAAATTATATACAAATTTTATAATTTTACGAGTTATGTACTAAGGTAATTCTTCTCATCATTATTTATCGAGCCCCCATCCATCGTTTTTCAACCAGATGAACGATTGTCGAAAGAGTTGCCACTCTCAGATTTTGAAAAAACCTCACACTTTAAAGTTATCAGTTACGTACAAACAGGTACAGAGTATATTACAGTCGGGCTTGACCGACTTTCTTACTTGTTTTATAATAATAATGAAAATAAAAAAAATGGGAAAAAAATGTCAAAGGTGGTAGATCCCCTTAAGTTTGAAAACTTTATGAAAATTATTTACAAATTAAAGCAGCCAAGGTCATAGTGGGTTAAGCTGGTACAGTTAATACATTATTAAAAAATTCTTTTTCCAGTATATTTAATTAGTTACATTTTGTAATTAAAATGTATGTAAGTGGATTTAGATTCTGGGCCTTTATCGCGCATTGTTAAAAGCAAGGCTGCAAACCGGTCCTGAACCGAACCCCTAAGAAACGGTTCGGTTCGGGTTTTTTAAATTGGCTATATTGGAAATATTGACGCGGCGAGCCTGCTTAGTCAAGTTAATTTTAAAGTCCCATCGAGACTAACAAGAAATCACATTCCCTTATGGCTGCCCATCGTTTCTTCGGCTTATGCCGCTAATTGTCCCTTTCGTGTTTTGTGCAGGGATTATAATGATTTTTTTCCTCTTCTCAGTGGTAACATTTCTGACGATTTAGTCAAATCTTTAATTCTGCAAACTCTTACTCGTCCATAGCATACTTTTGCTACTATTAAAGGAAACCCCTTTGATTCACTTTTGCTGCGAGTCGGGGCGTAGCTGTACTATTACGACTAAATTTCCCCCCACGGATCATAAGGGGTTCCTTTTCATTATATTGTTTTCTTTTTTCTTGAATCTGTACTTTATATTTAGTAATTTTCTTTTTTTCTCCTTTTTATATTCTTTAATTGCACCTGTGTCAATATGACGAATGTTGCTAAAATTAAAATAAATACAAAATACATAGGACCGATCGGTCGGAAAATGTGGTTTACTAAGAAAAAGCTACTTATTTTTTTGAACACCAAAACCTGGTGTTCAGAGGATCCAGGAACCGGTCCGTGAACCGAACCCAAAGATTTCTCACTGGTTTGAACCTCCGAACCGAACCTCTTCTAAAATTTCGAAGGTTTGCAGCCCTGGTCCTGGACTAGTCCTAATTGAGTTTGCTATTGGGGTACTACTAACAAGTGAGAGGATTAAGAAAATGACTTCAAAGAAGACAGCAAAGGCTCCCCAAATTTCAAATATTTATATTTATAATTTAACTCCAATTTTTTATATTTTATAAATTAAAAATTTTTTTTTTTTTTTATTAAATTATTCGCTTTGTGCCCACTGTGCCTCGTTATATTCTTGGTGTGTGACTCTCTTACTGTCTCTCGTAGCACATTTCATTTACATCAAACTAAATTAAATATCCCAATGCCTATATCCGAGAGTTCTTGTTCTTCATTCTTTTCTCTCTCTCTCTCTCACACTTTACTGCCCTTTCCGCCGGCTAACTTGACAGCTTCCATAGTCTTGTCATTCTCACACACACACACAAACACAGACAACATGCCAGTAAATGAAAATGAATGAATGCGAATGCGGCATGTTTTTAGAATTCTTGATGCTCAGTATAGAAAAAAATAAAAGGAAGATGGAATTGAATCGAATTTTTGCCAGTTAAATTTTTGCAACTGCCAACTCTTTCGCTCTCTCTCTCACTAGCTGGCAAATCAGTGAGGCGTGTTTTTGACATTTAACAAGCCAAGAGTCCAGTTTCGTAGTTGGCCCCCGGATGTCAGCTTGGGCCAAATGCTTTTAATTAAAAAATATTTGCCAGTCAAACTTTGCATAATTTTCAACTCAATAGTTTTTCACACACAACCACACACACACACAGGTTTGGATGGGGGGGCACTTAGGCATAGAGACAGGCCCAGGCACTGGACGAGGATTTTGAATCACACGTTGGGCAAAGCGACGACATGTGACAACTCATCAGGCCACGTACCAAAGGGAAAGTCCAGCTTTGGCCACCTGCATGTGTCTGTGGTGCGAATTAGTGTCCAGCTGTCCCAGTGTCGGGGTAGAGCCCAGTATGGTTTAGCCATTGTCATATTTTCCAGACCAAACACAGGCGCTTGTATGTGTGTGAGTGTGTGTGTATGAGTGAGTGCTAATGGCTTTGGAAAATCAAAAGCGAGATTAGTCAATGGGCGCTGCAATTGAGTGGCAGGAATAAGGACTTTTTCCTCTATTTGCTGCACTCACTTTAAATTTGATGGAAATTCCCCTGAACAAATAGAGAAAATTAAGCTAGAAGTAAACTGATAACTAAATTACTTAAGGTTAATTTAAAGAGCACATTTTGATATTCTTCCAAGTTAAACTTAATAAATCCTCTTAATTGTCATCTGTTTAGCAATATTCCGTTTTGCCATTGTGCCTTTGTGAATGATAAATTATGCACTTCCGCCTACAAAAGAAAATAGGCGTGGCAAAGGCAAAACAAATAAACAAACAAACACACAAAAGCCAAAATATTGCCCAGCTAAGCACTCTTCAAAAAAAAAAAACAGAACAGAACAGCCCACAGCAAAGGACACATAAAACCAACAAAAGAACATGCCAGGACGATGATGATGATGAAGCCACTGCCTCAAGGCTTCCCTCTCTCTCTCTCTCTCTGTCACACACAACTTGTCCATTTATAGCGCTTCATTTTTAAACAACAAACACTTGCCACTCGTCGGCATGGGCTTTGGGGCACGCATCACTTGGCTTGATTTTTAATTGTGCTGCTGCGCATTTCAATTGAAATATGAAAAAGGAAGCGGGGCGAGCCGTCCGCAACGGGACCCAGCACCAAGTCTCTTGTCTCCTGCCTACGACACAGTTCAACAGCTTGTCTGTCTGTCTGTCCGTCTCCCCCTACTCCTACTCAGTGTTGTAGGCCTTTTGAAGCATAAAGATAACTTAAGTTGTCCCCACTGAAGAGAGCAGCAGCTCGAGTGGAGCAAACAAATGACACTGAAGTTCACCTTTTGCTGCCAGAAGTGGGTCGAGGCACAGGGCGGCAGGCGGCTTACATAATAAAGTGACTCAAGTGCGCCAAGCAGTGAAAACGGGTTGACACAACGAATGGGAAATGAGCAATGGAAACAAAAAAAAAAAACAGGAGGAAAAACATTAAAGAAATCATAAATACGATGACTTATTATGAGGCCAGACAACATGACAGACAATTAAAAATTCCATTTGTGGTGGTGGCGATACCTGGTAAGCAAATTACTTGAATTAGAGGGGTGGGGAATTAAGGCCAAAGGTCAGCAGAATTAATTTTTTATTTTACTTAGAATTGAAAACAAAAGATTTTTAAGTTAAATACTTATGATATTTAATGTTTATCAATTTTATAATTTATTTATCTTACTTAAATGAACTAAAAAGATAGATTTAACGTGGGAAGACAAATAAATACAAGTGTTAGATTGTAAACAAAAAAACAAGTGTCAGATTAGACAAAATTATATTCAATCATTAAACTCTTTATTTTTGATTAAAAAAAATAAACACACAATAGATAACATATGGGACATTTCAAAATACTTTTTTCCAAGATTGGTGACGCTACGATGGAAAACAAAAAAGTTTTTCTCATTAGAACAAGTGAAACTAAGAGGACAGACGTAAAATAAACTCAGCTCGTCATACTGATCAAGAATTTATAAACTTTATGTGGTCGGAAATGCTTCCTTTACTGCGTTACAAACATCGTGAAATTTTAAAAAAAACGAAATTAATAATAATGACGAATAATGATGAATAATGACAAATGCTATGGCAGCTATATGATATAGGTGTCCGATTTGGCCGATTTTTACTTTTTGTAAAAATAATTAAATATATCACACGCTGGCCAAGTTTCGTTGAAATTGCTTTGAAACTGACTGCGTGGCGAAGCTTTCTTTTGAGGCATATTTATAACCGTTACTCGTAGAGTAAAAGGGTATACTAAGTTCGTGCAAATATATGAAAAAGGCAATAAAGTGTGTATATTCTTGATCAGCATCAATAGCCGAGTCGATATGGACATGTCCGTCTATCCGTCCGTCTGTATGAACACCTAGATCTCAGGGACTATAAGAGCTAGAGCTACCATTTTTTCAGTGTCGACTTGTATGCTCTGCACGCAGATCAAGTTTGCTTCAAATTTTTGCCATTTTTAATTAAATTATTAGAGGTCCAAAAATGTAAGTGTTAACAGGCGCGATGTGACCCCAAAGTTTTTTTTTAAATTACTCATTCGATATGTAAACCTAATTTAAATTTAATCACATTGTAAAAGTCTTTTAATTTATTATAGCTTCAGTGGATTGCAGTGTACCTTTTTACAACCTGCGATAAATAAAGAAGACTTTTATTCGGTGATTAAAAAATATTTCTCTCTGACTGAGTTTTAATACCTGAGTTTTATAATAAAAGTCTTTCGTGAACTGTAATATTCTGAGAATTAAAATAAAAGTCTTTAATAATTTTTATGTTCTGAATTATAAAACAAAAGTATTTAGAATTTTGTATTAAAGTCTTTCGACAACTGTTATTTAATGAGCAATATAATAAAAGTCTTTAATATACTCGGAGTGAAAAAATTAAAGTTGAATAATTGTTATTTGAAGTGTAATAAAATAAAACTTAAAAAATAACACTTATATGTGGATTAAAATATATAAAGTTATTACTGTTACCGTCCCTGATTGTTATAAACAGACAGCGGATTTTTTGCATATTTTTAGATATAATTTTTAAATACTTTTAAAAAAAAAGGCCATTTTGTCTGTTTTTTTGATTCTTCAACACCTTTACCCTGACCTAATTGGATTAAATTCCACTTGGAAATATGCAATATCTGTTGTCTAGATATAAAATTGGTGAATTCGCCAACAGTTAAAAAATTAAAAAATATGTAAACAGAATGGCCTACTGTGCGTATGAGTAATACGCAAGAACTTTACAGCTTCTACCCGCTAAACAAACCAAAAGCAGTATACTTATAGGAGGCTAAATCTATGACCTTCAAATTTTTATACTTCTCCATACCTTTGAACAGTGTTAGTATTTTTTTTTTTAATTTTGGAGAAAATCATAAGAGCTTTTTCAGTTTGGTTTTGAATTTTATTTATTAACTATATAATAAAATATAAAAAATAAATTTGATTTCGAGAGCTGTTCAAAAAGTTATCGGCCTGCCAATTGAGATCATGGCGCAATAATGGCTACCAGGTCGATAAAAAAAGGCGGTTAAAGTTTTGAGCAACGTTGAAAATACTCACGTTAGCAAGAACAGAGCTCCACTCAAAATGGATGTATCCGCTAAACTATTTCGAATATTTGAAAATGGTTTAAAGGGGATGAAAGGGGAATGTCCAAGCTATACAAAAATTTAAAACAATTTTTTTTTTCAATGTTAGAAGACCCCTTTAATGTACCCATATATTAAAAAATCTTATAATTTTTCTTAATGGCGTTTGGAAGATACAACAAGAAGTAAATCAAGTGCATCAGCTAAAGTCGGTACTGCCTGATTTCGATCCTTAGTCCCTCGATGGACACTCGGCATCAAACACTCTCTATACCAAACTCTTTTATTTGCCGTTGCTTTGAGTTCACCCCAAGTTTTGACGATACTTCGAAGGTCCTTCTCCAGGTCTTTTTAGGTTTGCCTAGTGCACGACCACCATAAATCATCACTGTTCCAGAGCTATCTGTTGCCTTCAAATCAAAGCAAACTCTGCTTTTTAATTTTTACATATTAATCAAATAAAATTCAATTGTTAAATTGAAATCAAACATGAACTAAAGGCAAACATTTTCAGCTCCTACATATTAATAGTTTTATACAAATTTTTAGTACATAATCACAAAATCATGCTGAAAATTCCGAATCTAAGAAGAAAGCCATTACCGCCCACTGAACCACATATAATCAAAATTGAAAGACCGATAAAGGGAAAGAAAATCAGTTTATTGAAATTATCACAAATACAACCAATACCACCCAGAACCAAGGCAGAGGAGGATCAAACAATAACTCATGAATTTAATCAGCGTTTGCAGGCGCTACAAGCGCGAGTGCTTGAATGGAAGGCTTTTAGGAAATTGATCTGAGTATGGAGAAACGTGGACTTTTTCTAGGTAAAGAATAAGAAGAATAAAGTTTATTTCTACCCCAGCAAAAAGAAAACTTTTTTAGCCTCCATTCAACACCACAAAGAGTTTTACAGTTCGACAACTGTGAAAATTATCTGACCACAGTCAGCGCACAACAAGGACAATTTGTGCCGCAAAGTTGTTGAAATGTTTATTCGCTACGTTCGATAATTTTGTTTGCCTGGCAATACTTTAAGTTGAAATAAAACTTGGGGAAAAGACAGACTGACAAATCCTTCTGGCCTGTGACTAATTAATTTTACACCGTTTATCGTCGCGTCGTTGCGTTTCCACGCGCATACAGCTTAAGCCATACAAATCAATCACAGAGTGGGAGTGGGGTTGGGGGGTTAAGGGGTAGACCAAAGGAAGGAAGGTTTGGCCAGGCCAATTAGCAAAGCATACACAATACACATGCACTTTGCATGGCGCCAGTAGGACCAACCGACCACCAATGTGGCTGGAGAGGGGTAGGAGACGGCTGTAAGCACTTAAGACAGATGAATGAAGTGGCAAACATGGCGGACAGTCCAGTTCAGAGGCGTCGACTGGCCGTCGACATTTACAAATCAGCGGTCATTATTTATGGCTATCGTACGCAGGACAAGGCGAACGACGACGACAACCACGACGATGACGACGACAACAACAGGACGAGGCACTGTCAAAAAAACGAAGTTTTAATTAATTTTGGTCAAACCCCCGAAAGGATAAAAAAAGAAATAAGAAATGATATGCGGCAAAGAATAAACTGATTGATGTCGTTGAAAGGTTAATTGTGATTCCCTATTTTGGCCATTTAATTTAATTTATGACAAGTGTTTCAACTAAATCTCAAACTCAACTTTCTCATAAAAAATACAAATAATTTATGTTCCCAAGCCACAAATCTGTGATTTATCAAACCTTAGCTCAGATTACCAAAAATATCAAATCCCCCGACCAAGCATAATACTAAGCAGCATCCTTCCTTCGTAGAAAATCATTACAAAATGCAGACTTCACTAATAAACTCATAAAGCAGCAGCACAAATACACTCAGCACACTGCCAAAGCCAAAAACAGTTTGCTCGGACTTGGGGCCCACATTGACAAATATCCAAAGAGGCAGCCAGCCTGAGACCGCCGGCCAAGTAGATTGGCTGCATTTTGTGTTAAATCAGCAACAATTGTTGGGCTGCAGCTATCACTTTGCGGACTTTTCGGTTGGAGTTTGCTTTACTTTTTGGCCAGCCGCCAGGCAAGAAAGGAAATTAAAATTTATATAGCATACAAAACGGGGCAGATGCTGCCGCTGCCGCTGCAAGGCAGTCAGGCGTTTTGCTATTTAGCATTCGCCTTCATCTTGTGCCAAAGCGGAAAGCGTGGCTGCCATTAAGCTGCCAATCGGCCATTTGTCAGCTTTGATAAAAAAATAACCTAGGAGAATATTTGCTATTGCCAAGTTGTTGCCAATGCCTTTGAATTGGGTTAAGTGATTTGGCATTCAATCAATGTGTGTGTGTGTGTGGAGGGGCGTGCATAATTGTAGACTCTGCCTCTGCTTGGCTATTTGTTTTTCCTTGGCATATTACACAGGACAAATGCATTTGGCTAATCAACACAGTTTTATGTGGCAAACTGGGGCCCCCCCCCCCCCCCCCCCCCCAGCCGCGCCTGCCGCCCCCACGCAATTTGGAAAAACCTCATATCTCCCACAATTTTGAAAATAGACTGTTCAAACCTTCTAGACATATATCTTAATCATCATTACCTATCGATCCGCCATACATCATTTTTCGATCAGATGAACGATAGTAGAGTTGTCGCCCCGCAATTTGGAAAATTCCTCATATCTCCCACAATTTTAAAAATAGATTGTTTGAACCTTCTAGACATATATTTTAATAATTATTACCTATCGATCAGCCATACATCATTTCTCGATCAGATGAACGATAGAAAAGTTGCCGCCCCCGCAATTTGAAAAAAACCTCATATCTCCCACAATTTTGAAAATAGACTGTTCAAACCTTCTAGACATATATCTTAATCATCATTACCTATCGATCCGCCATACATCATTTTTCGATCAGATGAACGATAGTAGAGTTGTCGCCCCCGCAATTTGAAAAATTCCTCATATCTCCCACAATTTTGAAAATAGATTGTTTGAACCTTCTAGACATATATTTTAATAATTATTACCTATCGATCAGCCATACATCATTTCTCGATCAGATGAACGATAGAAAAGTTGCCGCCCCCGCAATTTGAAAAAAACCTCATATCTCCCACAATTTTGAAAATAGACTGTTCAAACCTTCTAGACATATATCTTAATCATCATTACCTATCGATCCGCCATACATCATTTTTCGATCAGATGAACGATAGTGAGTTGCCGCCCCCGCAATTTGTAAAAATCTTATATCTCCCACAATTTTGTGATCTAATAAAATATTCTTAAAAACGAAGGCAAAGCTAACTTCGACCGTGCCGAAGTTTTAATCCTTGAAAACTTGCTCCAACTTATTTAACTGGAAAAATATATATAGGATATAGATATCAGATATTTAAAATTATGAAATCATTGATAATAAAAATTTGATACCATAAAAAAATCTTTTCTTAGTAAAACACATTTTCCGACCGATCGGTCCTATGGCAGCTATATGCTATAGTCATCCGATTTGATATTTTTTTCAAAATTATGTGAAAGCATATAAAACTAATATATACTACGATTGGAGACGCTACGATGAAATCAAAAAGTTTTTCTCCACAAAGACTTTTTTTTCGACCGATCGTTCCTATGGCAGCTATATGCCTATAGTGGTCCGATTTAGATACATTTTTCCAGAATTTGTATAAGCATATAAAACTAACATATACCGAGATTAGTGACGCTACGATGGAAAACAAAAAAGTTTTCTAACTAGAAATAGTTCTTAGACCGATCGTTCCTATGGCAGCTATATGATATAGTTATCCGATCCGGCCGGTTCCGACATATTGGTTGCGTTGCAGTAAAAGAAGACTCTGTGCAAAATTTCAGCTCGATGAGCTTCTTAAACTGAGAGACTAGTTCGCGTAAAAACAGACAGACAGACAGACGGACAGACAGACGGACAGACAGACGGGACAGACGGACGGACGGACGACGGGGAAATGAACTCGGCTCGTCGTCCTCATCAAGAATATATAGTTTATGGGGTCGGAAATGAATATTTCTATGCGTTACAACTTCCTTGGCCATAATGTACACTCTGTCAATATAAAAACCTTACCCTTAACCTGAGTAACTTGTATATCGACGTCGATCAGCAGGGCCGACTTCAACTTACGCTCTCGTTATCTATGGCGATAAGCATGAGGGAATTGGCCATGGACATGCCATTGTTTCCTCTCACTCTCTGTGCGTGTGCAATTTAAATCAATTATGCGTTTGTTTCCTAAACCATATCATTATACCCAACCATAGTGGATTGAAGGCGGCACAATGAACTGAACGGGTATGTGCGCAACAAAAATGTGCAACAATGATTTCGATGAGGCAATGGGAAAAGCCAATTAATGAGTTCGGGGCAATTTATGCATCTTTTCTCTTTTCGCTTTGGATGGAACAGTAATAATTGGGTGGAAATATTGAAATATCGGCGGAAAGAGCGCGGTAATGTTGAGCTTCATGAGGATAAACTTCACGTGGATTTTATACAGGGATATTGCCAAAACCACGAATGGATCTAGTGCGGGTTTTTATCATGAAAAAGGGTTAAATACCTAAAATGTGCGAAGAATTAAAAAAGCAGGGACCGAAAATAACGGTTAATTTTTAACTAAAAAAATCATTAGGATGCAGATGTCCTACACATACATCAAATTTATGAATATATTTGTTCTTTTATGGACTTTGGAAATATGTAATGAACTGTTATTTTGGATTTTTATTTTTTTAAAAATCATTGGAAAAAATTATTTTTGATTTTTATTTAAAAAAATATTTTAAATATTCATTTTTGATTTTTATTATAAAAAATCAATTATAAAACTCATGAGAATCAAAAATGGGAATCACTCAGTGATTTTTATTGTCTGGATCAGGAAAATAAAATCAACCTGTGTTAAATAATTTTTTGAGAGGATGAGTTGGTGTTGTCTGAAAATTTTGCCCTCCGAATGGACTACCGTTATTGACCTGGTTGACACGTTGCGGCCAGCCTATATTAGCACAAAAATTGGAAGCTGAGCAATTGTTCTTTGGCGATTTCTACATATATTGGATGGAGCTTAAGCTATCGATGAAGACTAAGGATAGCCACAAACAGCCAGCTTTTTAGCAACGTGCCTTGAGAAACGTAGGTTGCCTATGGGAAACGCAACACTTCTTTCCACCATTTATTTGGATCCACGAAAGCCTTCGGACTTTGAAAACCCAATTTCCCAGGCATAAGCAAAAATCATTTCAAGATCCTGATGCAAAGAGATATACGAATTGAAAGAGAAGGTAAATATAAAATTTTAATACTAAGAACTATTTATCCTAAAAAGTCCAATAAAATTAAAAGAATTTCATTAATATCCTTCTTTTTTCAGGGTAGCGCCTTTCGACTTCTGCAATGCAGCATAACTTATCCCAAAGTTCAAGTACTAGAGTGCTTATATGGAGATCAAAGAACTTGTTCCTTTCTCAACGCTTATCTTAACACTTTTAAAATTGGTTGAAGAGTATGAACTCTGACGACTTAAAAAAGCTATTACTGAAAAATCGACCTTCAACCTGAAGTCGATTGATGCCAACGCTGATATTATGAAGTACTGGGAAGAGAAAAAAATACTTTTTAGGCTGAGTTCACATTGTTCGATGCATGAGACATAATAAGCCTTAATGTTGTATTGCTTTGTATGTCAAATGACAATCTATTCACAACGAAAACAACTAGCCAAAATTGCATATAGCGTTCCAGCATCATAAGTTAGAGTGGAGCGAGCGTTTTGGCTCTTAAACTTATCCTTACGGACTTACGATCCAATTTGTCTGCAGAATCTGTTGAATAATTACTGTTTTTATACTCTGTACCGAAGGTACACAGAGTATATTGGGTTTGTGCAAATGTATGTAACAGCCAGAAGGAAGCATCTCCGACCCCATAAAGTATATATATTCTTGATCAGCATCAACAGCCGAGTCGATATAGCCATGTCCGTCTGTCCGTCTGTCTGTCCGTCTGTCCGTATGAACGAAGAGATCTCAGAGATGGTAAGAGATAGAGGTTTGAAGTGTATGGAACATATATTTATACTTGCAGGCAGATCAAGTTTAGTTTTGATTTTTGCCACGCCCCCCTGGCTCCCCCGCAAATTTAAAAAACGAAATAACTCCCACAATTTTCAAGATAGATAGTTCGAACATTCTAGACATATATTCTACTACTTATTTTGAATCGACCCGCCATACATCATTTTTCGATCAGATGAACGATATTAGAGCTATATGAAAGAAAATAAAAACCAACGCCAACAACAACACCGTTGCCATTGGTAGAACTTACGAGAAAGAGAGAGCGAGAAGGCAATAGCTAACTGGTAATTTCCCAATTGGACCTTGCTATGAGTGGAGCGATATAATTGAGATGGCCTGCGGTCAGAAATCACGCGTGATTCCTGCGTGACTAATATAGATACGTTTTTGTTAATAGGAAATTATATACAAATTTTATAATTTTACGGGTTTGTACTAGGTACTAGCCCCCATACATCGTTTTTCAACCAGATGAACGATGGTTGAAAGAGTTGCCACCCTCAGATTTTGAAAAAAACCTCACACTTTAAAGTTATTAGTTTCGTACAAACAGGTACAGAGTATATTACAGTCGGGCTTGACCGACTTTCTTACTTGTTAAAATTAAATCTACCATAAAAAATATTTTATATGAATGTTTTATTCTTTTTATATAATACAATCTGGTATTTATTGCATATTTTAGTGGTTTGGGAATTTAAATTTCGGTACATTTCGACTTTTTTTTTTAGTATTTTCCGAATAGATGTATGAAGTTCGAATTTTAAGTAGTTCTAACAATTTCAATATTTTTTTGGTTTTTGAAAAGTTATAATATTTTAATATATTTTCCTGATCAAGAAAATAAAAATCAATCTTGATTGTTTTTAAATAAAAATCATGACTTCTCATATGAGTTGCTCAGATAGTGTAATAGTCAATCTGAAAAATTCAAATGTCAAATGTTAGTAGAAAATCCTCATTAAAACTCTTATGAATTTCTCGTTATGAATTTCTTGTCAGCCAACTCTGTCAATCTGTCAAATAAAACATCACATGTTAGGATATTCATATTGTAGCGAACCTGGATTCCTATTCTGCGAACTAGTCCCACGGGTCCACTGTCGACTATAATTGCTAAGGGAATTGTAACCAGTCAAGTACTTTACATCCAGCGATCACTACCTTTCTGGTACATTAAAGCTATCTCAAATTTTTTTAGTAGATCTAATTAGACACTTCACGTGAAGAAACACGGAAACGAATAAAACCTCTGAATCTCACCTATCCTTTTGGCTGCCTGTTTTCTCTTTATCGCTCGGCTTGCCTGTACAACTGCGACATTGCTTTTCCCCATAACTTTACCAAAAAGTTCCGCTCGGCGAACTCACCTAGGCGAACTCAACTTAGTTGATATTAACAGATCTTTTGTGAAAATTTTACAGACTTTAGATATGGAGCAAATACATATATATGCAAAAGAAGAGCTTGATATCTGTAAAAATTGTAGGGGATTTTCAACATTTTCTATTGCGGTGACGAAAGGGGGCATTTCAAAAAATTTAAACGCACTTGATATTGATTGATATTGATCTGTAGTGCCCCCACGCTGAGTTTACAACTCCCCTAGCAGCCCTATTTCCTGTACGAATGCCAGGATTTTTGTTGGGTCTGGGTTTCTAATACAGTTGGCATGTAGGCTATGTTTGTTGAATCTACGTCTGGTCAGAGCATCGCATTGTGCTATTATGTGCGCGGCGGATTCGTCCTTCTCTTCATAGAATCTGTAAGGTTGGGTGTTTGTTATCCCCATCCTATATAGGATACTCCGCAGTCTACAGTGTCCTGTGTACAGCCCTGTTATTATCCTGAGTGCATTCTTTCCTAGTTGGATTAATTTTTACTCTATGAGGTGAAGCACAATATTTATGCCTAAATAAAGGTTTAAAAAAATGTATGGAAATTTGTATACCATTATCTTTTATCGAGGAAAAATTGTATTTTTTGATTGATTTGCATTTGATATTACCTAATTTTTGTGATTCGTTGAATTTGGAATAATGAACTGCAATGAAATGTATTGCCTACCTTTTTGGAGTTAGCTGTTCGAAGAAATTACGGGCTATACTTTCTATTGCATACTTCTAGGGGCCAACAGTCCTGAGGTATTGATAGCTGTCATATTGCAAATACCGCCCCAAAAAAAAAAAAAAAGGGTGTGGGTTTGTGGGGAGCCAGAGTGTGTGTCTAAAAAGTCTAAAATCTGTACTTAACCTCAAAACTCCCAAAATTTTACAGATAGATTGTTCAAACCTTCTAGATCTATATTATACTCATCAAATCTCCTTAAGCTCTCATACATCGTTTTCCGATCAGATGAACAATAGCAGAGTTGCCACCCCCACAATTTAAGAAAAAACGTCATATCTCCTATAATTTTAAAGATAGATTGTTCAAACCATTTAGGCATACATTTTAATCGTCATTTCACATCGATCCACTATACTCCATTTCCAGATCAGTTGAACGATAGTCGAGTAATAAGCAAAACAAATAATAACGATGGGCAGCACTGGCCGATATTGTTTTAGGCAGCACTTACACAATTTGAGTGACCCCACATCTAAAAGTTTTCATTTACGTACAATCTTTGACAGGTACACAGTATATCGGTGACACTTTCTTAGTCAAAAAAATTTGCAAGAATGTTAGTGTTATCCCCCAATCAAAAAAAATATTTTTAAGTCTCTCAAAGTTCCCTATTAAAGCCTTTTAAGCCAAATTTTTCTCAAAATTTGGGCAAATTATTTGCCTGCGGGACCTTAATTTAAGCCATCAGTTGGAAACTTTTTAGAATAATTTTTTCCATATGGCTCGGTGTAGCAAATTGAGATTATTTTGGTTTTAAATTAATACTTTTAAGCAGCGATGGGCAAGCCCCTGCTTCTTTTGCTTCTCTCTGAAAAAAACATCTAAAAAGTTTCCAACTGATGGCTTATACTAAGGTCCCACAGGCAAATAATTTGCCCAAATTTTGAGAAAAATTTGGGTTAAAAGGCTTTTATAGTTAACTTTGAGCAAAATATTTGCGTTTGGATCAATATCTTTAGTTTTAAGTCCTGCAGAAGCTAGTGTAATGGCTATTTAGAAAAATTTTTAATTAAGATTAGGGCAAATTATTTGCCTTTGGGACCTTAGCTTTAATTATTTTTTGAGTGTAGGTAAATTTTCGTATAAATAAGAAAGAAATAAACCAATCACTGATTACACTAAGTGGCACTCAAAAACACCTACGAACAGGACCAATCAATTGTAAAATTGGAGGCCTCATGGAGCAACACTTCACTTCAAATGGGAAAAAGGAAAAATTTCAAAAAATAACACAACAAAAACAATTAATTTGCAGTATACAACCATCCAGCTATTTTTACATTTTTAAGCTTAATAATGAAAGAACTTGTCGAGCAGGATTTCTAAAAACAAATAACAAAACAATCAAAATATCAAAGGATTGACTATAGGATTACTGGTTTATTGAATAATTATGTTTTGTTTACTAATTTCAAAGATCTGGCAAATTATTTTGATTTTGTATAGAAAATTTGTTTACATATATAAATTGAAGCTGAATCTTTGACCCAACCAATAAAACCCATAAAATAATAAATACTCGGGAACCGCACTATCTCTTATAAAAATTAAGACTTGCTACGAACCAACAACTTTATTTGTCCCTGAACCCAAATGTTATGCTAATAAAGGCAGTTCTTTGTAAATACTAATCGTCTGGGGAACGATTTACCTCAACAACTTAAAACTATTAGAAGCACCCAACAGTTTAATACAAAGCTGAAAAAGAAACACTATCAAAATTATATTTAAAATTAAATTTAAGCAAAAATACAAAAATTCAAAAAATTATAAATAAATTTTTTATGTTGTCGATTTTGTTTTATTTAAATAATGTTAAAAAAATTCTATGTATTCAGTTTTTTTTTTTTAAAATTCAAAATGAAATTTTTTTACACCGTAGTGACTAGCACAAGAAAAATAACTATAATAACTATACTCTGTACTTGCAGTCCTGGGCTAAATTAATAATAAAATTAAATTATTTAATAACGGATACAGCTTCGCCTCGGAACTCACATATGGGAGACGATGATTATAATTTTTTTTATTTTATTTCTTATTTAATTTTGGCATAATTCTATTTTCAAATCATTATTTAAATTTGAGTTACCTTTTGGCAGAAAATCAGTAACATCTACAAAAACGAAAAGAAAATTTAAAGACACGCAAAGAATAAGTGATATCAGCTTATTCTTACGAATTTGTATATTAAAAAGAAAATTTAAAAAAAATTCCACCTGGCTCCATTTTAGGAAAAATTAAGTTTATTTTTAAGTAAGCGAAACCAGTCAAACTGGACACTGCTGGTGGTCTGATAATCGTGGCACTACTAATACGACACGTCCAGAAGTCCATACTCGTAGGAAAAACAATATAAAGACGATATGAAAATAAAACAAAATAAAAAGTACAAACAATCATATTTGTAGCAATTAAAATAAAAGTACGAAAGCGCTAAAACAGATGATGTCTTGTTAGCATGATTAATCAGACTCGACTGACTCCAAACTCTAATTGCTTGTCTAGCAAATTGATGTGGTTTACTCCTTGCCTACTGATTATATGTTTTTTTTTGATGTGAAACATTTTATAAGCCAAATGGCAAAAATATTACTACGTTTATGCTTTTTTGTCTCTCAAAGTATGCAAACTTTATTTTCTTCAATTATATTATTTTTTGAACGAGATAATTTAAGGTCAGTTATGGCAGCATCTTACAAAATCCACATTGTGCATTCACTCAGATTGTCGGACCAGTCAAAGGTATACAAAAATAAATATTTTCCTTAATTATTTATATATATAAACAGAGCATACTTTAAAGGCCAAGAATTATGATTTAAAACTCAAGTATAAGAGCTTCGTCATAACTCCTTCATTGGTATGTAGCAACTTTATACTCTCGTTAGCTCATTAATTTCGCCCAAAGAGTTTTCAAACTGAAAAACATTTGCCCACCTTTTCCGACCTTAGGAAATTTCGAAACAATTTTTAAATTTATTTGACCAAAAAAAAAAAAAACCATATTTTACATGGGTCGACTTTAACATAAGATTTAACTTTGAGCCCCAAAAACTAATAACAATTTAACCCACTAAAATTAGAGGGAAATAATGGTAGAATAAGCTTGAACCATAATTTTCCGTTCTTGGGGGCGGATTTTCCAAAAATGGAAATACTTTCGTCTAATTATTTTGCACTCAGACTGGATAGTCTCCAACATTTTCCTATACAACAATTTAATCCTTTGTTTGAGGAATTTCATAAAAAAATACTGCTCTTTAGCTTTTACCGCTAACACTGTGCGTAGATTGATAATCAGTCAGTCAGAAAAAATTCTCTTACATCCGAGTATATAACTCAAGAAACCTGTACATTCGTTATCATTCATAAAAGTAACCAATGGCACGCATGGGTGTCATCAACAGCCTCTTCCAGCCAAGTTAAATGAAAACGGTGGCAGAGTACCAAACACAAAACTTAATAAGCAGAAAGACAGAAAAAAAAAGTTTTAGTGCCAGGAAATATTATGCAAAGTTCAGCAGTTAAAAATGAAATGTTGCAAAAAATTTAAATGAATAAATGGTATGATGAAGTCGAAACTTGACTAAGAAGGCAGACTGTGGTTAGAGAGAGAGAGAGAGAGAGGGAGAGAGAAAGAGAAAGAAACTTCAGGCCAAACAGGTAACAAGTGAGAGTAAGAGTTCGGCCGTTAAGTTTATGGCGGAGGCTGCTTAATGGCAGCTAAAGTCAGACCAGACAGTCACTCAACATAAATAGAGGCAAGAGAGGAGTCAAGCGTTTAAAATGTGTCTGTGGCAACAAGAAGGAGAAAAAAAAAAACAGCCACAGCAGATAGACAAGTGGAAGTGGAAAAAAATGCAACAGCAATGAGCAAGAAAAAAAAAAGAGTGCAAATAAAATAGGAAAACCAAGGCAATTTTTCAGCTTCATTAAGTAACCGCAAAGTTTGTTTTATGTGCGGTGAGTTACAAGCCAAAGCCAAAAGCCAGAGAAAGAAGGCAGCTGTTCTGGAACATATGAGAGCGTACATAAAAAACGGCAAAGTTTTAAAACTTAGCTCTCTGGCCATTAAACAGCGTAAATAAAATTATTAAGCATACGTCAAGTGGGCCAGAGGGGCAAATAAATTGAGTGAAGTGAACCTTTGAGATTAGGGCAGAAGTAAGAAATTTATAGGTAGTATATATAAGGGAAAATAGACCACTTTAAGTGTGACCAGTTTGGACTGAAACTCTAAGTGTGGCCAGTATGGACTAGACCTATTTAGGGTAAAGTTTGACATTTAAAATAATTATCTTTTACGAAAAAAAATAACGAACTATGAATTTTTCAAATCCCAATACCCAAAATATAAATTAAGTCCTGTCTCGCCATTTAAATTTATTTAGGGAGCTGCGCGTGTTTTTTGCCTAGCCCATTCCTATTTAGAATTCTCAATTTCTTATTAAGTTTTTTTTATACACTTTTCTTATTTTTCTCCCAAATTTAAAAGTCTTTAATCTGCGTCCAATTGTGCAAAGTGATTCATCACCTGCAATGCATTACATTTCTATTTTTTTCCTTACAACCTTTGCACCATTTAATAATGCCTTTGGGCCTCTTGCCGCCACTTGGAGTGTACGTCTCTCTGTGTGTGTGTGTGTGTGTGGTGACATTCATTGTGTAAAGGAGCCGCAGAAGCCAGCCTATACACGCAATAAATCAATCAATATCCTGCCTAAATATATTCGTCTGGCGTCTGCCTTTCTGTCTACCAAACTTTAAGCCACAAAAATGTCTAACGTCTGCGTGTGTGTAAGCCCGGTTAGGCTTCCTGTTTGCCCTGCCCTGCCCATTGCTGTCCTACCCTGCCCTAACCTTGTTTGTAATTTAGCTTGCAATTTCTTTTCATTCTTTTTGATTTTTTTTCTTTCTTCTCTGCTTTAAGGACATTGATAAACATGTGTCCCCATGAACTTTGCAGTTGTCTTTTGTTTACCGCAAGCTTTTTATTTGTTGGTCTTTTTTTTTTGGGAAGGGGAACCTTGTTATCTCACTTGGCAAGTACTCAGACAGGATATTATTGTGTGCAGGAGTGTGTGTGTGTGTGTGTATGCTTGAAGTGTTGTTCGACAATGCGTTTTAAATCAAATGTCAAATGTAATGAATTTCGGTTTTTCTCTTCTTTTTTTTGCCAGCCATAAACTATGTGCAACCAGGGCTATGGAAAGTCAAAGCAATGGAACGACATTTGACGTAGAAATAGATTCATGGGCAAACGAATTTCTAGGCAAGCTAAACAAAACGCAAAAAAGTGGGCAAAATAATAAATTTAAAAAAAATGAAAGAAATATTTCGACAGGTTTTAGCTCTACTCAATTCGTGCCACTTTTACACACACTCAGAAAAATTTGATGTTTTGTACTTGAATCGAATTCTAATTGAATAAACAGTGTCAATAGCACGATAAGTAAAAAAATAGAAGGCTAACATCGGCTACGCTTAAATACCCTTGCAGTTTTTGAAAGGCGCTACCATTGATAACAAAAAAGTTTTTTCACTAGAATCAGTTTTTAGACCGATCGTACCTTTGGCAGCTACATGCTATAATCATCCGATTTCGATAAATTTTTCAGAATGTATAATATCCAGATTGGTGACCTACGATGGAAACAAAAAGTTTTTCACAAGAACTGGACCGACCGTTTATATAGCGCTATATGCTATAGTCATCCGATTTTGATAAATTTTTCCAGAATTGTGTGGAATCATATAAAATTAATATATACTACGATTGGTGACGCTACAATGGAAAACAAAAAAGTTTTTCCCACCAGAACTAGTTTTTGGACCGACCGTTTATATGGCAGCTATATGCTATAGTCATCAGATTTTTACAAATTTTTCCAGAAATGTGTGGAAGTATATAAAACTTATATATACCACGATTGGTTACGCTACGATGGAAAACAAAAAAGTTTTTCTCATTAGAACTTGTTTTTGGACCGATCGTTCCTATGGCAGCTATATGATATAGTCATCCGATCCGGCCGATTCCGACAAATGTGCAGCGTATTTGTATTTAAAGACTTTTTGCAAAGTTTGGTCAAGATAGCTTCAAAACTGAGGGAGGAGGTAGCATAGAAACAGACGGACAGACGGACGGACGGACAGACGGAGACGGAGAGACGGACAAACGGAAATGAACTCAGCTCGTCATGCTGATCAAGAATATATATACTTTATGTGGTCGGAAATGCTTCCTTCACTGCGTTACAAACATCTTGAAAATTTTAATATACCCTCTGCAAGGGTATAAAAATACTTGAACCTAGAACAAAATTTCTATTTCAAATACAATTTTTTCAAAGCCGAAATAACAGAAAAACCCTAATGGAATATGTTTAGTTCATGTCGGGATATTTGATGACTTTTAATACTTTCATATTTAAATCAAGCTTTACCAACTCTCAAAGCTCAGTACCCTATATTCCTTAAGTGGATTGCAAAACACAGTGTGACCAGATAGAACAGTAAATAACGTACTAAATCTTACTTTGTGGTATTTTTCAGCTCTCGTGTGGCTGGTCACACTACTCGAACAGCTGTATTTGTTTTTAGCAAATTCTCGCCAAGCCTTGCTGGCTCACAACAACTTTACAAAATGCTTTGCCAAGGCTACCAAACAGTATTGAAAACGGTTTTGATAAACTAATTACAATAGCAATTGCAATGTCGTCTATTTAATATCCATTTCCTTACTTAGGCAAACAAAGGCAACAGTCTTACCCACTTGATCACCACACTCAGGGCTTAATATACATACGGCTGCATTTTTTCAAGTCATTTGGCGCCTCTCGTCGCGTGAGGTGCGTGGTCGTGTGAGCTGAGGTGCAGCTATTCTTGTGTTCCCAATCCCGGTCCCGAATTCGTTTCGCAGACGAGGAAGGTAAATTTCAAAAGTTTTTATAATTGTTATTAAATGTTTTTCAGAGGAAAAAAACTCTCGGTAAATAATCATGTCTCCATGGTCTGTCTTGTCTTCTAATGAAGATGATAAAACGGCGCTTATAATTTTAAGTAAAAAGCAGTATTCACGAATAGCTTCACACAGTCGACGCATAACACTCAAATATTATTTTTTGAGAAAGAAATTTGAAGTACACAAAATCACAATTTGATTTATAAAATATTACTAACAATGGAATGGACTGAATTGTAATCATCAGCAATATCTTTTCTTTGAATAGAAAATATTTTAATTCTACTCACATTTATTTACTTTAATTTTCAATCTTCCACTTCCACTTACCTGTAAAAGAGAGAAACAAAATAAAATAGGATTAGTCATAAATATTGATATATGTTGTTCATCTTCATCTCCAACTCAATCATAATCCACAATGTTCATTCATTTACACTCAATCTTCAGCAAACATATCTCTCTCTCTCTCTCCCTTTTGTCCAATTAAACTTCATCCATCAAAAAACTCCCTTTGAATTCACCACCAAGTGTACCTTAAAGTCTACCCCAACATCTGCTTCAATCCTCCACCTCCCCCCCACACATTTTCTTACCTAATTCCCACATCATCAACAATTGACAACACATGAGGCGCATTTTTGGCATACCAACAACACAAATGGAAGGAAAAAGGGCACAAACTTGAACCCAAGGCACACAAATGGCAAATATGCATAACGGCCTAAACCAAAACTATGCCTGTATTCCAACCCTTCCCCCTTCAATTTTATATACTCCCTCAAGACGAAAACAAAAACCCGATAACAAAACAATATAAAAATACAAAAAAAAAAATCAACAACAGATAGGGAAAAACAGAAAGAGCAGAAATTCTGGCACAAGGCCAAGTCGAAGTAAACACATACGAGCAAATATCGAAGGCAGGAGCATAAAATATTCCAAAAACCGCCTGAGTGAGAGAGAGAGAGACAAGGAGACAGGAACCCAACAACTACAACAAAAACCTAAGGAATTACTAAGTATTTTGTATTGTTTTCAATTGTTTGTTGGCAGCCAAGCATAAATATGATATTGATGAGAATGCACACGGCATATCACACTTGTGCACTGCGAGAAAAAGAGGACTACAATTTGAAATGAATTGAAATATTTAAGATGCAAATGGGAATAGAAAAAAATATTTTAGGCCCGCTTTCTCATCTCCTATATAGCACTATATGTCACATAAACTTACAAATAACAGAGTAAGTTATGAGTTTATCTGACACAAAGAAGCTAAATAGAAGATGAGAAATCGGGACATAAATATTTTCCTTCTGGGGGCCCCGGTTTGCGTCCGGAAATACTGAGGAAGATTGCTACTTTTCGTCTTGACTTTTAATGGTTAAAAATTCAGATTGGACGTTCGGAAAGTTCTGGTTAGCCGGTTAGCGGCTATGTAGTCTCCTTGTTTTTCCAGATGAGGTATATAAAACTAAACAACCTGATGGGGCGATGGGTTTTCGACTAGGTTTCGCCCTTTTGCGCTTTGTCTCGTTAGAATGGATATAACGTATTTCTATTCCCATTTCCATCTTAAATATTTCAATTCAATTCAAACCGTAGTGCGTTTTTCTCGCAGCCATGGAAATAGTAGTATTTCACAAATTTTATTTTATTTCATATATTTCCGATAAAAAAAGAAAAAAATAAATACGGACCGATATATTGAGCTTAATTTCCATTCTAAATGTGACAGAAAAAATGCACTAGCTGATGAATCAGCTTGAAATCGTTGGGCACAAAAATCTAACAAAAGGGCGCTGCAACAACAAAGAGTTTTTTCCTAAATTGTTTAGTTTGCCATCTACTGCATCGCAAAGTCGCAGTGCTTGTATTTAGTTGTTATTTGCATTAAATTGCGTTTTCAAAGGAATAACAGGCCGAGCTTGGAGGGCGCAACAGGCCATTGGTTCAATAGTTCGTTTAGTTCTGAGTTCGATTATACTTGCGGTAAGAGTGGAATGTTTTGTTTTGGAGACATTTTTTCAGAAAAAGATCCAGCTTATTATCTGCAATTTTTCGGAAGAGCAGGCTAATATTTCGGTTTATAAGGGCGCAGACTGCAAAAATGAACAGGCCTCTGTAAAGCGGGTTGTGGCGCTTCTGGTATGAACTAACAAGTCTTAAGAATTATTAACCTTAAAACTGTTGAACAGTGATCTATTAAACGATGAACTATTGAACGATAAAAGATTGCTTATTGATCGTCTATCTTTTTCAAAACGTCAAAATTGTCGAACAACAAAAAACATAAATTGGGTAGACTGAAGGATCGCAAACTACTTTCAAAGCTTCGCTCATACGGGGATTTTGATATGAATTAACAAGACAAGGGTGCACTGATAAATTTACCAGCCGAAGACGCTCGAACATTTCAAACTATGATTGAAGCGGTCCAACGTTAATGCTACATTTGGGGATTAGAAATAAATGTCCCAAAATCAAAGGGAATAATAATAAAGGATCGAGGAAAAACAGCAAGAAATGAGCAGTGTATACAGAATGGGGTGAAGCTTGAGGTGGTAAAACAATTTAAATATTTTCGTATATTACTTACGGACAATATGAACATTTGATCGCTGCTCGGAAAAAATCATGTATTCCACAGCACGAAATTCATAATGTTTGAAGCAACGACCGAAAGCAAAACGTAAAGAAAATGTTTCGCTTACCTAACAACACCCTAACATACGCTAATCATTTTGAAACTGGACTTACCACACTTTATAACAAATTACTTACTTCGTGCTAAGTGGCACTTCTTTTTGACTTGGGATACACTAGCTGAAAAGCACAGAGTTAATTGAAACATGGCTGAAGTTTACTTCTGGCTTTGGATTCAACATGTTATACTTCAAAGTGAGGGAAAAATAGCCAGAGTAAACAACGAGGAGAAGGCAGGCCAAAGTAGCACCCGAAACACATACAAAATTGTAAATCACAACTTAAACGAACTCAATGGAAAAATACTTGGATGTTCTAAACGGAAAAGACTGGCAGACCCTTGCTGACTTTTTGAAAGAGACGCTTAGATACAGGCAGAATATACTCAACGAGTTTATTTGAAGGGTACGTAGGTTACTATATATATTTCCGGCCTAATAATGAAAACGCGAATATTTATAATCAAAAATGGTATTACTGTTTTTCAAAGTATTCTCCCGCAAGATTTATACACTTTTGCATGCGCTCAAGCCAATTGTCGAAGCATTTTTTCCACTCCGATTGAGACACCTCCAAAACATGGTTTTTGAACTCTTCAACAGCATCTTCTGGCGACGAAAATCGTTGACCACGCATTTTTACCATGATGTGCGGGAATAAAAAGAAGTCATTGGGTGCCAAGTCAAGGTTGTACGGCAGATGACCCATTAATTCGACGTTTTGGGCGGTCAAAAAGGCGCTGGTGTGAGCTGATGTGTGAGAGCTCGAATTGTCATGGTGCACAATGATCTGTCTTCTCTTATTCGTTTTCGAATTTCTCCGAAGACTTCAGGCAAACAAATTGTGGTGTACCACTCAGAATTGACCGTCCTACGTTGCTCAAGCGGAACAGTCGCCACATGACCAGTTTTACCGAAGAAACAGGCGACCATTTGCTTCGAAGTGCTTCTTCCACGAACGACTTTCGTTTGATTTGGTTCGTCTTCGAAGACCCACACGGTCGATTTCTGTTTTGTTTCGGGCTCATAAGCATAGATCCATGATTCGTCACTTATGACGATCTTATAAACGTCTTTTGAAACACCGCGATTATATTTATTCAAAATTTCTTTGCACCAATTCACACGAGCCTTTTTTTGAGCGATTGTCAAATTGTGCGGGATCCAACGAGAACAAACCTTTTTTACGCCCAGGTGTTCATGCAATACCGAATGTATGCTAGTGGAAGAAATGCCCAAGGATGCCTCTATCTCACGGTATGTCACATGACGATTTTGCATTATCAGTTCACGCACGGCATCAATGTTTTCTGGAACAACGACTGTTTTTGGACGACCTTCACGACCTTCGTCTTCGAGCGAGCGTCGCCTGCGATTTAATTCATTAAACCAATTTTTCACAGTGCTATAGGATGGTGCTTCATCGCCATACAAGGATTTAAGTTCATCGTTGCACTCTTGTCGTGATAATCCACGTAGAAAGTTGTGAAAAATTATTGCACGAAAATGTTCACGAGTTAATTTCATTTTTCTGCCGAGGTAAGTTTTTGATTTATCGTTAATTGATATCAAACGTGGTCACACATGAAAAAGTTGTATGGAGCTTTTTTCGATAAAAGTCCAAACTTTTTTGGGAAAAGGCCAATTGGTCCTAAAATGGCTAGAAGTGACCTAGGCCAGAAACTTAAATAGCAACCTACGTAAAACGAATGATGCAGTTCGATTCCCAGGGCCCAAAATAGAGGAAATCCGTTTAAGTTGGTCATGTCTTTTTTTTCGATATGCACAGTGAAATCAGCAAACTTTTCCAACGACTTTTAAATTATCCACCTGTTAATTTTGCCTTTTTAAAAAATGGCAGTAACCTGTCCCTTTATTTAATGATGATTTAGGTCGATATTATATTTTTAAAATTTCACAATATTTTTGGTAATTTATCTGGTGTCCTTTTGTATTGTTACTTAGTTAGTTATGTCGGCTCGAGGTCATAAAGATGTGTTTGCTTATGCATTACACACCAAAAAGTTTTTGCTTTGCAAAATAAAACTAAACATTAAGGTTTAAAAAAAACCGAAAAAACTCTTTAAATTGCTTGCATTCAAAATCAACTTGAAATTTTTAAGTTCGCTCGACAGCTAAAAGCCTTTTCATTTTAAGTATATCCATAAGAGCTTAAGTTTTGATGCTTTTTTACCTTGCAGTTCCCAACTGCTTAAAGTGTTGACAACAAGAAAAGGTGATTGACAAGCCTGTAGTCTTCAGAAAAAAACCTATTGAAGATGGGACCGGGAGGGTCGTCAAACAGTACTGTATAGGCAATCTGTTTTTTTTTCTCTTTTCTTTTTTTTTCCTTTCTTCACAGAATATAAAGAATATTTTATAATGATCATATTGATATCCATTTGGACTGGATATTTTAATTAAAAATAATTTGAAAATGAGTATATGTTGACTGTCTAAAGCCCCAAAAAAAAATGCCAAAATTTCGTAGAATTTTTTCTGAGTGCGCTTTCCTTTTCACTAGGCAAGCGACACGAATTTAAAGTTTGACGAGGTCAGAGGACTTAAAGACGAATCCCAACCAAGATTGAGTATGAAGAGCGCAAGAAAGTTCAATCAATTTTCAGTTAAAACCGCAAAACGCAGCCAAGCAAATCGTGTACCAAACACTTCTAATAGCCCACACACACACACACACTCACACAGAGAGAGAAGCGAGGACTCATCGTTGCGTTTGATTTATTGCCCACCCACAGAGACTCTAACCCGCCGCTCCCCTTTCGACTTATCCACTTGCCCCACTTGACACTCGCCGCTTTGTGGCTCTCCAATCAGCGTAAGTTGATTGAACTCTGCATAATTTAGAGCAGCAACGAGAAAGATGATGGCTTTTTGCTGCATTCTTGCTTCCCTCAATCCTGGCTGGCTTTAGTTTTAGAGCCTTTGGCTGTTGACTGGTGTCATTAAACACGCTGTGTGTGTGTGTGTGTGTGTTTTGCCTTGGCTTAGCGCCTTAGAGGTGCAACAATTATTAGCAACTTCCCAGCTATGCATTTCCATCTCCCTAATCCTACCACAAAAATCCCATCTTATTTAGTGGCAGAGTCCGAAAGTTGTTACCTGCAACTAATGCCAACTTTTAGCTTCTCGCCGGCAATCGATCACTTGGGGTTAATAAAATGCAGGGGGAAGTGAAAGCCTCGCGGTGTCAACGACAATCAGGCAAGTTCAAAACTTTTGGCCCACGTAGAAAAAAAAAAAAACTTTAGGAATCGTTTCAGGTTTTTACAGTCATAAAGCGGCAACGGGTATTTACAAAGGTAGCGAGTAAAAATAATGTTGCATACTGCGCGGCGCCCCTGTGATTTATGCCCCACGCACACTCACCCACACACACACAGTCTCAGTGCACTGGCTTTGGGTTCAAAGTTTTAAATGCCAACGCATATAGCAAAACTAGTTGTTAGACTACAAAGTTGCTGCCACACCACGCCCGATTCTACCTTCCACACAAAACCTAAGCAAACATAAATTCAAAAAAAAAAAAAAAAAATGAAAAAGAAATAACACCAAGTTGATTAAATATGCAAGCACGCATGCAGTTTTGTCAAAATGTATGCAAGTCGGCAAATTTATATGCGCCAAATGGTGCAAAGTCTATAATTAAAATCCACTTCAAGTATAATTTTTTTTAAATATGAATAAAATATTATTTTAATGGGAAATAATTTTTATAATTATATTCAAAGGGAATAAATTTGTGTTTTAAATAAAAAAATATATATTTGACCATTTTCTTTTTTAGACTGCTAAATTTTCCACAGCTTTTCATACCAAACATATAAATCCTAGGGACGTTTTCTCATTTTCATGTTTTTGACACAAGCTTGTAGAAACAAGCATACATATTTCAAACGCTGCCTAAAAGTAGACAACATACATTTGTCTAATATCCACCTAGATTTCAAAAACATAAAAACAAAAAATCGGCCCCTACAGTAAAAGAGGAGACTTTGAATAAGCGTAAACGATATGAAAGGGTACGAGAATTATTGTATGCTAGCTCACATACGATAGAGCATGGTGGAATTATATTAGGTGAGGTCAGTAAAGTAGGCTGCCTCTTTTTTGGGTGCCAGTCAAATGGTGAAAATCAGTCAGTAGCAAAGCAAATGTCAATGTGGAAGGTATTATTTGATACACCTAAACAGGCGTCGATCAGTTGCCTGTTATATTCTTAAGTAGTTAACTTCACAAGCTAAACACATAATACAAGACTTTCAAGATGGAATTATTAAAATTTTTCGTCTTAACCAGTTTATGGTAAAAATTAACATGGTCCTTTTTTGGGGTACATTCTTACCCCAGAACATTTGTATGAGAATAAATAAAATTCTAATTGATTTTTGTTTGAGAAAAAATTTTATATATTATATATTGTTGAACAGTTTTATTTATATATCTATCTTTATAAATAAAACTGAACTGAACTGTTGAATTGTTTTAGTTCAACTTGACTGATTGATTGTTGACCTGATTGGTGAGCTGAATTTTCCACAGTAGCTTCATCTTATTCTGAAAGTGAGAACTAAGTCGGGGTTTTGGAAAAATTCACAAATGTGGAGAATTCTCCGAAAACTATTGTATGAAACTTTTTAATTCTATGATTCGAAAAAAATAAGGACTGCATACCAGTTTCCTGAAAATGAACACCCTACACACGCCAGGTTGGAAAATGGTTTTAATATGTTGATTCACCTTTTTAAAACCTGGAAATTCTACTCATTATTACTTATCAAACCCCCATACATCGTTTTCCGATCAGATGAACGATAGTAGAGTTGCCACCCCCACAATTTAAAACGAGAGCGTAAGTTAAAGTCGGCCCTGCTCGACATCGATATTCCCGTTACTCAGGGTAAGGTTTATTTTAGAATATTTTATTAGATCACAACATGCCCAAATTGTGGGAGATATGAGGATTTTTCCAAATTGCGGGGGTGGCAACTCTACTATAGCTCATCTGATCGAAAAATGATGTATGGCGGATCGATAGGTAATGATGATTAAAATATATGTCTAGAAGGTTCGAATAATCCATTTTCAAAATTGTGGGAAATTTGAGGTATTTTTCAAATTGCGGGGGCGTGAACTTTTCTTTCGTTCTTCTGATCAAGAAATGATGTATGGCGGATCGATAGGTAATAATGATTAAAATATATGTCTAGAAGGTTTTAACAATGTATTATAAAAATTGTGGGAGATATGAGGTATTTTTCAAATTGCGGGGGTGGCAACTCTACTATCGTTAATCTGATCGGAAAATGATGTATGGCGGATTGGTAGGTAATGATGATTAAAATATATGGCCTAGAAGTCCGAACAAATGGGGGGCTTTTAAAATTGTTGGGAGTATGATGTGGGTGAACAATTTTTTCAAAATTTTGGGAGATATGAGGTTTTTTCGGGAGGGGGGGGGCGTGGCAAAATTTGATCTGCGTGCAGAAGATACAAGTCTACACTGAAAATTTGGTAGCTCTAGCTCTTATAGTCTCTGAGATCTAGGTGTTCATACGGACAGACGGACGGACGGACAGACGGACAGACGGACATGTCTATATCGACTCGGCTATTGGTGCTGATCAAGAATATATATACTTTATGGGGTCGGAAATGCTTCCTTCTGCCTGTTACATACATTTGCACGAACTTAGTATACCCTGCCCAGCAAGCAAAGTTAGGAGCGCGCAAAACTATGTGTCTGAAAAGAGCCGAGCTTCAGAGCGTTTTTGGAGTAAACACATACATGGGAGCGTTTTCGGAGCACATTCAGTGTTTTCTAAGCAGGGGCTCATAAAAAGCTCTTATGTCTGAGCATATTCGGGAGAAAAACGGCGCTTAAAAAAATAAGATCCTTTTATGAGGGGATTGAAGTGCCTAAAAAATCAACTTTATTGTGCCTTTTCTGAGGTTTTTCAATTGCTTCATTGGGAGGGTGAAAGACACTTAGATCAGAGTCAGATTGGACTCAGAAATCTTTCACATTATGTGCGACCGTTTTCATAGAAAAAAACGCTCCTTCCGGACTCTTTTTTGGACACTATATGACTGTGAATGCTCATAAAAAAGTGTCAGAAAAGAGTCAGAAAACGCTCAAATTGCTTGCTGGGTTTTTACTCTACGAGTAACGGGTATAAAAAACCTTAAAACTTCCACAATTTTAGAGATAGATTGTTCGAACCTTTTAGACATATATTCTACTCATCAAAACTCATTAAGCACTCATAAATCGTTCTCCGATCAGATGAACAATAGCAGAGTTGCCACCCCCACAATTTAAAAAAAAACGTCATATTTCCTATAATTTTAAAGACAGATTGTTCAAACCATAGCTGTTAAATTCGGATTACGATTGGTAATCAATTACATTATATATAAAAAATAATTTAATGACTATATAATCCGTTGGAAAAAAATTGTTTGATTACTAATTGATTACGATTAGAAATAATCAAAAAAAAAAATCGGGATTATTTGAAATTACGACAAAAAAATCAAAACTATTCAAAAATAATCAAAAAAATAATTCGACTACTTTCAAAGATTAGTTTTGATTATTTTCAAAAAAAAAACGGAAAATGACATTTCAACAAACAAAGAATCAAATTGAAAACAAAAGAAGTTCCGGCTGTGTCCATCGTCACACATAGACCACACCCTGTAGTTCGGCCGCACTGGTGCAAGCCTAGTGATTCCGCTAACTCTTCCTAGTGAGGATGACCGGATACCGGACCTAACCCAACCGCCATGTAATTTGATAACGAATTTCATATGGGCATCGCCAAACACCCAAAGGGGTATGGGACCCCCCCCCCGGGGTGGGGGGTGGGCGGGGGGAAGGGGTTCCCCCAGTGGTCACTGAAAAAAAAAAATTGAGTTTGCAATTATTTTTTTTTTTGATCTTGTGCTCTTTGACTTTAAACTTTAAGCAAAGATCTTAGCGCATTCGGCTACCAGACCTCACGCGTGGGGCGCAGCTAAATGTAACATAAATGTGTGCAGCACTGAAAGTAGTCGGGAGATGATAGCTCAGGGGTTAAGACCGTTGCCCAGAAATACCGAGGTCGTGGATTCGAATCCTACGTTTTTTTTTATTTGTGGTGTTTTAAACCATTTATTTCATTTTTAACATCACTTTTTGACCTCAATCGATTTTGTGGCCCTCTTTTGATGCAAATTTAAAGGCAAAACAAATAATGTGCACACGACACAACACCAACGCCGAATTTGTCCGCATACTCACTGCATCATTACTACATTGTTCTGTTTGTCAATTTTTAAAATCTGTCAAAATATTTCCATTGTATATAGAGAATTTGTTCAAATATGAATTTAAGCTGATTGTCTATTACTGATTCTATAGCCCAACGGGTAGAGCGGCATGTCGGACCCTGACGTTCGCATGCGGGAGACGATGGTTCGAATCCCAGTTTTTTTTTTTTTTTTAGTAAATGTCATTTTCATTTTTTTTTTTTTTTTTAAATCAAAAATAATCTTTGAAAGTAGTCAAATTATTTTTTTGATTATTTTTTAATTATTTTGATTATTTTATCGTAATTTTAAATAATCCCGATTTTTTTCTGATTATTTATAATCGTAATCAATAATCAATCGTGGGAAAATAAAAATAATCGTAATTAAATTGATTATTTTACTTTCAAAAAATAAATAATCTAATTAGTAATAATTATGATTGATAATCATTATTTAACAGCTATGGTTCAAACCCTTTAGGCATACATTTTAATCATCATTTCACATCGATCCACTATACTCCATTTCCAGATCAGATGAACGATAGACGAGTTATAAGCAAAACAAATAATCACGATGGGCAGCACTGGCCGATATCGTTTTGGGCAGCACTTACACAGTTTGTGTGACCCAACACCTAAAAGTTTACATTTAGGAACAATCTTGAACAGATACAGAGTATATTACAGCCGGGCTGAACTTAAAGAACTGTTCACAAACAAGTTAAATTTTTTTTAAGGTGACGCTTACAAAAGTCAAAAAATTACGAATTTAGGAGTCTCCCACCGGGTTAATTTATAGTGATGTACTGTGTTAAAACAACTATATATAAATAAAATAAAATGAACATTATTAACTTAATTGCTTAGATGCAAATTTTTGCCTACAAACGATAGATTGCTTATATGCAAATTACTTGCATATAACCGATAACTGCTTGTATGCAAATATTGCTAATATGCTAAAATTATATAGCATTTTCATATAAGCAATATTCACTGTAATAACTAGTTCAAGTACAATATTAAAAAGCTTGTTTTAAGATTGACTTGGAATTCGATTTTAAAAATATTTAAACCGTAATTTTGGGTAGAAATAGTTCTGAACCACTCCCGGTTTGCCCTTCATACAAAAATTTTCAGACTTTAAATGTGCATTTTAAAATTATTCAAAATGTTTTGAAACATTCTTGAAATAAAAGCACAAGTATACAAAATTAGATAAAATGATAATGGCTAAAACTTTTAAAAGTTTAACTTAGAGCATATCGTTCCTAAAATCGAGTAACTGGTTAAAAAGATACATTGATCCTAACTTAACCCAAGGCCAAGGAAACTGGATTTGTACCATGTGTTCTACAAATCGCTCCCAAAATCGTCCCAAATCGTATGGGTTTTGGGATTTGTATGTTGGAAATCTGACGTCACTCAATTAGTGATAGAACCAATTGGGAATCGTTCACAATCCAAGAACTTTTCTACTCAATCTAAGAACCATTTTTATAATTTTTTTTTTACTTATTTTAAGTAGAGTTTGTTTAACATCCAACATTTGGAAACCTATCATATAAACTGCCAAATTATTAAATTAAATAAGTAGCAAATATTAAATTACAAAGTTGCTTCAAACCAAACAAATATATTGTACATAATATATCAACTCAAAAAGTTTCTGTCAAAAAATTTCGTATGCACTCCCACACAAGCAAAAAAAAAAAAAATAGAGAAGAAAAAATCCACTAGCTCACGCATCCTTTGGCAGCTGCACGAGAAGCTTCAGCAGCAGCTCTAGCCCGGACTTGTAAATTGCATTTGCAGCCAATTTACACAAAATTAAATTGAATTTACGCTACGCTTGCACAAAATATCAATGAATCTCATGTAACAACGCAGCCAGCGAAACAAAAAACAAAATATATATATATATATAAAAAAGACTAGGAATCTACAGAGAAAGGACGCCCACCACAAAAAGTCAACTGCATTTTATCAAAATTCAAATGGTATTTTCTTCAGTCGTCCACGTCGTCGTCTGCTGTTGCAGCTGCTTGTTTAGCATGCGTGATAAGCAGCTAGCAAAAAGCAGAAGCAATAGCAGTGGCAGTGGCAGGGCAGACATGCAGGACTTGTCCGTGTAGTTTGTTGCATGTTGTTGCATAGCTAAACAACTAAAGTGGGGGGCGGGAGTGGAACTTGGCGCGCATTTCGCAGGACGCATTTTTGAACTAAGTTGGACTCAGGCAAATCACACGACGAGTTTCCACATACGTGCAGCAAATGAATCAAAACTTCAAACAGCAAAACGGCAACTTTTTGCTTAGAACAGAGTTGACAAGAGTGTAGAAGGAACTTTAAGGGAATTAGATATTTGTTAAATGTGTCAGGAAAATTTTATATATTTAATTGTACAATTTGCATACTTTTTTTTCAATTTTTTAACCCAACCAATCATGTGACTTATATCTGTATTAATGCCTGATTATCTTATTTTCATATTGATACAATAAATATATTGAAATTAAGCCTTCTTAACACGCCTTTTCACATTAAATTTCCCTTTCCTCCTCGCACAGTTTATTCATAATTATTTTTGTCGCAATATGATTTTAAAATTTTTTATTGCCATAATTGTTAATTTTTGCCATAAAGAGCAATTAATTTTTTCTTCTTTTGCACCTTTCCTACCCGCTTACTCGCACTCTTGTGTATGTTGTTTGCTTTTTATTACGCATATTATTGCCGCTGTTGTTGTTGTTGTTGTTTACGTTGTCTGCGGTTTTAATCTGGAATCGCTTAAAATATGCAATTAATTGCAATTGTCGCTGGGCACTTTCCACTTTTCCAGGATGCCAATGTCGTCTGTTTACCTTGCTTCATATTTTTTGCATATGAATATAATTAAATTGTTTAATTTCACACAAAAGACTGGGGGAAGCGACAGAAATGCAGACAGGCGTTAAGCAAAATATTTTCAAAAGCTGCAAAATATTTAATATTAAAAATACTTTAAGTTACATTTTTGTGTAATAATTACTAATTACTCTCATACAATACTCTCATTAATGAAGTAAGTAACTTTTCACCTTTCTTCGGAAAAAAAATCAAAGCCAACACTTGAACTTTCTCTGCACTTTTGGCCTGACGTCACGTAAACCAATTTAAGCATAATTAAGCTTATTACCCAAAGCAGTTAGCGGCAAAACTCTCGACTTGATTTGCACCGAGCAAACCAGTGGCCAGTGCCAAAGTTCACAACGAGGAGAAAAGGTCAAAATCCCAAAAAGTTGGCACGTGAGTAGAGACGAAAGATGGCGCAAAAGGGAGGACCAGAGAAAGGGCAAAAATGTCATGGTCAAAGAATTAAACTAATTGATATCTCTTAATTTGCACATTATGCAACGAATTAAAATGGTTTTTTTCGGTTTGCATTTTAAATGTCAAATAGTATTGCCTAGGTAAGTGCTTTGTATATATATAAAACAAACAATCAATAATTTGCATTGTTTGCCTAAAATTTTTTTTGAAATTAACTGTAAACCGAATCCGAAAGGATATTCACGGGGCTACCTGATTCTCACTACCGCCCTGAAAAAGCTGCAGCTTACAGAGACCTGAACTGTACAGCAACACCTCTAATAGGGAACTAGGAAATCTGTTTCTACCAGCTGGGTAGCATTCAATCTGAATGCACAGCAAACATTAAATAAATAAATATTAAAACATTTTCCTATAATTCGTTGCTTAGTTCTGAACTATATCCTGTGAAAATTAGGAATATACGTTCCCAAATATTCCACTTATAACGAAATTCTTATTTCAAGTTAATATACGATACTTTCCATATTTTCACGTAATTTTTTTTATAAATTTTTACTTTTATGTTTTTAAGGGTTGCTTTTAATCGAAATCAGCATAATAAAATTTTCTAAATAGAGAGCGAAAACCAAGTTTAAAATCAATCGAATAAAAGAAGTTTTTTTTTAAATAATTTAGCAAACATTAGGGCGGACTTTCCGAAATGTTCACTTAAAAAAACGAGAAGGCAAAACAAACCGACATTTTAATACACTTGCAAAAGCTCGCTCCAACTGATTTAACCAAAAGAAAGTGTAAATATATTATATAGAAGTTAGATATTTATAAATTTAAAATCATAATAATCAGAGAATCATAAAAAAATAAAAAAGTTTTTCTCACTAAGACCTTTTTTCCGATTAATCGGTCTCATTGAAGCCATTATTTTTTAATGATGTATTTTGGAATGCTGAACTCTAAAATGAATTTCAAAATTTTTTTTATGGCTACGTTTTTGAGTTGGCATTTTTTTTAGTTTTTCGGTAGGTACCCATACCTATTAAGCCATATCTCGAGTTACAAACTTTATATAAAGTCAAGAAAGGGATTAATCAAAAGGTTATGCAATTCCCAATAATCTAGTCAAAGAACATTTTCCAATCGGTTTAGTAGTTTAAAAGTTAAATATTTCGAAAAAAAAACATTTTTTTCTCAAAAACGTGAAAAATTTGATTTCCTAAAATCTGTAAATGGTTGAAAATAAAAATCAAAAAATTGTTTTTTCTTTTATTCTTACAAAATGCCCTATTACAAAAAAATAAGGCGTTGATGACGAAAATCTGTAGATAAATAGCGAAGTTTTAAGCAATTGTGTGAAACAACTAGGGGTCAAATTTGACTATTTTAAGTGATCATTTAAAACATTTTTTTTTTACTTAGCTTTTTGCTCAATGTACGAGTTTCAATAGAAGCCAAATCACAGAAAAAAATTAAGAGCAAGGCCAAAAACGAAGAAAATATAAAAATATTTTCTAATAAATACATAAAACATTGAAATTTGACTGTTAGTACTTGTACTCAATTGCTCACAGACTTTAGGAAAAAAAAATTTGCTCGTTTTTGAGAAAAAAATCAATTGTTTCGAAATATATTTGCTTGTAGCATTTTAACTACTAAACCGATTGGAAAATGATCTTTAACTAGATTATTGAAAATTGCATACCCTCTAGATTAATACATTGCTTGCCGACATCTAAAGTTTCTATCTCGAGATATGTCATAAAATGTAAGGGTACCTACCGAAAGAAATGAAAAAAATTCATACAAAAATTTTTGAATATCATTTTTGAACTCAGCATTCCAAAGTACATCATAAAAAATAACAGCTTCAATGGGTCTTTTTTTATTTTGTATTTTTATTTATGTAAACTAGTGTTATTGAATACACCAGTTAATACAAAATACATTATTGTTAAAAATTTGTAATTTAAATTTGTTATTTAGTATAATTAATTAGAGTATATTTGGGACCAACAAATTTAAGTGAATTTTAATAGAATTAAATTTTGTATTATTTGGTAACTATTATAATAAATCATTCGTAAGGGTAAAGATTCGAAGCAAACTTAAAAAATGTTGGTCATTCTCTTTATCGTGACTTTCAAGCTAAAGTATCTGAACCTAAATTATTCCCCTAATTTTACTAAGTTGTAAAAGCCTCGACATAATTGAAGATAGATATTGTATATTAATTCGTTAAAATCAATTTGACTTTTTTTGAGAAAAATGCGCTGTGGTAAAAACCACAAGTGGGTTGTAAAGAAATATCTGATAGGTTACAATAGAGAATAAGGTTAATGGGATCATCAATTAAGTTTTTAGGTACTTTGTAGTATGGTAAATTATAGACCCCTTCGTCTTTTGAAGAACGCTGTGCGAGTTTTGAACGATCAAGAGAATAAACTTAGCGACAGCTTAGCAAAGAATTTTTTATATGCGATTACAACATTTTCATATTATTTACAATAAATTTGTTGGTTGTTCAAGGCTAATCCGAATTTGATAATTCTTTTTTTGAATTCAGAAAAATGTATGTATTAAATTCAGATGCCCAAAAGTATCCTTAAAACAGTATAGAAGGCTGGTCTTTAGTATTAAACTGAAATCATAATTTGCAAACCCTTGTATAATCTGTCTAGACCTTTTATACCCTCTAGAAAAATGCTGCTTCAAAAAATCTAAACCCAGTGTTTCACTAGCAAATTGGTTTGAGTCTCCGAGTGCAATTCCGAGTTCTAGTCCGGAGTCTGTTTGTCCAGATTCCAGCCTGTTGGCGACACTCTCGTTTTGGTATGCGCATGGAATTCTCAATTAATTTTAATTTCCAGTCAACACCTTGGCCGACGATTGCACTGGCTGCATAGCAGAATGCACAGAGCCAGCACCAAGAAGAGGGGCGTGCAGTTGGTAGAAGGGATAATTATCCTTACATTCCGTTTTGTGGTCTCAATTAAGCGAAAGTATGCAACGCAGACAAAAACAAAAAAAAAAAAGACTAAGAGAAAACCCCAGAGAGTTTAAAAGGCTTAAGGGGAATGCAACTCGGGACTCTGGACATGGGTACATGTCCAGGTGAGGGCCAACTCCCGCACACACGTGTGAGTGTGTGTGGCGACTACAAATCACGAAGAGCGACGACGACAGCGTCTTGTTTGGCATTTACGTGATGCACATTTAAACGCGATCCACATGAATTATGCTTCTGCAGTTGGAGTACGAGAAGCAGGAGGTAAACTTTTGCTTGCTAAATTGGCAAGGCAAACTGCAGGCAAAGTTCTACGTGCAGCGAGCCTAAAAGTATGCAAAAGTAACAAGCCAACGGCACACGTGCTGAAAAAATTGATTGATGATTGAAGGCAATACAAAAAGACGACGTGCGCAAGGCTACAGAGCCCCATTTGGGCGCCAAAAACGGAAAATGGCAATTCAAAAACTCGGCAAAAGGCACAATTTCACATATGCCCAGGTAGGCAGGCAGTCCTGGCCCTAGTCCTGGCACAAATATTCATGTGTGTGTGTGTGTGTGTGTTCGTTTGCCTCTCGTCGCGGGGCTCCAACGGAATTTGCATAAATTTGGCATTTGAAAAGCTATTCAGCCTGATGGAAATGATGACGAGAACGAGCCCACGACACTCACCCACCACCCGCAACGATGATGAAGAGCGGCCTCCTAGTCCGCCTCGGGCAAGTTGTATAGAGCCATTAAATGTTTGCACCACACATCAAGGCATAAAAATTTTCGTCGCTTGGTTGGTCGGAGGGGCGGGAAAGTGAGTTATAATCGACAGACAACGACAACAACAACAACAAGAGAGAGAGAGGTGGGAAGAGAAGCGGCTGTAGAGGTGGCCAGGCCTAATGAGACAAGCGGATAACAGCCGGCATGATGATGCTTAAATAGACCCAAACCCACAAACTTAGTTAGCAGCGCAAATAAGCAAACATTTTTGGCAAATTTTGCAATTTTTTAAATTTATTTGATGAGCCAGATGATTTGGAATTTAAGCTAAAAAAAGGTATTATTTGTTAGAATGGTGAGAATTTGTTGAAAGAATTGCAGGGACTCTGGACTCTGGATAATTACAAGTCAAGACAAGGAATGCACAAAACATATCAGAGATGTGCATTTTTTCAACTCCCTTTAAAAGGTTGTTGTTGTTGTAGCTTTCTCATAATTCAAATGTGACTGTCTTACCTAATGAAATGAGAGTTTGTGTAAAAAATTTTTATTTTTAGTTTTCCGAAGAATCGAACCGTTTCAGATCTATAATACTATTGCTGCATAAAGAAACAACTTAGTTTTTATTAAACCGTAATTACTTGTTAATTAACTTCAGTATTTCACGGTTTATCAATGATTTTTGTTTGGCGTTTAAATCAGTTAAACAAATGGCATGAAAAGACAACTGCTGACCTGCATTCGCAGGCAAAGTCAACTGATGATAGAACCGGAGGTTCTTCTCTGTATAGACGACATGCTCACTTCGGTATTTGCTGGTGCTTTGTTACTTAAAAATATAAAAACATAACTGCCTTAACCTTGTGCACGACTTAGGACTGGCAGCAAGAGTGCCGGTTTGCCATTTTTTAACCGCTGCCATTGACCACCTCTACTGTACTAACTGCTTGAACTAAAGAAAAATTGTTCCTCCCAAATACTTTTGCAAAAATGTTCCGCATTTTGATCGCTGTAAGCAACGTATTTGAAAAATTATAACGTTATATACAAGGGATTGACATATCAGAAAACCATTGTGCTCATTCAGCAGATTATTATGATTCGCGATTACTGATTTACGATTTGCGATTGCTGAAGAGTCTCTGCTAAATAACATTTATTGCAGGCTTAAGCCCTTTACGAACCTGCAAAGTAACGAGAAGTTTCATACAAAATATGTGGAAAGAAGAAGCAGAAGTAATGATTCCTTCACCCTTTCCATTGTGCCAATACGGAGCTGAGAAGTACTGTTGCGCTTAACTGCACGTGAATGAAGCCTATGTTAAAAGCCTGTGGAAAGCAACACTGCCGCAAACAATGTTACTTCACCCTACTTCTGCTTAAAAGCCATCAGCAAACAGCTGAAATAAAATTTAAGACGAAAAGTCGTAAATGCTCGTTTTAACAAGGGTTTGAATAACTAACTAAAATTAGGAAAATTACAAAAAATGTAATAAATCATACACTAATTTAAATGCGCTAAAGAATTTAAATAATCGTAGCAAAGGTGGATAATGCAAACTGAATAAAAAATCAAATCAAATCAGATTTCAAAGCAACTTTTTATACACTTGAAAAGTGTATATTAATTTTGCCCAGAAGTTTGTACCGCATAGAAATATTCATTTCCGACCCCATAAACTATATATATTCTTGATCAGAACGACGAGCTGAGTTCAATTCCGTCTGTCCGTCCGTCCGTCTGTCCGTCTGTCAGTTTCTACGCGAACTAGTCCCTCAGTTTTAAAGCTATCGAGCTGAAATTTTGCACAGAGTCTTCTTTTCACTGCACGCAACTAATATGTCGGATCCGGCCGGATCGGATGACTATATCATATAGCTGCCATAGGAACGATCGGTCTAAGAACTAGTTCTAGTGGAAAAAACTTTTTTGTTTTCCATCGTAGCGTCACTAATCTTAGTATATGTTAGTTTTATATGCTTCCACATTATTCTGGAAAAATTTATCAAAATCGGATGACTATAGCATATAGCTGCCATATAAACGGTCGGTCAAACAACGAGTTCTAGTAAGAAAAACTTTTTTGTTTTTTTTATCGTAGCGTCCCCAATCTTGGTATATATTAGTTTTATATGCTTTCACATAATTTTGAAAAAAATTATCAAAATCGGATGACTATAGCATATAGCTGTCATAGGACCGATCGGTCGGAAAATGTGTTTTACTAAGAAAAGTTTTTTTATGGTATCAAATTTTTATTATCAATGATTTAAAAATTTTAAATATCTGATATCTATATCCTATATATATTTTTCCAGTTAAATCAGTTGGAGTAAAGTTTTTCAAGTGTATTAAAACTTCGGCACAGTCGAAGTTAGCTTTGCCTTCTCGTTTAAAGTTGTAGTTAGTCAGTAAGGCTTGACGAGAAGTTGCTTATCTTTATTAAAACTAAAGCAATCGAGTAGTATAATCAACGCGCTGGTAACTTTACTTTACTGGTACTTTTCTTAGCTTTCATAACCGGCTTGACAATGTTACACACCCCCCCCTGCAACACACACACTCATAACCTTGTTTAAAAATAAACTCAGACACACATCGATTTAAGCCAAACCCACGCCCCATTTACAGGGGTGGGGGGCACCACCACCACCACCTACCAATTTGTTTTGACTAATTTGCGTAGTGCACGGCAATTGTTGCAGTTGCAGTTTTTGTTGCGACTGCAGCAGTTGACCGGTTGTGGATGTTGTTGTAGTAGTTGATGTTGTTGTTGTTGTTGTTGCTGAGCTGTTAACGGCCCCATTACTACTTATTGTTGTTGCTGCTTCGTTGTTGTTGTTGTTGTTGCTGGCGGAGGTGGAGCTAGAAGCAGGCAATTGTTGTTAGCAAATTGCACGCGTTTTACAAATTTCTCGCAAATTGCTGCGACGGTTGATGATGAGACTCGCTGGGTGTTGTTGTTGTTGTAGCTGCTGCTGATTATGATGTTGATGTTGCTGGCGTTGTTGTTGCAAACGTTGAGCCAAACCCAAGCGATTATAGGGAATGCCATAGGCTGCCCTTTGCAGCTGCTGCTGTTGATGCCAGCGCATGCGTCGCAGGCTCAATGTGCCGCAAGGATATGCAACCTGTAATTAAGTTTATGAGAACAAAATTGAAGAGAGAAACAAGATAGAGCGTGGGGAGACAGAATTTACACAACATCGAAATGAAAAGAAAAATCAGAAAACCAATCGAAAAACCAACAACAACAAACAACATCAATGAGAGGGGAAAACATCAATATATCAATAATTCAATATGTATGGGAAAAGAAAACTTATATAGTTATCAATTATAGTCATAGAAGTATATATTAGTAGTTATAGAAGTATTAGTAGTAGTAGGAACAACATCAACAACAACAACATCAAGTATAGAACAACATCAATATCATATGAAGTCAATAACAACATCGATTTATTGTATAATTCAATTTTTGCCTGTTTCCTGTGCTGTTTTGTATATGATTTGGTATATAAGTAGTTAAATAATGCCGTGACTTTTAGACATTCAAAATATATATTTAAAAATTAACATACACACAGACACACTCAGTTAGCCTTACTTACCTTATGTACTCAAAGAAAAATATATATATTTGAATTATTAAATATTTATATATAAAAGTATAATGATTTTTAAGTGACATTTATACAGTGGAGATTGAGAAGACATTGTTTAAATAAATGCAAGGTGCAAAGGTAAAACATGCAGAAAAGCAGCAAGCAAAAAAGATTTTTATTTACACTGGTTTTAACGACCTTTCCAATTTGAAATTGGTGAGTTCTAACACAGATTAAAAATTAAAAAAAATCTAAGTCTATAAAATATATAGTAAGAAAATAAATTAAAAACTTTAAATATTTTATACAAATTTTTAAGCCAAAAAATAATTAATGAAAATGCCTTACTCAACAACCCCTTTTCAAATATTTCCGTTTACCCAAAACTACGACTAATATTTCAATTTTATGCATTTTTGTTTGCCTACAACCACCATTTGTTCTCTACGCATCCGAGTACAAACGAGAATTTCCGCCAAAACTTATAAAATATATATAAAAAGCAAATATAAACGGAAACTCCACGCAAATAATTCAAATTAAAATGGCGTTTGCCATTGGACAAAAACCATATTGAACTAAACCAACAACAGAAGAAACAAAAAAAATAACAAAAATAACGGCGGCGTTAAATAAAATTTGTGATGTGTAAAATAAAAAATAATATTATAAGAATTCCAACAGTGTGATAAAAAATAATTGGTGACTTTAATTCAAAGGCCGCACTTTTGTTACACTTTTTTTAAGCCAATCCCTTAATCCTTTTCGTGTGGAATATAATCCTTGTAGGCCAGAGTAAAAGGTGTTTGCAGAGGACGAAAAAAACACTAAGGGCCGTTTCATCTTCATGGTTTTTAAATCTAGATGCTTTTTGAGGAAATGTATGTTGCCCACTTTTATGCCGCGTTTAAAATCAGACGCGGGTCGTTATAGATATTTATAAGATGGCCTAAAAGTAGGCAACGCAAATTAAAAAAAACACCTGGATTTGAAAATCAGCAACATGAGAAAACGGCCCTAAATGGCCTGCTCAAATCACAAAAATAATCCTTAAAAACGTATTTTTCCTGGCCTACTAGGATAAAATTCTATCTGAAAATGTGCAAAATCCGTTGTCTAATAATTTTAAATATAAATACAAATATTTTGTTGCTGGATGTATAAAAATAAATTGAAATTTGAATTCGTAATCAGCACAATGAAAGGGAACATTTTACGAACACCTACACTCAAAAAAAAACTGCTTTTAGAGTTCAAATACAATGTATACCGTTTTCTACTTTAAAGTGTACTTAAATTAGGTACCGATCTTAAGTTCACAAATAATAAATAATATTAGAGGGATTCCTGAACGTGATTTGCGTTTGATTTTGATTTCGTGTAAGCAAATCAAAATCAGTTGACGGAACGACCTTTTTTGCGCACTGATTTAATTTTGATTTCGTGAACAGCAGATTGACAATTGGCGCTGAAGTAAACAAAGGTTATAAATCACAAAACGCCGAAATAAAGTGTAAACCCAATTTTTGTCAGCCTCTTAAATAATAGTTAAATAGCAGAGCATGTAGTTTCAGAATGGTTGCAGCTTTACACAGCAGGCATCACTAGAAAGCAAAACGAAATCCGCCCCGGAGCTGATTTCGTTAAATCTATTAGTATGACCTTAAAATCCTTACGTTTTCTGGGCACACTGCACATTTTGTATGGAGCAGCTGTGAACAGCTGTTCTACGAAATCAAAATCAAATCAAAATCAAAAGCAAATCACTTTCAGGAATCCCTCTATTATTTTTTTCTAGATTGGTATCTTCTTGATATATTTTGAATTATGGTTTTAGATTGATTTTTTTTCTCAGTGTAATATTAAATGTTAATATTTGCATTTTCCCGACTTTAACTTACGCCCTCGTTTTTATACACTTGAAAAGTGTACATTAATTTTGCCCAGAAGTTTGTAACGCATAGAAATATTCATTTCCGACCCCATAAACTATATATGTTCTTGATCAGGACGACGAGCTGAGTTCAATTCCGCTTGTCCGTCCGTCTGTCTGTCTGTCCGTCTGTCTGTCCGTCTGTCTGTCTGTCCGTCTGTCTGTCTGTTTCTACGCGAACTAGTCTCTCAGTTTTAAAGCTATCGAGCTGAAATTTTGCACAGAGTCTTCTTTTTACTGCACGCAACTTATATGTCGGAACCGGCCGGATCGGATGACTATATCATATAGCTGCCATAGGAACGATCGGTCTAAGAACTAGTTCTAGTTAGAAAAACTTTTTTGTTTTCCATCGTAGCGTCACTAATCTTGGTATATATTAGTTTTATATGCTTCCACATAATTCTGAAAAAATGTATTAAAATCGGATCACTATAGCATATAGCTGCCATAGAAACGGTCGGTCAAAAAATAAGTCTTTGTGCGGAAAACTTTTTTGATTTCCATCGTAGCGTCTCCAATTGTAGTATATATTTGTTTTATATGTTTCCACACAATTCTGAAAAAATTTATCAAAATCGGATGACTATAGCATATAGCTGCCATATAAACGGTCGGTCAAAAAACTACTTCTAGTGAGAAAAACTTTTTTGTTTTTTATCGTAGCGTCCCCATTCTTGGTAAATATAAGTTGTATATGCTTTCACATAAATTTGAAAAAAAATTATCAAATTCGGATGACTATAGCATATAGCAGCCGTAGGACCGATCGGTCGGAAAATGTGTTTTACTAAGAAAAGTTTTTTTTTATGGTATCAAATTTTTATTATCAATGATATAAAAATCTTAAATATCTGATATCTATATCTTATATATATTTTTCCAGTTAAATCAGTTGGAGTTAAGTTTTTCAAGTGTATTAAAACTTCGGCACAGTCGAAGTTAGCTTTGCCTTCTCGTTTCTGTTGTTGTTGGACTGCTCCCTAACTCAAATTTCATGCCCACAGCTGGGTTAAAAAAGTACGAAAAAGCTATACAGACACCCCGCAAATATGCCATGGTTGTTGGTTTTGGGATTATAACTTAACTAAAAATATTAACAAATATTGCAAGTATTCTGAGATGGTAATAAATTTCTGAGCATAAAAAGAAAGAATCTTTTACCATATACAAAAATAGTTTGATTTGATAATCCACAGACTTTTCCCTATGCCCTACCTCGAGCATAATTACAAAGCGAAACGTCCACAAACGACAAACCGAATTTGCCTTTTGTCTGCAACAACGACAAGCGTTAAAAAATATTTAAAAATTCAATAAATTACTAAATAAAAATTTCGTTAACAAAACAAAAAAAAAAAAAGCAAACTTGGCCATGTGTTTGGCTTGGCCTTTGTCTCTCTCTGGGCCAGCGAAAAAATGTGTATTTTCATGGCATTCTGTTAGCCATTTATTGTCTTTTGTGTCTAACCAAATGGTCGTAAAAAATAATGTTTGATAGAAATGAAATGGTTTTTGGTTTCAGCTTAAATTTTTAAACAAATTTAAAGGGAAAACAAAAATGCTAAAGCAACAGTTGTTTACTCTTCACAATGATGTGATAAATATGTCACAAGCATCCTTTGAAAAAAAATGGGGGGGCAAAACCCGAGACCCAGACAGCATTTCGACATTTTTATTACCGTGTCGGGTATGTTGCGAGTTCCTTCTTCTTCTACTCGGCGGTGTCTGCTGCGCTTCACTTCAATAAAAATGTCGCGCAAAAAAAAAAAAAAACGGGAAAACTGACTCGACAGTTTTCTAATAAAATATATTTTTACATAAAGTATGCTCTTTGTAGTCGACCACATTTCATGGATTTGCCAAAGTTGAAAATTGCTTTTTACTCCGCAGCACACACACACACACACACACATTAATCAAGCCTGTGCCTCATTACGAAACAAGAGGGACGCCTTTCCTTTTTTTTTTTAATCTTTTGCTTTTTTGCCGTTGTGTGCGTTGTGTTCACTCTTTGACTTTTTTATCTGTGCACTTTATGCTTAATTGCTTCTTTTGCTGCTGTTTCACTTTTTTCATTTCAGTAAGCACACTTTGAAATCGAACATAAGGTAAGTCTATGGTAGAAAAAAACAAGTTAATCCCAAGCCCAGGCATATTTCGTGTCTCTTTCTTTTGGTTGTCGCAACCGCAAAGAGCAATTCGTTGGTCATAAATTTGCAAAGCGGATTTAATTGCAAAGCCAAGCCCCAAAAAAGGACCTAGGCCCACAGAGAGTGCAATCTCTTGTCCTTGCCGTGTACCGAAGAGCCAGAATAATATACATATAAAACTCATTAGCCAATGTAATATGCATGCGGAGTGTGTTATAAGCCCATTGTGAATCCTTTTGCTGTGAGTGTCTGTGTGTGTGTGAGTGTTTTGAACTGGCGTTAAAAGTGCCTTTTTGATACCTTTGAGAGAGCTTTTGAATATTTTCATTTTATCAAAGGAAGTCAGCAATAAAATTGCAAAAGCCTTTTGATACATGGAATATAAATTCATTAGTCAAAAATTATAATAAGGAAATAGAAATTTGTATATTTCATAGAAAATGATTTATACAATTTTTCAATTTCAATTTAAGCCATTTTGTATCCTCAAAGACTTTGTTCTAAAGGAAGCAAAGAGATCAGAGTGGTAAGAGTTTATGTTGAGAATCCATAATGAGCCTGTTAACATCAACTTAACTCGATCATGAGCTGCACTCACTTATTATCCCATCAGCAAATCTGCCTTAGCATAGGCACAGATTTTGTGCCTCACCTCACACATGTGTTTCCCTTTGCCATCTTCCCCCGGCTTTCTTAATTAATTAACTGATTTGCAAAAATAATAATTAAACTGTCAGTCGCAACAGAGCGAGGAACCCAGCTACAGCCCTTTTCTGGCTTTATTTTTTCTGCCCAACTTCCGCTCTAAATGTTAAATTCCTCATGGTCAGGACACGTAAGACACACAGACAGGACAGGCCGTGGCCGCCGCCGCCGCCATCGTCCTTGCCCAACACTTAATTAAAATGGCATCCGGTCGAGGCAAGCTGAAAAAATTCCGCATCCTCCCCACCGCCAGGCAGATAGTGTGAGTAAGCGAATTCATTTCCCGCTTTTGGCCCGTTGATTGATATGCCAATGAAGCGCAGTGCACAGGACTAAGGAGCATGGACGAGGAAAAAATCTAGTTCGTTAGCTCTTATGCAAAAGCTGGACAATAGCATACATGGGGGAGGCGGTGGCGGCGGCGGCCTCGGCATCGGCACAAAATCAACAAAATGCAGATGGGCAGGGCCAGATAAATTGCCAAATTGAGGCGGCTTGGGCCAAATCGAGTTGAGCCTGGAATCCAGAACTCTTTTGGCCAAACATTGGTAGAGATAGAGAAAGAGAGAGCATCACAGAAATTGTTTGTAAATTTCGAGGTTTTTTTTCCCCGCCGTTTGTGTATTGAAAAATTATCGGGCAAGCCCAAAACAAAGGCAAACAAAGGATGTTGAGGTAAAAGGGAGTGAGAGAGAAATGCAAATGAAAGAATTTAGAAAAGGCAAGGGTAGGATTTTGCTAATAAAATTTAAGCCAAGCTTTAAGATTTAGCGAAGCCATTACTAAATTACATTTTAAAATTTAAACTTAATAAAAATAAACAACTTTAAGAATTCTCTTTATTTCTCTTACAACAATTTTTAAAAAGCTGTACAGACAACCTGCTTTTCTTGTTGTTTAAGTTTAACTGCCTTTGTTGATCACTTAATACGGTTAATAAATCAGCTGATGGATTACACTAATTTACTAGATTCTTAAAAAGATTTAAAAAAGTTTTATTTTCTTACTGAAGCCAATGACTTATTAACCGACCGACATAAATAATTTACCACGAAATTTTTAACAAATATGTAAACATAATCTGCTTAAATTTGCCTCAAATATTTACTAAAATATAAGAACTTCAATATTTTCCTATAAGGTAAGTGATTCAAGTCCTCTAACTGGAACAGCATAATATTATTATTATTTGGAGTACCTGTAAGGCGCAACGGATGAAAGGAGAATATTTATATAATGTTCCGATATTAATCAATCTTGGTAGTATAAATTAATACTGGATTAAATTGTCGACTATCATTATCATAATTAAAGAAGATGTTTCTAAAGCTTAGTTCACACAGTCAAACAGTTTGCCCAAATTTTGTTGTAAATGTGGCTAAATGCTGTTGTGGCATGTGACCTTCATTCGTTTTGCCTTTAAAGTTGCATCAGAGGATTCGATCCCACGACTTCGGCATTTATAGGAAACGGTCTTTACCTTTAAGCCACTATCTGCCGAGTATTTTCAGTGCAGCTCGCTTTTATGCGCCGTTCGTATTCAGGCTCCCCAAAGTTGAGAGTTCTCGAATCTACCTTACCCTAGACTTTGAAGGACTTAAAACTAAAGCCCCAATGGATCCACCCACAAATATTCTGGCCTTAAAATTCTTATGAATTCCCTATTTAGGCCTATTTTGCAAAAATTTTCATCGAAATTTGGTATTTGCCTATAAATAATCAACTAATATTCATTAAAATTTGAAGAATTATTTTGAGCAGATTAAACTTATAACTGCTGATTGAGACCTCGTGTGACATCTAGTAAGAGCAAAGCTTTTTACAAGGTGCTCGAGAGCAAAGGCAAAAAAGAATTACGAAATTATTAAATGGTGGAATAGCGACAAAAAAAAAATGTTTCGGACGGTATTAAAAAAGGCAATAAATTCATGTGTTGTACAACTTGTTTTCGACCCAAAAACGACCCAATGCCCAAACAATTTGGAAGCGATTTGTAAAACATCTTGGCATATTTCCTATATAAAAAGAGGAGGATCCGCAAGTGGTCTGCAATTATAGAGGAATCTCATTCCAAAATGCTATTGCGAAAGACTTCTCGGCGGTGCTCCTGGATAGGCTAACTCGATGGGTTGATGATACCGACCGGTTTATAGAGTTTTAAGAAGTATTCTGCAAAAGATACTCTATAATCGACCATATATTTAGCGTTACCAGCATTTCCAGATTTTGTCTTGCATGCTTTCTTCGTCGACTTCATTCCAGCATTCGACTCGATTTATATTTAAGGGGGCCTTCTACCTTTAAACATGTTTTTTTTTAATTGTTTTTTAAAAAAATTCTGGAGAGAAAGCCATATAAGCTTTTTCAATTTGGTTTTTTGTATTGTGTTTATAATTAATTATTAATTTATTTTTTTAATGATGTACTTTGGAATGCTGAGCTCAACAATTAAATTCAAAAATTTTTGTATGGATACGTTTTTGAGTTAGAATTTTTTTCACTTTTTTCGGTAGGTACCCTTACATTTTATGACATATCTCGAGATAGAAACTTTAGATGTCGTCAAGCAAGGTATAAATCTAAAGGGTATGCAATTTTCAATAATCTAGTTGAAGATCATTTTCCAAAGTTCAAATGCTACAAGCAAAAATATTTCGAAAAATCGAATTTTTTCTCAAAAACGTGCAAATTTTGTTTTCCAAAAATCTGTAAAAAGTTGAAACTGATAAAAATAAATTGTTTTTTTTTCTCTTGTTCTTACGAATAACACTTCTAGGAAGAAAATAAGGCATTGGTTAAGAATATCTATGGATAAATAAAGGAGCTGTGAGCAATTAAGTACAAGTACTAACAGTCAAATTTCATTGTTTTATGTATTTATTAGAAAATATTTTTATTTTTTCTTCGTTTTTGACCTTGCTCCCAATTTTTTTCTGTGATTTGGCTTCTATTGGAACTCTTACATTGAGCAAAAAGCAAAGTAAAAAAAAATTGTTTTTAATAAAAACGTAAAATAGTCAAAATTTGACCCCTATTTGTTTCACACAAATTCTTACAACCTCGCTATTTAACCACAGATTTTCGTCATCAATGCCTTATTTTCTTCGTTATAAGGCAATTTGTAAGAATAAAATAAAAAACAATTTTTTGATTTCTATTTTCAACCATTAACAGATTTTAGAAAATCAAATTTTTCACGTTTTTGAGGAAAAAATAATTTTTTTCGAAATATTTTTGCATCTTACTTTAAACTACTAAACCGATTGGAAAATGTTCTTTGACTAGATTATTGGGAATTGCATAACCTTTATCTAAAGATTGTAACTCGAGCTTAAAAGGTATGGGTACCTACCGAAAAACTAAAAAAAAATTCTATCTCAAAACGTATCCATACAAAATTTTTGAAATTCATTTTTGAGTTCAGCATTCCAAAATACATCATTAAAAAATAATGGCTTTAATGGGTCTTTTTCGCTGTAAACTAGTGTATTTAATCATTCAAGTAATCTTTTTCAAATCAAACAGACTTAAAACAATTTATTTTTGGTTTTAATAAAAAAACGAAATTAGAAATCGAGTTGCTGATCTCTGAGTATATCATGGTTTTGCAAAAAATATTTCTTAATTTTATAAACCATTTCAAAAATTGCGAAAAATTAAAAAATATGGTGCTTTCAAAAATATGAAAGCTTTTCTTGTTAAAGAGATATTGATTTTAAAAGTTATAAACAAATAAAAATATGCCTCAATTTCAAAGCAATTTCAACGAAACTTGGGCAGCGTATATTATAATTAATTATCTTCACAAAAAACATCGGCTAAATCGGACACTTATATCATATAGCTGCCATAGGAATGATTTGTTTAATTGCATTTGGTTAGGGAGTAGGATTTTTTTTTTGCAAAACCGTGATATACTCAAAGATCGGCATCTTAAGGTCTAGTTTCGGTTTTTTATTATTTATTTAATTCAAAAATAAAATATAAAGTCTGTTTGATTTGAAAAAGACTGACCCATATACACCCATAATCATACTGATGAAGTGGCCATGTTTCGCAATAAAATTTATTACTCATATTATTACAGAGCATTTTCGAGTCGCACAATTGTCCCTTTTTTCGCTTGTTAGACATAAGGGCACGGCTTGATTAATTGCAGACTGTGGTTAAATCTGTTTTTTAGTGCTGATTTCGGCAGTTTTCTAGGTATTTTTTTTGTTGTTTGCTCGCTTTCTGGTTTCCTCCCTCTCGATATGTGGCCACGTAAGCAAAAATATATTTTTTTGTTAAGTGTGCTACTGAGAATTAGCCAAAGGCCTCGAGGCCATTAATCAATTGGCGCAATGCATTCACTGCTCTCTCCGTTGGAGGAGGAGGGGAGCAGCGGAGACATCTTAAAGTTGTATATCTGCTTTATTATTTACTGCATTTGGGCGCTTTCCGTTTGCATTTCTTTGCAGCAGACAAGACTTCCTGGTCTAAGGATTGCCTGGCATGTGTGCAAAGTTACTGCCCACATCCTGGCAGCGCTTCGCTTCGTTGCAGATATTTTTCATTTTCGAAAAAATTTCCGTTATGATTTCCTTCGTTTTTTTTTTTTGCCTCCCACATACACGAATTTGAATACGACAAAGCAGCGTATAAGAGATTCAGATAAAGCCACAACTGCCAGTTGCCATGAACGATATATATTTTTCTTTTTTTGTGCCTCAACTTGACTTTTCATTTTTATGCTAAACTGTTTCCTTTTCTGCGGACTAGAAGCATTTCATTTGCACAAGAACTTTGCTGCCAAAGTATGTTGAAGCGGAAAACGGAAGTTATAGACCAAAAAAAAAATAAAAGATAGAGTGAGCGAGTACTGATAAGTGTGGGATTGGATGGCAACTGAAGTTTGCTTGAAAAGTGCTCGAAACTGAAAGAAAACTCTCCCTCAAAGATGTTAATTAAAAATGAGGTATAACATTACACAATTGATTATGCTAAAGAGCAGAGACAACAAAAGCCTCAGTTTCTCTTACGAATATTTTGCCAAACAACAATGAGGAAAAGTTTCAGCCTCACACACACACACACACACACGCACTCTCAAGTGCCGAAAAGCCAAAAGTTCTAGAAGAAAGTAAGAAAAGAAAAGTAAACTCTAGCTGCTGCCTAAGAAAATGTAATAAATTTCTATACAAAACGACCACAAATTTCGTAGACAAAGAAAATATGAAAACAACAGCCCCTTCTAGGGCTATCTATACATCTATTTTGGGAGGGAGGAGGAGGTGTCTTTCTGTTTTTGCTCTCACAACTGACTGCTACAACAATGCACAAAATTTTGCATATTCAATAAACTTCTTTTCCCTAACAGTTTTTTGTTTTTGCTTATTTTATGCAAAATTAAATTTTGGTTATGTATTTTAGGCAAACATACAAAACTATTTAGAGTTGAGTTGAGTTTTTTTTTTTCGTCAATAATTGAAATTTTCTTAGGACTTTCAGGACTGCCTTGTGGGAATTTATGAGTGCATACAATAAAGATATCAAATAATTTATGGACTTAAGGCTGGAAAATTAAAAAACTGGAAATTTATGAGAAAAAAACGAAGAAATTTAGGTAAAAGTCTTATGTCAGAAATTCAATTGGCAGTGTCTGGTAATGGAAACCAAGGTAAGGCATAACAAACAATTTAATTGTTTTTTAAAGCAGAGGTGCTTGAAAGTTTCGAAAGGCAGTGCAAACTCCTTATGCTGGGCAATGCACAATTAGAGAACATAACATGAATTTTCCGTGAAAATCTAGGAAATTAGAAACGATCAGATATATTCACACAAAAGGATGGCGATGTTCAATTCAAATTAATTAATAGAATTAATAGATAATCCTGTTTTTGGACATGCCCACCACCAACAGTTCGCGCGATGAACGACAAAAAACATTAAACTTAAAAATATTATAGCATCGTTAGACCAAAATTGTGATTTTACTATTTTCATGTCTTCCATCCGAGAAAAAATTAAAGGTTCAAAAAAGGCTGTTGTTAAGAACGATTTCAGCGAAATTTAATAGAAGGCCAACTGATATTTTGATGAAATAATTTTTATCTGGTAAAAAATACCCGTATACACATTCTTGAAAAAACCTCACGATGGGACAATCAATTAATGCGCGAGGAAAAATATTTCTCTTATATAAAATTTTTATACACTTGAAAAGTGTATATTAATTTTGCCCAGAATTTTGTAACGCATAGAAATATTCATTTCCGACCCCATAAACTATATATATTCTTGATCAGGACGGCGAGCTGAGTTCAATTCCGTCTGTCCGTCCGTCCGTCTGTCTGTCTGTTTCTACGCGAACTAGTCCCTCAGTTTAAAAGCTATCGAGCTGAAATTTTGCACAGAGTCTTCTTTTTACTCACGCAACTAATATGTCGGAACCGGCAGGATCGGGTGACTATATCATATAGCTGCCATAGGAACGATCGGTCTAAGAACTAGTTCTTGTTAGAAAAACTTTTTTGTTTTCCATCGTAGAGTCCCCAATCTTGGTATATGTTAGTTTAATATGCTTTCACATAGTTTTGGAAAAAATAATCAAAATGCCATAGGACCGATCGGTCGGAAATTGTGTTTTACTAAGAAAAGTTTTTTTTTATGGTATCAAATTTTTATTATCAATTATTTAAAAATTTTTAATATCTGATATCTATATCCTATATATATTTTACCGGTTAAATCAGTTGGAGTAAAGTTTTTCAAGTGTTTTAAAACTTCGGCACAGTCGACGTTAGCTTTGCCTTCTCGTTTTAAATGTATTTTGGACTTTTAATTTTAATTATTTTAAATCAAGGAAGTAATTTTAAAGCAACATTTTAATATCCGCCGTAATTGACAATATTTTAGACATTTTTTTTCAATAAATTACACAGTTCTACAAAATGAGACCTTTTGTGACTATCCATGGTGAATACGAGTTGATAAGCCAAAGTCATATCTTAGTTTCCATATCCAAGAAATTGCGGAAGCATATTTTCGATTTTTTGACCTATTCGAATTTTTGGAGGCCACACTAACCATAAGTTGATGGGTTTATGAAGCCTATTTGATAGTTAACATGTCAATGCAACAAAGAAAAATCAAACACGCGGTAAAAGTAAAGCCAAAAGAGTGCAATTGCCTCTGAAGTCAAGTTTTTCTATTTTTATAGCGTTTATGTCAAACTAAATCATCTGCTACAAGCCAGTAGATTGGTCGGATATTTTTTGCAACCACATAATCATATAGTTTAACATATGCACTAATTATGACAATTTTGTTAAATTTATGACAGGTAAATTGGCAACGTAAGAGCCTTTTTTAACCGAAAATTAACATTAAATTTTATGAAAGGACAACTAGATTCCAACCCCAAATTTTTATAGGGATTATCAAAAGGCTACTTGATATAACATTGGCTTAAGTAAATTTTTATCCAAATGTAGACTAATAACATTAATCCTATAAGTCACATATGCGCTATTTTGTTCGATAACTTTCTATTATTTGAAGGAAATTTCCTTATCCCTCTCCCATAAAAAACTATGGTCCTTATGATCAAATAAATTGATCAACCGATTTTCGCAAACCTTTCTCGACGAGAATTATTCACCAGCAAAATCTTTCGCCATAGACAGGAGCTGATTCTTGGTAATCACTTGGTGCCCCGATAGAAATTTGGTCCATGAAATTTTCTGAATTTTACTGAAGCTCCTGTGCAATCGAAACAGTGCTTGCATGACAGTCTAAATCAATGAAACTAAAACTAAGCCAGATTCAGAGTAAAGCCATTCATTGAGAAAATACTGGATTACTTCTTACTACACCTTATTTATATTATTCCTTAAATAATAACCCAATAAGGAAACAACTATATACAACGAAATTTCAAATTAAATTCGTCTGCAAAGTTGAAAAATGGTCGAAAAACTTCTGTAGGCTCCCATGTTTCATCCGATCAGCTCAAAACATATTTTTCCACCCAAAGGGGAATATTTCCCGTAAGTTTGGTATGCAGTAATTATTGAGTTTTCCCATATATTTTTAAAAATGCGTTTAAAATAGATTGGATAATAACCAAAAATTTCCAGGCAGAATTTTCCAAAACCCCACCTTGGTACTTAGCCGCAGTGTAATGTCAAAGTTACAGCATCGCTATTGGCCGATTTCTTATATTTGACATAGCTTCTATGTGTTAGATAAACACACTTTTACTTAGTTACTTGTAAGCTTATGTGACAGATTGTGGTATGTAGGAGATGAAAAATCGGCCCTTAGTTTATACATATGAACCCGCCTTTCGAATAAAAAATAAATACATTTGATTATAAAATAATCAAAAAAACTATTTACAATTGTCAATAATTTCGTCATTTCGTCCAACGAAACCCAACAAAAAAACAGCAATCCTTTTGATTGTGTCACGTAAATGCATTTAAAAATCATTTCCATTTGCTCCCCTATAGCCTACGGTTTGGTTTTATATATTGTACATTTTCCTCTTAATGTTGGACAATTAGAATTTCAATTTTGCATTTGCAAATATATTTTTTTTAATTTCCATTTGAACATATTTTGTTTTGTTTTTTTTTTTACAAATTTACTAATGCATTTTTTGCGCACATTTGCAAATACGCCTGCGGGCGAAAATCTATTCAACAAAAAAAAAACAAACATAAAACCAAAAACATACGTTAGTTAACACACAATTTACATGTGTACCAAATTGTTGTTGTTTTTGCATGTGGAAACTCAATTTCAGCCGGCATTAACAAATATAAATCAAAACAACAAAAATAACTAGCAAAAACCTTAATTTATTGACTGTGAAAATTGTTATAAATTCGAAACATTTGGTTTACATTTGCCAACCCTCAGGACGAATATCCTGGCCTGCTTACTAATTGCCAAAATCAACACAATTAGAGAGAGAAGAGGCACACATTTTGCAAAAATCATTTATCACAATTATTGTACAACAATAACAACAACAAAAAACATTTTTGCAGTTGCAGGGCATGCAAGTGAAAGTTTTTATTGCAAACATACAAAAAAAAAAAATTAAACTTGATAGAGACTAAAAATTAGACGAAAAATAATTGGCATGGTATGTATGTGCATGAAAAATAAGGAAAATCTAACTAAATGAATTAACAACTCAAAATAAAATTCGAATGCAAATGAAAATACAAATTGATAGCATACTTTTGTGTGTTCTATGAAGTTTGTACTGGCAGAGGTGAAATAGTTATTAAAAGAAATTGTGACTCACCCCTGATATAGCTTGTTTATCATTGTAGAGTGTTGCCTGTGTTGCGGATGTGGGTGAATTTTCAGCTGTTGTTGAGCTGTCCGGGCTGAAATAGGTGAGAAAGGCGCAACCTGTGGAATACAAATTTAGAAAAATTTGTATTAAAAATAATGAAATCCGAAAAATCACTCTCCAAATAATTTAAAATAAATGAAAAAAATATTTAAAGCTCCGAAACTATTGCGGTTCCCATTTACAGCTTTATACAGTTAATTTCTAGATTCACAATTTTTGACAAGAAAAGAACCTTTTCGCGGCAATTAATTTTTGTTTACAAATTTTCGCGATCTGGTTGGCGAAGAAGAATAAAGTGTGAGTTATATAAAGGATTAGGATCTGATGCGATTTTACATATTTTTTAAAATATATTTTATTTTTTAGAAAATAATTCATTTTTTGGAAAAATCTTTAAAAATATAAAAAGCCCAATCAATATTTTTAACTATGATTGCAAAAAATATTTCAACTCAATAAAAATTCGAGTGAAAAATTTTTCGTGGAATCAGCCATATATATATTTTAATTTATTTCTTATTGAAAATACTGCCCTGGATAAAAAAACATAACCATACAGGAGGTGCAAGATATAGTAGGCTAACTTAAGCTAAAAAAGGCACCAGGAGATGACAGGATTCCAGCTGAGTTTGTTGCTTTCGCACCAAAGAGGATTTTAGAAATACTAACGATCGCATTTAACTGGATCTTCTTAACTGGAGAGACACCCGAAAACTTTATGAAGGCCATCATATTTCCTATCCACAAAAAAAGCGACTCAAACGATCCCGCAAATTACAGCGGCATATCCTTTCAAAATGCTATAGCAAAAACGTTTGCAGGAATAATTCTTTGCTCTTGGATTGAAAAGGAAAGACTTTTGAGCGAATTCCAAGCTGGTTTTTGCAAAGGATATTCGACAGCTGACAACATTTTATGCCTTACTAGTATTGCGCGCACCTATATTCTATACGCCTTCTTTATCGACGTTAAAGCTGCCTTTGACTAGATAGAACACTCTTATTCTATAGGCTCAGTAACATCGGAATGTCAACTAAAATTATAATTACGAAACAAGGATGCTGTCTGAGCCCCTTACTGTTTGCATAGTATTTAAATGACCAACAGAAAGACTACCTGGCGGCATCATCTTCAACAGCTTCCGCCTAAAGACTTTGATGTACCCAGATGATATTGTAATTTTGGCGGAGTCCCTAAGCTCGCTCCAAAACATGATTAAAGAAGTTGAAAACTATTGTAAGGCATGGGCTCTGTCGATCAACATATCGAAGTCAAAGGTACGTAGATTGCTATATATATTTCTAGCCTAATAATGAAAACGCGAATATTTAAGATCAAAAATGGTTTTATTGTTTTCCAAAGTATTCTCCAGCAAGATTTATACACTTTTGCATGCGCTTAAATTGGTTTGGTTGTCGAAGCACTTTTCCACACCGATTGAGACACCTCCAAAACATGATTTTTGAACTCTTCTACAGCATCTTCTTCGTTGGTGTGAGCTGATGTGTGAGAGCTCGCATGGTCATGGTGCACACTGATCTGTCTTCTCTTGTTCGTTTTTTCGAATTTCTCCGAAGACTTCAGGCAAACAAATTGTGGTGTTCCACTTAGAATTGACCGTCCTCCGTTGCTCAAGCGGAACAGTCGCCACATGACCGAAAAAACAGGCGACCATTTGCTTCAAAGTGCTTCTTCCACGAACGACTTTCGTTGGATTTGGCTCGTCTTCGAAGACCCACACGGTCGATTGCTGTTTTGTTTCGGGCTCATAAGCATAGATCCATGATTCGTCACCTGTGACGATCTTATAAACGTCTTTTGAAACACCGCGATTATATTTATTCAAAATTTCTTTGCACCAATCCACACGAGCCTTTTTTTGAGCGAATGTCAAATTGTGCGGAATCCAACGATAACAAACCTTTTTTACGCCCAGGTGTTCATGCAATATCGAATGTATGCTGGTGAAAGAAATGCCCAAGGATGCCTCTATCTCACGGTATCTCACAGTTCACGCACGGCATCAATGTTTTCTGGCACAACGACTGTTTTTGGACGACCTTCACGACCTTCGTCTTCGAGCGAGCGTCGCCCGCGATTGAGTTCATTAAACCAATTTTTCACAGTGCTATAGGATGGTGCTTCATCGCCATACAAAGATTTAAGTTCATCGTTGCACTCTTGTCGTGTCGAAAGTTGTGCAAAATGATTGCACGAAAATTTTCACGAGTTAATTCCATTTTTTTGCCGAGGTAAGTTTTTGTTTAATCGTTAATCGATATCAAACGTGGTCAAACATGAAAGAGTTGTATGGAGCTTTTATCGATAAAAATCCAAACTTTTTTTTGAAAAGGCCAATTGGTCCTAAAATGGCTAGAAGTGACCTAGGCCAGAAACTTAAATAGCAACCCACTTAGTATGAAGTACAAACTCTTCGAGGCCACAGCGAGAGCAGTGATGTGCTATGCCAGTCAGGGGGAAGTAGAATATGAAGAGGTTGAAAAACTGCTACGATTTTTTATCAAAAAAATATTCTGTCTCCCACATTATATTCCCAATCGCGTATTAATGCTCACCGCTCTATACATACACCCTAAATACAAATGTCAGATATATCATAAAAGTGCTAGGCATGCCAAGCTACCGCATTCCAAATATAGTTTTGAGTTTTAGTTATTGTTTTGAAACCTGGACGGATATTAAATAAAATCGACCAAGCGTATAGGAGCAGATGGAGAGCAGAAAAGGCAGCAAGTACGACAAGATTCATATCAGGCTTCAATTTATACCTTACATTTCGGAGCTGGAGACAAACTGTAAACTCTGCAATAAAAGGGAAAAAGAGGATGTGTACCACTTTTTGGGAAGGTGTCCTATCCTATAAGATATAAGATTTCACTTTTTTGGAAGGGAAGAGCTGTGTGTCACTGAGATGGTAGAAATACTCAACGGAAAAGATTGCAAAACGCTGTCAAAATATATATCAAGAGCGTTGGGTTGCAGACAGCGCATTATCCAAGGATATTTTTAGAAGTAAACAATCAAATATTGTTCAATTTTTATTAAAGTTAAGAAAAAAGAAAATTTTAAATAATTTGTAATATATGGGGCTGATGCCAAGCCAAAGCAAGCACTTACTTTTTGTAAATTAAAAATATGTACTAACTTAAAGAATAAATACTACTTCTATATTAATTTAGTTTGAAAATAATTTTCTAAAGAGTTTAACACTTAAAAATGAAAATATTTTCATTCTTTAAAGTTTTGCCCAGCAACTAAAATATGTTTTAGAAAATGTAAGGGGTTCTCTCAGAGAATAATTTGGCATATTAATATTTGCTACATGGTCATACCAAGGATTTCTCTAAACAATTAGCATTCAAGACTTTCATACCACTCTCTCCCTCTTCCTCTCTACCTGCCTCTTTCCTTGCATAACGACAACCACAAAAGCCATTTGACAATTTGGCTTCACTTGCCTTTGCTTTGCTTAGTTTGCTACAAAAGTTTTTTGTTTTTTATTTTTTTTTATTTTATTTTTTTTTCTATGTTGCTCCTTGGTGGCACTTTGAAAAGGGTTAAACGTGGCGTATGCGTAACTAATTGCTTTGACCAACAACTAACAGAAGCAGCTTTGTCATTGGGGTCGGGGGTAAGGGAGCGGGCGCCATAGGGAGCCATTTAAACGATGCCAATTTGAAGGCACTCAACGAGGCCAGGACGAGAATGCTGGCTGGCACTCAAGTGCGACCCCAAAACGCACATGTTGCAAATTGTCGCACAAAATGCGCGAGTGAAAAAGTCAAACAAAGCATACATAACAATAGAAAAAGGTGCACTGAAAGAAATTCGCAACAAGATAAGTGTTTTCTTCAAGTTAAGTTGCCAATTCAATTTCGTTTAAATGGGCTTTAATTTATTTATTTGATTATAGTTCAATTAAATGCTGTCTCACATAACAGGAAACGATTAAAATGGGTTAATAAATTATTTTTGACATGTGGCAAAGAAGAGTGCACATAGAAAACACAAACATATTATAATTAATAATTAAGCCACAAGTTGCCAAAAATTGAAATTAATTTCCTAAGCCTGTGCTGTTTAAAATGCTTGGCATTTTAACAGGGTTATCAATATGTAAATTGGACATGACGGCATTAGAATCGTTGAATAATCTTCTTCCTCGATTCTTATTGCATTAAACATATTTGTATGTAACTGCAAAAATGCTTGAAAACAATGAAAATGTTTATTGATTTCGAAAACGACTTTCCTTTTTCAAAACGTCGGAACGGCACTTTAAGCAATTATTATTTCGTTGCTAAAGCATGCTAAGTAAAATGTTTATTCCTGATTTAAAAAAAATCTCCAAGCGCTAAAAACGACTAATTGATAAGCAATTTGCCAAAATGTGCCCAATATTACTTATACGTAATGAATTATTGAAAAATATTCAAGCATTTTTGACATCAATTTTGGTCACAAGTAAATGTAAATATGTGTTAAGAAAGTGCACTTCAACTTGTTATTAACACTTTTTGTCTAATTTTTTCAATTCTCCGTCAATTTCAAGGTTTTAAGGAACGCGCAAAGTCGATTTTTTTTGGCATAAAGTCTAATTATATTGGTTTATACGCATATTTTGGGCCCACAAGACGACTTACAAAGATTCGTTCAATTTAGGTTATTATTTTATATAGCTGCCATATAAACGATCTTACCGATCATCACCAAGTTTGTTGATTTTTAAGCTATTAAACTGAAATTCAGTTTGTACACGTATTTTAAGCTCCCAAGATGTTCTTCCAAATTTTTTTCAAATTACGACACTATTTCATTTAGCTACCATATATAAGATCTGGCCGATTTTCAATAACTGTGTTGTTATCTAAACTATTGAACTATTGTAATTCAGTTTTTACACGTATTTTAAACTCCTAAGGTGTCCTACCAAATTTGATTCAATTTGGGAATCGAACTGCATCATTAGTTTAATGAGTTAAAACGATGGATTCATACAAAAATTTTTTTAATTTGTAAGTTAAAATTTTTTCTAAATTGTAAAAAATTATATCTGATTCTTCTGAAATCTGAATAAATATATTTAAATGTCCTCTAAATTACGACATTTAAAGATTTTCGATACCATTGCGCTTTTAAAAGATATGGTCTAAATACTAAAATAATTGCAACCTCTTTTAGATAAAATGTTTTACAACAAAATATTTAAAATTTCCAAATATTAAGTAAAATCAGAATAAAATCATTTTTAATGTCTTCCCTTTTGTTTTCCAACAATTACGTGATTTTTAATTAAATATTTAATAATTTAATGTCATTTTGGTAATTAAAATTATGTAAAAAAATTTGTAATTTTTTAAATTTCAATCTATAACTTTTGAATGCGCAATGATATCGAAAAGCCGAGAATGTATTAAACTAGGGGACATGTTAGATTTCGCCAGAATAAAATATCATATTTTTGGAATTTATAAAACAATTTAACTTCGTAAAAATGTTAAAAAAAAAATCCAATGAAACCATCATTAAAATTCAAAAAAGTAATGATGCAGTTCGATTCCAAGGATCCGAAATAGGAGGAAACCGTCAAGTTCGGTCTTGTCTTTTTTATTTTTTGAAAAAAACTATCACAGTGTAATTAGTCTATGAACTAACAAAAAAAAAACACAAAAATAGAAAGTTGGCAGGGTTTTAAACAAAACTTTTCAAATTTACCCAAGTTTTCAATTTTTTTTTGCAATTAAACAATGATAAATTTTTATAAAATTTCAAAAAATTTAGTTCATATAGTAGGTTGATAAGATTTTGAGTTATCCTCTACGCCAACTTCAAAAATACTGTTTTGTGGAAATGTGTTTCTCGTCCTCGTATAAGTGTATTCTCTCTATAAAGCGTCTTCTAAAAACAACAAAATAATGGAAAGACTTTAAATTTCAATATGGTCATTTCACCATTGTACTCTCCAGAAAATGTACTAACTTTTTACGCAAACAAAAATAAAAATTTGGTCGGTCTTATTGTATCTCCCCCTTAGTATGCTTTTTAAAATCTTTGCTGATAGTTTTAAGGTTGTGTTTGTCGGAACATGTCAGTCTAACTCTCAGGCAAAAAAGAAGTCTGGTCCTTCTGGATGAGGCATAACTGAAAATGTCAAATAAATAGTCAAAAAGATGTCTGGATTAAAGATAATTGCCTAAGTAGTGCCTTATTTACACAATTTGTCCAGGATAGTCTTCTTTTAAAGGTTTTACCAAGGTTTTCAACATACATTATGAATCCACCATCTGAATATTTCAATTCTAACAAAATTTTAAGTTCTTAAGCTCTTCTGGCTAAGATCAACTAGAGAACTACTAACATACATTTAGAAGTCATCTGCAAGCATATGAAGCTGACTTTAAAAATTGACTCCTGCAATAAAAATGCCAAACATTATTTCCTCTTCCGATTCAAATACCATCTACTTGGCTCTGCTTGGTATTTATAATTGAAGACCACATTCTTGGCACTTTCGCTCAGTGTTTGGAGTTGAGTCACAGTTAGTTCCCTAGCACGTTATAAAAATTGTATTTTAAAAGTCATTAGCAGCTTTACTCCTTGTCATTTTTGAGCGAGTGGGCGGCGTGTGAGTGGGTGTGTGGAGTGCTTGAACTGTGTGCGATATGGGGGAAAAAAGACACGCACATGTTTGGGCAATTGGTTTTTGCCTTTGTCGTGTTTAGAATATATTTCACTATATTTTTTTTTTTTTGTTGTTTTGGACTCTGCAATTAGTGTGTTGTGGCATTCTGTTGAAAATTTTGCACATACGTGTATGAGAGAGTGATTTTTAATTAATAAACTCATTAGGCAAGGTCTGGTCAACGTTTTACTCATTTTAATTACTGGCAGGCAGCTGCTGCTGGATCCCAATCCCACTCCATGGCACATAATTTCCTGGCATTTCAACAATGTGCCGACAATTTTTATGTTTTTAGACGGCGCGTTGACGTCGCCGGTTGCCGCTTGTCGTTCAACTTTTGACGTGTTGCATGCTGTGTGGCGGCAGACAAAAGGCAACCAGAAATGTAGTGAGAGAGAGGGAGGGAGTGAGGTAGGTAGGGCCAGGCTAGGCCAAAGTCCTGGTCTAAACGTGAGCGTTTGCCTAAAAATTAAATATAATTGTTGTTGTTGCTGTGGTTAGCGCTTAGGCGGGAAAGTGGGAGCACATGACAGCCGACAACAGAGTTCGAGGATAAGCAGGTGCTGCCACAGAGAGAGAGAGAGAGGGAGGGTCGACTCTTGTTGTGTGACGTTTTAGAACCACATGTCATAGCTTGGTCTGGTTATATGTTTGGTATATTGGTCTAGTATGACATGTGTGTAAAAGTGTGTGCGTGTGTTGGTTAGTTTGCGTCCTGTGTGTGTTTTTTCTGTGGCCAACAGTGGCGTTGTTAAGTAGTTAATAAGTGGGAGACAATTGCTTTGCATTTTTCAAAATGTTCGTATTACCCTTAAAATATCAGACGGAGGTTGCTCAGTATTGTTTTATCATTTTGAAAAATATTGGAAAATGGAAAAGCATTAACACTGTTTCTCAAAAGAAAATGAAGCAATTAATTAATTTTTTTTTTTTTGTCTTTGTCTTTTTATATAAAAATGGGTAATAAGGGTATCATTAAGTTGTGCAAAAGAATGTCACAGACAGAAGGAAACATTTGCTACCCTATAAAGTAAATATAAATTTGATTCAGCATATATGGATGTTTTTATATTCGTATTACAAGACAAAAAATCATGTATAAAGGGTATTTCGAAGTCAGGGAACTCAACTGCAGCGCTCTTACTTGTTTTTTATTAGGTAAATGTCTATAAAACTGCTGTAAAACAAATTAATTCAGGTAAAGTAAATTATGGGAAATGCAGTATGCCCTGATTATACCCAAAAAATATATATGATAAAACCCCTTCAAAGTATTCAATTTAGTCTATGTTACGGCGAAAAAACTGTTCTTATTAAAAGGGGGATTTCTAATGGAAATTACGAAAAACAAAACAAAAATTTCCATGTTCGAATAATTTCTTAAAATTGTTAATAATAAATCTGTTGTTTTAAAAGCATTTTCAGAGCTGCAATTGCGGGTAGTGTAGTACTAAAAACAATGGAGTAATAAATATTCTATGTCAAAGTAAAACATGAATTTTGAATTTATAGCATTCGTAAAATTTGACCAAGAAAATATTATCCTTCCAATTTAGTTATATTTATATAAGGGCATTAATTAAGACATATGTAGCTCATCAAAATCTGTGGCAAGACGGCCAAGTAATGGTTTTTTTTTTAGAGATAAGCTGCCCACATTCCAACATTTCTCTATAAAGCTCTAGTCAAAAAAGACCTGCATATTTGTCTGCGGGCTATGTGCGATCTGATTTAGTGCTCCGATATACGAAAATTTTAAAATTTCGCTGTTTTTAAGCCGGCAAACTTTGAGTTAATGAAATTTAACGAACATTGTTTCATTCTCTGACAATTTAAAATTTTTATAGGACTCTCTTACATATGAGCATTTGCAAAAAAATTTCTACCAGGAGTCAATTTTGAAGTTGCGCCAACACAATCGAAAAAATATAGATAAAATAGGCCACATACTTACCTTTAAGAATATGTAATAGAAATTTCTCTATGACCATCATTAAGTCTCAATATCTACAAAAATGTTCACCAACTTTGAACAAAAATTTTGTTGCTCAAAAAAATGTGATTTTCAAATGGTCATAAAATAGCTTTATACTAAGCCAAGGTGCTTGAAGCTAAAAAAAATATTGGTTCAAAATATATCGCCGTTCAAGAGATTTTGCACATAAAATTATGTAATGTACGAACGAAATTCAGAATGTTCTATCAGAACTGTGGCCCCTCGATCTTATATTGAAAGATTTTGGTAAATGTTAACGGAATATGATTAAAGTATCGAAAAATTGAATTATTTAAATATTCAATAAATATTTACATTTATTGGTCATATTCTTTTATCGAACGGCTATTATGTGCGTCGCTGTTGGCATACCTGCCATTCATCAATTCTGCTCAGCTGATTTTAGGAATTTAACAAATGGCCAGCAACTTTGAAATGCGCGATTGTAAAGACTCTTTTTGTAGTTTTTTCCCTGCCTATGACTCTAAATGTTGAAATAATTGATTAAGTGTCGTCAGCGAGGAGAATAGGCTTTAGGTTTACTAGTGTAGTTAGTTGGGTCAAAGAGGTTCCTCACCCTAGCCATATTGGCACGTTTTATAGTACTGGAAAAAAAATGTAACGAAGGCAACGAAACGTACGAACAAGTTTAATAAACAATTTTGGACGAGCGACTCACTATATCTTTACAAATTCGGTGAACACTCCCCTTTTCTTTTGGCATCAACAATTTTGTCAATTATACAGCAAAAATCGCACAAAAAAAAGAAAATGTATGCTGATTTCAAATACGACTTCCCATTTGTGTAACGTTCAAACGGCACTTCAAACAGCCATAACTTCTTATCCAAACCAAACTGTCCAAACTGTTATACTTTGTTTGAAAGTACTCTTCCCCTGATACTGACACCTAAAATTGCTCATTGTTACATTTTTCGTTTTTATTTACATCATAAGTTTCTCAGTACGTGAAAATATCGGTTGTAGAGCCAATTAAGCGCCATTTTCAGACAGCTTAGCTTTATGTTTTCATTTAAAGAAAACTGCCGCTTAGTCATTAACTGCTCCTGGAAGCATATGAGAGTGATTCTACATGACTAACACAACCAGCCAGTTTTGATTTTGGTAAATTTGCCGCGGAGGAACGCCTAGTACAGGTGGGATCAGACTGGCGCTGTCCAATATGAACTGTTATGAATAACAATTGGTGCATTAAGCGATAACCGACCTTGAGAAAAATCTTGTGAAAATGATTCGTATGCTATTATCGTCTTGAACTAATCGAAAATCCTGATTTGGGATGTGTTACCCCACCGACTGCATTCAACAAATATTGCTCCTTCAGTTTATCACTCGTTTCGATAGATTGCACTTGGACTAGCTGACCAGCAATTCGGTTCATTTGAAGAAGTACAAATTTGGGTCGATGTGAGGATAACTTTAAAATAAATTCAACGGAGCTTCACTTGCTATCAGAAAGTTGTGAACAAGTAATAATGGTCGATGGACAATATATTGAATAAGAAAAATGTAACCATTATTTTACAACAAAACCTCAAATTTTTAAATAAAATATTCTTTTGTAAAATTTTTAAAACGAATTCAGAAAATTTTGCTTCCTGATCAATCATATATTTCTTGTTAATTAAAGTAGGCTACTTTTCCTCTTGTGTTTAATATAATATTTAAATGAAGCTTTTTCAAATGTCATTTTAACATGATAAGAACAGTTTTATAGGGCTGATCAGTGATCAATTGTATCTGCTGAATGCGCCCAATAAATGATTTCTATTATTTATACACAGTAAGAAAATCAGCTCTAACAGTTCGTTGACGAAAGTCAATCAAGTACGCTTGTTTTCAAATCGTGAACATTGGAATACATTCATGAACATTTTGCGCTTCTTTAATGAAGTGTTTGGGCATGGATGCAGAAACATTTTGTTTTCATGAACGTATTCTGTTTGTTTTCCTACGATCAATGGGTGGGTGATATAAGCAGGCCCATTCAAGTTTTGTAGGGTATACACATCTTGATAGATTGGGAATGGATTTTATTTCTCTCTTTTAATCTTAGCTAACATTGTCTGGGAAACGAACTCAATACCCAGCACTATAAAGCACTGCACCATCGCACACGCTTGTTGCCACATGTCTAAGATGCTACTTTTAATATCCTCTACATTTGGTCATGATTTAAGAGCGTTATATATTTCTCCAAAAATAAACTAATAAAGGAAAATTCAGGAAAATTATTTCTTTGCGCATTTCCAACAAGATTCGAACTCGAACTTTGTGTTAACAATAAATAACTGAGCTGTTTTCCTAATTTGGCATTTACCTAAAGCACAAAAAGAGATTTAAAGAAGCTCTGCTTGGCCCTTTGGGGCTGTAACAGCTAGATTTATCTGACAAAAATAATTAAACCAAAATATCAAACTATACTGTTTTATGGACTAGACTGATATGCCTTAACCTTATTATTTAAAGATTCGAAAAGTTGTATTTATTAAAAATTTTTCTTTTCGTCCCCTTTTTCCCCACTTCCATGAACAATTGCTGTTCTGCCCTTATCTCCGCTCCTATACCAAAAATCACGCCAAAAAAAAAAAATTACACGGATTTATGAAAATGGCCACAAAACTGCGCTAAACACGTTGACGCGCTCCACACGCAAAGCGACTAAAAATTATGTGCGGTTCTAGAGACCTCGGAGCTGAAGGGGCAGGAGAGATTCCCAACACCCAGCAACCACATACAAAAGCTTTAATTGAGCAACAAAACGAACATGCATTAACATGAAAATGGTTAGGAGGATACAACAAAAAAAAAAAATAGATATGATATGATATGGATGGGGGCAAGAAGCAGAAGAAGAAGAAGGTGGGAAGAGTTTAATTAGAGGTGAAATTTGGGGGAAAATGTTTAAAATATTTGTAAGGGAAACAAAGAAGGGGAGAATGATGGAGAAATTCTAACGAAAAATTTGCTTCGTATTTACTTAAAATAAACGAAAACTAATTTGTTTCTTAATTCAGAAAAAAATGGTTGGAGATCTGTTTGAGATTATATGTAATTAAAGCTGCCTTGACACTTGCCATATATTTCTCAAAAGTTTCACTAAAAGCAAGATAACAACGTATAAAAAACGAGAGCGTAAGTTGAAGTCGGCCCTGCTCGACTTCGATATACCCGTTACTCAGGGTAAGGTTGCCCAAATTGTGGGAGATATGAGGAATTTTTCATATTGCGGGGGCGGTAACTCTCAATCGTTCATCTGATCGAAAAATGATGTATGGCGGATCGATAGGTAATGATGATTTAAATATATGTCTAGAAGGTTCGAACAATCAATTTTCAAAATTGTGGGAGATATGAGTTTTTTTCATATTGCGGGGGCGGGAGGGGGCGTGGAAAAAATTTGAAACAAACTTGATCTGCGTGCAGAAAATACAAGTCTACACTGAAAAAATGGTAGCTCTAGCTCTTATAGTTCCTGAGATCTAGGTGTTCATACAGACAGACAGACAGACGGACAGACGGACAGACGGACAGACGGACAGACAGACAGACGGACAGACGGACATGTCTATATTGACTCGGCTATTGATGCTGATCAAGAATATATATACTTTATGGGGTCGGAGATGCTTCCTTCTGCCTGTTACATACATTTGCACGAACTTAGTATACCCTTTTTACTCTACGAGTAACGGGTATAAAAATTAGACATCTCTTAGACTAAACTTTTGCCTTCTCTTAAGAGAAATTTGATGATTTGACTAAAGTAATTTGATGGCATTGCCATTTAACACAAAATAAGCTGAAATCACCAGCTGCTGTCATTACTAAATATGAACAAACTGTTTGGAACGGCATGTAAATGTCATCTTTATAACTTAAAGTTGTGAAGCCCTTAAAAAAACCCCACCGAAACCAAGAACAGCCATTCATAAAATCTCTCTGCGGTTCACCAAAACAAAAGAGAATGATGACATTTTGGCAAGCATATTAACCTTTTAAAGCAAATGTTAATGAATCACTTTTACCAGTCCCCACTGACCGCAAAATGGGTAGCACGCACCACTTTTGCCCCCGAAGAAGTAGTAAACCACTCAACAAAAAAAAAAAAAGGAACTTCCAGGGTGCGGCGAAATTTATGCTTTCTGCGGTTGTTGCAAACTGCAAAAAAAAAAAAAAAATGAAAAAAACACCAAAAAGTTGAAAGCAAAGCGACAACTGAAGAATTTAATTAGCATAAGTTTTCTTGTGCTTCTTCGTTTTAGAAACAAAAATTGAAATATCAAAGACCAAAAAAATGTTTTATGTATTTTGTATACTTTTTTCGTGCAAATAAGTTTATTTTATTAAAAGTTGATAGAAAACATGGCAAATGTAGGTGGGCTGGGGCGGTGGGAGTCCACTTCTCTACTTTTTATTTTCTGTCAAAGTCATTGAAATTCAGTGCATGCATAACAAATTACATTGAAGAGAGAGCTCTGGCTCAGGTAGGCTACAGAACAGGCAAATTAAAGTCGCGCCTCTTGTGGGTAGCCAAAAAAGTTTCTTCGAGTGCACTCCAAACATTTGAGAGAGCGGTGAGTGGGATGAAGGGGAAGCAATGCTTTGATGAGTTGCAATTAAAATTGGCGGCTTGGCCTTGCCAAAAGCGAAGAAGGCGAAAAGTGATGCCAAAAGGGACAGAGCGAATGAGAGGAGTGCAGTTCTTCAATTTCCTTTGATGTTTATTAGAGCAAAGCCCACAAAAGTAGGCAATGGAAATGTTAAGCACTCAGATGTACGCGAGACTTTGATTTCCTTGCAGATTCGTGCGACTTTCAAGTCAACCATTGATATATGGGGTAAGAATTTTATATTTTTTTTTCATTATTATTTTTATATTTCATTATTTTTTAGGAGAATAGAACGAAGTATCATTTGTGTGTTAAAAATTCTAAACTAAACCAAAAATCGTTCATTGCTTCGACATATTTTATGGGGCTTGCTTATTAACCTTATGATAAGCATTATAGCACTTGTATTAGGAAAATCAACCAAAAGTTAAAGCTTGAACATTTTAAGCATTTTAAAAATGAATTTAAATTCAATATTCAAAATATAATTTGACAAAAGTTTCATTCAAAAATATTAAAAACTCAGCCACTGGTTTCCGAAGACACCTCAAAAAAAAGTCTCCACGCGGTGGACACGGTATCTGTTAATAGATTCAAATGAAATTAATAACACAATTTTTATCTGTTAGTGGGTGAGAATAGCTCGTGGTTAAACGAAGATATTAAAAACAAAAGAAATTTTATTTTTGTTCAGAGTTGTAATAAAAATTATAGGATTTAGCCATGCAAACTACCACAAGTTACCTTGAGAAAATGAAAGCTTCGTTTAATCACTAGCATATCCTATTTTGAAGTAGGGATCAAATTTTAATATAGATCGAATCACTTGTTTTAACGAAATCGGATCCAAAGTCCTCAAAAAGCAAGTTTCGAGAAAAGCCCGACCTGTCTAGTCCCTAATGAACTGATTTTTTTTATTTAAAATAGAAGGCTAACATCGGCTACGCCGATGTTTTAAATACCCTTGCTATTTTGAAAGACGCTACCATTGATAACAAACAAATTTTTCTTACTAGCACCAGTTTTTAGACCGATCGTTCCTATGGCAGCTATATACTATAGTGATCCGATGTTGATCAATTTTACCAGAATTATGTGAAAGCATATAAAACTAATATATACCAAGATTGGTGACGTTACGATGGAATACAAAAAAGTTTTTCCCACTAGAACTAGTTTTTGGACCGATCGTTCCTATGGCAGCTATATGCTAAAGTCATTCGATTTCGATAAATTTTTCCAGAATTGAAAAGTTTTTCTCACTAGAACTAGTTTTTGGACCGATCGTTCCAATGGCAGCTATATGCTATAGTCATCCGATTTTGATCAATTTTTCCAGAATTGTCTGGAAGCATATAAAACATATATATATCACGATTGGTGTCGCTGCGATAGAAAACAAAAAAGTTTTTCTCATTAGAACTAGTTTTTGGACCGATCGTTCCTATTTCAGCTATATGATATAGTCATCCGATCCGGCCGATTCCGACAAATGTGCAGCCTATGTGTATTTAAAGACTTTTTGCAAAGTTTGGTCAAGATAGCTTTAAAACTAAGGGAGGAGATAGCATAGAAACAGACGGACGGACGGACAGACGGAAATGAACTCAACTCGTCATTCTGATCAAGAATATATATACTTTATGGGGTCGGAGATGCTTCCTTCTATGCGTTACAAACATCGTGACAATTTTAATATATATTAATATTTTCCAATATTTTAGACATATGCACTATGATCCAAAATACGATTTTTTTGGCATTAACTCGAATAATGAACTTACAAAAACGAATCTTGATGGATTTGATTGTTATGACACATATACAGGATACATTTTCAGACCGATCCGATCACTCCCATTCTGGCCGCCCATATACGCGTATTTTCAAAACTTTATTTTTTTAATTATTTTAGACATTATCTGTCGGGCATTCTTTTATTTAATGAGCCAAGACAACCATATAAAAATTGAAACTTATATATAAACGTATAAGGAATTTATATAAAAAAAAAAAATACATTTGTAATTCCAAAAAAAAGGGAAAGAATAAATTTTAAAACTATAAAATAACTAAATATATCAAATAAAATTACTAACAAAAATAACCTTCCTCTAAAAAATCTCAATTCAGTCTAAGCAATCAACATTCAATTGAGGCTTCGGTCTATCGTATCGGTGTATTATTTTCTAAGGCAATTTTTAAATTGAACTTTCTTTTCAATCATGGCCCTGCATCCATATTTTTGGACAATATGCTTTATTGACGTGAGTCTCCTCTTTAATTATGAAATCGACTTTCCCTTAAACCCATTCCTGGCGTATATTCCATTCCAACATCCCATGAAATTTTGGTAAATGTTTTAAATATATATAGCTAAAAATTTTCTAAATTTTTTCCTTAATTAACCTTATGCTTGAGTTTTTACGAATTCCCTACCATATTCAGATGATTACAGCTTCTACGTCAAGGTTGTTACAATCCCAAACATCAAGTAAGATTGAACGGCAAATTACAAACTTTCCTAAAAACTGAAAATACTTCGAAAACGGGCAAAAACGAGCAAAAAAGATTAAAATATTTTTGCTCTATAGCCACTTGGCAAAGACTTAATCAACCAGCTGACTTTGAAGGGCTGCCACTATTAAAGGGTTGCCACCAAACTTCTGGAAATTTGTGTTTATATTAACAGGGGTATTCCTTATAGTCCAAAACAAAAAATTTCTTGAATGATCTAGTGATATATATTAATATATTACATTCCAAAACCCATGTTACCTCTTAGCCTTGTGCTCAGATCGATAAAAAAAAAATTTATTTTGTCACAATTTATCTTACAAATAGAAACAATTTGGCATAGCTTTGATACTCATGAGCTGTTCAAAAGTGATTCTATTCAAATAAATTATTGTGACAAAATGTAAAAATATATTTAAAAACTTTTTTGAAAGGTAACTCACGTACCATAAGAAAGGCAATATAGTTTTTATTTACTTTGTCGGAAAAATAAAAAGCATTATAATCTTTAAGGTGAGAAAAATGTAATCAAACGTTAGAATCGTTGAATAATGTTCCTCTTCTATGCTTTTGCATTTCTGTTACTGAAAAATGGTTGAAAATAGTGAAAATGTATGTTGATTTCGAAAACGACATTACTTTGGTGAAACTAAGTATCGACACTTTAAGAACTTTGGCCAAAATGTTTTTCACTGATTTGGAAAAAATCTCTAAGCGCTAAACACCAATTAAGTAACATAAGTAAAATATAAATCACTTGGGTCGCCAACAATGTGCCAAAATGTAGGCAGGATATACCCATATAAATTTTTTTTGAAGAAATATTGTAGCAATTTGGTAAATTTTTAAATAATTAATGTTAACGCTCTTATTGTCTTAGCGGTTAAATTTGTAGTATCTTTACTTAAAGATAGACTTTGATTAGCGAATAAAATAACAAACTTTAACATAGGCCGAAAGTTAGACAATTTATTTAAGCTCAATTTAAATAAAAAAATTTTCGTTTTTTAGTTCGCACATTTCCCTAATCCCCAGAAAAAAAAGTCCACTTAGAATGTCTTCCCATTCAGCTGCCAACTTGTTCACCTTTCTAATCCTCACATAAATTGCCCCCAAAAGTGTGCAATAAAAGTTTGGCCCAACTCAATTTAACTTCTCTACAGCTTAAAGATATTGATCTTAAAGCTGTAAACTACTCACAGGTATAAGCCAAGTTAAAACCATTTGATACCAGCAGAAAATTAACTTTTAAGCATGTAGAAAGCTTTACCTTTTGGGTTTCTTTTTTTTTTGCGTATGGCCCAAAGAGATCTAATCACAATAATCCCAAAAATAAAACTTCAAAGCACATTTTAATTGTATGAGAAAAAACAACAAAAACAGAAGAAGAAACCACCCAATAAATTATTAAGCTGGCCACATTTAAGGCTTAAAGGCAAAACACAACTAAAAAGCCATTAAGCATAACAATTTCCTGTGCTTGGAAAAAGGAGGCAACACAAGAAGGAAAAAAATGAAGTAAACTAAAAGCCCCTAAGAGGTGTGCAACAAGCGCCGGGCTGCACTTAAGACGTTTTAACAAGTAACTGAGGCAAGATCAAACACAAGAGGGGAAAATCCAGGTATCCTGCTGCCAATAAACAATAAAAGCTGAGAGCATTTTCCTTTACCCATTGTATTATTGTGTGAGGTTTAAACACATAATAACTTAATGAATAACTTATCAAGGAGCAGAGCAGAGCAGTGCAGCACAAACGTAGGGGGGAGGGAATCCCTCAATTATTTAACTAGACGCCTGTGGCATATTAGATAATATGAGTTCTTGTGCATAATTCATGGTCGACTAATAAGGCGGCAGTTTTTGGTTAGCCACGCCCATTGGCATGTTTGGTTTTTTTTTCTATTTGTTTGAGTGCCACTTTTAAAGTTGAGTGGCACGCCCTGCAATTTTTCAGGTCTTGCTTGGCTCCTTTCTGTTTTTTTTTCTCGCCACTTTGCCTGTTGTGGTTTGGCTGCGACTTTTCTTCCCTTTTTTTTCTTCTTTTTTTTTTGTTGTTTTGCATGTAATAAAGCAAAGTTCAGCGGCCATTATCAGCGTGGCACAATCGAGTCTGGTTGGTAGACACACCAGACAATTGCACTGGCAGGCCCCGAAAAGTATGCTTTTACTTTTCGCCGAAAACTCAACGAGCAGAGGGGGTGGCCAGGAGCCGGAGTCTTGTATTTTGGCAGCCGTTTTTCGTGTTTGCGCGTCGTTTTCTCAATTGTTCTTGTTGTTCCTTTGTTGTTGGCAGCTTATGAAATATTCAATTGAATTTAATGTACACGACCGACTGACTGACTAAGCTCAACGAGTTCAGGCCAAAGTTCAACTCGATGATGAGTTTTGAAGACACAGAATGGAGAGAGAGCGAGCGAGGAACACATGACATAAAAATGTTTTTTTTTTGTTTTTTTTTTTTAAGGAGAAATGCTTTTTTAAGTAAGGGCTTAGTTAAGTTCAAATTCAAAGCAGATTTTTTGCAATTTTTTTTTTGGAAATTTTCAGATTTTTTTAAATTTTAATTTAAAATAAACGCCCCAACTGGGAGTGCTTGGCCATCTTTCCGACGACAGCATCCAATCTAAGGGCTTTATTATTATTTTTCTAAATAGATAAGACACTGTAGCTACTAAGCTCTGGTTAGTAAATATAAACGCACTCACTTTTGTCGGTGTAAGGCCTGTTATAAGTGAGGAGTGAAAGGGAATCAAAAATATTAGGTGTGCTTTTAAGTTTTAAAGAATTTTTTTACAACTTTGAGGCTTTATTTTGAGCAATGTGTGCAATGTGTTCCTTTCAAAGTACTGTCCATCCAAAGCTATGGTTTAGCTCCATCTTTAAGGCTGCATACTGATACCTCGTAATAATTAATAATTTATTCGTAGTTAGTAAACTACGAGGAGAAGGCAGCCCAAAGTGGCTCCCGAAACACTTACAAATTATCAAATCACAACTTAAATGAACACAATTTAGCATATCGGTAATATTCAAGGCACAAGTTGAATTATTCGCTCTCAACTCTATGCCTCAAGTCCCCACGGAAAACGATATATAATAAAACTAAATATACTAAACGAGTTTGTTAACTAATTCATATCTTTACACCTACCTATAATAACAGTTCATGAGATACTGTTATTTACAACAATGTTAATTTAAAATATTAACAAAATTACTAACTACTCGACTTGTTTGCACGCTTGAAATGGAGTAAAGATTATTTTAGGCTAAACTTGTGCCCAACTTTGGGAATCTTTGAATCCATCTCGCAACGCCTTAAACTTAAAATACAATTTTTTTGGTTTTAATATTTATTCTTTGCGAACCAAAACCTTCCATTTCAGATGGTGAGAGTTCGGTTTTTTCGATGTTACTTTATTGGAGGGACATCTCTAGTTATATACAACTGTCAAATAATAAATGCCTAAGACACTGAACGAGTACACATCGTAGCTCAGCATATATACGTGTTTTATATTGGCACAAAAATATCACATAATATCTTTTTAAACCAAATTTGTAAAATTACTATACAACTACTACTTCTGCTATTCGTAGTCAGGTCTTCCTAAACAACAGTTAACATTTTCAGTTCGATTGGTCCAGTACAGGCGGTGTGCGCGGTGTGCGCGGTCGCGACTTGGTCAGACAGACGGCTGCTGTATTTGGGGCTCGCTTAAAGAGTTGTTTTTACTCCACCGCTGATCTATGATTGATCTTGCATATATGCAGCATATAAATAGGTTTAGTTTCATCAATGTAGCTCTCTTACCGTTTTAAAATTTTGGAACATATAAGAAGTGGCATTAAATCGAAATAGTTCGAGCGATCCTTAATATTGATCCTTTCCAGACATGTGATATATCAATGGAAAGGTATTGAATCGTAGATCTAATATATACTTTAACTCTTGTAATGCACCGCTTGGTTCTAAAGATATTTAAACTCAATTTTTATTTTTAAAATTGACTCTTATATTCAATTTTTAAAATAAAAATTGACCAGTAAGAATTATGTCGCAATTTTTATTAAAAAAACAAAATTAATAATTATTTCGCAATTTATATATTAAAATTGAAATTTAATAATCATTTTGTAATTCATTTTTGTAGGTTAAAAAATAAGAGTTATTTGCTAATTTATTTAAATAAATTAAAATTAAAAGTTTAATTTTTTGTTTGGCTTGCGCACTCAAAAACAGCACCTGCTGTGTTTTCACATTCGTCTAAGACAATTTTTCCACTTTGATTTTTTTAAACCCCATAACTCTTATTTGCGATTCCTGAAAAATATCGAACAATTTTTTTTATCTGAAATTTAGTTTCAATAATTTAGGCGGACGCATATCATAAAGGTGTGTTTAACACAGGGCTGCAAACCCCTCCAATTTCGACTGGGGTTCGGTTCGGGGTTCGAACCCTTACCCTACGCTAGGGGTTCGGTTCCACAACCGGTTCCCTTTAAATTGAGAACCGAGGTTCCGGTTCGGGTTTGGGTTCCGGATTGCATTTTATATATTTATGTACATAATAAATAATTAAATAGAGTTTGAAGAAGAGATGCCTTATAAACTGCTGCAGTTTTTGGCAGTCAATCACATAAATGATCTGCCTTAATTGACTAGACAATCAGACATTGTATGTATGTTTAGAAGAGTTCAGCGATACTGCCAACTTGCACTCTCAGCGAAAGTCGTTTCTCTTTCACAGTAGTAGGATTCCTGAAACTGATGTGCTTTTTGTGGCCATGAAACCTGCAAAAAACACGGCCACTTTTGGCTTATAAATAAGAGATGACATTTATCGGCGTATCCGTGATTTAGTAACTGTGATTGAAAATATCGGCGTAACTGTGATTAAGTCACAGTGACTTGTAGTCACCAAATCACACTGTTGCTTTTTATATACAGTCACTGTGATTTGATGATTGCCAGTGACAGTGACTTAATCACAGATACGCCGGTATGTCTCATCCCTAACTTATAGTGTGACCGAACACGTTTATACATTTCCGCGAATTCCAGTCAGAGCTATTTTTTCCAGGAATGGGACCGCCACAGCACGACTGGCATATTGTGAGAGTGAAATGCTAAAAGTATTTAAATTGTGACTTGTGTAAAAAAATTAAGACATTTCAATGACGTACAACTTTTCCTTGTATTCACCGTGCCGTTGCATCTCTGTACGAACAAAATAATACCCAGAAATACGGTTTCGGATGCAAATTGCTTGAGGTTGTGTTATTTTGTCCAGTCTTTTGTTGCGGACGGGAAGAGTGTCGCCGTCCATGCATGGGCATAAGAATGGATACATTTTTGTTCAGCATTATAAAATATTTTTTATCATCAAAGTGCAAAAATAAATTCTGTGCTTGGAATTTTTTTAGAACCGAACCCCATCAATTAGAAATCTGGGTTAGGTTCGGGTTCGGGTTCATGTGATTATTTTCAATGGGGTTCGGTTCCCGGTTCGGTTCAGGCATCACCAGAACCTGAACCGAACCGGTTCTGAAGGGTTCGGTTCCGGACCGGTTTGCAGCCCTGGTTTAACAGCTTAATCGCAAGACGGCAAATTGGTAAGAGTTAGAAAGATTGTTTCAAAGTTTTCCTTGTCTCTCATTAGACTCTTTCATGCTGCTGCGCCTTTAAAGCTCACGATGAAGTATCCTATTTATGTAATCAATAAGCAGAATAACAACTTGAGAATTACAAGTGTCAGCATTTATGCGATTTACTTTTCTAGAGCAAAGCGAGCATGACAATTGTAATTTTTGAACTATCATTTGATAACATCAAAAAAGTAGGAGTTTTGAATTGATTATTTTACGTATCAATTTAATAGGCTTATGTTCAAGTTAACACCTCTAATATTAATTTGATACTTTCTTGAATTATACTGATACAAAAAAAAGATGCTGGTTGTAGTTTAAATTTGAGACAATGCTTATCAAATTGATATTGATATAATTTTTTTAGGTATAGAAGCCCCTTTCTTTTGTGCTTTACAAATATATGGACAATTTTATAATAACCTCTTCAAGGGTATAAAAGTAATTTTTTTGTTTGCACTTTAACATATTTTGTGGGAAATAATAAAGCTTAATCATAAACAGAGTGACCAGATGGTCTTACGCATCTAAATGCTAATTATGCCATATTTTGTCATGTCCTTTTAAATTTACTCAACCAATAATTAGAAAACAAGTTTAGGATGTAGAACAAAATTTTAATTATTTTATTATAAGGCACTTAAGGACATATATGTAATATTATGTATATCAGATTGTCAGTATAGATATTTATTGGCAATTGGATTATCCAAACTTCCTACTAACGCCATCTATTTTTCCAAATAATTTAGGGCCAAGGCCCGAATCAACGATGTAATTGTGCGTTTAAGGGTTAGAATCGTCTTTGGATCATTTACATAGACTTTGTCCTTTGTGTAACCCCACAGAAAAAAGTCGAACGGCGTCATAAAATTTATTCACAGTTGATTTACTAATATAGTGATTGTGACCCTATTTTTAGTGAATCGATCTAAGTGTTTTTACTATCGACTTGAAATTTAAGATCCAAAATTCGACAATTTCAATGCATTGTTTTTTCGTGTAGCGATCCATAACTAATCTCCTAAACTGACACGATGCCAATGACACAAAAAATGGCGAAAAAGAATCGATAATGCAAATTTTATTCGATAAAAAAGTGTCACACCTACTAGTGGAACAAAAACCCAGTATATCGTGCTTAAATTCTGCAATTCCAAACTTGATTTTGAATTAACTTAGGCAAAGTTGGCCACAAAAATTTCAAGTGCGATTTTTTTAGTTCGAACAACGTGAATCTAGTTCTAAAAAATATTAATTGCAAAATAAAGCCGCGAAGGATGATAAAAAAATATACGTGCAAACTTGTGTTCTAATTTTCAGTATTTTTATTTCTAATAAAAATAAGACCCTTTTATTTTACTCGAATTTAATCATGATTACAAAACATTTAATTTGAAGCACTCAATTTCTGTTAAACATACTTATTTCAAGTACGACTTTTAAGTTTTAGTAAGCTCTTTTGCTTTCATTTTTGTTAAGCTCTTAAATTTTTTTGAAATATTTTTGCCTTTATTTAAGCGTTTCAAGATATTTTTGAAGATAAATTTACTCAAAGAAAATCAAAAATTCAACACATATCTCTTGTGAGTATCACAGAAAGCGTCAAAGGCTCAGCCCAAAGGCAGAAGAGTTTCTCTTGCTGTTTTTTTTTTTTTTTTTTTAATCATAACATAATGGGGAGCATTATAGTTAATGGATTGCAAGTGTTGCCAGGCGGCGGCGGCGGCATATCGTTTCGCTTCGTTTTTTTAGCTTGCAAAAAGGACTTCCTTCAGCTCGTCGCCGTCGGTGCCCATATGAGCAGCTGGCTGGGGCTGCCGAGGCGCACATTGCTTAATGGCGCTAGTTGCCTTTTAAGTGTAATTGCCGTGTCCCAAGTGTTTGTAATGTGTACAAATTTCTACGATTTTTCCTCGCCAACAGTCAGAAAACAGAGCCAGAGGAGTCCCAGCCTGTGCCTGTCTGTGCTTTTAAAATTATTACTATATTTGTAAATATGCCTGCTCACACATACACCTCCTGCTACTGCCCCCCCAATCCCACTTCCCCAAATTCAACCCCGTTAAAGCTTAAAGTATGTATAGTTTGATACTCACTGGCAATGTGCTCGTTGTGAAAGGCCAACATGTTTGCTGTGTTTGCTTTGTTTGTTTGTTTGTTTGTTCGAGGGCTTTTTAACGGGTTTTGTGCTCGCCCAAATATTGTATTGTATTTGTTTCCGTTTTTAAATGTTCTTTTTATGAAGCTTTAGCGAGTGTGGAACAGCTGCAGCTTCTTTCGCTTTTCGGGTTTTTGCGGCTGCGGTGAATTTCACACTTTGATTTTTAACCAGACAAAAATCGTCAACTCGTATTTAAAGCCAAATCAATTTGTCGTTGCAAATGCCTGAAAAAAAGAGAGAAATCAAATAAAATAAGCCGGTTATTTTCACATATAGTTTATGGTTGCAAAAGGATTATACGAGTTGTTTATATATATATTTTTAAAGGGAGACTTAAGGCTACACAAAAATGAAGATTGTTGTCACTTTTATAATAATATTGACCATAAACAAATATTTGCCTTTAACAGCCCCAAAGTGCCACAGACGAGCTTTCTCGAAATCAATAGGCTAGAGTGCTTTTAATTTGATTACAAAGGAAGGCGACCTACAGTTTGTAGCAGGCCCAACTCCTACGGTTCATATGCTGAGTGACAGCTGCATAGAGTTTTCCAAGTGCGTTTGCATTTTCCTAGTCGCTCCTCCTTGGTAATTAAAACATTTAGGTTTTCCTGCACAAATTGTGAAAAAGTTGGAGGTAGACGTACATAACCCTAATGAGAGAAACCACGAAGTAGCCTTGTTCTTGTTGTTTCCAATTTGGCTAAGTTTGGTGGTCTGCCTGTCAAAAGGGCGGGTGGTGCGCTTACTGCAGTGTGTGCGTGAGTCAGAAAAACAATACATTTTCTTCATATTTTTTCAACTTTACAAAGCGGCATGGCTTATTGTTCGATCAGCTGAAAGGGTAAGCGCAACATTTTATTTGCAGAGTTAGTCCGTGTTTACACGATGAAGTTTGCTTCATGAAGCTCTCTTCGATGTCGTTTTGCAGCATCTTCAAAACTTCATGCGCTTTTACATGAAGAAGTTGTAGCATATCACCAATAGAGGATAGTATACTACTGTCGAGCAGATGAAGGGTTAACCAATGACGATGCACGCGCTGGCTCCGGCTATCTGGTTGTCGGCCATTGGGGAGGGTTCCAATAATATCGTATTGGCTAGGGCTCGAAAGCTTATTCGATTAATTATTTAAAAAAAAAATCGCGTGCTAAGGGAAAACAGTAAGCGGGGTACAGAAATAAGACATAAAAAAAATTAAAAAGAATGAGAGGAGAGTCGAAAGGATTAAAAGAAATAGCTACTAATTTATGCCCTCATTGGTGTTCACACAAGGCTACGCTGATGGGTATGTAGCCCACTTGCCCACCCTACCTTGACCACCTTCCATACCTGGAATATTTTTATAGGTGATCCCTTTGAAAAGTCAAAGACTCTCACCTTACCCTCTGCTTAGGCGGCATGGCTCCGGAATAAGGAACGCTTTAGCAAGAATTCATTTTAACAAATATTATATTCAAAGAAAAATATAAACTAGACATTTTGAAACTTATAAAAAAAAAATTAACTTCAAAGAAACTTCATACCAAACGCAAGGAAAATCTAACTAACAAAACCAGAAGGGAATAGTGGCAAATAAAAATAAATATAAATTTAAACTCTAAGTATAAATATTAATTTTTAAATTAAAAATAGACATAAATATTAATGGAAGGTTAAAATATGTGTGAATTAATGTGGACGAAATTAGTGGCAAAAGAAAAATATTTAAAAAGGTTTTTCGCAGATAATTAATATTTAAAGCCTTGTTGGCTAGTGTATCTCACACAATGCAAAATGTAAGACAGCCAAACAGCTGTTGCTTAGAAAAGCAAATATCAGTAATCTTCTTTTGGACAATTATAACGGTGGTTCTCTTAAATTCAGCTTGCCAATGCACAACAAAAAAAATATATATAAATATTCAAACTCAAGAGATTTGCCTCAAGAGCATAATCACTTACACTGAGATCCGGTGAACTCCAAAAGCGCTTTCGGGGCTGCCGATTCCTGTAACCAAATTTTATGTAATTGTTGCTGGCCAAAATTAAAACATTATATGAATTTAAGCAAACCAGGGGAGAATAGAAGAAAAGCGAATATATCCAAGAGAGGGAAACGTGGAGTACACTTTAAGGCATTGCCATGCGTATTCTGCTCTCACGATTTAGATTTTTTCCTTTTTAGCCACACACACATATAAAAAAAATTATGCAATCATTTTAGCGTTGGAAAACTAATTTTAGTTAAATTAAATATAAGTATAGCTACGTTAAAAGCAGTATTCTCTGCTGATGGCCACTCTAGCACTTCTCAAGGGGTCACTTCAAAGCGGTTTGAGGTTAGTTTGGGGTACTAACACGATCGCCATTTTTCCATCGAAGGCGGCATTTTCACAACTTCCTTTAGTTACATGTATTGGGAATTTTTCCAGGGGTTTTTTCAGCCCAATTCATCGAATTTTCCGCCCGTTTAGCAGAACGCTGCGCTAGGCCAAAACACGTTGCTAAGCAAACCGACACAACTGAACCTCTCTCTGGAGACGTTTGGTCATTTGCTCCTCTTCTTCGTCTTCTTTGTCCGTGGACTACTAAGAGCCCGCTCTTAAATTTTGCATGGAGCGCTTAACTTCGTTTTAGTTATTGAAGAGAACCATATAACCAAAACAGCTGCTTTTATTTATTTAATTGCAATTTGCACAAAGGTCAATACCCTTTTGCTGAGACAGCCCAATCCTCCTTATGCATTTAGATACGTAAAAATGGTAAATCGCAAGAAAGTTTAGGTCAAATTGACGAATTTCATGGAGGTTAGGATAAATGCAATCAACATATGAATTTTGAATAAAAAGCGTGTACTAGGTAAGAAGCGCCAAACCTGAAAAATAGGTTTGCGGACACAAAAAAAATTATTCCTATACTGATCCCTATCTAAGCTCGTCTTGAGACTCACCCATATGAATTTGGCGCCGGTAAAAATAATAAATAATTAGACAATTCAGCCTGCTTTTACTTTTCCTCAGTGGCTGATGGTTGCTGCTGCTTGGTCCGGTGCACTCGCGCTCGTAAAATGTAACTTTGTTTTAGCAAATCGAGTCACTTGAAAAAATATACTTTTCGCCTTGTACGGCTGATGCACGTCTGCTACTGATGGCCTCAAAAATGGAAAAGATCTAGACGACGCCCTATTGAAACCAGGAATCTTTTTAACAGTGGCAGAAGAAAGTTGCCATCTTACTTTCGCGTCTGTTAGCCACTTTCACCACTCGTGATCAGCTGGTCTGTGTTACCTAACTAACTATTCCTGACATAAAAGGAAACTGTGCGTGCTTTTAGGCTGTCCTGAAAATGTTTTTATGTGACCCAAGCTGCACTACAAAGTTTGCTTTATGAAGTTCGATTTTAATTCGCCTGAGAACACGAGTTATCGATAAGCAAATAAGCCACAAATCAACCCTGCATCAGTTCAATCGGAACAAAGCAAAGAAGAATTATTGAAAAGCTTCACGCCACAGTTGGTCATGAAGCTTTGCCAGTTTCGGCTGCCCCTCTTCACCTCTTACCCACAAACAAAAACTTCATGAATAACTAACTTCATGAAGGAAACTTCGATGATGAAGCAAACTTCATGAGGTTTTCTTAGTAGGTGAGAGAATTAAATGAATTTCTTTACTCTTCGTTTAAAAGGTCTGAAAGATTTACTCTAAATTCCACGCCTACTAAGAAAACTTAATGAAGTTTGCTTCATGGTGTAAATCCCGACTTCATCGTGTAAATGCGGTCTAACAAAGGCTTGATTGTTAGCTTGAAACGAACCAAGCCGAAAAGAATAGCATACTTCCAAGCAAAAAACTTATATTTAAAGAGGTTAAGGTCTTCAAAGATAAATTTTCATTGTTTTATTTGAAAATGCTGATTATTTGACAGAAAATCAGTGACATAAAAAAAAACTAAAAATAAAGGTAAATGTTCGATATCCCCGCCTCCTCTCCAAAAATTCCGAAAAAAATCCCTTCAATGGACCGCGAATTATGAAGAATTTACGTGAAGAAATTAATTGGCGTTCGGACATGGTTCTTTTTAATTGAATTTTAAAGTTTATATACAAAATATGTTTGATCACATTAGCTTTTTAATTAAAAATTTAATCTAATGTCATAATTAATGGACCTTTAAATAAGTCTATATTTAAAAAAAATGGTTTGTAGTGGTTGCAATTTAACCGTAAGGCAATTTGAACGCCCAAGTTCGTACTTGGATTTACTCGAGTTCTTAGTGAATCACAACGTCATCCCTAAAAACAAAATATGTCCGAAGTGTGGTGCTGAATGCACTTTTTCAAAGGATCTTTTAATATTGAGATGCCGTGCCGTGGTTCAAAGCAGTGCACCTTCTCCGAATCAGTGCGAAAAAACACTTTCTTCGATGGGTCCAAAACAGGAATTACTGAAATTTCTGATTTTGTGTTGTGGAACGTAGTCCGCCTAAAGGCTGAAGTGGAGTATTTAGAGGATGAGTTGTCGTGGACCCGTTCAACAATTATTAACTGGCTAAATTTTCTACGGGAAGTGTACGATGACTGGGCGCGCAAGTGGAGCACTTGGAAAAACAAAATTGCCACAGGAGAAAAAATTAAAAAAAAATAATAATTTATGCACGTAAACTCTGGATAAATCGCAATGTTTAACAAAATTAGGAGGAGGATGTGATTGTTGAAGATGACCCAGTGAGCTAACGGATTGATTTCTATTATCTTATGCTGGTTAGTGTTTGGTTAGTTTCTAAGTTTGTCTACAATTTCAATTAAAGGTATTCCCAAAGCGACCATAGCACATGGTTAATCATTCGTGGACTAGACCTTCTGGGGATACCACGTTAAAAAAAGCGCGCCGAGAACTTTACCTCAGTGGGGTGGTGTGGAAAAAGCGTTCAGAACACTCGCAACAAATGTTTATTTGCTATTAATTTTAAAATTTGATTAAAAAGCAAATGTGATCAAACATTTTGTGTATGTAAAAAAATGCAAACTTTAAAATTCAATTAAAAAAGAACCATGTCCGACCGCCCATTAATTTCATCACGTTAATTCTTCATAAATCGCGGCCATCGAAGGAATTTTTTTCAGAATTTTTGGAGAGGAGGCGGGGATATCGAACAATTACCAAAAACGAAAAATAAATTTAAAGACACGCAACGAATTAGTGATATCAGCTTATTATTACGAATTTTTATATTAAAAAGAAAATTAAGAAAAATTCCAACTGGTTCCTTTTTTGGTTACTTTAGTTTATTTTTAAAGTAAGCGAAATCAGTCAAAAAACGAAAAAGGTGCTCTTCAGGCGTGGCAAAACGACACCACGAAAATCAATATAAAAGCATATGAAAATAAAAAAAATATAAAGTACAAACAAGGATATTTGTAGCAATTAAAATAGAAGTACGAAAGCGCTAAAACAGATGATGTCTTGTTAGTATGATTAATCAGACTAGACTGACTCCAAACTCTTATTGCTTGTCTAACAAATTGATGTGGTTTTCTCCTAGCCTACTGATTATATGTTTTTTTTTTGCTGCGGAACATTTTATAAGCCAAATGGAAAAAATATTACTACTTTTGTGCTCAAAGTATGCAAACTTTATTTTCTACAATTATTTTTTGAACGTGTTAATTTAATGTCAGGTATGGCAGCATTCTACATAAACCACATTGTGCATTCACTCAGATTGTCGGAGCAGTCAAAGGTATACACAAATAATAAGTGATAAGGCTACTAAAAAATAAATTGTTTCGTTAATTATTTATATTTATAAAGATAGCATACTTTGAAGCGCAAAAATCATGATTTTTATTTTGTATTTGCTTATTATAAACAAAATTCTTCTTTAGTCAGAGTTAAAGTACATAACGAAAGTATCGAGCAGATGGAAAACCGGTAAATGATTCGAAACTTACTATACATAAAACTCAAGTATAATAACTTCGTCATAACGGACCGATTGAAAAAATAAGTATCGAACTATCTTGTGGTGAAATAATTACTGGTAAGGCGACGGCGAATTCTGAGTTTTTTGCTAGGAGCGGGAGAGTAAGAGCAAAGAATTTTGTCTAATTAAGGCCTGGACTCAGATGACATAAATTTTATTTTCGGCACTATGCTTCATATGAATAAGACAGCTGTTCAAAAGCATCCTGATTTCAAAGCTTTACAAAAGTGTTTCTATTCATATAAAGCATTGTGACGAAACTAATTTTTATGACATCTGAGAATAGGCCTTTTACAGAAAAAGATTTTTGTATTTAGAAAGGAATGCACTAAAAAGATATTTCTTTTCCTTTCTAAAAACCAGAAAGTGGTGAATTTTTCTAATAAATAGGGTGCATTTTTCCTTTGATTTTAGAGCATTTAAAATTCCTACCAAAATTTCTTAAAATCAGGGTTATTTTTCTAAAAATAATTTTCAGAAAAAGCTATAATTTTTTTTTCTAAATTGAAGGATTGGCAAATGCAGGTTAGTTCACATGTAGACATGTATTTGCATGCTTTTGTACATACTGAAGAAAGCATGTAAATAGATTTCCGGGACCTGCTTCACCATGATGACACATGCTGCCGACAAGCTCATGTCTCCTTCAATATGTATGTATGTGATCATCAGCAGCGGCTGTTTTTTTTACATCTTGACATTGTCATCAGTGATGTTCAATCCAGTGGACTGAGCCCCTATACGTATACATAAACTGGACAATTACTCGCGACTTTCTGTATCTGATTTACACATACAAGTATATACATTATATGCACATTATAAGCTAATTACATTTAATTAAACCTTATAATTTCAGATTGACGTACGCCATATAATTTTGAGCTCCAATAATGGCTGACCACCCAAAGAAGATATTTTGAAAGGAATCTCCGAATACATTACTAAACTCTTTGTGTCTGAAATTATAATAAAAAAAATAAAACAATTTTCTTCCAATTAGAAAATGTTTTCTTTTATTAAGAAAAAAATTGTCTGGAATTAAGAAAATAATTTCGAATTTTCAGAAAACAATTTTTAGTTTTTAGAAAATAATTTTCTTCTTTTTTTTTTAAATTTTGTCCTGCTTTTAAAAAAATTATTTTCTAATTTTGAGAATTTTTTTTCTTCAATTGAGAAATTTTTTTTTCTGATCATAAGAAAATAGTTTTCTAAATTGAAAAAATCATTTACTAATATTAAATGTTTTTTTGACCTTGGTTTAAGAAAAATATGCATTGTATTTTAGAAAAACTGACCACAATATTTAGAAATGTTTTTCTTTTTTAAGACGGTATCCTTCTTTGTGGAAATTACTAATAAGATAAATGTTTTTGAAAGCACAAAATAATTACATTTAAATTAAATTGAGATCGCGATTTATAACCAACCAAACATATAAATGCTGCATTGAATACGTTACGTTCCAATCTGTTGGATATTCAGGAATGCGCGTATGGCAAAAGGGACCCACTTAAGGTCGATAACTTGTAACTTTTTGGGAACATGGATGCCAATCCAATTTTTAATTAACACAGCGATGATGACGAATAAATGACTTTTTAAAACCAAATTTACTAATATAAATATATAACGAATTTTAGGTTTTTTAGTTTGAATGTAATCCTCGTAGGCCGGGGTGTATGTTTTATTGAAAAAACCCTTTTGTGATTTAAGCACTGCAATGAGCAGGCCATTATGTGTTTATTATGCCTCATTAACACATTCCCCCTGGTCTACAAGGATTATACGGTTTATACTATATACGCTGATATACATACAATATACTTATATTTAGTTGTAGCTACATAACTGCTCGATCTCCTCCCCCTTCTTTCTATTACTTTACAATACATTTCAAAATTCGACCTGGCACTTAACTGACTTCTGCTAACTTGACTAACTCAATGACTGGCTGACTGACTGACTGGATGGTTGTACCAACTCGTTTTTGTGCTATTTTTGGCCTGTCAAGCGTATTTTTACTACCGCCTTCTACTCCGGCTTCTTCTCCAGTCATATTGTATTTTTGACATTTAGTTTTGATTGTTAGACGCCTGCGCTTAACTATGTGTGCTTTTGGCTGCTTCTTGGCCCTTTCACGGTGTTAAAGCGGAAGCGAAGAAATTCACTTCCGCAGCATGTGCTTCCGTTTGGTGTGTGTGCGCTTCGTTGAGCCGACTGCCTGGGACAAGGATTTGGGAGAGAGAAGTCCTTGCACAATGCAATTTTGTTTACAACATTTTTTTTTTTAGTTTAAAGTTATTTTCTTAAATAATGGCAATGGTCTTAATTTGTTTGGAACTGTATTGGGTGCTGTAAATCATCTTTCCATTGAAGTCTAGGCAATTTTGTATGTGTGTGTGTGGGGGTCATAAATCTATGACTTAAGGCACAGAGAAGCCATAAAGTGAGGTCAGTAAAAATATTTAATCACTGAAAAGTGGGGAAGTGGGAGAAAATTCTGAAATTTCTTCTATAAATCAAAGCAAACTATTGTACACAACGAAACAATGAAGCAAGTCTATAGACTGTGCAGCATGCATGAAAAAGATAAGTGAAACATTTGTCTTATACTTAGGGGAAGAGACTAAACTCCAAAGCATTCTAAGGGCCGTTTTCTCATGTTCCCGTTTTTCAAATCCAGATGGTTTTTGAGGCAATTTATGTTGCCTACGTTTAGGCCGCGCTTAAAATCATACACGGGTATTTTTAGACACAAGCAAATATATTTAAAAAGCGGCCTAAAAGTAGGCAACTTTAAGTTTCTCAAAAAGCACCTGGATTTGAAAAACAGGACCATGAGAAACTGCCTTAAATGGAGAAAATTGGCAGCATATTTAGCAGAGGTAACAAATGAAGTTTGAAAATTTAAAGTTTTAACTAAGAGCTGCCCTTATTGACGAACGGGAAATAAAGGTCGAATAGTCGAATGTAAGTATCAATTGTTTCGTCATTAGAACTATCGAATAGGAATATATCTAACGTATATTGACTAATCCACCGTGTAGTTAAGACATCTTGATACCTTATTCCTTAAATTCTTCTTTATTTTTGTGTTAAAGCCGTCGATCATAAGCAGTTTGTGGTCCAGCGTGTATGTGTAAGATTCCGTTTGATTTTGTAACGTGTCGTGTTCAAAAATCCGTCACGCGCTCCTCTCTAATCTGTAATAACATCTTGTACTCAAAAGTATTTTAAATTTCTCCAATTTATAGACTCTTTGACTTGTGTGACCTTATCAAAAAGTTACTAAACCAAAATCTTTATTAATAACCCACTAAAAAATGCCATAAAAATTCCTAACCATTACCCAAATAGTAAGCAACTCATTCAGTGGAGTTCAAGAAGTCTGGGAATCAGTTGGGACTGCTGTTTATGTGTGTGTGTGTGTGTGTGTGTGTTTAAGGAGGAGCCCACTGAGTATGTCTGACTGCGCGACTTGTGTAGCACTTCCGCTTCCGTAACGGAAGCTAATGAACGTAGGAACGTTGCCAGGGCGAAAGCCAAGGACTTGAAAATGACTCCAAGAAAATGCCCCAGCGAAAATTCTAAATTAATAATAAGTAGAAGAACAGCCAGCAAGCTTTTGGCATTTATGTGACTTTAATTTAAATAACTTTTTCGGGGGTTAACTGGAATGCCAGCAATTTTATGGTTAGCCCAAAAAACCGCCACGAAAATGCGGAGCAAAGTCATCAGAACACAAAAATTAAAGACACAAATGAAATTTGTAACGCTTTCGCTTTTCAATTATAATTTTCAGCTCTTGACGAGGTTTTTTGATTGCTTTTGTGTATGCTTGAGTGCAATTTGCAGTTATCTGTCCGGCGTTCTTGTCGTCATCTGACCTCAATTGAATGCGCTCATGTAGTTAGTTTGGCACCGCCCCCTCACCACCACACCCTCCGGCAACGCGCCATTCCTTCGACAGGGAAACAACTTTCTTTACTTTGCGGCTTTTGGCTTAATTAGCAAATTGACAGGCATGACGTGAAGTGAAAAGCTTTTTAACGAGCCGAGTCAGAAAAGTTGGTTCAATGATTTGTTTCGTGGGGGCGCAAAAAAAATAAAAAGAAGAACAAATCAAGAAATGTGATCTAGTTATAATGGAAATTGCTTTTTCGTCAAAGTTTATGCGTCTTTTACAGTTTGTTACTATGGGAGAGAAGTTTATATTTAACAAAATCGGCAGGTTTTATTCCTTCATTATTCTTTCCTTATTCCTTAAAGCTAGAAGCTGCTCTTTAAAATTTAGCGAAAATCTATCCCCAAAATCGGAAAATGGTCAAAAACTGTTCTATGAAACTCTTATATTCTTCATCCGATCGGCACCAAACTTATTAACAAAGCTCTTCATATCAAAATAGTAACAACCCGAATTTTTTATATTTGAAAATCAGAAAAAATTGGAAGAAAACAATTTTTTGAAAAAAATAAACAATTAGAAAGTCGGTAAAGCCCGACGGTAATATACTTTAAACCTGTTTGTATATAACTGATAACATTAAAGTGTGGGGTCACACAAACTGTGCAAGTGTTGCCCATCAGGAATATGACCAGTGCTGCCCAGCATAATTATTTGTTTTGCTTATAACTCGAATATTGTTCATCTGATCTGGAAACGTTGTATGGTGGATCGATAAGTGATAACGACTAAAATATATGCCTAAAAGGTTCAAACAATCTGTCTTTAAAATTGTGGGGGATATGAGAGTTTTTGAAAAATTGTGGGGGTGGCAAGTCTAATCGGAAAACAATATATAGGCGTTCGATAAGTAATGCTGAGTAAAATATATGTCTAGAAGACTCGAACAACCTAACTCCTAAATTGAGGGATATTTGAGGGTTTTTCCAATTGTGGGGGTGGCAACTCTACTATCGTTCATCTGATCGGAAAACGATGTATTGAGGCTCGATAAGTAATGATGAGAAGATTATATGTCTAGAATGTTCGAACAACCTAACTCAAAAATTGTGGGATATTTGGGTTGTTATTCAAATTGTGGGGTTGGCAACTCTACTATCGTTCATCTGATCGGAAAACGTTATATGGGGGCTCGATAAGTATTGATGAGTAGAAAATATGTCTAAAAGGTTTGAATAACCATTCTTCAAAATTGTGGAAGATGATCTATTTTTTTCCATTTGCGTGGCGAAAATCCAAAATGTAAAAAAATTATATGTTCCATACATTTCAAAGCTCTACCTCTTACCATCTCTGAGATTTCTTCGTTCATACGGACAGACGGACATATCTATATCAACTCGGCTGTTGATGCTGATCAAGAATATATACACTTTATAGGGTAGGAGATGCTTCCTTCTGGCTGTTACATAAATTTGCACAAACCCAATATATATGGCTTTCAAATTTTGGAAAAACTATCACCAAAGTCGGAAAATGGGCGGAAAACTGTTCTATGAAACTCTTTAGTTTTTTATCTGATCAGTTCCAAACTTTTTTTTGACAATATAATAGAAGGGGTAAAAATCGATTGTTTTCCATACTCAACATGATGCCAAAAACATTAACAACAATCAGCTGTCAAAACATAACTAAGGGCTGCATCGCGCTAAAATTTGGAAGGTCTTTCTAAATATGAATCAGCGCACTCTGTCAGTCAAGGTGATTACTTTTCACTCCACCTAGTAAAAAAACGTGACTTTCAAATTTTAGAAAGTCCAAAAAATTGTCAACAAAAAAAAAATTATTACAAAAAAAGAATTTTGTTAATTTGAAAACCAATTGTTTATAAATAATTGGTTTCTTTATTAATTAAGGTAAATAATATTTCTTATTAAATAACTTTATGATCTACACGAATGCGAGCGAAGTCGCGGGTAGACTAAAAATATGAAAAACACTTAATTGTATTAAGTTAATGTGTGTAACACACAACAAATAATTATTTCATAAAAATGTTGCAAGTTTCTTGATAAGTTTCTAAAATTGTCAAAGTTTCTCTTACCATATCTGGCTGCCTTCAGCCATTCAAACCCAACCAAACCAAAATTGATGTGTTAATTGATGGAACTATACTAAATTTGCCAGTCTCACACCAAAAAAAAAAAAAAAGACAGACTTTTCGGTCTATAACCCTATATGGAGATGTCTGTAAAATGGTAGCTGTGTTTGTTTCTACTCTTTGGAAAACATGCAAATTGTTTACATGAAAATTCCATTATGTTTGCCCAGTGAAAAACGGGGACAGAGAAACAGAGATGGAGAGAGAGAGAGTGAAGGAAGCCGCAGCATCAGCATCATTGAGGCTAGACAACAAAACCCAAACAATGCATTATCTCTGGCTCTCTCGTCCTCGGCTAACGAGTTACAGCAATGAAAACTTCATGTAATATAAGTCAACAGCAGTTAGCCAATAACAACAACAACAGCAACAACAACCACCACCACCACAAGAACAACAACAACAAGAAAAGCGCATTGTCGACACCAGTCCACAGTCGTTGGTTGGGTTAGGCTACCTTTAACAGCATCATCATCATCATGCCCATCATCATCATTAAGGTTTTTAGAATCTTTTAACTCCTCCTGCTAGACACAACATGCTCACACACACGCACACATACAAACATTGTCTTGGTCTATAAAACCTATGAGTTTAAGGAAGAGATGGAGAGGGGGAGGGGGGCAGACTTGCAAATGCAAAACTAAAACTGACTATAACCAATGTCTGCTTTTTGGAAAAAAAAAATACAAAACAAAACGAAACTGAAAAAGTTACGTATCTGTATACCCTGGCATATATTTGGCTAAATCTTTTTATTTGATTGATACACAATTTCATTATTAACAGTGCTGCAAAGCTCTTAAATGTTGGAAAGAGCGAAGTATTAGAGGATTAGAAAATCGCTTAAAATTGGTCCAGGTTTAGGTTCAATCATAATAAAACCATTTTAATAGAATTTTAAGTTGCTGAAATCAAATGAATCCGCTTCATATTTGTGTTAACTACAAAGAAACTAGAAGGCAAAGCTAACTAAGACTCTGGCGAATTTGTAATACACTTTCCAAAGCTGGCTCCAACTCATAAAACGTGAAGTAAATTTAAAAATAAATATAAGATAATAAAAATTCTTTAAGATAAAAAGATCTTGAAAATATTACTTTATTTTTCCCATTATAAACCGTATTTTATTGAAAGATTATGCTAATTTCGTAAATTAATAAGACTCTTTTCATGATTTTTGAAGTTAAATGAAACAAAAAGGCAGTTTTGAAATATTTTTAAATATTCATTTTATTTAAATTTGAAAATTGTGATGAATACTCTGTAGTACCACAAGAGTCTGTACACTGTAGGCAACCGTCTGTCTGTCGTTTCGCGATAAGTTTTTTGAAGCAATTGATTTTAACCGCCAGAACGGATGACTCTATGATATAGCTGCCATAGGAACGATCGGTCTAAGAACTAGCTCTAGTTAGAAAAACTTTTTTGTTTTCCATCGGAGCGTCACTAATCTTGGTATATGTTAGTTTCATATGATTCCACATAATTCTGGAAAAATGTATCAAAATCGGATCACTATAGCATATAGCTGCCATAGGAACGATCTGTCGAAAAATAAGTCTTTGTGGGAAAAACTTTTGATTTCCCATCGTAGCGTCTCCAATCGTAGTATATATTTGTTTTATATGTTTCCACACAATTCCGAAAAAATTGATCAAAATCGGATGACTATAGCATATAGCTGCCATATGAACGGTCTGTCAAAAAACTACTTCTAGTGAGAAAAACTTTTTTGTTTTTTATCGTAGCGTCCCCAATCTTGGTATATATTAGTTTTATATGCTTTCACATAATTTTGAAAAAAATTATCAAAATCGGATGACTATAGCATATAGCAGCCATAGGACCGATCGGTCGGAAAATGTGATTTACTAAGAAAAGTTTTTTCTCATGTATCAAATTTTTATTATCAATGATTTAAAATTGTAAATATCTGGTATCTATATCCTTAATATATTTTCCCCAGTTAAATCGTTAGAGTTAAGTTTTTCAAGTGTATTAAAACTTCGGCACAGTCGAAGTTAACTTTGCCTTCTCGTTTTTAATCACCATCAACAGCCGAGTCGATATAGCCATGCCCGTCTATCTGTCGTCTGTCTATCCTTCTGCCCGTAAAAATGAAGAGATCTCGGAGATGGTAAGAGTTAGTATTTTGATTTTATTTTGATTTGACATAAATTCCTTATACTTCCAGGCAGATCAGTTTTATTTTGAATTCTGGACACGCTCCCTGCCGCAACCGCAATATGATAAAACCTCAAATCTCCCATAATTTTGGGAGATAGACTGTTCCGGACCTTTTAAAAGAATAATTCTACTCATCATTAATAATCGATCCACCATACACCGATTCACGATCAAATGAAGGGTGTTCAAGTTACCGCATTCGTAATTTGAAAAAGACTGTATATCTCCCACAATTTTAAAGATAAATTGTTCTAACCTTCTAGACATATATTTTAATCATCATTACCTATCAATTCATCATAGTACGTTCTTCGATCAGATGAATAATGCTCGAGTTATAAGCAAATCAATTAAATACCCCTAAGTAATGGGTTAATCGAAGCGTCGACTTGAACTTAGGCTCTCGTTTTTCCGAGCACATAAATGCATAGGAAGAAATAGTTAATCAAACTATCGTTCATTTATATCGATACACAGCAATACACTGCAGATCCTTCTGGCTATTTTCATTCATAGATAGAAGATATTAAAAAAGTGAGACATAACGGTTGTTTACATATCTGGAAAAATGAGAAACGCGAGTTATTTAATTAATTTTCTTTGTGATATTTGTGTTGGGCCAATATGTGTGATTTGTTGCTGTATTACATATTGTGGATTGTGTTTTTTTATTACTTTTACTTATTTATCGTCATCTAAACCGGGCATATTTGTATCCATATGCAGTCAAACTGTATTAGTTCGACGTGCAATCGTTTATTCGAAAATCACTAGAGATTTCCCCAGACACCCCCGATTATTTCTCTTCTTTTATATTAGCATTTTATGTCATTTCGTTGAAGTTGATTACAATTGCATTAAATATTTTTTACTATTTCTTACTATTTTCCTATAAATTATGAAGAAAATAGTGTTTTCACGATATCTTTATACATATTCCAAAGAAAAATATATTTCAACCCAGAAATAGAAAAGGTTTCACTGTGTCTTACGAGTACGCTACCGATGCGTATACGTGATATTGCATAAATAATCCTTGAACTACAAACGACGATTACTTAGCCATTTATCGATATGATTAATGTTTTTATGTGATCAGAGAAAAAAATTAATTTGTTTTATTTTTCGAATTTTTTAGTTTTTATTCTAAAAATTTTTACAAAAAATCACAAAATAACACGAAAACGATAACCTTTAAGTTTAAAGGTTGTTTGACTTAGTTTTAAGTTTATTTTCAGTTATTTTGTTTATTACATTTTCAAATTGGTGTAGGATTTATGGATGAAAAAATATGACAAAATACAGACAAAAAATGGCTAAAATGAAAAACGGAAATTAAAAAAAAAAATTTAAACCACAGAAAATAATTAATAAAAATCTGTGCGCAGATTAAGTTTGTTTCATGTTTTCGTCACGCCTCTTCAACTCCAGCAATAGAAATTTTTAAATAAGTCCTTTAATTTTACAGATATATTCACAACAATTTTTTGTCATGGACTAATTTAAAAAAAAAGGCAAAAAAAGGCACATCAAATATTGTATAAAAAAATTGTATTGTGTTTTATTATAACTTAATATTATAATTTTATTTTAGTATGCATATGGCCGAAAAATAAAATTATATATATTTCTGCCAGATTTTTTAATGTGAATTGATATTACTACCTTAGGTAAATTAATATAACGCTCATTTAATTCAATACCGGCCTAACTCAAAAAAATCGATTTTGAGATAATCACGTTTAAAGTTTTTAAGTTTTTGATTTTACTTTTACAAAAACGAGAATAAATCGTATTACTTCGAATCAATCTAGTAAAATGTTATATAAAACAAAATGGAGTCCAAATAGTCCTTTACGGGTTTTTGTTTAAATCAAATTTTACTCTACTTTGAATTGTGACGTTATTGTTGCCAAATTAAATTTATTTGGGTGTCATAAGTAAGATGTGTCGTTAGTGTTGAAAAATTAATATATATTAAAATACCACTACCTTTTCACGAATTATGTCATAACACAAAATATGACGCTACTGCAGAAATCCAAGAGATATTTAAACGTTAACGTTTGCAGCATCACTATGATAAATCGCTCTTATGCGAAGAGTATAAGAGATAGCTATATGAAATTTTGACACAAAATAGAATATGAAAAGGCAAAGATTTCTGCATCACTAACTCAAAAATCGTGTTTTTTGAGTAATGCCGGTATTGAATTAAGTGAGCGATATGTGCAAAAATATGTGAAACAACTGCTAGATTGTTTTGATTATGCAGTTTTTGTCTCTTAAGGTTGTGCTCAATAACTAAGAACTTGCGTCTTCTTTAAGGCCTATTTGTGGTTCCGTTAGCTGAGGTTAGATATCTAAGTCCTGCTTTTCATAGAAAGTTGATATATGTGCAAAGTGATTCATTAATGTCTTGCGAGTCACAGCGTAAAAATCTTATCAGAGAAAGTTAGAAAAACAATAAGAATGTTCGAAACAATTTATTAAAAACCAGAGAATCAAACGGAAACGAATTTCGGTTCCGGTTCTGGTACGCATCAAGACTAATGTTTCGTTAAAAGGTTCTGTTTAGGTTCTAGTTTATTTCGGTATTGTTTTTTATTTCGGTTTACCGGTACGTACCGGGTTATATACCGGTGTATAGTTTAAGAATCCTTTAAACCGAAGATATAATAGAACGGGAAGCAACCTACACAACAGAATGTAGTTATAAAGATGGAAAATTAAACGTAATAAACTTTACCCCGAAAATAATGTCCTAATTACACTTGTGTAACTGGAAGAGAAAGAAGAACTTTTGATATATGATGGAATGTTAAATACACTGTACGCAGATAACTTTACCGATCACAATTTAACCCTGCTGTTAGGTTAAGCCCATTTGGTCCAATTATTAATTCGATTCCTTTGCAAATGCGTTAAAAGGAAAACCATACATCTAATTTTTGCATTAACTGTGTTCAATAAAGGATAAATAAATAATATTTGGAATATTTTGAACCAAAAAATATATGCAAAGAATAAGATGAACTTGTTGTCTTGATTAAAAGTTTCAGTATATACCAGATGGTTCCTTAACCTAACATTTGTAAGTTTTTGCTAACCTAACAGAAGGGTTAAGTATATTTTCATAATGTTGTAAGCGTTATACCATGAGGAAATCCCTGATTGAAGCAATAAAACTGAAAAAAAGCTCAGAACCGAAACTGTTCCGGTACAATGTTTCGGTTCTTTTCGGTCATTTCGGTTCCAAAAATAAAGGTTTCAATATACCGGTTCTCAAAAAATAAATACAAACGGTTCCGGTTAAGGTTTTTTATCTTTCGGTATACGGTTTCGGTTCGGTTTCTTATATGTGACCCTGTTGAAAACAGTGAAGCCAATAAATTTAAAAAAAATAATTTTTATATCACAAATTGCACATATACAAATTTTCTATGTCAAAAATATAAATTTTTTTATTAAATGAAATATTAATACGCAATTTGTTTATATAATTTTAGATAGTACTTATTACCAGCTAACAATAAAAAAATATGACATAAATTTAAAAAATACGCGTGGAAAATTAACGTCAAGAAAAGCATTGCACATATATTAAATTGATAGGTATATTAAGCTTTACTAAAAATACAATTTTGTATTCCAAGTCAAATTTAACCTTCATGTCTAATTACAGTTTCAACTCCATTTATGCACTTACAGTATATTTCCTTGCCATTTCCACCAACTGTTTATCAAGCTTACAAGCTTAAATGAATCTCCATCCTTTGTGAACAATTTTCCATATAGAAATATCATAATGAAATAAATTTAATTACATTACCAACCCACCCAAGGGGGGGAGGAGGCCGTCGCCCATTGCCATTGCTACTCAACTGTATTCTTGTGTTTTTTTTATCATTTTGTTTTTTTGCTGAGCTTGTGTATGGGTAAATATACAAATACAAACATGATGTTGCACCCACACAGGAGCATCATAACTGGCAACTGTATGGGCCATGTTTATATGAATGCACCTACTTAGCCTTTAGTTTCAAGTGCGCGGCAGCCGGAACTTGGCTCCTCCGCTTGGCATAAGACCACATGCTGCAGGTGCTCAAGCGAAGCCACACACACACACTCATACAGGGACATAAGTTCATTTAGTTTTGGTCGCTGCGCATGTGAGTGCACTTGAGGCTACCTCGTCCTCGTCCAAACGACCGTCCGCAGACTGAACTGAACTGAACTGAGCTCAGCTGAACTGAATGACTGAGTGAGTGACTGACTGACTGACTGACTGGGCTTGTCGTCGAGCATCGCATCAAGCAGCAGCGTTTGGAGTAATTATGAAAATTTTCCAAAATGAGCGCCGTCGCCTTTGCCTCTGCCTCAGCTTCAGTTCGGTTCAGTTTTTCGAAAGTTGGCAGCACGACGAGTAATTAAAATTTTTTGCGTAGTGTCCCTGCCTTGCCCTGACTTGGCCGGGAATTGCCTTGTTTATTCTCGGCTGCTGTTGTTTTGAGTGAGTGAGTGAGAATTATGCATATAAATTTTAATTAAATTCGTTTTTCTATTTACAGAAACAAAAAATAGAGGTGGGGTGTGTGTGTGTGCTGTATGTACTCGTACTTGTTGTAGGTATAATTTTAATTAGAAAGCGGAAAGCATTTAGTTGAAAAAGCCATCTTCCAAAAGTAAAAGCCAACTGCAATTAGTTGAAGTTTTGTATAAGTGAGAGAGAGACTAAACTAGTTGGGTCAACTATTAGACAGGGTGGTGGGTAGTAAGTGTGTAGGGTCTATACACCTTCCTATCCCCAATTTCACTTTCTAACACACAAATTTTTACATATTTAAGCACTTGTTTCTGTGACTCACCCCACATCGGTTAACATATTGCGGAATTCTCATTAAATATCAACAATGCATTTATAATTAAAATTGCATAAATATTTACAATGCTTGCTGTACATTTTTTGTTAGCTCTAGTTAGTCTCTTGTTCCATCCGTCCAACCAAACAAAACTGCAAATAAAAAGCCATCGCTCTGTGGCGACTTTTCAACTTAATTGTTATAATTGTTTTTATTGAAATGTGTCAAATGCAACGCGACGAAAATTAAATTTTGAATATTTTATTAACATTGACAATCAGCGGCGGCGCCGATCGACTGAAAATAGCAACAAAAAAAAGTAAATCAACTACCGCTACATAGAATGAAAAGGCCGCTCACCTGTCGTTGCTTTTGTCAGTCGACATGTCACATAATTAATTGATGAGCATAAATATTTGTACACAAGCAAATAAAACATAAACAGCAACGTGTGGATATACTTATTGAAGCCCAAGTACGAATATGTAATGCTCTGCAAAATTTCTACCAATTGTCCATTCTAGTTTTAGTTTTTATTTGAGTTTTATCCTAGTGCTTCAAGAATATTTCTTTTAAATTACTGCACTAGTCACACTATTTTTCTACTTAAATGGAGAATAAAAAAATGAATTATTTTGTTTATTTTCCATATTTTCAAAATATGTTCTTTGGTTATTTCTTAACCTATTTCAAAAAGTTCCAGCTGCTCACGGTAAAAGAGGTATAAAATCCATGGCAAAATGAGGACCTCTTTAACAAGTTGGCACCATCTTTTGATTCACTTTTTCATCTCTGTGAAGTCTCGAGTTAGAATCCACTAGCTTAAGTTCAAAAATGATTAATCTATTAGATATGCCTTGTCTTATGCATAGTAAACATTTTTTTAAACAAATTTAAAAAAAATATAAAAATAAAATAAATAATTTTATTTAAAAATATTTTAGTAATAGTTTTAAAACACAGAAGCATTTAAAAACAAACAAGAAAAAATATAAAATAGTGAAATATAAATTTTTTTGTTACCATAAAATTGATTTTTTCACAAATTTTGAATTTAGATTACCCATAGGTAAGCATCTGTTAGACGTAGCACCCTTTTAATTCATAGGTTGAACAAGTATCTATCCTTTGCAACTTAAATTATTTGAATTAACTCATTCAGTTTAAAAGTTGTGACTTTTGCAACGAAAACGAGAGCGTAAGTTAAAGTCGGCCCTGCTCGACTTCGATATACCCGTTACTCAGGGTAAGGTTGCCCAAATTGTGGGAGATATGAGGAATTTTTCAAATTGTGGGGGCGGGAACTTTTCTATCGTTCATCTGATCGAAAAATGATGTATGGCGGATCGATAGGTAATGATGATTAAAATATATGTCTAGAAGGTTCGAACAATCTATTTTCAAAATTGTGGGAGATATGAGGTTTTTTCATATTGCGGGGGCGGGAGGGGGCGTGGCAAAAATTTGAAACAAACTTGATCTGCGTGCAGAAAATACAAGTCTACACTGAAAATATGGTAGCTCTAGCTCTTATAGTTCCTGAGATCTAGGTGTTCATACAGACGGACGGACAGACGGACAGACGGACATGTCTATATCGACTCGGCTATTGGTGCTGATCAAGAATATATATACTTTATGGGGTCGGAGATGCTTCCTTCTGCCTGTTACATACATTTGCACGAACTTAGTATACCCTTTTTACTCTACGAGTAACGGGTATAAAAATGTGCGGCGAAAGTATCATTTATGAGCAGAAAACAAGGTCATTTATGAGAATTTATTCTAATACGATTGAGGACTCGAATAAGATGAATGATTTCATTAAATGCTTGCTGGGGTATCAAACAAAATCATTTGATAAAGTTGTATTTTTAAGAATGTCAAACTAACAAGAAGAAGACATGTAATCAGCTGAGGGAAACTGTAGGTAAGCTTTTAAAATTTGTTTTGAACTTTAAAATTTAAAAATGTATTTATAGGGGATAATATAAATCTCCGGAACAAGAGACTGTTATGCTGACTTTTATGAAAAGCCTTGAGAAAAGCTCAGCTTGGCCCCTTGAGGCTGTAACAGCCAGATTTATATTCACACAAACTCGCGTTCGGTTTAATTAAGGAGTTATACGTTTCTTCTTCTTTTCCTGAATCCCGTAAGGCACATAGCGCAACATACTCAGTTAGAATTAAAAAAAAAATCTCATTTCTTTTGGATTGTACATACATATATCATCTCTGAAAACTTCAAGCCGATCCGATAAATAATTTCAAACATATACCCATAATTGAGATACAGACATATTATCGTCTCAGTCACATAAATATCTGACTTTAGCAACTGAATTTGCTTTGGGCCTTGCACTTGCGTATAACACCTTAGAGGCGAAAGAGTGGCAGTAGAAATGGCTTGAGCAACGTGTTTCGTGCTGCTTCAAAAAATTATTGGCAACGGCAGAGTAAGTAGTAGCAACTATATTTAAAGTTAATTTTGTTAAAGAAATAAATTCAGAAATAGTTTATTACGGATTTGGAGCAACTGAAATATGATCAAACCTCGCAAACTAGTTCAGCTTTGAGATCCATTATTATTTTGGTCGTGATTGGTTCTTCCAATTCAAAATTTGTGTAAATATTGCACAATTTTAGAAACCTGTGTTTGGTGGTGTAAAAGACACCCCTAAATGTATCTAAAACACCAAGCTTGCATCCTTCACAATTACATTTTGGAGAGAGCCGAATCCTAGGAACCAAAAGGCTGTTGCCATTGCAGAACTGCGGAAACGTATGTATTTTCTGGCTATATCGGACAATATTATGTTACAGATCATTACAAAGGTGTCCTTGTCCATACGATAGTTATTTTTAAAATTATTAAAGATGGTGAAGCAAATGGCTTGGCTTTAACATTTCTCTTGATAAATGAAAGGCACCGAGGCCCTCGGCCAATATCCGGTCTTGTCCGGGCACTTCATAATTTTTCCCATTACATTTCTTACTTTGAAATTGTGTAAAGCAGCACTTTAATAGATATCAAAAACTTATTTTTGTTATATAATGTAGCACCATTTATTAGCCACCCTGTGTAAAATATACATACAATAAAATGCTTAGATTATTCAAAAATTTGTGAAAATATTTTTTTGGTCAAATATTAACCAAAAAACTAATGCAACTCAAATTTCAATTGAAAAACAATGTCCGTTCTGTTTGTTGTGTTTGAGTTATAAATAAAATATAAACAAAAAGAGTTTTATTTATTATTTCATTTTCTATATTTTTCTCATATGGAGGGAAATATGATTATTTATTAAAGTTTAAACACACAAACAGACACACACACACAGGCACTTTCAGCTGGCCAGCCAATTCTTTGCGTGTCACAAAAATATTTAAATATTTAATAGAAAGAGTTGCAAGTTCAATTTTAAAGTTGAAAATTGAAATTTCCATTGCAGCCAAACACACACACACATACACTGGGAGGGAAATGCACAACTTTATTTTATTTTATTTTATTTCTTTTTTTGTTGTTGCCACAAACAGTTGCTTGGCATTTTCTTTCGTTTGTACGTGGGGCGCAACGAAAACGAAAAACGTAACGAAAATTTCCAATTGTTGCAATTTTCAATTATTGTTTTGAAATTGATGTGTGCTTAAGGACGAGACATTCATGCTCGAGTTGGTCGAGCAAAGGGAACACTCACACAGACACACACACACAGATAGACAGACAGAGAGATACAGATACAATTGAAGTTGGTGTTTCTACTCCTTGTGGCGTGCGCGAAGAATATTTGCACAGCAATTGAAGTGTGTGTTGAACGTGTGTTAAGTGTACAACGCCACACACTCAGCAACGAGTGGCGTTTAAAGAATGACCCACAGGTCTGAACGTTTTCAAATGGCAAGAATAAATTTACAAATAAAAAAAATTTGAAAATAGAGAAATAAATTTAAATTTCCCAAACACTTTAAAACTTTGTCGCCCCACAAGGCAAATGCCACTAGCAGCTCACAGCTCACCATCCCCTCTTCCTCCTTTGCATCCTCTTTGCCATTCATTGTCATTCGCCATTGGAGTTCGAGTTGGCGGAAATGGAAATTGAATTTTATGCAAACACAAAAGCCAATTGAAGTCAATTATTGTTTATGTAACTAATTTTATTTAAATATAAGTCAATTTGCACAAGGAAAAGGAAACTCAGGAACCGAGCAAATTTATATAAAAGATTAGTTATGGAGGAAAAAATTAATTTGTTGTCTGGCGCCTGAAATTAAGTGACCTATTTTTTAGGGATTCTTTTATTTTGAAGTTGGCCAACAGCCAAATAAAATAAAATGTCCTTGGCCCTTTAGTGAAAATTGTTAGGTCTCATCTATCAGCTGTTGGTAGCCGAATTTTTTTTTTTTGCTCGCTCGCTGCCAGAGACAGCGACAAAGTGTCCTCCTCTTTTTTTTTAGACATTTTGTTAAGTTATTTTGATTGATTGCATTGTTACGTGTAACAAATTTATTTGTGCATTTACTTACAGGCAGGAAATTGTCAAAAAGTTAAAAGTTTAAAGCCACAACAAAACCAGGCATCATCATCATCATCGTCACCATCTTCAATCTCAATGACTACGTCTTTGCCATCATTAGTGAAAATGATTTCTTATTCAATGCTTTTGCTTCTTTTTTTTTTCTTCTCATGCCCCATCGATTTTCTTTCTTTTTTTTTGCGCTTTGCTGGTTGAGTTGATGGAAATTTCTCTTTCCAGCCGCCTGCATTTCAGTCTTCCATTGACTTTAGTTAGTAATCATGTTGTATTTGTTTTCTACCAGGGCCAACAAATTGTTCTTGTTCTTGTTCTTCTTCTTCGTTATTTTGGTTTGGCTTTTGTTATCTTTAATATTGATTATATGCAATATCTCAAATGGTAAAAGAAATCGTGCTTTTGCTGAACAGATATTTGCCTGTTTTTTTCCTCATTTCTGTTTGCTGTTATCGAAAACAACTGACGATAGAGCGAACGAAGCAAATACCAAGAATGTCACCAGCCAGCATTTCAACAGTAGCAAAAACAAAACACAAAAAAACACTGTTTCATATCCTGGGCTAAAAGGACTTTAAAGCCTCGGTTGCAAGAAAACAAAGCAAAAAGCAAATCAAAAATCTAGTGATAAGTCACCAAGATGTAGTTGAAAAAAAAGGCAGCAAAAATGAAACAAATTGAAGGCAAGTTTAATTTTAAAATTCCATAGATAAGTTCAAGTTAAAGGGGGAGGAACAATTGGAATCTTAAGCAAAATTTATTGGGTGCTTTAATAGGAGTTAAGCATTTGGCGCTTCGATAAACAAACTTTGATATACTAGTATCGATGCTCCTTGGAAATAAGTACTATTAAAAAATTATGGATGAAGTTAATCCGAAATTTATGACCAATTCTTTGCGCCAAAAATTTTCTTTTCAAGAATTCTGCTTTATTTACTAATCACGGGTTAGGTTTTGACCCGAACTTGAACGCACAGGACGTTCAAGTGGACCAAGCGACACCAATGCTTGTTACAAGCGGAACCAAGGGTACATATCAACCCATTACCAGCGTAACCGTACGCAATCTTTGGAAAGTGAGAACAAAAAAACCCAAAAAGGTTCGGTTCAAAAAAATATTTTAGTTTTCAAATTTATGAAACTTTTCTTATACCATTTGTTAAAAGATACCTACTTTATAAACAATATATTTTGAGATCCATAAATCAAAACTTTTCTGTTAAAAAAGTATAACTTTATCAACGAATTGGAAAATAATGAACAAATTACAAATATGAAATCAGTAAGCACTTTTAATGGCATCTGTTATCAGTCCAACGCGTATTATTCCCACTAAAATTTGCTGTAAATAGCAGGAAATCAAAACGAATCGAATTTCGGTTCCGGTTCTGGTACGTACCGGAACTAATGATTCGGTAAAAGGTTCAGTTTAGGTTCTAGTTTATTTCGGTATTCGGTTCCGTATCGGTACCTTGGGTTTTATTTCGGTATACCGGTACGTACCGGTATGTACCGGTATAATTTAAAAATCCTTTAAACCGAAGATATAATAGAACGGGTTCCAACCTATACATCAGAGTGTAGGTTTAAAAAAGGAAAATAAAACATATTAAACTTTAGCCCGGAAAACAAATGTCATAATAATACTTGTATAACTGGAAGAGCAAAAAATCTTTTTACGAACTTTTGTTATGCAGATAACTTTACACAATTTAAACCTGCTATAAGGTTAAGCCCATTTGGTCCAATTATTAATTCGTTTCCTTTGTAAATGCAAAAAAAAATTGAAAATCCCACAACTAGTTTTTGCATTATCTGTGTTTAATAAAGGATAAATGAATAATATTTGTAAATTATTGAAGCAAAATAGATGCAAAAACTAAGAAGAAATTGTTATTTTGATTTAAAATTTCAGTATATAACACTTGGTCCCTTAACCTTACATTTTTAAGATTTTGATATCCTAACCGAAGAGTTAGGTATATTTTCTTAATTTATTAAGCGCTTTACCCTGAGGAAATCCCTAATAAAAGCAATAAAATCGGAATAACAAAAAATAACTCCGAACCGGAATTGTACCAGTACAACGTTATTGTTTTTTTTGGTCATTTCGGTTCCTTAAATAAAGGTTCCAAAATACCGGTACTAAAAAAATAAAAAATAACGGTTCCGGTTACGGATCTGGTTCTGAGTTTTAATCGGTTCTTTTCGGTATACGGTTCCGGTTCGGGTTCCGGTTTTACACCCTGGTAAATAGCTAAAAAGTTACTATTAATGGGAAATAATTTGTTTATATATTATCTCCTTCTCAGCTGCGAAATTTAAAAAAACACTCAAGCCAAAAGATTATCTGATTAGCTGTAAAGCCAGATATTTATTAATATTTATTTTATTTGGATGTAGATTTGGATTATATACTATTAAAATCATAGCGGAGATCCAACTAAAAATTTGAATTTATTTATACGACTAGAGCCCACTTTCATGTCTTGCTGATTACATAAAAGTCCAGTTAAACTTGCTGAATAGAGAAATTAGTTGTCATAAGTCAGCTTTAGCTCGACACTGGGTGATAACTTAGCGGGCAGAAAATCGTGATTTTGGATTTTTGATACCGAATTGACTTTTTAGATTTTTAAAAATATGTATAGTTTGAAAGTACAGTCGAACCCAGCCACCGCCTAAAAGCAAAACGCTCTCCATGATCACAACAAAAATCGGTCTATTAAATACGTTCTTTGTATATTTTTGCTAAAACTGACAATATTTCCGATAATTTCTGCTCGAATTGGCAACTCGTTCGAAATTTTGCCATTCTTGCACAATTGCCACGATTTCACAAACTTTGAGTACTTTGCTAACATCATGATATGAAAACAAAAGCTGCTCTTAACATAAAGTAGACTGTATCGGCAAGATATGAAAATGGCCCTTAAAAGATAATTTAAAACTATTTTCAAAGTATTATCTGTCATGTCTGAGAAGTTATTGCGTGCTTTGCCCTTGGAATGAAATTGCATTTCTTCACTCAGGCCAATTAAGGCTCATTGTATTACCATATAAGCCTTATCCTTCCTCAAAAATCATTTTGACAGTATCACAAATTTTAGCAGTGAGGCATCATCCATTTCAAAGTTTTTTGAGAGGTCTTGTAAAAAGGGACGGACCAAAACGGCGAGTCGCCTTCTGCTGAGCGCTGGGCAATGACAGAAGAGGAGAGGTACACTCCTCTTCATCCTCTGAATTGCAGCTTCTGCAGAAGTCGTTGTGTCCAATACCGAGCCTTGTGGCGAGTCTTCCTATAAGGCAGTGTTCAGTAAGAGTCCCCACTAGCAAGGAGATGTTTTCTTTTCCTAGATGGAGTAGCGCCCTACTCATATTTAGAGTAGGTCTTGTAAGCCTTGATGCTTCACATTTGTTAATCTTTTGTCATCGATTCGACAAGAAGTTTCCTCTGTTTGTTATTTGAATATCGCAAGTGGAATCCCTAGTGCTAAAATGATATAAGGATAACATGAAGTTATGAATGATCTCTTCTGATTGTCCAAATAAGTTGCTTTTCTTTCACCGGCCGTTCCGGTAGATCACAGAAGTGGCAATAATTTAATCAATTATTTGTTTTAAGTCATTTATTGACCAATCATATTTAAAATCTTGAACGAAACTCTCTATATAGCATTTATTTATTTAATTTCATAGCTCTGCTTTAATTCAGTGTTTGGCAAGACCGTATCAAGTATGCATAGCATAATTCGCAGCGACAGCGACATCAGCGCACCGACAGTAAAAGATCGTTACGTCTGCTGTTTGTGTTCTGCAAAAGTAGTCTCTTTATATTTCTTACTTAAGTTACTAGATCTTAAAATATCTCTTGTGAGAAGTCAACCCGTTTGTATATTTGGACGCTCAACTTTAAATAAAATTTCCATTTTTGTACACTAATTTAGCAAGGAGCAAAAGTCACTGCGTAAATTCTTTATCTTTGAAAAGAGCTTTTACCTCACATTTCGATCACTTTGAGGTTTTCAGTTTTAGCGATGTTTACTTATTCGAATAATTTTTGTGTTGTAAGTTTCTAATTTTGATCTTATGAAAAAATAAATTACTTTGCTCAAAAAGACCCATTTTGCAATAAAATGCTCCAGTGCTTTAACGGGAAAAATAAGATCCATTTTGGAGCAATTGCTCCAAAAGTGGAAACCGTGATTACAACATCTAGGTGTTATTTATTTTGGGGGATATTAAAATCTATGCCATGCCCTTAAAATTGTATTGAAAATGTCAGTGATTTAATTTTAAATGCTATAGTCAATGACTTATAGTCAATGACAATTATTTAAATTTCTTAAAAATTAAACACATTAGTAATGCTCAACTGGCTTGGGCCATTTAACAGCTGCTTTTTCAGCTGCTTTTTCGATCGTTCATATGCACGATTTATTATTATGAAAATAAAAAATGAAATCATGAGACTCTTTTGTGACCATTTTGACTTGACTATCTTTGACTGCTTCTTGGTCTATGGTTAGTTGCGATGGATCCATGTTTCGACCACGAAAAAGCAAGCCACTTTGTATTAATCAAGCCATATCTTGGTTTCGGCAACGGTTTAAATTGGGTACGCTTTGTTCTAATCGATTATTCATAATACTACAACATGACGATCCTTCTGAACGGTTTCAAAATTTAAGTTTTGTGTTGATTTATATAAATTGTTCTAACCCCTCACCAAATCAACTTTTTTCAATATGCGTCTCTCTTTGTCTTCATAAAGGTCTTGAATATTTTTATTTTCGTTTCCCCAAATTACAAAACAAAAGCCGCCAAACAACTCAACAGACTTTGCAAGGCCCATCCTAAAGCCTATAACAAAAGTAGTGACAGAAGAAAATAAATGAAAAAAAATCAACCAAGTCTGAGCATTTTTTTGTCTCGCATTTTTTGGCCTGTCTTTTGTAATGTAAGCCAAAGCAGCAGGCGTAAGAACTCGAGAAAAAAAGGAACCACAACAGCAACTCACACGCAATCTTCAATTCATAGGCTTAGACTGGTGGTCCCCAAAGCAATGAATTTGTGAGAATTCCCGCTGCCATTTATGAGCACACCCCAGAGAGGCGAAAAGAGACAGAACAGAAGCAATTGAAACAACAAGGAAATGCATAAATAAAATGTTCAAATTACAGTTTAATGTTATGGCAGGAGGAAAGGCCATTAAAAAGTATCAACAAAACATTTGATTTAAAACTTAAATTAAATTCGATTAAAACTTTTTTTTTTTGAACAGACAGTCAGAGATATGCTGCAGGCTACACATTAATGCCCTTGATTATCTGCATTATTTATAAAAACAACAAAATGAAAAATTCGCACGTGATGATAAAAATGTATGCACACACGTGGCCGAACGAAGGTCTCCTCCTCTGTGGTCTCAGGTCGCAGGGTCGCACATTAAATAAATAACCGAAAAACTTTTCAACTTTCATGAATATTAATAACAGCAGATTTTAAAATACGAACGCTTCGCGTGCTGTGACACCCGGAGACGAGCACTCAGAGCGTTGCTCATACGCCGCGTTGGCCGGCGCACAAAATGTAAAATGTGCATTTAAATTGAATTCCTTAATGAATTCGCGGCAACGCCCCCACACAATGCTGACCGCAGAGACCCAGGCTGACCCCAACCGAACCAAGCAACTTGGCTAAAGTCGAAGGTGTTGCCCAATGCGCCGGCCGATGTCGACGACCGCCAAAGCGTTTTTATCAGATTAAAAATTATTTTATATATATATATGTATATAAATGTGTACTCTCATTCAAGGGGTATAATTACTTGGTTAAGAAGTAAGTAGAAGATTATTTTTGAAACATTTATCATTTGTGTAATAAATTTAAAACGATTAAACAATTAAATCAATATATTGAGATTTAGGAACAATTTAATAATTACTTCAGCAGTGAGTAAATGGAACGTTTGTGTATGATTACCAAACAATTGAAATATTGTATTTGAGAAACAATAATTGCTTACCTAAAAGGGAAATTCAATACTCCTCGTCTGCTTACTTAATTAGACACAACTAACTTATGTGGCGAGCCATTTAGAATTTCAGGGGTGGGCAGCTTTGGTGTAGTGTACAAAGCGCCACAAAACAATTCGTTGACTGAATAAAGATTAACTTTACTTTTCACAAGTAAACACAAAAAACTTATTTTGATGTGAATTGGCGGCAAAGAGGAGACAATTACAGTTCCTGACGTAGTATTTAAGATATAGAAAATCACTTTCACACTTTAAAGAGTTTTGATAACGAATTTATTAAATAAGTTTTATTCATATTTTGTTTATGAATTTAACCAAATAATAAATGATAATAACTTGTATCACCATTACAAATTATTGTATTCATTTTATAGTTTTTTTATTTTTATTTCATTTTAATTTTATATTTGATCAATTTATCAAAAAAAAAAGTACTTAAAATTTTGTTAAAGAAGCATTTGAGGAAAGTGCCAGATGAATTGAGCTGTAAAACTTTCGACGATATATCGAAAATATCGATGGTGGCTGTGCTGCGGGTCGTCATCGATTGTACACACCAAAAAAAGAGAGGGTGATATAACACGGCCCAAAATGCCTGGAAAATTATATTATGATAAGGAACGCTCAATGGGGTAGAATAGGTGGAAAATAATTTTCTCATTTCTGAAGGTCGGAAAATGGGTGGCGGGGGTGGGATCATTGCCAAACGTTTATTATCATCATTTTAGCGGCTATACAGATGGTGGCGAAGCGAAGCGCGCCGGGTTATATGCTAGTATATGTATATGTATTGTTATTCACAGACTCATTTCTTGGTATACCCAAGGTTGGTGGAAATCGCCATGCCTTACCTCTGCGTTCCGGCATCCTCTACCGAAACAGAGAGAATGTTTAGCAAAGCTGGTCAAGTAATATGCTTAACAAAAACCAGTTGCTGATGAACTAAGTTTTTTTATATTTTTTATCATTATGTTCCTTAACATCATCTTCCCAAAGAACGGATTATCTCACTTTTTATTTAAATTTTAATAATTTTTAATAATTAATATCAATATTTCCATCAACTTCCGAAGATCGGATAAGCCGCAATTTATTTTAATCACATAAATCAATAATATTAATATTCTTAAGTACTTCTCGAAGAACGGACACTACAACATTTTTATTTAATTTGCAGTCTTTCTTAATCATTAATATCAAATAAAAAGTTAAAAAAAATGTAAGTTGCATTCAAACTATTATTCTTTGCACTTTAAAAAAGTACAAAAAGTTCTTTTATTTTTGCCGCAGCTGTATATATGCAATGCAACCTGAATTGTTTAAACAAATTAGGTTAAAAAAACAATTAAAAAAATTTTATAAATAACTTTTTTTTAGGTCGATAATATCGAAATAATCGGTGGTTTAGATTATCACTATCGAAAACATCGATGGGGGGCAATATCGATGTTTTTACAGCTCTACACCTAATGCAAAGTAAACGAGGACTTAGTACATTTATAATGCAGATGTCCGGTTCCTAAAAACATTGCTTAATACTTTCGAAAATCAGTAAGATGAAATAATTGCGATATTATAGGTAAGAAGATGATGGCTGATGGAATTGGGTCGTTCTTGGAGTGGCAGCGATTTGTGTAACACAAGGAATCAAATATCATTTTACCCAACAGAAAACTTAAAATTAATTAGCGGATTCACGACAACTTGCTTAATAGATAACCTGTTAAAAAATGAAATCTCCAACAACAAAATGTACTACCGAAAAATAAGCTGACATCACCAGCCTAGAGCTGGGTCATGTGGTTGCCTGGTTAAAATTCAATTTCAGTATTGGTAAACACTTCAAACAGTGTGTACCTATTAGGTGCCAGAACAGTCACCGACTATCTCTCTTCGAGTGCGGACGTCTGTGCCTTATCTATCGTCATTGTTCTTCTTCTATTCATCTTTGATTTTCTTTACACACGCACGTGTGCCTTTGGCAAAACCCAGTGCAAAAGCAATTAATTTGCTAATCATGGCCCCAGGGCCACCCAATTTAGGGGATAACCGCTTTGCTAGTCTCAGCGTTAGCCCCAAAGCTAAGAAAAAACGATCATACCAAAAATTTCCAGAGGAATTCCCTGAATTGCCTGAATCAACGCAACAAAATCCAAGATTCATAATCATTGCCTCCAAAAAATACCGACAAACCCATTTCAGAATCCTGCTTCGCAGTCGAACCCTGAATATCATAAGCAAAGACATAATATCAATCTCTACCCTCGGATGGAACCTATTAATGTTGGTAAAATCCAAGCAAGTCGCTGAAAAATTCATCAAAGTTACCCATTTGTCTGGCATCTGCGATGTTGAGTGCAACTACATGATACCCTTAACTTCGTTAAGGGCACCATATACGCTCCATACCTCATCAATGTTCCCGATGAAGAAATAATTGAAGAGCTTAAGTCCCAGAACGTGCACTCCATATTCAAGTTCTCTAGAATAATTGATGGCAGCGCAAAACCCACAGGTGTTATATTGATCACCTTCGACCTTTACAGCTTACCCAGCAAACTGGAGATCTCCTGGCACACCGTCAAGGTAAGGGAATACATACCCAACCCGATGAGGTGCAAGGCATGCCAGCTATTAGGTCACACAGCAAAGCACTGTAAAAACCCAGCCACATGCGTTACATGTAATCTGATTCCCCCACCTCCCCGAGCCATGCACACGCATTCTGTGCTAACTGTAGTGGCGATCACCCCCTTCCTCTTCATCATGCCCAAAAATACCAACAACAGAGGAGAAATTCTTAAAATAAAAACAACGAAAAAAGTGCAGTTTGCGAGAAGCACGAATAATATTAAAACAACAACAACCCAACATAACAGTTAACTCCCTCAACCACCTATGCTGCGATCGCAGCCAATCAGCCAACTTCGCCCTCTACGGCAATCAAAACAAACAATTCCACAACAAATTGCGATAAGCAAGAACCTCTCAGAGAGCCTGTCATTGCAGACTCTCAGACCCCTTTGGCAGTACCATCTGTCTCCACCCTCTCTTCACAAATGTCACTCTCTTACGAAAAGACTCAAAACACAATTAAAACCCACCTCGAAAAATCTAGTGCTCTTATGTTAGATGCACAAGAATCTCTACAACAAAACAACCAAAACAACACAAATAATTCACACGAAACAATTTACTCTTACAACCCTAATTCTTCAATTGAAAATAAATCCGAAGATTCAGATACATCAATGGAAAATCTTGACTCTTAGTCAGGTCTCTCTCCATTGATATATCGCTATACTGTAAACATAAAACATCTTTTATAAAATTTACAATGTCTATTAAAATATTACAATGGAACATAAATGGTATATTCAATAACTACAATGAACTTACACTTCTTATAAAAGACCACTCGCCAGATGTTTTATGTTTGCAGGAAACTCACTTGTCACACAACTTAAAAAATTTTATCTGCCCCAAGGCTTATACAGGCTACTTCTACAACCTCCCTCAAAACACATCGGTCAAGCAAGGGATCGGTGTGCTTATTAAAAGGCACATTCCTCATACGCACAACTTTATCAACTCCAACATTCTTTGCTCCCTCCTACAACTAAACCTGGACAGGGTTTATAACATAATAAACACCTACATCCCGCCCAGCCAAGGTTTTACTAGCAGCGAAATTACTAACATTTTGAACCAAATTACCGGACCACTTATACTGTTAGGTGACTTTAATTCGTGGAGTTCTTTATGGGGCTCCCCGAAAACGAATTCTCGCGGCAAAAGCATTGAACGTGCAATAGGCGGACAAAACTTAGTTATCCTTAACGACGGCTCTGCCACTCTTCTCTCAACTCACAATACCTTTACTCATGTTGATATCTCAATGGTATCACCTCAAATTGCTCATAGGTGTAGCTGGTCAATTTTTGGTGACCCCCATGGCAGTGACCACTTTCCTATAATTATCCAACTTCTCACTCAATTTAGTCCTGACAACTCGCCACCTCTTCCAAAGTATAAAACTGATCAAGCAAACTGGGAACTCTTTGAAATCAAATGCAAGGAATTTGCAGAAAACTGGTCCAGTGGATGCCTTAATCACCAAGTAGCTAAATTAACAAAGAGCTGCTGCTAACTGCAGTATTCCACAAACCAAACGTGTGCGACACAAAGCAAAAGTTCCCTGGTGGAGCTACACTCTCCAGCAGCTAAGAGAAGAAAAACAGAACCTTTTTCACAAATATAAATCCTGTATGACAAATTCTGCTCTAATAAAATACAAAAAAGCCAATGCTGCGTTTAAAAAGGCTGTACTTTCGGCCAAACGAAGTTGTCTTGATAACTTCACCTCTCGAATCTCTCCTCTTTCTACCTCGAAAAAAGTTTGGACCGACGTAAAACGGACTCAGGCCTGCTTACCTGCTCCCACCAAATTGCTGAGGAGTTTGGCCAAGCCTGGTAAAAGTACTCTGCGGACTCCAACTTCTCAACCGAATATTTACAACAAAAAAATCTCCATCAGACACAAACCTACCAACCTACTGCGTTGTCTGCCACTGCAAGATACTTAGAAGCCAAATTTACACTTGCAGAAATCGAATCAGCAGTTGCAAGTGCAAAGGAAAAAGCCCAGGTGCTGACAGAATATCATACCCCATGCTGAAGCATATTCCACCCACTCTAAAAACAAAACTTCTGGAGTTATTCAACACCATGCTCGATTCTGGACCCCACCACATATGGAGATCAGCAGTAGTAGTCCCAATAGCCCAAAAACCCCACGAAATTAACAGCTTTCGTCCGATATCTCTACTATCCTGCCTAGGTAAAACGATTGAAAAAATTATAACTCGAAGACTGATGTGGTTCATCACCCGCCACAATCTAATCTCCGCATAACCAGGTAGCATTTAAGCAGAAACACAGCACAATGGACGCATTGTTGCGCATCCAACACTTCGTGTCGAATGCACTTTCGTCAAAAATCACGTCTCCATTCTGGCGACGGATTTTGAAAGAGCCTTCGATCGCGTGGGGCTACATGCAGTACTTTGTCGTCTCGAGCGCTGGGTTGGTCCCAGGACTTTATAACCTTATAAAGGCCTTTATGATCAATCGTACCTTCAGGAAACTCTGACATTTTCAAACAAACTCGCAAAGTATAAATGTCTCTCCACCCTCAGGCGTTGCGCCAGTTACAGCATACAGCTCGGCTTGCCACTGCCTAATTCACATCGCTCCATCAAATCGCCTCCATACTGGTCCCGCGAAAACCCTAACATCAGTATCAACCTGTACAACTCGGCCAAAAGCAAGACCTGCAGCTCAGAGTTCCAGGCCCGCTTTTTATGCGAAAAAGAAAAGCTCGGAAATAAAACCTGGCTCTACACAGACGGCTCTAAAACAGCTGATGCCACCACCTTCGCCGTTGTCGACACCGCCAACACTTTCATCTCTGGAGGGGATCCCTCCTCCATACAACTCTATTTTCACAGCGGAAGCGTTTGCCATACTGAAATCCTGTCACTATGCTGCCAACAACAAGGGGTTATTTGTTATATGCACTGATAGTCTCTCGACCATATCAGCTTTACAGAACTGGGATCATAGCGACCCCACTGTCCAGGAAATACGGAATCTTACTACGACTCATAAAAAAAAAATCACCATTCTCTGGGCTCCCAGTCACCAAGGGATCCCTGGCAATGAATTTGCCGACAAGGCTGCTAACGACATAAGATCCGCAGTACCCATTCTAATCACACCCATCAAAGCAAAGGATATTAGAAATCTAATTATACTACATACATACAACACACTGAATGTACACATCAACACCTACTAAACGGTACGACACGGCCTCCTTGCCCACTCTGAGGGGAAAACTTAACCACAATTCACATTCTGGACTTCTGCCGAAAACTAGAGAGCATTAGGGTTGATCTTTTCGGAGCACAGCTCCCATCCAACTATTTAGACATAGCATCAGAACGAAATATTTATAAAATATACAATTTCATTAAAGAATCCAAACTTAATATATAACGGCGTCCCAGCCCAAAATTGCGAGTCGAAGGTCCTGGTAGCTAGTGCTCGTTAAACTATTATTAAGTTTAGTATTGTATACTAGATTTAATTTGTTAAAATAAAAATAAAAAAAAAAAATAGGTGCCAGAATTGTAGTATTTTGATGATAAAGCGCCACTATTTTATAAAGCACACTAAGCTGTCACTTCGACCTTGGTGACAATGGTGTAGAGGTTAAGGTGTGAGACTGGAAGTCAACCAAACCTGAGTTCAAATTACGGTAAGGTCGGTCTATAATTAATTTTTTTTTTTTTGTTCTTTAAGAACCTTTTAACGATTGCAATTACATAAAATGCAATCACATATTATTTTAAGAACCCGTATCTTTTTGAAATTTACGTAACATAAATTTTTCAATATTGTTGGCTCTGATTTATTGAGTTTTAATAATCAAGAAATTTACTCAAAAGTGTGTTCACGACAGATGAAGATTAAATATTATTTTTCAATAGGTTATCAAATAAGCAAGTTGTCGTGAATCCCTAAATGTCATATTGTAAAAAAAATCATGTTATATGTTTTAAAATAGTTTGAGAATAACTGTAAATAAAGTAACATATCATAATATATATTATTTGTAAAGGCTTTTACCCCCTCCCCTCTATCAGGATGATATTTTATCCGTCGATAAAAAAAAACGTGGACTTTGCTGTTTATGACGTATGAAAGTGAGCTCTTATTAAACAAATTTAATTAAAATATTAATCATTTGGTATCGCCGCGAGTAAAAATTATTATTCGAAAGAGAGGTACTAACTATTTATTTAAGTTGTTATCATGCTATAACATTTTGCGGTTTTGTTCTAAAATGTGTTTTTCGCAAAGCCATTAGCCAAATAGTTAAATTTCACCTAAAGTTAAAGTTACGTTTCCCGTCATTCCCCGAATGAAACTTTTTTCATAATATTAGTTAATGTTTTTAAATTCTAAAACTGTTTAATTCAGCTGTCACATTCCCTTTGTCTTCACTTCAAAGCGGCCATGCTGATTTTTGACAGCCATATAGTGGGTATTTTTGTGCTCTGTTGTTGTTTTCTTCATTTGTGCTTTGTGTTGTTGTTTTGTTGTAATGTATGTACCAAAATGTAGTTGATTTATATCAATATTCAGATTTTTATTTCAACAAATTTTTACCTATATAATGCGAGCTATTTCGTCTACATAATTTACTGTTTTTTCTAAAAGTTTTTTCTTGGATTATATAAATTTAAACTATAAACTTGTTTCTGAATTAAAAAAAATGTATTTGATATTTTTTTGATTTTTATTAATTTTTTTTTTTGGATAGGGTGAAAGTGGTTGGTGGAAGGACGGGTTTTCAGCAGTTTAACCATGACCATTCTATGATTTCCTACTTATTACAATTATATTTAGCTGTAAATAAAATGTCAGTTTGATGTCTCTACTGAAAGCATTTTTGACCGCTGACTCCATACAAGATCGACCAATGTGCCTTATACCGAAAATAATTTATATGTGATCTTCGTTTAAATAGCCCATCACCTGGGCTAGAACCCTTTACCTCACCTAGATATACATTTCTTCTGTTGCATTTTGGCATAAAAGAAACAAAGTAAACAAATTTAAGTTTTAACTGGAGCGAAGGCTCTCAAGTTTTGTATCACTCAACAGTGTTGCCTTACTTTGATTTTATTTAAAATCAGTTTATTTCAAAAATTGTTCATTAAATGGCCCATAATTAAAAAATACTACTGATCATTTTTAATTCTGTTTGATTTTCTACTTATTTATTTTTATATATTTTATATATTGATGCAATTTAGCATTTGCATTTGCATATAAGCGATAATTGCAGTAATTTAAAAATTTTAAATACAGATTTGTAGGATTCATAAATTATTAAATTTTGCTCAAAAACAGTTTAATTCCATTTCATATCAACTATTTTCTGTAAACAGTTTGCTTTCGTATAATGAACTGTAATATGTATTGCCTACATTTTGGGGCGATCGAAGGAATTGCAAAATTTAATTTTTATTGCCTACTTCTAGGTGACAACTTTCCAAAAGCATTTCGAACTGACATTTGCATTGCCTACTTTTTCGGGCAGCCGTATGTAGTACCGGCGGAAGGAAGCGGTTTATACAAACCATGACACGAAAGTAATAAAAACTGTGATCAAAAATTTATTATCTGTACTTAAACTTTTAGAAATTGGCGAAGAATGAAAAGACTACTATGTTAAATGAGGTAAAAAGTGCCTACTTCTGAATTTAATAAAAAAAAAAACCATTACTGACTGCCACAAATTTTGTGCTAAGAAATTCTTGGTTCAATGAAATATTATAATTATTCCAAAATGTTTTTTTTTCTGCATATTTAAAAAAAAAAAGGTGAGATTTATTAAGCTGTAAAGAAAACACCCACAAGAAATCAAAGCGTAACGCCACTTACAAATAACAACAAAATAAGTTGAAAATTTTGCGGGCTTATTCAGGGCGTGGTTTTAACATTTATAATCAGAAATATTATTGTATTGCAATTTTAAGCTTTTTAGCATTTTGTTTGAATTTTTCCAAATTTTTCAATCGCCCGTTGTTGAAAACAAAAATTGAAAACTCTTCATTACAAAAACATTATGAATACCTGAATAATACGATAATTGGGAAAATCAGCGTCAGATAACCTGGTTTGAATATGCCTGCAATAAATATTATTTCGCTCCGGCTAAGCCCTTTTAGGGCGGATTTCTCATCTTCTAAATAGCTGCCATGCGTCATATAAACATAAATTTTACTCTACTATTTGTAAGTTTAAGTGACAGATTGTTTTATAAAGTAGATGAGAAATCGGTCTTAAATAAAATTTACCTTGTTTACATTTTGATCTGGTGAACGTGTCGTATGATTAATTTTTTTACGAAGGTAAAGGCCACATCGCGCCTTTTAAATTATAAAATTAAATTTGATGAGGACTTTACCCTGACGAACTTTTTTCCATTAAGACTTTTACAGTATGTCAGCATTTTGAGTTCAATTTCTAATAACTCCACTACATTAGAAAAAATGCATTTTTTTTCCTTTACTCTTCTCATGGCAATACAAAAGCCAAACACACACAAAGATATAAATGTCTAAACTACTAAAATACTAACATCTTTTCAAGTAAACCAGTTTCTTAAAATTAATGGAATAAATGTCTTAACAGCATTAATCATATTTTAGAATTGAAACCTCATTTTCAAATTATAAATTTCAGGTATTTCTATTTTATCTGCTGCGATTCATTTTAAATACTTTGAAGAATGAGAGCTATAACCACCTTCTTTAAAGAGTATTTCGCCATTTTCAGTTTTTCTCGGAATCGCTCATTTTAAAATTCTTGCACCAAATTTACAGGAGTTCATTTATGGAGGACGCGCTGCAACTTTTCCTGTATGTAAAAATTATGCAAAAATTCAAAAGCATAAAGTTTGGCGTTGTGCAGTTTCAGCAACAACAACTCGAGCCTTAATTAAAATGCATTAAGTTTGGTTGGGCAAAAAAAAAAAAAAAACACGAACATGTGACCTCAAGTGTTAACATAAAAAAAATCTAATCTGCAAAATCTGCAACTCCGTCGGTGAGGTTCTAACGAACTGCCATTGTGTCTGTTTCTCGATTTTTTGTTGTTTTTTTTTTTTCTATAAAAAACTTCTTTTTTTTGTGCTGCCATTGATTAATGACCTCGTGCACGAGAAATTAAATGTAACGCCCCATGAAGCAAAACACTAACCAAAAAATCATAAAATGAAAGGCCTGGCGGCTTGGTAACATATGATAATGGTCAAATTTCTGCAAATGTTTTTCCTTTTTTTTTGTTTGTTTGTGCTGGCCGAAACATAACACGTAGCATGTGTTTTAGTTTATAACAACGGCGGAAAAGAGATGAGAAAAAGGGGGCACACATAAAAAACGATGAAAACATAAAAATGGTGGGACCCAAATGTCGACGGTGGCCGTAGTTGGATGCAACTAATGAGAAACTTTGATGAGCTATTTTACGTGTCATAAACTTTGGACATTATTTTGGAAGATACATATATGTATAATAAAAAAGTTGTAACAACTTGAAACCTTTGATATGTTTTAGGTTTTTAGAATTTTGACTGGGTTTTAAATTAGCGTAGAAATATATTGCCTAAACTAAAATCTATGTGAATCCCTATGTAATTATTAGGAATGTCTAAAAATAGAAATTAAATCATTAAGCTATGCATTAAGTATTGCGAGAAGAGTTAGCAAAGAGAAAATAGTTCATGAAGCAGAAATAAATACTCGCTTGCAAGAAAGAAATATATATATTAACGAGGAGGAAAAGCTAACTTCGACTGTGCCGAAGTTTTAATACACTTGAAAAATTTTACTATAACTAAAATTTTTAAATCATTAATAATAAAAATTAGATACTATAAAAAAAACTTTTCTTAGTAAAACACATTTTCCGACCGTCATTTGATTTATAAGCATATAATACAATATATACTAAATACTAATATTTATCAAGATTGGGGACGCTACGATAGAAAACAAACAAGTTTTTCTCACTAGAACTAGTTTTTTGACCGACCGTTTCGATGGAAGCTATATAATATAGTCATCCGATATTGATACATTTTTCCTGTAATAAGTGAAAGCATATAAAACTAACATATACCAAGATTATTGACGCTACTATGGAAAACAAAAAGTTTTCTCACTAGAACTAGTTTTTTGAACGACCGTTTCTATGGCAGCTATATGCTATAGTGATCCGATTTTGATAAATTTTTCCAGAATGGTGTGGAAGCATATAAAACTAATATATACCACGATTAGTGATGCTACGATGGAAAACAAAAAAGTTTGTTTTAACTAAAACTAGTTCTTAGACCGATCGTTCCTATGGCAGCTATATGATATAGTCATCCGATCCGTCCGGTTCCGACATATTAGTTGCGTGCAGTAAAAAGAAGACTCTGTGCAAAATTTCAGCTCGATAGCGTTAAAATGGGTTTGAACTCAGCTCGTCGTCCTGATCAGGAATAAATATAGTTTATGGGGTCGGAAATTAATATTTCTATGCGATAAAAACTTCTGAGCAAAATTAATATACACTTTTCAAGTGTATAAAAATTGTGATTTAAAATATTCTTGGTGATTGTCTCAACGACCTCATTATTATTTAAACTAGGAAATTTTAGACGGCTCAAATTGATATATCCTATGTTTACACATAACTATAAAGCCGACTAAAACAGCTATGGTACCCGCTTGGGTGCAAAAAATGTATTAAAAAAGCATACGTGTATTTCTTAGCAGAAAACAAAATTTTGAAATTGTATGATGCAGTTTCCTCAAAGAATAACAAGATTACGAATAACGGCAATCAGAATTTTGCTTTGTTTTAGACGGGATTTACATAATAAAATAAATTTTATGAAATTTTTGTATTAGACGAGAGACTTAAATGGATTTCTATACTATTTGGTTAATAGGTGCGAAAGAATTCCTCTAAATAAAACTCATAATAAGAAAATTGTTTCATATTGTAAATCCCGAACACTCAGTGTGAATTTAACTGCATGTAAAGCATGTCGATCGATAAAAAGAATATCTGAGCACTTGATTTGCCTAGTAAAAGGCTTCATTTTTCAAGTCACAAAGAGATTGATTGAAAATAAAATTTGCTCGTTTAGCTCGCTGGGGTAAGCGCTTTAAACCCACTAAATATAATATATAATACGAAACGTAAAAGCTTTATGGTTTTAAAGGTCTTGGATTTTTGTGACTTATTAAATAAAATTATAATTTTTAAATTTATGTGTTCGGGCTCGGAATGGGACTCGAATTTTTTATTATTAATTTTAAAACACAGCACTTCTTAGATCATGTTCAAAAGTTGGATTCTACTCCGTTTCAGACTACCCGAAAATTCAAAAAAAATTAAAATTCGGCTTAAGGCCTCGCTGATGCACACCTCAACTCAATTTTTTTTACTGACAGACTCAAAAGAATCAACAGTCAAAAGTAAAGACAACAAAACCCGTTGAATAATCTTGAAAAGGTATGAATGTGCCTAATGGGACGTTAAGCGGGCAGAGCCACAGACTCTGTTAAAATGGGGCCCCCAGGTGAGCCTCCTGTCCAAAGTAACTCCCAAATATGCCTTGGATGCAAATATGCACTGCGTCATCTAGGTAGCAGTAAGTGAACCTCTTATATCAAGGGTGGGAACACTTCCTTGTGGGACACCAGCACAAATAGGATGTAGCGCAGAGCGCGCTTCCCGCACTTCCACACAAAAGGATCTGTTTTTTAAAAATGCCGAGCAGTATTTCCTTTTTTCAAAGGCATCGAGAATGTGATCAACTACCCTGTGAACTTGCTCAACTGCACTATGGCGACTACTAAATCCAAATTGGTGGTCCGGAATGGCAGACTCAAAAGAGTCAACAGCCAAAAGTCTAGTCAGCAAAAGCCGTACAAAAATTTTGGAGATGGTAGGAAGGAGGCTAATAGGACGATAGGAATCCACATTATGTGGGTTCTTGTCCTTTTTCGGCACCATTACCACAAGGGCCCGTTTCCAAGGGAATGGAAAATGACCCACTTCTAGAACGCCATTAAAAAGCCGTGATCCTAAAACTAAAGTCTTCGGGTTGTCCCTAATCATTACAAAGTATCTTTGTTATAGATTTTGTTACAAAATTAATTTCTGAGCTTTACATCATTTATTTTAATTTATTATAATTGTAATATACAAATTTTTTAGCAATATTTCTATCTGATTTAAAGATTGCGAACTTTCCATATTTTCAGATTTAATTTCTCCTAATAGACCAAGATAAATGGATTAAAAAATTGTTAGAGAACCTTTTTGAGTTTTGCATAGGCTGTTTTGTGTTTTTTTTAGCCTCTTCAACGCATTTTTCCTGGCCTACAAGTATTCTATCTAAAAATATGCAAATTCCGCTGTCTACTGATAACACTAAATTACAGACAAAATTCGTAATTGTGGAAATATGGTTATTCTAAAAAATTGGGGCTCCGGATTACAAACGAGAAGGCAAAGCTTAGCTTAAGGGAGATTATTTATTTTGTAAAAATAGCCATAAATCGAGAAACGTCTGACTTCAGAGACCAAATTGGAGCCTTTTGCATAAATTCCGAAATTCATGCCTATTGTGCCAGAAGAAATTCGTAGGGCAAAATGTACTAGAAATCCGTTTTTCCGCCATATCTTGGAAACAAGAGCTGATGGAACAAAACCGAGGATGCAGTTTTTTTCAGTGCACATAAATGAATCATAATTTTTGATCAACAAGGCTGCGCCTCACAAAGTTGGTCATTTTGTTGCCCTGTATTATAGTTTCATTAAACCATTAATAGGTTTTCTATCGTTTGATATCTATTTACAGCCGAAATAAAAAACTAATTATTTTTGGGTTTTCTTCAACTATTTTTTTACCTAGCGGAAAATATAAAAAAATTGCATACCTTCTCTAGTTAACATAAAAATATTAACGCATTAATTAGCTATAGCATAGATCAACGGTGGGCATGAAATTTGTGTTTGGGAGCAGTCCAACAACAACAGAAAAAGAACAAGCGACGCAATTGCAAGTGCGCAATACTCGGAGCTATGGGAGCAGTTGGGAGCACGGGCTTGACCACCGGTGGTTTAGATAATTTAAATCAGTGATAAAACGGCCAAGTGATCGACTTGTTAGCTAGCCTGACTGAAGTCACATTCCATACAACACGCTGGGAGGTGCGTTATTTCCACATCCAGCGTTTAACTCTGAAAGAATTTCAACAAAATCATTCTTAATAGTGAAAATTCGCTGTTAAGCTCATGTTAAAAATGACTTTGTAATGTAGTATGTTGCCTAAGTGACTAAAAATGGGTTGAAGCTAAACATTTACGAATTGCGAAATAAAGAAAGAAATGAAATACTTTCAAATCAAAGAAGCCATTCAAAGATGCGCTCGATAATACAGCAGAAAAGCTAATATTGTCAAATAATTTAGATTTAATCTATTAGAAAAATTAAGAAATGCTATTTTGGGCATCTAGGTTATATCACAGATTTTAATGATCATATTTAATGACAGCAAAAAAATGTATGAAAATTTTTTTCTTCGAATTTTCTCGAGTTTTTCAAGTCAACAATTTTTAAATAAAATATATATTATTATTTTATTTTGACATTGAATTGATTTCAAATGAAAGATAAAAGGCCGTTTTCTCATCTTCATGCTTTTTAAAACTACGTTCATTTTGATAAAAAATATATGTGGTCTACTTTTAGGCCGTTTTTAAATCACATCCGGGTCGTAGAAGACACAAACATAGACAATTAAAAGCGGGATAAAAGTAGGCAACATAATTTTTCCCCCCAAAAAATGGATTTGAAAAACAGGAACATGAGAAAACGGCCCTAAATATTTATTATCTTTAAGAAACTGTAAGATTTTTTGAAGTTAATCATAATTTGCTCAACACATGATATGAATAAAACCTAGAACCTAAAGTTCTTAAAAAATTCATACCTGTAAAATTCGTATTCTTTCTTTGTAATCAGGAGCCCCAATTCAAGCAGAAAACCACTTCTTAAATGTTATTAGAAAAATTTCTTTTGTGGAATTTCATTCGTGAATTTTCATAACACGGGTTGATTCCTATTTACTTCGATTTGCTTTAATTAGCATTTCTAAATTACTCTTGGTAACTGAGAACGACTTAAATAGTTATCAAAAATATTTTACCATTTTGCAGGGCATTTAACTATACTCATAACCTCACCTAAAACGTACATAGATTTTCTGCATATAGAAAAACCTAACTCCCCACAACAAAAAGGATAGAAATGACAAAAATCTACGGCGCGTGAAAAAAAATGTTATAAAAGCTTATGAGCCTCAGCTCTATGCAATTTGTGGTCCCCCTTCGCCATATCTCACAGCTTACTTTCCACCATGTGAAACCGCAAAAATAACATAAATTTCACACCAAAAATAAAGGAAAAAAGGAAAAAATTAATAACTTTTTAAATGGCCATAAAATCCGTGAAAAGTGGAAAGTCATAGAACCTAAGCCGCGCTCTATACAAATCGCGCATATAATTTGCACATTATTCATTTTGCTCCCTTAAAATCTGCTTAAAAAACTAATAAGAATGCAGCGAGGCCATAAATTTGTGTGTGTGTGAGTGTGTTGGCAAGGCGTGCAGCAGGCCAGCCAAGCCGTCAGCCAAACCCACGTCCAACAAGTGACAAAAGAGGCAAAAATTTGTGAAAATAAAATAATAGAAGGAACGATGGCAATGGCGACATGGCATCTACTATACCGGGAAGTGCTGAATCACCGGAAAACCATTAAAGGAAGTCACAACTATTGATTATGTCGGCGTTGCTAACGGTTGGCGGGTTTGGGCGGGGATACAAACTAAAAATGGCTTTGTGTGTGCAAGCAGCGGAAAAATTATGATAGCGCTCCGGTCCCGGTCTCTGGACCCAAGTCCGAAAAGGCTTTTTGCCCATTTTGTGTTCGTCCTAGGCACATATATAAATTTGCATCATGAAGGGGGTTAGGTGTAGAATGGGGAGGGTGGTGGGGAAAGTGAAACGTTTCAAATTGAATTTGATGGCTTTTATTTGCAACTTTAATTGCAAGCGACGGAAAGGCAAATAATAGAGAGAGTAGACACATTTTCTTTAGGGTTGAAATTTAGGTAATCTTTTGGAACATTTTATTTTAATGAAATCTAGGCTGAATAACAATACTAAGAAAGCTCGTAGAATGCTTATTATTAAAATTAGAAAAAAAAACTTATAAAATTCAAGTCTTTTAAAAGAGCTTAATAAATTTTCTTAATATTTTCACTGGTTTAGATAGAAGCCAAATCCAGCGAGAAAATGCAAAATATTGCAAGAGCCCCAAGCCTCAGTTTTAGCACCATCTCGAGTACTCAATGCTTAAGGCCTATACTCAGATCACATACAAATTATTTTCGGCACAATACTTCATATGAATAGAGCCTTAAAATCTGCCTAATATAAAATTTATGTCATCTGAGATCAGGCCTTTAAAGAAACCATTTTTTGACCACCTCAATGAATTTTTTTTGAATTTAGAAAACTTGAAAAATAAATATTAACCCTCTAGTGCCCAAGACCGACTCTAGACGGGCAACGTTCAAAACACTGTTATTCGCGCTCTTTATTCCTTTTTGTCTTCGTTTTGCGTTTTTCTAATTCGGGAAAGTTCCAAAATTATGTTCGTTGCGTTTGGTATAAATTCTACAGCTTGCGCCAGCAGCTACAGTCATTTGAAGCTGAAATTTTGTGGAATTCGGACGCAATAATTATTTTGCAAAGAGTACGAATTACAAAATTTTTTAAAAAATATTTTAAAAAGTTTGCTTCTTGAAACAAAATTATTTCCGTGTTGCTGATAGTCTCAAGGATGCAAAATAAAAACCAAAATTAAAAAAAAAAGTTTTCGTTAGCTTTTTATTACTTTTATAAGGTATCCCGTCTAAAGGCGGTCTTGGGACAATTCGGGCAAAAAAATTTAAGGTAAGTTTGAAAGTGAAACAACCTTAGACTTATTTAAGTCCAAATAATTGCTTTAGTAGTCATGGAACGACGACAAATGCATAAGCTATCAGCTCTATCCGATGTGGAAATTGAAAAATTTTTGAATTCGAATGATTTTGACATTGATACGGATGGAGCAGAAGATTTGGAGGACGATTTGACTGGTGATGTTTGCGAGGCAGCGATTCCTGTCAATGAGGAAGATCAAGAAGCGATTGAAAGAGCGGAAAATATGTCGGACTCTATGTTGGATACAGAGATTTGTACAACTTCAAGCGGAAGTCCTACTTCGCTTGCGAAATTGTTGTCACCCTCAATTTTGATTGCATCGAATTCACCTCAAGCACTGAAACGCAAACGCAAAGCGCCTGCTGAGCATGATATTGCTCATGCTGAAGAAAAAACAAAAGCCGAATTTGTAGGATCTGCCGTAAATGTAATATAAACCTGTGCCTTTCCCTGCAAAAAGACTGTTTCTACGATTTTCATCACAAATAAGTATACGAACTTTTAGTCCACAAATATTTTGAAGTTTTCTAAATTTAAGTCACTTTAGTTTGAATTGTTATGTTTTTGTTTTATGAGCCTTTCTTTATTTTCTTTATAATAAAACGTGTAAACAACAACAGAAATTTTTTTTGGCCTACTTTCCCAAAGCCGCCTCTAGGCGGTCCAAGGTTTTAGTCATATAAAACTCGATCCGTGCAAAAGTAAAACTTTTTACAGAACAAACATTTACTTTTAAGACAAAATAATTTTTTCATGGGAAAAAAATTTGGGCACTAGAGGGTTAATAAATTATTCAAATAACTAAAATATTTAAAATAAATTTACTTAATATTTTTTATTAACCAAGAGTATAAAATTTTCGTGAACCTTTAAATCTCTGCCTACTTTTTTCTAATTTGTTTTGTATTTTTGTTTTCCCCATTTTACTTCTATGTAAAAAACAAACCAGCGGAAACGTTGCTCGACGGGCCCATAGACGAAAATCATGGCCAGATAAATTGCCAAAGATAGCAAAAATGGAAGGCAATGTCGACAGACAGACAGACAGACCAACTGTCCGTTCGCCCTCGCTCTCCTAGTTAGTCTATTGTTCAAAATCAATTTAGTGTTGAATTGGTGCCAAGAATCTCATTTTCAAAAAAAAAAAACGGCGACTTGTCGGGCGTCAGTTAGTGCATCTACTCGTATGTTTGTATGTAATGAAAATACCGGAAACGCAGAAAGTCGGAGAAAGGAACAAAAAAAATTCGAAAAATGTGCTAATAACTTTCAAATAAATGTTGGAACCAAAAAAAAAACCAACAAAAACATTGCCCTCTGACTGGCTTAAAGTGGCGAACACAGACAGTTCCATTCTACTTGATGCTCATGTTAGTCTATTTCCACACATAACTCAAGCGGCTAAGCCGCAAAGGCCGTAAATTTAGTCAGAAGTCGCGTTTTCCACTGGCTTAATTCAAATGGTGCGAAGGGGTGGGGGGACGAAGTTGGAAGATGATGATGGAAGCAGTTCTAAAACCAATTTTAAAGTTGTCATCGGGAAATTTGTGAGTAAAATTTTTTTTTAAAGTTAATTGATTGGCCTTGGATTAAATTAGTTTTTATATGTATTTTGTTTAAGTTTTCGAAGAATGGAAAAATATGGCGGGTTTTTTTTTCTCTTTCTCCTATATTCGGCAAGGTTGTAGACACAACTAGACTAATAAATGTTTTATTTTTGAAATTTTTAGATTTTACTGTCAAAAATAAGTTTAAGCCCCACCGAAATAAAAAAATCTAGCTACGAGCCTGCCTCTAGAGATTTTGACTTCGATTGTTTTGCAAAAAGCTCGAATAATCCGTTGGTGTCAATGGCCGTGTTCAGCAGAATGATGGAGCGCTGAGCATGTATCAGAAAAGAATGATAGATCGAAAAGTTTCTGCTGAACGAAGTGCTACATTTTTAGCCAACGCCTAGCAGTATTTTTTTTTAATGGCGTCGCAGACACGCTAGCTTTCTGTGCCACCCTGGAAATTGAATAGAAGATAGCAAAGTTAGGTTTAATTATATTTTATTGTTTTTTTTATAATTATTTGCAGCAGATTGAAAGCTCATATTTGCAAAACAAGCCTAATGTTATCGATACCAAGCCTATCGATATACAATAACAGCTGCTGGTATCAGTATCACTTCAAAGGAGCGTACTATTTCTTTGATACATGCTCCGCTATCATGATACCTCAAATTGGCTATCATGATACCGGATCAGGCGCGGTCAGCAAAAAGATCAAATAAATTTTATGATTGATCAGGGAGCAAGTTCTTCTGCTGAACGCGGTCAATGAACTTTGAGAGATTTTAACCTTCTGGTTTGTGTCTAAGATAATGGTCCAAAGACTTGCTAAGGTCAGAAGATGCGTGAATGTCAAGCGAAATTTTCTAGTTGAACCCACGATTTAAATGTGTGTGGTCTTGGAATGCACTTTGTTTGATAATATGAAAATTCATAACTAATAACATTTTAAATGACAAATGCTCTATTAGGCTTTTGGTGCATAGTATTTTCGTAATTTGTACACCCTAGCAAAGGATGTTTGTAACGCATAGAAGGAAGCATCTCTGACGCCATAAACTATATATTTTCTTGATGAGCATCAATAGCCGAGTCGATCTTGACAGTTCACTTGAACAAAAAAAAAAGCTTGTTTTTTCGATTTATTTTTATGTTAAAATTGGTTTAATGAAAATTAAATTGATAGTATCAAATTATATAATTTTTGAGAACGGCCTAGTTTAAGTTAATACAAGTTAAAAAAAATTCTTAAATCTATCCGAAAAGTCTCATTTGAAGTATGGATCCTACCTTAAAATCACAAAATCCTGCATTTCATTACATCAAAGTAACTACGAAATCGCCATGTCATGGGGAATCTATGAATAGAAACCGAGATCGAGTTTGAAATTTATTTCTCGGTCATTCTCATAATCATGACAAGAATTTCGGAATTCAAAAATCTGTACTCAAGTCAATCCTTTTGCACTTTTACAAACATCGTGACAATTTTAATATACCCTCTGCAAGGGTATAAAAATGAGCTCATTATGAGTATTTAAATCAAATAGAGGACTCGAAGGTGATCAGAAATATCATAAAATGCTTGTTGGGGACTCTTGCATTGGCTCTCAGTCTGTTCGCATACAACTTAGACGGAATTTACACGATGGAGCAAACTTCATGAAGTTTTCTTAGTAGGCGAGAGATTTTAATGTACTTCTATGATTTTAATATGACAGAATCGTCTGAATTTTATGACTACTTTTTTTAAAAATTTTTTTGTGCAACTGACACTTGAAGTTAAAGTTTGACACACACCTGTCGATGGTTTTTTTTTTCCTAGATTGCCATGGAAAAATTTGGGGGTAGTTTATTGTGCAGCGCTCAGTTACACACACTTGCATTCAACATTTTTTGCTCTTACTTACACGCTCCTAACAAAAACTCAGAATTCGCCGTCGCCTTACTAGTAATTATTTCACTACAAAATAGTTCGATACTTATTCTTTCGATCGGTACGTTATGAACAAGTTATTATACTTGAGTTTTATGTATAGTAAGTTACGAATCATTACCTGGTTTTCCATCTGCTTGATACTTTCGTTATGTATTTTAACTCTGACTGAAAAAGAATTTTGTTTATATTAAGCATATACTATTTTTATGGACAAATAAAAAATCATGATTTTTGCCCTTCAAAGTATGCTTTGTTTATAAATATAAATAATTAAGGAAAATATTTATTTTTTAGTAGCCTTTACACTTATTATTTTTGTATACCTTTGACTGGTCCGACAATCTGGGAAAATGCACAATGTGGATTAAGTAAGATGCTGTCATACCTGACATAAAATTATCTCGTTCAAGAAATAATAATTGAAGATAATAAAGTTTGCATACTTTGAGGGACAAAAAAAACATAAGCGTAGTAATATTTTTGCTATTTGGCTTTTAAAATGTTCCACTGCAAAAAAAAAAAACAAATAATCAGTAGGCTAAGAGAAAACCACATCAATTTGCTAGACAAGCAATTAGAGTTTGAAGTCAGTCGAGTCTGATTTATCATACTAACAAGACATCATCTGTTTAAGCGCTTTCGTACTTTTATTTTAATTGCTACAAATATCATTGTTTGTACTTTTTATTTTTTTTTTATTTTCATACCGCCTATATTATTGCTACATTCTGGCACTGGCACTGTGACATTCACGTTTTTTGACTGATTTCGCTTACTTTAAAAATAAACTGAAGTTTTCCTAAAGTAACCTAAAAAGGAACCAGTTGAAATTTTTCGAGATTTTTTTTTTAATATACAAATTCGTAAGAATAAGCTGATATCACTTATTCGTGGTGTGTCTTTAAATTTTTGTTTCGTTTCTTCTTGGATGTCACTGATTTTCTGCCAAATGGTAACTCAAATTTAAACAATAGTTTAAAAATGGAATGATGCCAAAAACAAATAAAAAATATAATAAAGAAAGTTCAAATTATTGTCTCGCGACGCGTCGCTGTATCCGTAATTAATTAATTAATTTAATTTTATTATTAATTTAGCCCAGCACTACAAGTATAGTTATTTGATTGATTTTTTTTATTATGTCCATTTTGTTTTATCAAAATTCAAAGTAAAAGGCTAAATTTAGTCATTAGTTTTTTTTCTTTCTAAAATTAAAAATGAAATTTGTTTTACACCGTAGTGACTAGCACAAGAAAAATAACTATAATAACTATACTCTGTACTTGTAGCGCAGGGTTAAATTAATAATAAAATTAAATTAATTAATAACGGATACAGCATCGCGTCGGCACTTGACGTTCACATATGGGAGACGATGATTAGAACTTTCTTTATTTTATGTTTTATTAAAGTTCCCTTTTTTTAAGAAAATGTTTAAAGACACGCAACGAATAAGTGATATTAGCTTATTCTTACGAATTTTTATATTTAAAAAAAAAATTAAGAAAAATTTCAACTGGTTCCTTTTTAGGTTACTTTAGGAAAACTTTAGTTTATTTTTAAAGTAAGCGAAATCAGTCAAAAAACGTAGAAGTGGCAGCTCCATTGTAATACGACACCACGAAAATCAGTATAAAGGCGATATGAAAATAAAACTAAAGAAAAAGTACAAACAATCATATTTGTAGCGATTAAAACAAAAGTACGAAAGCGCTTAAACAGATGATGTCTTGTAAGTATGCTTAATCAGACTAGACTGACTTCAAACTCTAATTGCTTGTCTAGCAAATTTATATGGTTTTCTCTTAGCCTACTGATTATTTGTTTTTTTTTTGCTGTGGAACATTTTAAAAGCCAAATGGCAAAAATATTACTACGCATCTTACATAATCCACATTGTAAATTCACTCAGATTGTATACTCACATAATAAGTGTTAAGGCTACTAAAAAGTAAATATTTTCCTTTATTATTTATATTTATAAACAAAGCATACTTTGAAGGGCAAAAAGCAAGGTTTTTTTAATTTGTGCATAAAAGTAGTATATGCTTTATATACTAATATAATATAATTGATTTTCAGTCAGAGTTAAAATACATAACGAAAGTATCGAGCAGATGGAAAACCGGTAAATGATTCGAAACTTACTATACGTAAAACGCAAGAATAATAACTTCGTTCTAACGTACTGATCGAAAAAAGAACTATCAAACTATTTTGTATTGAAATTTTTACTGGTAAGGCGACGTCGAATTCGGAGTTTTTGCTAGAAGCGTGAGAGTAAGAACAAAGAATTTTGCATGCATGTGTGTGTAACTGAGCGCTGCACAAAAAACTACCCCCAAGTTTGTTCTTGGCAATTCAGCAAAAAAATACCATCGACCATTTTTATTAAATATTTTTCATTTCGCGAAATTTTTTTATAAAATATTTTTCATTTCGATTTTGTGCAATTTTTAGTTGTTCCTACTACATTTGGACTCTGAATAACGAAGTAGTTTACGTTCATTCACTTCAAAATACTTTATTTAGTTTAAACATTAATATTGTGTGCCACATTATCCAAATACGGAACGAATCCATCTTTAGTTCCTTCCTCATAGCTATTGAGGCGTACGATTAACCTGTTCACAGAACGATTGTATTTTGATTGATTTTTTCTATGGTACTCTACCGCATTATTCTGTATTATTTTTTGTCCTGTTCATTTTGTTCCTTTATTAAAAGTGTTGCATAGTGATCGCACATGAACTATTCGGCGTCTTCGTTTTTTTTTTATCGTCAACTCGTTAATTGCTTGGATGTTTTTCGCTTTTTTTTCCCATTTTTGAACTACTTAAATTCGTTTCATTGTTAGTTTTTCTAAAATTAATGATTGGTTTTCTCATTATTTTCGATAAAAATTTTGCAATTAGTTTAATGTACCGCCCACATCTGAGTAACAAATCAACAGGAAGGAGATCAAACTCAAACTATTTATTATCAAATTAATAATGAAATCACTTGAAAAATGACTAGATACTCTTGGGTATTATCTGGAAAAAGGTAGTCGATTTTTTAAATAAATAGATAAGGTGGGGTATACAGAATTTAAGTCTAGGTATGAATCCAAATTCTTGAGTTTAGACAATGAACTCGGATAATTTCCCACCACCTTCCCCTGTCTGCACATCTCAAAATCAACTAATTTCCCAACCACTTAACTACTTGTCTCTGCCCTAACCGGCGGCTATCTAAATGGCAGTAACTCAAATGCAAATACAGCCCTCGCACTAGAGTCACTATTGGCTTACAGACAATTGAGCTGACAGAGTCAGAACCTTACCAATTTGATTTCTAATTTCCGCCAAAAACCAAAACTGGCGACAACAATTGACATGGAAGGAGAGTAACCAAAGCAAAGACAGACAATCCTTTGTTTTGTCATTACAATATGTCAAAATCATTTACACGCTGGCCCCAATAGATGAGAACTGAATGGAGCTGTGCATGGAGAGGAGATTGGAGACTGGACTCTCATAACACAAATTTCCCTTACCCATGCGGGGGATATCCATGGCTCAAGGCATGTCAACAAAATTTTGCATTTAGTCTTCTCATAATCAACGTTGTCGTCGTCGTTGTTGTTGTTGCTACTGTTGGCCAAACTGGGCAACCACAAATAAGTTTTCACCTCTCTCTCCCACACACTCGCTCTTTGTGCAGCAAAAACATTGTTTGTAGGTGTAGAAGGATCTTGCTGTCCTTTGTCTGTGTGTGTGTGTGAGTTTATTGGGTTATTTGTCTGCTTATAATTTGCCGTGCAAATGACCGAAAGGTTGTCTGCCTGTTCTTGCCTGGGCCAAAAGCAAATTACAGCTTTATGAATTAATGATTGGAGGACTGAAGTCTCCTACTCGAGGGCCAGCGTATTTTAGTTAAATTCCCAGGGCGGGTTGGTTTTTGTGTTTCATATGCCCTTTAAGAAAAAAGGAATTTTGGGAATGATATGAAAAATAATAGTTAAAATTTTGCTAAAAATCAAAATTTTAATTGTTGTTATTTTTTATTTTATTTTATTTTATTTTTATTTTATTTTATTTTTATTTTTATTTTATTTTATTTTATTTTTATTTTATTTCTTTTTATTTTAATTTTTAATTATTATTTTATTATTTTATTTTTATTTTATTTTTATTTTTTTTTATTTTTTTTTATTTTTATTTTTTTATTTTATTTTTATTTTTTTTTTTTTTTTTTTTTTTTTTTTTTTTTATTTTATTTTTTTTATTTTTTTTTTTTTATTTTTTTTTTTTTTTTTATTTTTATTTTTTTTTTTTTTTATTTTTTTATTTTATTTTTTTTTTTAATTTTTTTATATTCTATTTTTATTTAATTTGTTTTTAAAGTTAATTTTATTTTTATTTATTTTATTTCATGTTTTTTTATTTTAATTTTATTTTTTTTAAATTTTATTTTGTTTTATTTTATTTTATTTTATTTTATTTTATTTTATTTTATTTTATTTTATTTTATTTTATTTTATTTTATTTTATTTTATTTTATTTTATTTTATTTTATTTTATTTTATTTTATTTTATTTTATTTTATTTTTTTATTTTATTTTATTATTATTTTATTTTCATTTTATTAAATGTTATTAACTCTTAAAGAGCACTCCCACTTCGTTATTTGCACGCCCGCCTGTCTAACCATTTTGTATATTACTCATACGCCCTGTAGACGAATGCTTAGAATTTGTTCTTGTTGTTGTCCTGCCTTTGTCTGCTCTCCTTCTTCCCTTTTCGACATTTGGCTCATTATAATGGTTAGATTAAAAGCCATTTTGTTTGCTTTGCGGCTAACCAAGTTGTTAATATGCACAATCATTTACTCGAGGCACAAGGAGCCACAGACAAAAGGCACTTTTGTGGTCAATATTTGCCAAATGCACATACTTTTTGCTCCGCACATAGTTTCGCCGGCATTGAAAACACATTAAAATTAATTGCACATTTTTGATGCAGTTTGGATTCATATAATTTTGTAATCCACTGACCAACAATAATGTTAATTGCATTTTCATGCTCAATTTTACACACATAAATTCAATTTTGCACAATAAAATTGTATAGAGATTGTGTTTAATTAGTCAAATTTATATCAACTAAGGTTTGTGTGTGTTTTTTTTTTTAATATTATTCCAGCCAGCAGGCAAAACCAAAGTTAATATAAAAGTTAACGAGAAAGAGAGAGAGAAAGAGCAAATGGGAGACAAAACATAGCCTCAAGCTGACTAAATTCTGAGCACGAAGCTTTTGCTCAACTCTCAGCTGCAGCTGCAGCAACGAGCAAAACTTGTGGACCAACAAATTTTTAATGAAAGTGTTTTGTGATAAACATCTCTCTCTCCCTCCCTCTCTCTTGCTCACGCGCTTACTTTTGGTTGGCTTTCCTTCTCTTTTGGTTTATAGTTTGACAAAAAGTAATATATGTGTGTATGTGTGTGTATGTCTGCCAGCAGGTTTATGTTGTTAAGGGAATTGCAGGGTGGGTAAAAAGTGAAATTTTTAGTGAAATAAAAATATAAACAGAAAAATTGAAGGCTATGTATTAAGTTACACAACTTTAATAACTTTACGAACATTTTTAAAGTTAGTAAAAAAGCATAAATTCAGTCAGATTCAATGCAATAAAATCTGATATTAAACACAACTTTACTCTTTTCAACTTTATGTGGCCTGAGAGCTGCTAGGCATATAGTCATCGTATAAAACTTGATTTGATGAAAATAAAGCTATTTTAAGGCTTATATGAGGCTTTCCGTATTCTATGAAAACTTTATACTCCAATATATTTATTTGATTACCCAATCTTCAAAAAGGGCGACCCTAAATAAGTTAGCAATTATAGAGGAATATCCTTTTTGAACACATTAGTAAAAACATTTACATCAGTTATTTTAACCCGCATTAACTCATATCTTAATGAACACCAAATATTGAACGAAAGTCAATCTGGGTTTAGAAAAGGATATTCCACAACAGACAGTATCTTTGTATTGACTGCGATAGGCAGGGACTTTCTGTTCTGTTCTTTATTCATTTTAAGGCAGCATTCGATACAGTGGATGAAAATCTCCTCATTTACAAGCTTGCGAATATGGGCTTTTCAACAAAACTCTTGCAGATAATAAAGAGTTTTTACGAGTACAATGAAACAGCAGTGTGGAATGGATCGAATCTTTCACCTTGGTTTAAATCAAATCGAGGAGAAAAGCAGGGGTATATTATCAGCCCGCTTCTGTTCTCCCTCTTTGTGAATGATATCTCCACAGAACTCCATGGCGGAACGCATTTTGGTGATAAGCTCTTTAAAATTCTGATGTACGCGGACGACATGGTCAGATGATTCAGTATTTTCTATGACCTTTCAATGCTCTCAAAACTACTTTTTATATATAATCACAATTTTTCTTACTAGTTGCTCCACTTTTCAACACTAGTCAAAGGATTTCTTCTTCTTGATGGCATATTCTTTGCTTGAAATGACTTTCCAAAACTAGTCAAAGAGTTTCCTTTTCTTGTTGGCATATACCGTTTTTCTATAACTTTTCAAGGCTCTTAAAATCTCGTAGTCTTTTTAATTGCTTTAAAATATTGCCCATTTTCTAGGTTTGAAGTAAAAATAGACTTTCGATATGGTGATATGCAGCAGCAAATTGAATATGTAAAGTAATAGCTAAAAAATGTAAAATGTAAATGTAAAGTAAATCTAAAATTACATAAACACAAGACGTACGACTTTACTAATAAACAAACAAAAATTTCAACGAACCGTCTCCTAAATTTCGATTTTAATTTTGTTTAATCAAGTCGACTTTAAATAAGTGTGACCATTAGCCGATAAAGCCCTATACGGACTTGCGAAGTAACGCGAAGTTTCATACAAAATTTATGGGAAGAAGAAGCAGAAGTATTGGCCGTGTTCAGCAGAATGATGGAGCGCTGAGCATGTATCAGAAAAGAATGATAGATCGAAAAGTTTCTGCTGAACGAAGTGCTACATTTTTAGCCAACGCCTAGCAGTATTTTTTTTAATGGCGTCGCAGACACGCTAGCTTTCTGTGCCACCCTTGAAATTGCATAGAAGATAGCAAAGTTAGGTTTAATTATATTTTATTGTTTTTTTATAATTATTTGCAGCAGATTGAAAGCTCATATTTGCAAAACAAGCCTAATGTTATCGATACCAAGCCTATCGATATACAATAACAGCTGCTGGTATCAGTATCACTTCAAAGGAGCGTACTATTTCTTTGATACATGCTCCGCTATCATGATACCTCAAATTGGCTATCACGATACCGGATCAGTCGCGGTCAGCAGAAAGATCAATTAAATTTTATGATTGATCAGGGAGCAAGTTCTTCTGCTGAACGCGGTCAATGATTCCTTCACCCTTAACTTTGGCTCATACGGAGCTGTGAAGTACTGTTGCGCTTAACAGCACACGAATGGAACCTATGTTAAGGCTGTGGATTTGATTTTACTTCGAACAGCTGAAGAAACATTGTTGGAAACAATGTTACTTTACCCTTCTTCTGCCTTGTCGCCAACAGCAAACAGCTAAAATTAAATTAAATACGAGAAGTCAATTATTTTAATACAGTCGTAAATGCTCGTTTTAACAAGGGTTTGAATAACTTGCTAACTAAAAATTGCAAAATCCAAAAAGTTGACTAATCATACACTTATTTTAATGCGCTAAAGAATTTAAATAATCGTAGCAATGGTTGATTATGCAAACTATATAGTCGACATTGCAATTGCTCGGTATGCACTACATCGATGTAGCATTTTAAAACAGTTTTCATAGCAACTTTTTCAAAGTTGTTGTTAGTCAGCAAGGCTGGTCGAGAAGTTGCTTATCTTTATAAAAAAAAACGAGAGCGTAAGTTGAAGTCGGCCCTGCTCGACTTCGATATACCCGTTACTCAGGGTAAGATTTTTTTTTTAAATATTTTATTAGATCACAAATTGTGGAAGATATGAGTTTTTTTCCAAAATTCGGGGGTGGCAACTCTACTATAGCTCATCTGATCAAGAAATGATGTATGGCGGATCGGTAGGTAATGATGATTAAAATATATGTCTAGAAGGTTTTAACATTGTATTTTCAAAATTGTGGGAGATATGAGGTATTTTTCAAATTGCGGGGGCGGCAATGGTAGGTAATGATGATTAAAATATATGTCTGGAGGGTTCGAATAATCCATCTTCAAAATTGTGGGAGATATGAGTTATTTTTCAAATTGCGGGGGTGGCAACTTTGCTATCGTTCATCTGATCGGAAAATTATGTATGGCGGATCGATAGGTAATGATCATAATATATGTCTAGAAGGTCCGAACAATCTATTTTCAAAATTGTGGGAGATATGAGGTTTTTTCATATTGTGGGGGCGGGAGGGGGCGTGGCAAAAATTTGAAACAAACTTGATCTGCGTGCAGACAATACAAGTCTACACTGGAAAAAATGGTAGCTCTAGCTCTTATAGTCTCTGAGATCTAGGTGTTCATACAGACAGACAGACGGACAGACGGACGGACGGACAGACGGACATGTCTATATCGACTCGGCTATTGATGCTGATCAAGAATATATATACTTTATGGGGTCGGAAATGCTTCCTTCTGCCTGTTACATACATTTGCACGAACTTAGTATACCCTTTTTACTTTACGAGTAACGGGTATAACAACATTTCTAGTCAATTAGTGTGACGATCGCTATGGTAATTGAATAATACCAATAAACTCAAGATTTGGTGTAATTTCTTACATTTCTTTCCAAATCGAACACATCGTGTTGAGTCGTGCTTGTTTGTGACACGAAGAAAACTAAACGCACAAAGTTTTAAGAGAACATCTTATCGCTAATATGTTAGCGATATGTAGAATTGTAATTTTTTTTTTAATTGTATGTTTATTTGACAGATAGTGAAAGACATGTAGGAGATAAGAAAACGGCCCTAAATATTTAATTCTCTGATTGCAATCACCTTTTTGATTCCAGTTTTTTTTTCTGCAAAATTTTACATCCTTCACAACATTGCTTACGTGCACATTGCCTGACAACTCATTTACCAAGTGCACCATGTGTTACAAGTAGTTGGTCAGTTAACCCTTTCATTACAACCATGTTCAACATGTTCGAACGAGAAACGACTATTCTCAACTTTGCCCTTGGAACTGACGAAAAATTGCCCTTAACCTTAGTGAGGGAATTTCGAAATTCGTTTGTCGCGTCGACTGTTAAAATGCATATATCTTTTAAGCCCTTTTGCCAAACCAATAAACCAGCACTTAACCACAATTACCCTACCATTTTTGCAGACCTAACAACGTTTTTTATGCCACCCAAACTTTTTAGCTCACCTATCGTCGTCTGCCGTGTGAGTTTGTATGTCGACACAAAATCATGTGCACTGCAATCAGTCTTCATTTACACTTTGCACCTGCGGCGCTTGGTTTGCTGTTAGCCCAGGCCTTTCGCTCCCTGTCTCTTTCTTGCGCTCTCTGTCTCTGTGTTTTTGGCTCAGCTATGAGCAACACGAATGGTAGATTAGGGATGGGGATTTGGCTCAACTGAGGCCAACAACTTTGAACCGCATGCAAGCCGAGTCGACTCTTTTCTGTGTGTGTTTTTTTTTTCGAAAGTGTGGGCTACACAGCAGAAACAAACAAAATAAAATCGAGCTCCCTGTCCCACTAGTGTTTCTTGAACATACTACATACATATGTAGGTAATTCTATAGGAAGTGGCAGGGCCGGAAGGTAAAACAAGCTGATTATACCTGGTATTCAGAGGGTTAATTAGGGAATTTTTATTGGGATTCAAATATATTTTATGTATGTATGTTGAAAACATGATTATATACAAGTTTAAAGTTCAAATTCTCAGCCTCTAATATGCTGGTAAAGCTTTTAGAATATCACTCATACGCAGTGTTGGTTTTTAAATATATTTATTAAATTACGATCAAACTAAACTCAATATCTAAACAATAGAAAGATCGCTAAAAACTTAAAAAAAAATTATTAAATTAAAAAACAGATTGGATCGATTTGATTTTAATTTCGATCCCAAATTTACACTCAATATGTTAACCAACAATATTATAATTATAATAATTATAATTATAATTATAATTATAACACTATTTTCAATATAGTTACCTGATTCAAATTTACCAACGACTAAAATGTACTAAAAAAATTTGTTATTAAAATATAATATACATATATTCGGAAAACGTGTCGTATGAGTAATTTTTTTACTCAAGCCTCTTAAAATTTCAAATATAATTAGTTGGTTGTCAAATATAATTAGGGCCGATTTCGCATCGTCCAAATAGCTGCTATGCGTCAGATAAACATACATTTTACTCTGTTATTTGTTAGTTTATGTGACAGATAGAGCTATGTAAAAACCGAGAAATCGGCCATAAGTAAATTTTATTATCTATTTTTTATCCATTTTGACTTGTAAAGGTGCGGTCTTAAGTACATATTAAAAATAACCAATTATGTCATGTTTTTTTCTAATTAATAACCATATTTGGTATTGTAAAGGTGAGCATAGTTCGTCAAGCGTCAAAAAATTTTTAAAATTTGTTCTGAGTTCGAAAAAGAACGCTTACAGTTAAGAGTGTGAATTATTGTCAGATTTTGAAATATCGTACTTTGATATCGAATTTTCATATATTATTTTTCCTGACTTGAGTTCAGAATACAGATGAATGGCATGACAAATTGTACTGATTAACAAACATTTCGTCAACTTTAAACGTAAGTTTTAGTATAAAACAGGTTTTGGCAAAAAAAGAGAGCAGAAAAGTGTGAATGTATTGTGTGCTTAATTGAGTATGAAAACCTACAACCGTACATGGGGTACATTTGTACCCCAAGAAACATTAAAATCCAGATTTAAGAATATTAAAGAATATTTAAGAATTATATGAGCCAGAATCAATCATTTTTTGATTTGACAATCCTTAGTATATGTAACATATACGTTTACGCGATATTTCTATAAATATAAAGCTCTCAGCGCAAAGTGTTTTTTGTTTGCTCTTTTTTTGGACATAAACTCAACTTATATAAAGATATTTGCCCGAAATTTGGTTTGAACCCATATTTTGGGCCCCATTCGTCTTACCTAGATTCGCTTGGTTTCGATCATTATTTTATATAGATGCCATATAAAATATCAGAACAGAGAAGAACTTAAATTCGGTTTGCGCTCATATTTTAAGCTTCTTAAGGAACTTAACAAAAATTGTTTAATATGGATCAGTCAGATTTGCACCAATTTTGTTGTGTTATAAAGTGTTTTAATATTAAGGCAGTCGTAGGGCAATTTTTTCATTATCAAAGCAATAATTCGTAAAAAAAAATCAACACAAAAAAGTTAAAATTAATAACATATTTGAAATTTTCGAATTAGAGGATATTGGGAAAATGAAAGCTATAGACCCAAAGAAAGACATGAATGACAATTAAGTGAACCGAAAAGAAGATTTCCGGAGCCAATGAAAATTATACATATATATGTTTAGCTACCAATTCTACAAATGATAACAGAGTGAATAAGGAATTTCTGATGACTTCATTGCCATGTCTACCAAAAAGCCAAAGAACAAAGTAAAAATGGATTAAAATCGTATGATGAAGGTGTGTATTACACAATGTGTAATATGCAAAGCATTTGTGAAAAGAAAAAAAAAACCAACCACAGCATATAAAAATCTGATTATGTTAGTGCAGACATTTTTCAAATAACTTTATTACGCTTATTAAAAAAATAAACAAATTAAACTGGCATTTTTAAATTGTTTTCATAAAATGACTCAGCTAATGCATTTCTAGTTCCACTGCACGGCAAGTTCGGATTCAAATGAGCCGGTACAAGATTACTCCACACAGTTGAGCAGATCTCCTTGAAAATAGTAGCCAATAGTTAGGTACTACATAGAAGACCCAAAAGAGTACACTGCTTTGTCAATAAGTTTTTTCAAAGAATTGCATGGTCAACAGTTCATGTGGTATCTTAGCTTCAAAATAAAAAACTATTTGGCTTTCGCGGAACATTTCGAGGTTTATTGTGGACACTTTACGCATATGGCACCGAAAATGATCTTCTAATTGGCGAAATATGTGTACCTGCTATTCCAAAACAAGCGTGAGCATCTGCTTGTATTTATAAAGCTACTGCTTTTGATTAGAAAGAAAGAGCTTAAGCAATAATATGTAATTTACATAAAATTTTTCCATTTTTTCAAGAAAACAAAAACACACAATTTAAACTTTCAAAACTGCCTAAGGCACTTTTTATTGATGTGCTTCATGTTAACACTTTTTAGGCCTCCGCTTGTGGCAGTGCCTTATGGCCTCAGTGTAAAATGGGCATTAAGCTATATTGTATGTGCTCACATTTTAAGCTCCTTATAGCCTATTTCCACTGGCACATATATGTACATTTGAAAATATTAAAAATCCAAAGCAAATATACATTCTAAGCCGATAAGTGAAAGTTGACCAATCTTTGGGTAAGTTAAGCAACTATGTTTGCATTGACGTCGCACTTGTTGAAAAAAACGCGAATTTAATGGTTAAAAATCGAAAATGTAAAAATTTCGAATGTACATATATGTGCCAGTGGAAATAGGCTATAAGACGACTTACTAAATCTGGGATGGGTTGGACAATTATTTTATTAGGATTTGACGATATATTAAACACAGTTTTTTCAAAACGGGGCAAGGTGAGGCAAAAAGTGTAAACGTTGCGTTAATTTACACACTTTTGTTAATAACTAAATCTTTTGCATGCATAAGTTATACCAGCGACATCTGATATTTAGAAGCAACACTCTTGCTGCTTATAGAAAATAAAAAAGCTTTTCTCTGCAAACCTTTATGAGGGCTAAGAATCGAAAACCCAACGAATAATGGCGGTAAATGAAGAGGCCTATCTGCAAATGAATCTTGAACTTCACACTGTAGCCGAATAAACATTTTCGAAATTCTTATGTACTAATTCTGTGCTCCATCTTGAAACAAATTATTAAAGTTGCGTATATATATGTACTCTGCTTCTAGAAAAAAAAATTTGAATTTAATATCGAATATATATCGGCCCTCTCCGAGAAAAAAAAATAAAAACTTGCTTCTGAAAACCACTAAGTCCACGAAACTTTTGGAAAATTCCAAGCCTCATCAGAATTATCTCTAGAACTATTGACGGGGATTTAAGAATAAGGTATTTAAATGCTTCCACACAATTCTGGAAAAATTGATCAAAATCGGATGACTATAGCATATAGCTGCCATAGGAACGATCGGTCTAAAAACTAGTTCTAGAGAGAAAAACTTTTTTGTTATGTTTTACGTTTTTGATACGTCTTTAAAAAACTCCAAGGGTATTTAAAATTATAGCCATTAACTACACTGTGATAGTTTTTTCCAAAAAATAAAAAAGATATGACCAACTTGAATGGTTTTCCCCTAATTCGGGCCATAGGAATCGAATATTACTTTTTTGAATTATCATGATGATTTCATACAAATTTTTTTTTAAGGAAGTTAAAATTTTCTTGTAAATTCCAAAAATATGATATTTACTCTCGTGAAATCTGAATACATAGATTTAAATGTGCTCTAATTTAATACTTTTACAATTTTTCGATATCATTGAGCATTCAATAGGTATAGATTAAAATCTAAAAAAAATGAAAATTTTTTTACATAATTTTTATTACCAAAGTGACATTAAATTAGAAAATATTTAATAAGAAATCAAGTTATTGTTGGAGAACAAAAAGGGAAGACATTAAAAAATGATTTTATTGTGTTTTTACTTAATATTTGGAAATTTTAAATAATTTGTAGTTTAAAAATTTATCTACAATAAAATTGCAATTATTTTAGTTTTACCATAACATTTGAAAACGCAATGATGTCGAAAATCTGTAAATGTAGTAAATTAGAGGACACTTAAATCAATTTATTCAGATTTCACAAGAATCAGATCTAATTTTTTTACAATTAAAAATAAATTTTAACTCGATGAAAATCTTTAAAAAAAATTGTTGTAAGAAGTCATCGTTATAACTCATAAAACTAATGATGCAGTTCGATTCCCAGGGCCCAAAATAGAGGAGATCCTTTGAAGTTTGTATTTTTTTGACTTGCACAGTGTAATTATACTTAAAACTTGCTGGCTGAGTTGATATGAACAGAGAAATAAATAATGTTTTTGATTAAATTATTATTCAAATGGTTGGTATAAACCAACAGCTAATTCCTATTTAATTAGCCCAAAAGCCTGCAACATTTTCTTTCAAAAATGAGTACAAATTAGTCGAATCTTTAAGCTAAAGCCTTCACCTACTTGTTTTTATTATTACACTATGTATTACAATTGTTTGCTTGTTGTTGTTGTTGCTGTTAAAAAGTTGCACTTTCATGTTACACTAACGAGTAACGAACGGCAGCAGCACCACCAGCAGAAGTAGCAACAACAACAACAACAGACCTTCCTGATAATAGGGGTAGTCGTATTTCCGTTATGCGCCCCTTTTTCCCTTTCCCTTTTCTTTTTTGCCTGACTCGGTGAATGAGTTTCATGTTTGGGTATTTGTTGTTGTTGTTGTTGCTTTTTCAGCTATTGTATTAACTTGACTTTTATTTCATCATTACAATTGTTGTTGTTCTTGTTGTTGTTGTTGTTGTAGTTGTTGTTGTGCCATTGTTATTGTTAACATTCTGCACAGTCGAGCTTGCTCTTTGCAACCCTCAGCCCATTTTAATTGTTGTTGTATTGCCCCCAGCCATAGATGAAAATATGAAATGTATAGCAGAAGAGATTTCAATGGTCGTTTACTTTTTGGTTTATGTTTTAGACCAAAGTTTACAATGTTAATTATAATTGCAATTTGTTCGAGGTGATGTAATTTGGTACAGAACTCGATTGCCAAAATGTTGCGCAAACAGTAGAAATGGTTCACTTTTACATATGTATTTTCTGTCTGTCATTGATTGCTATTTGTGGTTGAAAATTTTACAACAATACCCAGTAGAGTCAATAATAATGGTTGAGAGTCAAACGAATAAGCGAGAGTTGTATGATGAGTTAAGTTGCGGATGATTAGTCTGGGAGGGAGTTGAAATAGGTATAGGTATATAGATGGGATTGAGATTTCTTGATTATTGAGCAATCCAATGTCTTCCAGAAATCTTAAGAGACTTTGAAAAACAAATCGAAATAAAATTTGAAAATTAATTAAATCAATTTCGAATTAGAACACTTTTTATTAAAACTAGTTTTAAATTCTTGAAAAAAATGAAATGTTTAATAATCTAAATGCAATTTGATATTCAGATAGATTTGATCTTATATATTTTGTATACCCTTGCAGAGAGTATATTAAAAAAGGTCTTTAAATACACAAGGGCTGCACATCTGTTGGAATCGGCCGGATTGGATGACTATATCATATAGCTGCCATAGGAACGATCGGTCTAAAAACTAGTTCTAGAGAGAAAAACTTTTTTGTTATGTTACGTCTTTTTGTTACGTCTTAAAAAAAACTGCAAGGGTAATTAAAACATCGGCATAGCCAATGTAAGCCTTCTCTTTTTTTTTTTTTAATTTTTTAATTTTTTTATATTTTTATATTTTTTATATTTTTATATTTTTTATATTTTTTATATTTTTTATATTTTTTATATTTTTTATATTTTTTTTTTTATATTTTTTTTTTATTTTATTTATATTTTTTTTTTATATTTTTATTTTTTATATTTTTATATTTTTTTTTTTATATTTTTTATATTTTTATATTTTTTTATATTTTTTATATTTTTATATTTTTTTTTTTTATTTTTATATTTTTTATTTATATTTTATTTATTTTTTTTTTTTATTTTTTTATTTTTTTATATTTTTTTTTTTTATTTTTTATATTTTTATTTTTATTTTTTTATATTTTTTATTTTTTTATATTTTTTTTTTTTTATATTTTTATATTTTTATATTTTTATTTTTTTTATATTTTTATATTTTTTATATTTTTTTTATTTTTATATTTTTTATATTTTTATATTTTTTATATTTTTTATATTTTTATATTTTTTTTATATTTTTTATATTTTTTATATTTTTTTATATTTAATTATATCTTTTATATATTTGTATATTTTCTTATATTAATTTAATTTGTAAATTGAGCAAATATATTCACAAAATTTGTTACGATTAAAAACAACTAAATTAGAGGTTTAGCCTTCTATTATTTTTTTTTTACCTTTTATATTTTTATATATTTTTTATATTTTTTGTATACTTTTTTTAATATTTTTTTATATATTTTGTAAATTTTTTTAAATCTCTTATGTTTTTTTTATATAATTTCTTATATTAATTTAATTTGTAAATTGAGCAAATATTTCCACAAAATTTGTTACGATTAAACCAACTAAAGTGGGGGGGAGCCACTGCTTGGATTTGCTTTTTGTATGAATTCTAAAAAAAACTGAACGGGAGTATATCTGGGATCAAGGATATGGGATCTGTGATAAGGGATCTGAGATTTGGGATCAGGAATCTGGAATCAGAAATCTGGGATCAGAAATCTGGGATCGGGGTTCTGGGATCGGGGTTCTGGGATCAGGGATGTGAGATCAGACATCTGGGATAAAGGATATGGGATCAGGGATCTGCCATCATGGATCTGGGATCAGGGATAAGGGATATGGGATCAGGTATCTGGGACTGGTACAGGTACACTATTTTCCAACACTGTTTTATATAAAATAATAATAATAAAATAATTTTATATTCCTATGCAGGTGTTCTTATTTTGATTCTGTTTTCTTTTCGTAAAGAGCTTCGCACGTTTCGTGTGTTCTACGATACACACTTCCTTTTTTATATTATTTTTATATTTTCTAATATTAATTTAATTGGAAAATTCACCAAATATTTCCACTAATAGACCAAGAGCCGACTAAATCTATGCGTTCTTACACCAATCCCAATTTGCAATCCCTTAGAACACAGAAACCAAGACAATTGAGAAATAATAATAATTATCCAGACGTATGCTTTAAAAGTGGTTTATGTAAATATAAACAAATGTCCTGTGTGTCCTTGTATAATCAAATCGCAAATTCATAAAAAAAAATTCCTTTTATAAGAACCAATTTAGTTTTACTTTTACTTACACATTTACCATACCCACATGTTGTGCCGCCTCCAACTACATTTCCGTAGCATTTCCTTAACATAACAGCAACAAAAAAAAAAAACAAAGTTTTGTCAGTTCATCACTCACCTGTAAAAAATAACAAGAAGAAAAAACAAACTTGCATTAGAATTTTTTTTTTTTTTTTGTGTTAAAATTAATTTCTTACATTTTCTGGGAAAAAGCACACACATTTTTAATTTCGCAACCCAACCAGAGGCGGCCACACATCAGCGGCTCTCGTACACATTAAAAAATCGTTTTTAATTGAAACACAAACCCCTTGGCAATCAGAGAAAGAGCGAGAGAGAGAAAGAGAGAGAGAACGAGAGTCATGCACACGCAAATGCCGTGCTAACTCGCTAACCCCAAGGGCAAGAGCTGAGGGGGGGCACCACAAAACCCAACCGCCCACTCACAGTGGGTAGGGGAACAGGAGCTGGCTGTCGCTCACTTAAGTTAATACGCAAACCAAATGTCACTCAACATTATCAACGGCAAACGTAATCAGTTAAAACTTTTTTTTTTTTGTGTGCGCTGTTGTAGGCAGGCCAGAAAGAAAAAAGCCCAAACCAGCCAACAGACAGACTGACTGAATGGCTGGCGGACTGGCAGGAAAATTTTGTTGCTGTTGTTGCTGGGCAAAAAAGTTGGCAACATGTTTGTATTCTATTTCAATTTTTTATGCTCTCGTGTGTGAAGGGCAAAAACAACAACGTGGTTGGAGAGGGGGGAGGGGTAGGCAAGCTACGTTTTAAATGCTCTTATTCGAAATACTTCGAAAATTGATTTAGGAGAAAACAATTTATTTGAATATTTCAAAAGTTAAACAGATATTGACAGACTCAGGACATTTGTATTCAATTATTGTGCCCAATCTGGGTACTGGGGACTATACTAATACATGTTGAACTATATTTAAATCAAAGCATTTCTTGTCAATGAAAGTTTATAAAACTGTACGCGAAATGCAATGTCAGTTTGGGGAAGTAACACACTAAATTAAATTTAGACAGAATTTTTGAAGAATTTATCTAAAAAAAAGTCCGTAACTTTTTTTCGAACATTTGATAAATGGAAAATGGCGCATAATAAAGGAAAATAAAAAAATTATATTTTAATTCCATTTAACAATTAATTTGTTTCATTTTTAACTTATTTTTTAAAGAATAAATAATAAGATGTGCCGCCACGATTAACTAAGACCTCTTACATCCTGTTGGGTAAGGAGTCATATATAATTTTTTTAAGTAATCAATTGAAATGGCCCACAAGCACTTTTTACCCCATCAAATTTTTTTTTTCGTCTAAAAGACTACATGCCGCTAGTCCTTGATCCAGGTCATATTTGCTCGAGTCGTTGTGTTTTTCCAAGTTGGTTAGGAGTTGTTTTTTTTTTAACATTTTAGGTGTTCAGAATAAGAAATAATTCTTTACACATTCCGCACGCACGCCTTAACATTGGTTTTTTCTTATATTTTCTCGGCCGAGTCCTGTAAATTGGATGCGTGTCTAAAAAATAACTCGATTGCCCGCTGCTGTAATCACAGAAGAGCACCGACCCTTCATATTTTTTGTTCCATCGTTATAGTTATTTTGTAAAAATAAGGAAACAATTTTATATCTGCGGTTGATATTTGTTTGATATTTTATGGATTGACTGGACATACACAGAGAAAAAAAAAGCTCAAGATCAATTTAATCTTTGCTGGTTAAAATGATCTTTTAAAAATATCAATTTTTGCATACCTAATATAAATAGTTTCTTAGACGTCTTCCCATAAATGTGTGCCTTGGCTGATTGCGTTGAGACGTCACACAAGGTCTCGAGTTCGAGCCCCAGACAAGGCAATGTTTTTTTTTTTTTTTTTTTTATAGATAAGATCGTATTGATAATTTTTATCATATCAAGTTAATCTTTGTCATATCGGAGTGAAATTGATATGAAAAAATGTGGAAATGACTGCCATTTCATATAAATTTTTTTCTCTGTGTACACTTTATAAGCCTTTTTTTTACTTTCGAATTCGGTCAACACTTTTGCTTTATACCTGTTGAAATACCAGTAGAATTCCATGCACCTAAATTAGACAAAATCCTAATCCACACAGAGAAAAAAAAAGCTCAAGATCATTTTAATCTTTGCTGGTTAAAATGATCTTTTAAAAATATCAATTTTTTCATTCTTTATATAAATAGTTTCTTAGACGTTTTCGCTTAAATGTGTGTGTTGGTTGACTGCGTCGAGACGTCATTCCATTCGTGTTAAGGGCAAGGTCTCGAGTTCGATACCCAGACAAGTCAATTTTTTTTTTATAGAAAATATCGTATTGATATTTTTTATCATATCAAGTTAATCTTCGTCATATCGGAGTGAAATTGATATGAAAAATGTGGAAATGACTGCCATTTCATATACATTTTTTTCTCTGTGCAGACATTAATACATAGTACATAGTACCAATGTACTTATCGGATGCTCTTCTTTCGAGTATTTCGATTAGGAAAAGATCAGCTCAATACAAAAATAAAGTTTTGCCAAAAATGACATTGCTTTTACGGGATTGGTAATCCAGTCAATCCTTTCGTACTCAAAGATAAAAAAAAGTTAAAATTGGCTGTTACAGCCCCCCAATGGGGCCAAGCAGAGCATTTCGTACTTGATTTGAGAAAATCTGTGATCGACCTACTTCTGACCACGTTTTGGATTGATTTTCATCTGGATGACTCGGATTTTTTTTCAGTCTATGTTTGTTCCTTAAAGGCCTCTAAGCCACTGAACCAATCTCTTTGAAATTTTCACTGTATGTTCATATTAATCATGGAAAAGTCAAAGGCTGTGTCCCAAATCAGTGAATTGATTTCAAACCCTCTGAAATTTAAAACGCTATGAACTAGAGGTGCGCGCGTGACGTAGTTTTAACGTGTCACAGTGTGTCACGACGTGATCGTGAGGAAACTCAGACTTTCGTGCGTGTGCATTCGTGATCCGTGCGTGATTCGTGCGTGTTAAAGTTTTACTTCGTGAATATAAGTTATGCATTATTCACGAATTTTTGATTTTGTGAATCCGCTGCTCGCAGATGGTACATACAGAGGCGCAGTGTGGCCATGAAACCCACAATGGAATGAGGGTCTTTCTTGCTTGCAAGATCGAAATGCAAAAACGGGGGTGGTGGCCCAGTCCAGTAGACGAGCGTATTCGCGTTTTTCACACAGACGCGAACCGAAGTCAAAGTAATGAAAAAAAGGTTTATTAAGTATTACTTTTAAACTGCTTATGTTGGAATGAAGAGCACCTTAATTAATTTACATTTTTTGTTTAATACATATAATTATATATGTTTTTATGGATGCATTTTTGCGTGCGTGATCATTCGTGACGTCTCGTTAAATCGTGAGTGCATCGTGAGTGACGCGAATTGCTGAAAAAATTCCGTGCGTGAATCGTGTGCAAGATATTTATATTGCGTGAATCGTGCGTTACGTGATGGAAAAATCGCTCACGCGCGCACCTCTACTATGAACATGAAATTTGGTGTATAGGTTAGTTATATGGAGACAGATATTTCGCTGGTTCAAAAAAGGTTTCGAACTCGCTGTTCAGATTAAGTCCATTTAAAAATTTGCAAGTAACAAATATTGCTAAAATTGCTTCAGAGCTATATTTAAAAAAATATTTAAGGGTGTCTTTTAATATTGAAAACAATTTTATTCGATTTTTTTGTTTTGCATTATTGTTATAGCTTGAACAAACCCCTTTCATCCCCTTCAGTTCATTTAAAAAAATTCGAAAAGTGTAGCAGATATAGCCTTCTTAGTGGAGCAATGTTCTCGCTAAAGTGGGTATATTTTACGTTGCTCAAAACTTTAAGCGCGTTTTTCTCGAAACCACTTTTTTGACCTGGTAGCCTTGATTGCGCTAGTTCTACTAAACCGATTTTGATCGTCCATGTTGCAATCGACGCAGAATTGATGTAATTCTGGCCCGTACCTCAACCAAGAGGAAAAACATTTTTTTAATATTTTTTACACTAAACTTAAAAAAAAAAAATTTTAAATGGCCGCCAAATTTTCAAAAAAAAAAATTTTAAATATGATTGAGGTACGGGCCAGAATTACATCAATTTTGATCATAACCTCATTTACCGTTTTCGTTTCCAATAACCTGGAGTACCAGAATCAAGGCTACCACCAAACTTTTTTTTAATTTAATCAATAAATAACACAAAATAAAAAACCTAATTGAAAAAACTTTTATGGTTTTCTCTCTAGAATTTTTATAAAAATCAATTAAAAAATCCATGTGCAGCCCCTTAAGGGGTTGTCCTAATCAAGTGTCGAAGAGTGTATAAGGTTTTTAATAAAACTTTCGTAGTTTAATTTAAATTAGTATTTTTAGTCAATTAAAAACAGTTTCTTTTCAAAAATGGCCATGTAGAATACAAAACTTGATTTTTCTTAATAAAATTACGCATGCGCAATGTGGGCTTATAAGGTCAGCGAGGGTAGGCGTGATCGGATCGGGTCAAAATTTTTCATATATGCTATTCTAGCTATAATTTTTAAAACCATGAAGTATCAGCTGTGACTTTAAGCCAAAAACTCTTTAAATTGAGCCAAAGCTCGAAAAAAATGGAGATACATATACTTATTTGAGAGATTTACAAAAGTTGATCTAAGTTTTTAAGTCTTAAAAAATAGAAATGTTAAAAAACGATAATATAAATTAAAGATTCTGAATTTTTATCAAATTTCGCTCTACAAAAAAGTCTGTTTTAATATTTCAGAAAATTTGGTGGAAGGTGGAAGCTAGGGCAAATTATGTGTCCAACTGTTTTTGTGTTTTTATACCCCTTTTGTGTATTTTACCAGTGTATTATGAGCTATATTGGACCGTAGTCTTATAGTATGAGTTCAAATCTATACAAATCGCTAAAGATCTCTATTTTTGACAGAGAACCATTATTAACCATTATTGTCAGCTTTATGAGAAATGGCCCTAAGGCGAGTTTGTCTGTGCGACATAAAAATAGCGAATTCCTTAATTCTAGGTTAGAAAACTGGACAAAAGCGTTAAGCGAAACTGTTCGTTCAAAAATAAAAAGGCTAGAAATTCGTATATTTTGAAAAACGTTTTTTATGTGGCGATCATACATTTTTTTTAAATATCGTAAACAATTTCAATTTTGTAATATAAAATTATACTTGTACCGGTATGTACCGGTATACCGAAATAAAACGGAGGTAATGGTGGCGGGGCGGTCTTGTTTATTGGTCTTAAAATCGGGGGTCCGCTCGCGTTCGCGCTCTGTTTTTGGTCTTGAGCGTGGCGTTTCACTAGCTTTGACCGATCGTTCGGCGCTTGTAAGTCGTGCCGGTCCGACTAGTCGTGCAGTAAAAGAAGACTCTGTGTCTCGCTTAAACTGGGACTAGTGCGTGAAACAGAAGAGGAGACGGACAGACGGACGCGGCGGACGGGCGGAAGGTCGTCGTATCTAGTAGTATCGTATTGGAACCGAAAACGGAAATTAACTGGAAACTGAAATAGAACCTTTAACCGTTATTCTCATTCGGTACGTACCGGAACCGGAACCGATATTCGTTTCGGGATTAGTTCCCTGCTTAAAACTTAGTCGCATACCTAATAAAATTGGGTACGTTGGAGATTTCTGTTGATTAAATCGAATGGAACTTGTAGAAAATGCAAAGGCTGGTGATGACAGGATCGGATGGCCCCATTGCTATTCTATTGTTAGAAGCCTTGGGCCAAGTTGCTGATTAAAAAATAAATCAAAATTCAGAATCGTTTTGTTACAGCAAATCTGCTTCGAGCCAGTTCGCCAATGCCCAATTTTTCAATAAGAGTATCCCCCAAAGAATGCATGGCATGTGTTTCCACTATGCAAAAGTCCTCTCCAATTCGGCAAACTAAAAGCATGAAATGCTAGGCCTATGCAAAACTTTATTTTGTATTTTATTTTCGGTATGTGGTGGCCTTTTTTGGGTTGTTTGGGAAAACTGAAAACTGTACACAAAACAAAGAGAAATGTCTAAATTTTCTGTCAGGTCGTCGTCGTTGTCAGGAGTAGACCCGCGATTGTCGTCGTAAGTGCTCGACGCGATTTTTTTGCATATGTGCTTTCGGCTATGTGTGTGTATGTGTGCTTGGAAGCCACTTGACAGCCGTTTAAATGCATTAAAAAATTACCTACCAGCGCAAATTTCACATGCGAAATTGTGCATGGAGAGGCGGTTGACGCCCACCAACAAGACGAGGCAAAATCAAATCAACATCCTCGACATGAACCGAAAGGAAAGGCAAGGATTTCGGCCTCCATTTCAGGCGACAGCAAAAGGGTTTGGCCAAAAGAAGCAGACTGAACACACTGACTCGGCCGACTAGTTAACGCAAATTGAAATTGTTGTAGCCACAGTCAAAAAAAGAAAGAAAAAAAAGACGTTTTTGCCCAGTTTTGTTCGTGCATAAATCAAAGCTTGGGCAGTTCAGTGGAAGCCTGTGGAGGGGGTTTGGAGTAAGGAAGGGCAGAAGCCCAAACTTGGCAGTTACAATGGCAATTAAAAAGGCTTTGAGCCAACTTCATTTGAAATTAAGTACTCTGCATGTTTAAAATGCAGTTAAAGTGAAACTAGTCAAAGAAAAGTAAGTGACATTTTCCTCTGTCTAATGGAAAACTTAACTGGGTTAAATTTTAGGCTGAGGAAGAAACTTGGCTAGATAATTGATAATGCTTAAGGGTGTTTAACATTATGCATTTATTTCTAATAGTTTTAGTATTTTCGGTGCCAGGTGATTTCTTGCTTTCTTTGATTCTTTTTCACCAATAGCCCTAAGATCAAATGTTCGTCTTTTCACTCCAATCACTTGGTCCAACACTCTTCATTATCATCCCGAATAGCAACTTTTTCCGCATATCCGTTTAAAGCATTCCTACTCCCTCCTGTCACTCCACTTTAAACTTCAAAATGTCGCTAGGCTCGCGCACTCTGCTCGCTCTTCTCTGCTGTCACACACGTCGCATGAGTTATGTGCCCCATCGCCACATCTCGCACATATGCACAGATGTTCCTGCTCTGCCAGTTTGCTGCTCCTACAACTCTGACTAGCTAACTTTTGTGGCCTTATCTTGAACAGACTGCACTCCAAGGCTTATGAGCACGCCATGGAGCTATGATTTAAGCGCAAACTTGTGCCGCCATAGGAGGAACTTCCTCCAAAACTCCTACAGCTCTGAAACCAAAAGAACTTGAACAATTAACTATATTTTAATTGCAACTCCCTTTGCTGTTTGCTGCACTGGTCTGGTAATTTATTTACAATTTTTACGCTCATTTTGCTGACTGACAGTGCAAGGAAAATCAAAACAAAAAAACAAAAAAACGAAGGGAAAGGTTAACTTTAAGGCGAAGGCCACGAAGCAGTGATACTCTAAAGAATTGATTAAAAATAAGTGATATATATTTTAAAATCAATCACGTGATCTACAGGTTATAGAATCATCGGCCAAAACATGGGTTAAAAACATATAACCTTTTCATTCCTTAATTTTATCAACCTAATTAAATTTAATAATGAAAACTTAAACCAGTTGAAGTATTATCATTTAGTGCTTTTATCAAAATGTTGAAAGTATTTAAATTGCTGACTTGTTCTTTATTTTATATTATTATATATTTAAAAACAGAAATGTTGTAATATTGCGATTTTTACTAGTCCCGTGTTTTATCATTGCAGTCTGGGCAAACATCTCAATAAAGTATGATCTTATTGTTGGCCATATGGTCAGCTGTAGCAAAAGTAAATTGAATTTGGGTTCGTTTGTAATAAATCACAAATTTCATTCTGTTCTAAACCGATATAAACCAATCCAAGTCGAAACGCTTGTTAGTGCTGGTAAGCCGATCCTTATACCGAAACCTTGTCCATTGAAAAATGCTTATACGAACCCAAAACCCCTAACGATAACAGTTCGGCTTAGATTAATTCATCGATTTGTTTTAAGATAAATGTTTTGTACAATATTTATAATTTTTGTAAATTTATATTAACAAAATCGTTTCCATTTCGCAGTGGTTGGTGTGTCAATTGTTGCTCGCTTACAAATTCGTGAAATTTATGACAGGGTGTGCAATAGGGAAGCCGTATTTTTAAAAAATATTCAAGTCGATATTTATTTCGATATTATACATTATTATTTCGTTATTGATATTTCGTTGAAAAAAAATTATATTGCCAATATTTTCCATATTTCTATAAAAAGCTATACCTTGAAAATTAACTAGTTTATTGAGGTAATAAATACAGTTTGTCTGCGTTCAAAATCTAGAGATTCAAGCTCTTTAATACTTCAACAAAATATATTAAGGGCCGTTTACTCATGTTCCTGATTTTCAAATCCAGGTGCTTTTTGACCTTTTTGACTTTTAGTACGTTTTTAAATATCTATGCTTGTGTCTACAACGAGCTGCGTATGATTTTTTAACCCGGCCTAAAAGTAGGCAACTTACATTTTCTCAAAAAGCCCCAAAATTTTAAAAATTGTAACATGAGAAAACGGCCATAAATGTATTTTTATGAGTTTATGTGTGCGAAATAAGTAACCTTAAAATGCTTTTGATGTGCTGCCAAAGCTTTCCAAATAGTATTTTTTTATTAATTTTTTTACTCTTTACTATGTCAATATTAAGCACACAGAGAAAAAAAAAGCTCAAGATCAATTTAATCTTTGCTGGTTAAACTGATCTTTTAAAAATATCAAATTTTTTCATACTTTACATAAATAGTCTCTTTGACGTTTGTCCATAAGCGTGTGCGTTGGCTGACTGCGTTGAGGCGTCATTCCATTCGTGTTAAGTGCAAGGTTCGAGTTCGCCTCAGATCGTATTGATATTTTTATCGTATCAAGTTAATCTTCGTCATATCGGAGTAAAATTGATATGAAAAAATGTGGAAATGACTGCCATTTCATATCAATTTTTTTCTCTGTGCACAAGTCTGAACTAGGTGCCGTTAATTTTATTAAAAAGTTATTGAGACTCGGATTCCAAAACGAAATGATACAGCATTCATTCATTCAGTGCAGGCACACGTTAATTAAAAAGAGATTTTTGGTCTTAAAATCAGAAGATACATTTTTATACCCGTTACTCTTAGAGTAAAAAGGGTATACTAAGTTTGTGCAAATGTATTTAAAAGGCAGATGGAAGCATTTCCGACCCCATAAAGTATATATATTCTTCATCAGCGTCAATAGCCGAGTCGATATAGACATGTCCGTCTGTCCGTCTGTCTGTATGAACACCTAGATCTCAGAGACTGTAACAGCTAGAGCTAAAATATTTTCAGTGTAGACTTGTATTGTCTGCACGCAGATCAAGTTTGTTTCAAATTTTTGCCACGCCCCCTGCCGCCCACGCAATATGAAAAAAACCTCATATCTCCCACAATTTTGAAAATAGATTGTTCGGACCTTCTAGACATATATTTTAATCATCATTACCTATCGATCCGCCATACATAATTTCCTGATCAGATAAGCTATAGTAGAGTTGCCACCCCCGCAATTTGAAAAAAAAAACTCATATCTTCCACAACTTGTTATCTAATAAAATATTCTTAAATAAACCTTACCCTGAGTAACGGGTATATCGAAGTGGAGCAGGGCCGGCTTCAACTTACGATCTCGTTTATATAATCATTGTTCGAAATAACGACTTGGGAATTCCATATCTAGAACCACAAAAAACTGGCGGATTCACTATTCTTAAGTTGGAGGTTTCAGACTAAATATAAAAACATTCTGGAAATCATAATAAGATCAAAACACGGAAGTTATGAAAAAATTGATTTTGCTGTTAAGCATTGTGGAGCGGAAGGGAACAGCATTGAGCAGCGTCGGCAATGCCTGTGTGAGTTTTTATTCGAATGAATAAAAACGCACAAAAGCAAGAGTACAGGGTATTTACTGCAGCGCTCTTAGTTGTTTATATGAGTAAATATTCCATATTTTTAATTATGATTATTTTTTGTTTGGTAACTTTTAATTTAGCAACTTGTCATCGATCTCAAGCAATTCCTTAATGCAATATGCACTGACTGTACATATTGTGTTCGTTTGAGCTTGACTAACAAAATAAATGATTTTTCGCATCAGAAAAAAAAACATTAGCTTTTTCTTCTTGAAAACTTAGCATACTCCTTCAGCGAAGAGAGTATAAAAAGCTAACCGCACACCGAAGCATGACGGCCAAACGTCCAATGGGTTTTCGCTTCTGTTTTTTGTGTGTGTGTTTTTTTTTCCTGGCTCTGTTTTCTCTGTTCTCTGGGTGAAAAACGCATTACGCATGCACTTTGCTCAACACTTGTGTTAATTTTATGCTCCCCCCTCTACACTCTTTCCATCCACTACACTGCCACCTCTACTAGCCGCTGCTTCGCACACTGTATGCGTTTGTTTAAATATTCATTGCAAATTCCAATTGCATTTGCGCTTAAATTGGCAATACCAACAACAACAACAACAACCACGACAGCTGGCAAGAGCTGAGCGAGTTTGCTTTCTTTTCATTTTTTTTTTTTTCATTTTGGTGTTGGCGGTGGTCAGACTCAATTTGGTCGAAAAATGCCTCGCCTGGACCCGGTTTTGTGGTGTTGAGCGATTTGGTTTCGGTTCGTCGCTTGAATTGCTTTGGATTTTTGCACAAAAAAAAAACGAACGGGCTTTGAAATTGAAAGATGTTGAATTGGCCGCTCGTAATTTATGTTAAATCAAAACCCTCCACAAACAAATCGCAATTTTTCTAACTGCAATCTCTGCACATTTACGCATTGTTTATGCAGATTTTTAATGTTGGCAATAAATAAATTTTCTGCACAAATAAAATATATGCATTTTGGCCATAAATAACTTGTTTAGCCCATAAAGCCGAGTGACTAATTTTTGAAATGTTCACTAAAAATTGTAAATTCGCGTGCGAGCCCCGTTTGAATATAGATAAATTAGTTTAAGCCCGCAAAAGCACAGCGAGAGGTAACGTGAGGCAATTAAAATCGAAATGCAAATGTAAAAATGACATCAATTTGTGCTCATATTTCATAAGCGCAGCAAGCGCACCCCAAATGCTATTAAAAGGCATTACGATGAACCCCAGGACTCGTAAATTATTATGCCGCAAGGCAATCGAAAGAGACTGCTCCTTCTGGCCCTGGGTGAATGCGGCTTTTGTCTTCTTTTGTCCAAAAGAGATTTATGTCTGTGAGTTGCACACACACACACTCAAGCAGCAGCAGCAAAAAACTGGCAGAGAAACATGATCAATAAATGTAAGTCACACGCTGCGTATAAGCAATATTTTAATTATGCAAAAGTGAAAGATCGAGTTCAAATAGCTTTGCATGGCATTTAATGTTGTTCTTGTTCTTATAGCATACTTTTCAGCGCTGCACTGGGTTGACTTATTGAGCCGCTTGTTTGTCTGTCTGCGCGTGTACTTAATGAGCTTTTGTTTCGCCTCTGTAAGAATGTGTGTGTGTGAGTGCAGGATGCACAACTGCCTGCATTTTTAATCCATTAAGACTTTTGATATTTTGACGCGATGCAAATGAGAGGCTGCTCATTAGAGTGGTTCTTAATAGTTCAATGTGGGAAAATTGTTAAGTTTTTAAGCAAAGGGCAATAGTGTGCTTGTAGCTTAAATAATAAATTTTTTAAAAGGGAATTGAAATATGTAGCCCGATCCTCGACTTAAGGTTAATATAACGTTCACATTATCAACTTTTCCTCAATAGATGACTTTTGTACTCTAAATTTTTCATTGCGTAATGTTAAAAGCGAAAATATATTGAAGAAAAATTATGATGGAAAAATTAATTTAAATTAATTTTTTTGCAATACACTGAAAAAATCTTCCATTACACCAATATAACTTATTTAATATTCCTGTATAAGAAATAAATATTTTGCTAGCCTGAAGATTATATTCGTTTTATTTTACATACATAATTAATCAATTATTATCTACCTCATGCACATCTACATTTATTATGTACATTGTACACATTACATTGAGTTAATTTCTTAGCTCTTCTTCGTTAATAAATATAATACATAAAAAATATTTCGTTTAATATAAATTTAATTTTGAGTTTGAAAGCATTGCCATGAAATAAGGAATAAATTTCGATCAAAATAAAATTGTGAATAAATATTAGTTGGAAAAAATTTTATAGCCATTTTCGGGCATATATAGTAGGCCGTGCTACTGATCTTATTAATGTAAAACAATTAAACGAATTTGTGATTCCTCCCCTAAATTTATAAAAACTATATAACGGGAACATTGTTGAAGAATGGGCATTTCTACTTTTAAATCTGTGGAGCTCTTGATTTAAGAATGGGATATTCATGTGTATGAGTATGTTTAGCTCTTTACTCAAGAACGGAAAACTCTTAGATTTTAGTATGTTCAGCTCTTAGTTCAAGAATGGGAAATTCTTGAAATGCAGAATGTTCGGCTCTTAGTTCAAGAATGGAAAATTCATCAATTCGAGAATGTTCAGCTCTTAATTCTTTAATGGGACACTCTTGGACTCGAGAATATTCCGCTCTTAGTTCAAGAATGGAATTGAGTATGTCAAACTCTTGGTGACAATGGTGTGGAGATTGAGGTATGAGACTGAATGTCAACAAGACCTGTTTTTCTTTATATATATTTCAAAAATACATTACTTAAAACTTTTCAATATAGTTGGCTTTGATATACTGAGTTTTAATTATCAAAATATTCCCACACAAGTGTGGTCAGGATAGATGAAGATCAAATATAATTTTTCATCAGGTTATCAAATAAGCAAGTTGTCGTGAATACCCTAATTAAAAAGCCTGTCAATTTTGACTTTAATTTAGTTAATAATATTTACCCCATAACTATTTCCACCACCGATTGTAAGAAGTCAGCAACACACACGGACTTTCAAGTAAAACGAATGAAATAAAATTATTTGAAAAAAAATTAGATAAGATTTGTTTATTACACAAGGCAATTCAAGTTATTCGCACGCGTGTTAATCTAAACTAGAGTGAGAACAATGCTTATTAACATGAGAACAATTCGGTTTTTTAACTAAAAAAAAAAAAATTATTAACACGCGTGAAAATAATTAATTCAAAACATTTCCAGGTGTTTCACAAAAATTAATGAAGCGATTTGTGGAACATTTAGGATTGATGTTAAAATAAAAGTAACTCTTGAGTAGGAATTTTCTTAAACAAATTAATTTATCTGGGTCATTTTTTAACAAAAACTTATGAGTCGAAAATAATAAGAACTTTTTATTTAAAGTCATATAATATCAATATTTTTTTGTACAGTTTAAAGTAGAGGTGCCCAAACTTAACTGGCAGGGCTCTTTTGTTGTTGTTTTGTTCGCGAGTAAAGCGCATAGCTAACAACAAATCTTTTTTTCTTATCTTTCTTTCCTTTGGCATTTTCTGTTAAAACACAATAACAAGTTTATTATTAAGAGCGAGTCAACATAGATTTTGTTGTAATTGGTAAATGATTTGGTTTTAAAAAAACAATTAGATTTTTCATATATTTTGCTCTTTCATATGCTTATAGTAGGCACCCCTTAGATAATATAAATATTACCATTTATTTTCTATTTAATATGAACATTAAAAACCTTTCCTTTAATCCTTTGCTTCATTTTCACAAATTCTTTCCACTCTAAATGTTTATTCGCTTGGTATATATTTAACACCCACTTAACTCATTCAGGAACAGCCCAATGTAATGCACACAAACACATACACACACACAACCATGTGTCAATGACTCAATGCAGAATGGAGAAATGCAGTCAGTAAGGTTGTTTTGATGACAGGCCAGACTTAATACACACACACACACACACTCTCGCATACACCAGCAGTTGAGTCTCAGTTCATTCAATCGAGTCAAGTTGAGTTTCTGCCAACATCAGCAGCCGCCGTAACTGCAACTGGTGCTGCATATACTTGTATATATATATGTATGCATGTGTGTGTATTGATTAAATGAAGATGACAACAATGATTGACATCGTTGACTTAAGTCATTACATATTGTAGGCAAGTTGCAGCAGCTGTAAGGATAATGCCAGCCAGCCAGCCTGGCCAGGATGCCCACGGATGTGTGTGTGTGTTCGATGAGCAAACAATATGAAGGCGCTTAATTTGTTTGAAAGGCTCAGCAGGACGAAACTGAATTGAATTTTCCCTCTTTCTCTCTACAAATTAATTATTTTTAAATTAAATAAAAAACAAGCCCTCACACACACACACACATAAATTTCTCACACAATAAATTACAACAAATAATTGCCAATTCAGCTGCGAAAAATAATTTATATGTGACACACACACAATTTTTTTTTGCTCTTCCCTTCGCTTTTTGGCTTATTTGATTTCATTGCTTGTTTGTCGCTTGAGTTGTTTTTTGGTCATAAAGATTATAATCTTGATGTGGTTGTGGGGACCCAATAATAGCAACAACGAAAAAAAAAAAAAAAAATACTTTACCAAAACTGATACAACCATAATTCGGAGACTCTCTCTCTGTATATGTGAGTATGTGTGTACGAAAAAGAAATCGCATAAATTTCAGTCGCAGCTCGCATAAAATGCGCCGTCAGGCATAAACATTTTTCTATAAATATTTTTCGTGTTCTTTTTTTTTTAAGAGTTATAGAATGGCCGGCGTTTTGTTAGAGCTGGGTGAAGTAGGCACTTGTGAGTTAAGTGAAAAATTTGTGTGGGCCACAAATTGCTTTAATGTTATTACAAGAATGATGAGAGTTTCTTTGGACCATTTGAGCTGGTTGGGAGCTAGGGCTGAGCGGCATAAAAAGTGGATTAAGAAGTGGGAAACTTCTAATGTAAACTGAAATTTGTTTTTATGGGATTGTGTGAATTATATAAAAAAAATTTCTTACAACTTAGGCAAATCATGTTTAGCTGTACATTTAGAGTGTCCTTCAATCGTATGAAAAATGTATGGTCATATTCTCACCCCCTTAAAAGTTGAATTGTTTTAAAATAATTGCATACCAAAAGAAAAAAGTACACAAAAATTAGTTTTAGGAGATGCGCTATGGAGTCAAAGATTGCACCTACACCTTGATCGATTATAAATTTATAAGAAGTTGGCGTAGACTACAATTCAAACCATGAGCCTTCACAAAAATGTATCCTTATTTTTAAAACCAATTATTTTGTATGCTAAGCTCTTGTGCATATCTATAAACGAGCCCACTTATTCCAGCGAACAGTCCGTTACAAACGCAATAACGAATAAGTGTAAATGAGAAGTGAAAGGGAATAAAAAAAATTCCCAATTTAAAATCCAGGACAGTCAGTATCAACAATATTATCTCTTTTTGAATTATATGTTAATATTTGATTTTGACTAGGGCTATTAACGAACTTTTCTAATTTCGGTTATTACACCGGATTTTGCTGACCACGCGGATTCACACATGTTTTATAACAAGATGATCCACGTGGTCCATACCTCATTCATATTGAAAAAAGTCAAATAAAGAGTGATGCTGTCACGATGCGAAAAATTTAATATTATTTATAGAAAAAGGTGGAATACGGCTTGAAGAAGTTTGGAGAACCTAATCTAAACATTTCTGACCGGGATTAGCGCTGAATAATAAACAACCCAATCAATTCAATCAAGACAGCCAATGTCTACAGTCCTAGTGTGTCCCACTGGACCATTGCACGTGTTTTAAAGCAGTATGAGTTTTTACAAAAACAACATCTTAAACCTAAAAAAATTAATATGGCCACTAATTGTCAAAAAAGGGAATTATTCTTATAAAGTTTATTATTAAACTAAATAATACTCAAATTTTTTGAAAGATTTTTTTTTGGCATATGGGCATTTCCGCAGAAAAGTCTACCAAGACCGAAAAATTAAAAGTTCATTAAAAGTTGTTTCTTACTTGATTTAGAAAAAGTAAATATGCAAATTATTTTTGATTAATGAGTTTAAAGCTTCCCTTTATACAGATAGCGATATATCGGGCTAGAAAGTACAAATTTACGTTTTGGCCAGTTTTTCAGTGCATTTTCTCTTTTCGATTTACAGCTCTCAGAGTCATTAAGCAATTCCACTCTTTTCGCAAAATTTTAGCAACAATTAAAAATGATTTTTTTGTTGGGTTGAATAATTTGAGAAAAATTTTCTTCACTTAAAAATTGCCAAATGAAATTTAAGTAACGTCACGTCAGTAACGTCACGTCAGATATAAAAAAGCTAATAAAAAAAGAACGAAAAATGAGATTTATATTTGGTAAATTGGAAAATAAACTTATATTATTCTAAAAACTACAGAAAAAAGTTTCATACAAAAAGAGTTTCTCAATTCGCAGAGTTTAGCAATTTTGTAGTCCGAGTCAAAACCCACTTCCGTTTTGAGTAACGTCACGTCAGGGCATATTTTTACTGATTTCTTTGAATCCTCTGGGACGATTTTTGTAATTTTTTTCTAAATAAAGTGCAATTGAATTACTACCAAAATATAAAAAAAAATTTTAACTTGTCTCTTTCATATTTTTTTTTTAATATTTTATCGTACGAATGTCACGTCACGTCAGAAAAGAAATGCCCATATTGGATATGTTTTTTTTTATGGTTTTCTACAAATTGATCTTGCCGTTCAGCTCTTGTTGGCCTTTCAATGAAGCATTCCACTATCTGTACCGAACTTTGTGAGAAATCATTAACCACGCCCCAACTGTTCACTTTATTCATGGTTTTTTAGATTTTTTTCTTCTCCAGACCACAACGAGCGATTTCTAATTTATGTGCTACTAGGGAAGCACTTTCATTTATACTTAGTGATAAACTCCGGTGCATTACTATGGCACCACACAATTTTTTCAGAATACGAGTACTCAGAGAGAGGAGATTGCAACAATTGGTGAATGCAGATAAAAAGAGAATCAAAAATAAGATAAGCCAGAAACAAAACAACAACAAAAACAACAAATTTTCGTTTTATGCTAGGTGCAAGTAAATAGCCGCACTGTATAATTTCTCATTCTGTGTTTGGTTAGCGATCATTTCGATTGTGCAAATATTTTTGATAATTAATTGTTAAAAGTCTTTATCGACCTTTCTATTTGCTTAGAAGTGGGACTAGCTGGTTCGAGGTCAAATATAGATTATGTTTCCATAACATTTAAAGCAACAAGTGTACCAACAACACCAAAGGGTAATGATAAATAAAGTTAACGTTTTGTTTATGAAATAAAATAATATTATGCCAAGGGGAACTGAGCTTTCAGACGTCGAAAATGGTCAAATTAATTAACTTGAAAATTTGCTCAGCCAAAGCTGAGTAAACGAGATCAGCGTCGATTAGTGAGCTCTGCAAGCAATTTGTTGCAGAGCGCTAAACAGTTAGCACCTTAATGTTGCTTAAAGGTGTCACGTTGGACGGTTTCACGTGTTTTAAAAAGTTAAAATACATTGTGTCGCAATAATTATAGGTGGTTGGAAAGCTGCTGAACCGCCGTAAAGCCAGCCGGGTTGAGTTTGCCCGAAAGAACATATTAACTTATTGGACAAAGGAAGTATATAATTGATAAGCAATAAAAAGACTAATTAAAATTTTTTTAGTCCATTTTTGTGGATGAAAAACTTTATTTGGGCGGTCCTGACGAATTTTTCCACTAAAGGAGGGATTTGAGAAAAGATCCCTTTAATATTCCAAAAATAAGTTTCGGAGGTGGTTCTTTGTTGATTTGCTGTGCTCATAGCTTGTCTGGTTGCTTGGAGCTGGCATTTCCAAGCACTCACACGAACTCTACTGAAAAATTAATCTTTGCGCTGGCGTAGACGCAAAAGACATATTTTTGATTCTCTTTTTATCTGCATTCACCAATTGTTGCTCTCCTCTCTCTGAGTACTCGTTTACTGAAAAAATAGTGTGCGGCCATAGTACCAGAATTTAATCCATATTCTCATTCCGAAGAGAAGCGGGGCCAAAACTGACCTTCTTTGGCTCTGGCGTAGTTGTTTTGCCGTTTCTCAACAAAAAAAAATGTGAGTTTCTTTTTTATGTATTTTTATGACAAGTTAGCTTGATATTACAAAATTGACAACGCATGAAATGGAGTAAAGTTTATTTTAAGCAAAACTTCAGTCAGAGTAAGGAAATCTTTAAATCCATTTCGCAATGCCTAAAACTTAAAAGAAATTTTTTTCGTTTTTATATAAATTCGTTGGAAATAAAAACCTTCCATTTCAGATGGTAAGAGTTAGGTTTTTCGATTGAACCTCATGTACATATTTCATATTAGTTCCATTGATTTAAGTTGGGAAATAAATTTGTAAATAATAAATTTAAAAAAAGACTATCAGCCAGGCTCCCATTTTAGTTAAAAGTTAAAATTAGCTGTTGCAGCTAATATTAAGTACGACGGCTGTAAAGGTGACCACCTTGAGCATTAAAGTTTTTTTTTTTTTAAGAAAAACTTTATTAAATTAGATGTTCCGGGGCGGGATCGAACCCACAGCCTCCAGCACAGTAGGCACACACGCTACCCACTGAGCCACACAAGGCTCCCATTTTCACTTTTGCAAATATTATGCGATTTGAAACCGGTTTTAGGAGCAAATTTTAAATCGCAAAATTAATTTGGCTGAATTTATTTTATTAATATTAATTTCGTGTTATTCTTTTTTACATGTTCTCGATAAATTTTTGTACAGAATTATTTAAAAAGTTCACAAAGTAAAAACATTTTTGACATATTCCGAAAGGTTCACCAAGACCACAAATTTAAAAGTTTTTCAAACCCCTTTGCTTTATGACGTTTTCTTAGGAAAACAGTAAAATTTACCTAATATAAACCAATTTAAAATTTTTTTATAACCCAATTTGAGATATTCAAAAGCAAAATCGCGCAATAGCAACTATTCCCAATTTGATATTTTCCTTGTACTTTTTGTTTTGATAAATGATCTTTAATGTCTCTCTTTATGCATTGACTTTTGCATTCTTAAAACTTTTCAGCGGTACAAAAAGAGAGAGAGACTTTGAGATTGCAAAAAATTTTAATTTTTTATTTGCATTATCGCATATTTGGGGGTCCCGTGCGACATTAAAAAACAACATTTGTTATCTGTGCGTCGAAAGTACAGGCTGACGGCTTACCCAATATTGAGTATGTACAAATAGAGATTTTTAATACAATTCAAATAAAATAATCATGCTGAAATATTAGAATAGATGTGGCTTTGGTATTTATATAAAGTTGGTCCCGTGCAACATTGTAAGTGCGAAATTTAAAATTTTTTCTTACATGCATGATTTTTTTTTATTTTTAATCATTCTTTTTTATTTTGTATATCAAAATGAGTAAAAACTACTACGAACAAAAATTAAGATAGGTGTATACTGTGGAGAGAAAAGTTGAAGTAGGTCTCACTATTTTTTAAAAATTTGTTGTTTTTTGTTATTATGTTAAAAAAAATACATTAAAATCTTCTGTTGACTTTAAAACCTTTTTACTTCGATTATTTATTTATAATTTTGTCAAAAGAGTAACTAAAATAATATAATTATTATGATGAAAAAAAAGTCCCATGCAACATGTCCCGTGCGAAAGTGCTTAAAATTGAATTTTTAAATTTTTGTACAACATTCTAAAAATGAACAGATTGCACTATTGCCACAGGTTTCGCTGAAATCGGCTTGTCAATTGTTGTTGACGAAAACCACTTCTGTTTTTGTCCCGTGCGAATGCCTTGGTTTTTTGCAATTATCTTGAAAAGTAAAAATTAGCCAAAATCAACCTTTGTGCCAAAAATCAATCAAAAAAATCAACCAATAGGACCAATTAAGAGCTATAAGTTAAGCCTTCTGTCAGAACAAAAATCGGGGTTTTTTCCTTTTTTTCACTTCAAAAGTTTTTGACGTTCCCGTTCGACATAATGGAAATGCCCAAATATCAAAAGTGATTTTGACTGGAAATTGGTAAAAAAGAAAAAACATGTTTGATTCGCATGTTTAAGCCAAGAGCCCATTTTGCGTGCTTTTAAAGCATACTCTGATTAGCTTATACCAATGACATTATTCCATAGAAGAAAATTTTTGACTAAATAGTGCCTAAAAATATATATATATTTATTGGTTATATTTTTAATTGTTTTTTTACAATGTTTGCAACTCAGTGTTAAAAAAAGGCGTTAAAAAGTGATAAACAATAATATTGGTTTTTTAAATCAACATAAAATATATTTTCCAAAAAGAAGTCACAGTTATAAGTAGATTTTCGCCTTCAAAACTTTTTATTCTAAAGTTTGTTTTTATTATTTATTTTATGCTCTACTTCCTCCTTCCTTTTACAGTGTGTCATAAATTTGAAGCGAATCGAAATGCTTTAATGGCCTTCAATTTGTTGCGAAACTCCCGCCCTCTTCAGACTAAGACCGCACTTCAAAACTGCCCACAAAATGTCAAATGACAATGGAAGGTCAACGCCTGCCACACAAAAAATACAAGAAAAGGAAAAACTAAACAAGAATGAAGAGCCAAGAAAAACTACAACAAAAACTGAATAAGGGAGAACCCGTGATATTATAATACTAAAAAAAAAAAATGGCAACAACAACACAACTTGAAGAGAATATGACAGGCTACTAATAGAGGGCACAAGAGTCCAGGGAATCTCCATGTTTGCTGGTCAGTTGTTTTTTTTTTTTGCTTCGGGGCTGAATGTTATGTTGTCTGGCTTACTGACTGACCAAAAACTGAACAAAAATAGCGTTGACAATGGCAAAACATTTGCGAGTTAAAGCCTGAAGGACACCAAGAGATGATACTTAAATTGGATTTAAAATGAGGCAACACCTTTAGTAAAAGAGCTGATTAAATGTGTAACGAGTAAATGATATTAAAATGCACATCACGTGCATTTGCCAGATACAAGATACAAGTGTTTTTGTATCTCTTGCCTTAAGATATAACAATAAAATGGGAGGCGGCAGCCAAGCGGAGCAGAAGCAGGCATTGTCGTGCCTGAGATGGTTGGGACATGTTATCTGGAACAGTTTCAGCTTATTAAACACAATCTATTGATTTTTTTGCTTCTCTTTTCTTGTCTAGTCTAAGATGCTGAGGCAATTTAAGCGATAAACACGAATCGAAGGCATCGTTAGTTGCCGCTTCGTTTCTCTGTTTATTACACATACGACACGTTGCCGGGGGTGCTAAACATATTTATGATTGAGTACAAAAAAAAAAAAAAATGATTGCCAATATGTACACAAATGCATTTACAAAAACAACAAAAAATTCAATAAGCTGACACAAGATTTACATAAAATGCATTTAACAATATTCAAATTCTTAACAAGAAAATCAAAAAATGTCAAATGACATGTGAAATTATATTCTATTTTTATGCCAGCTGCCGCGAAAGTGGCTGAGCTGGCTACATCTGCGCCCAAAGGCAGAAATTGACAAGAAAATGCAGCGAATTGTCATAAATTGTTTATCTGTCATAATTCAAATGGATGATTTTGTATGAGATGCAAAGTTACGATTGATTTAATCGCAAATTGGGGAAGAAATATATTTTGAATTTACTCGCGTTTTTAAAACGATTTGAGACAGTTGTAAGCCATAAATATCACATTGTAAGCAGGGAAAACGACTGTGTGCGAAGCCTGAACCGATAATCGAAATAAACCGTTATAATCCACGTACTGAAAGCCTTACCGTAACCGATACTGAAACCAATACCACCCAATTGTTATGCAGAAACTTCCATGCGCTTCGAAAAATTCGAAATAAATTTGATCCCATTCCTATTTTACACTGAGGCCATAAGGCACTGCTACAAGCGGAGGCAAAAATGTGTTTAAATTAAGCACAATGTGACATGCCAAAAAATCATGCATTTAAGCTCTTTGTTTAAGCCCCAAGACGATATTGTTTCGATGAAGGTTCAGCAGGCGATTCTTTCAATCTACATCTTAGTTGAACGACCTGTTGAACTGATAATAAAATAGGTAGTCGTCTATCGACATCGTGAACACTGTTCGAATCGAATGACTATTAGACTAGTCCAAATTTAAACAATTCTTGAAAAGTAAAAATGACCGGACGGATTCTTAAAGGTTGACCCACAAAAACATTTTCCAAATTTTTTTCGGAATTTTTGTTGTGGAAAAACCCATGGCAAGAGGCTAGTGAAGTTCGTAAAAATTACTTAATTCTTTCGGCCAAGGCTTAATTGATAAAAGATTGAAATTTTGCATAGGCGTCTTTTTTTTTATCCTCCATAGCACATATTTTTATTTTTCGCGTATTACGCATTTATCAAGTACCTCCCATAGAGACGAGTGCCCCTAAAAACATATGTAAATTTCAGAGGAATCACATTACTATTTGACATCAGCAACCAGTTGGATGCAAATTTCTTTTAAGAATATCTCTTCCGTTTATCAAGATAACACCACCAAAATTTATATTTATCAGTCCTATACAGTACAATTGCAACATTTTAGCGGGTAGCTGCCCTAGGGACTGTTGCTCTTGAAATAGAATCTAGTGAGAAAAACTTTTTTACTTTAACGAAATTTCACATTTATTGAATTTATGTACTTCCCCATAAAATATAAGAATTTGAGTAAAATCGCAGCACTCTATCATGGTTTTTTTTTTAATTTCTTGCTTTTAATGTTTTTAATTAGAAATTATCAATTAAACAAAGCGTCTTCATTCAGATTTTGACATTAACAGATTTAATTTGTTTTATTTGCGTTTTTTTTATTATTATGGCATCAACCAAGTACCATTTGTTAATTGGGCATTCGACCAACATAATTAGAAAATTTCTTACCCGTCGCGTGTTGATGCAAAATTTATATTTTTCTATTGACAATAAGAAAATAAAGATAGAGATAAAGAAAATAAAATCGATAGCTGCCACCAAATATGTATATAAAATAAAAGAACTTTATAAAGAATACAAACGTGTTCTTAAAAACAAAAGATCAAAAACCGAGATGCAGATCAAGAGGCGGGAAAAATTTATAAATCAGCTGGATGAAGAATTTCGTGTAAGTGCTCAAAGCCTAAAGCAAAATACAATTTCAGAGAGAAAGAAATCGGAAGAAGTAGTCGAATTAAATACATTTCGACTTTCTAAATTTAATGCAAAAGAGAACATTGGGCAAAGATATAAAGATGAAAGTGCAAGTCAAGGTACAAAAAATAATTTATATTTTTTATGACTAACTTAAAGACTTCATATTTTATTTAAGGTGACTCTGACAGCAAAATCGGATGACTTAGCATATGGTTATTTAATAACTCATATCTGGATTGGATTAACATAAAACCCAACAAATTTTTTTCGAATTTTATAACCGATAATACATATTAGTGAAGAATTGTATAATCTGGCATTCACCGCACAAACGTCAACATCAAATGGAACTGGAACAACAAATTAAAAGATTTTATGAAATTGGATCAACTCCAAGCGATCTGAATACCATAATCAAAGACAATATAACAAAACATGTATTTCATTTAATCAGTCATTTATAAAGAAAATAAATTAGAGATCGTGCTGGTTGCTCCGGCTTCTGTAATTACCTTGGTAATTAAATAAATAAAAAAAAGAAAGAGTTCATTTGGCCCAGCCACATAGCCGACTTCTGCTTTTGTTTAAAATTTGAAAATAATATAGAATAGAAAACAGTCTTAGCTGGTTGGGAGCTGAAGCTAGAATGATATTGAGTGCTTACTTGGTCACCAAGAAAACAAGAATATCGAATGCAAAGCCTACTTAAAAATAAAATTTGTGCCTTATGAAATAAACGACAAGGTAGGCCATGTAATTTGTTTTGAATTTAAAGAGTATACGAAAATCTTATTAAAGAATTTGTTCTATGCACGCTTTAATAAAATTTAAGTTGGTTCCATAGAACCAGCTTCAGCGTTGCAAGAAGAAGTAATTAGCGTAATTTCCTTGCAAGCGAATTGTAGAATTTCTTAACCGATCAGCTAAGCGTTATGTTAAAAATTTTGCAGAGAGAACAAATTCGAATTAAGGGCCGATTTCTTATCTTCTACATCTATAGCTATCTATCGTTCATCTGATCAGAAAATGATTTATGGCGGATCGATAGGTAATGATGATTAAAAAATATGTCTATAAGGTTCAAACAATCTATTTTCAAAATTGTGGGAGATATGAGGTTTTTTTCATATTGCGGGGGCGGGAGGGGGCGTGCAGAAGATACAAGTCTACACTGAAAAAATGGTAGTTCTTGCAATTATAGTTCCTGAGATCTAGGTGTTCATACAGACGGACAGACAGACGGACAGACGGACAGACAGACGGACAGACAGACGGACAGACAGACGGACAGACAGACGGACAGACAGACGGACAGACAGACGGACAGACAGACGGACAGACAGACGGACAGACAGACGGACAGACAGACGGACAGACAGACGGACAGACAGACGGACAGACAGACGGACAGACAGACCGACAGACGGACATACGGACAGACAGACAGACGGACATGTCTATATCGACTCGGCTATTGATGCTGATCAAAAATAGATTTACTTGATGGGGTCGGAGATACTTTCTTATGCCTGTTACATACATTTGCACGAACTTAGTATACCCTTTTTACTCTACGAGTAACGGGTATAAAAATAAGAATCGGAAAAAAAGCCTACGACAGTATTCATTTTCAATTACGTTCAAATTGTGCGGAATTTGAAAATGTGAACAAACACATATTTTTTTTATTTATTACATACCTCAGGGAAATTAGTATATGTGCAATGAGCGCGGATTAATAAGGGGGTTCCAGGAAAGTGGCAATAAAATTGCTAATATAGCTGACAGAGTCAATCAACATAGAAACACGATATCAAACTTTTTGAAAAACCCAGATTCTTATGGTCAGATCAAACGTTGCGGCCGACCAATCATAATCGACGAAAGCTTCAAACAGGAATTTCGTCGTCTTGCGGTTCAGAAAGACATGTCTTGTAGCGAGATAACGCACCACTTAGACTTCAATGTTACTAGGAGACGTGTTCATCAAGTATTAGTTGAAAATAACAACATATCATATATGTACTTCCTGAGTGCCTGTAAAAAAGCTACAGGGTTGCCCATATTCGACGGACCCATGTTTTTTTTTTAAAAATCAAAGAAAAAAATAAACATTTGGCGGTTGGCAATCTTAATCATTTAATTTGTTCCAAGTAGATTTGTTTACATCAATTTTTGAATATGATATCTCTCAAATGGCCGCCTCTGGCGTTGATGGCGTATTGTGCCCTTTTTGCAGCATTTTCCATCGTTTTCGCCAACATTTCGGCCGGAATAGCGGCTAATTCTTCACGAATGTTGTCCTTGAGCTCTTCTACGGTCCTTGGCTTGTTAACGTAAACCTTTGACTTCAAATATCCCCACAAGAAGAAGTCAGGCGGCGTCAAATCGGGCGAACGCGGTGGCCAGTCCAAATCACCACTTTTCGACATCAAACGGCCCGGAAACAATTTCTTCAGAAAATCGATTGTTATGCGACTTGTGTGCGGTGGAGCGCCGTCTTGTTGAAACCAGAACTGCCTCATACGCTTTCGACGAATAATTGGCATCACAAAATTGGTCATCATGTCGCGATAACGCTCCTGGTTGATGGTAACAGCATGGCCATTTTCATTTTGGAAGAAAAACGGCCCAATGACCGTTTTCGCACTAACGCCGCACCAAACTGTGACTTTTTCGTCATGAAGAGGCACTTCTTGAATCTCCTGAGGATTTTCAGTGGCGTAAATACGGCAATTTTGCTTATTTACGGTCCCATTCAATGTGAAATGGGCTTCATCGGACATGATAATTTTGTTCCAAAATTGCTCGTCATCTTCGGCCATTTCGATGACTCTTTGGGCCCATTCCAATCGACGAGGCTTGTCCGCAGGCAACAATCTTTGCGTCAATTGTTTTTTGTACGGGAACAAATGCAAATCAACGCGAATAATCCGTTGTAAAGTGGACCGAGCCATGCCCAACTGCTGAGAACGGCGTTTTTGGGATGTTCTTGGGGACCTATCAACACTGGCTCGTACGGCAGCGATATTCTCGGACGATCGCCTTGGTCGACTTTTATTTGGCCTCTTCGGATTAGAAAGAGCCTCACCAGTCGAAATTTTTTTTCTGAAGGCTCGTTTAGCATTCTCTAAAAGATACAAATTTTGGTCAACTGAGTTTCACAATGTGGTTTTTTCAGATGAGAAAAAGTTTAATTTAGACGGACCAGATGGCTGCCATTAATAATGACGCGATTTACGCCACCCACGGTAGTCCCGGCATAATCGGAACCACGGTGGCGGATCACTAATGATTTGCCTTGCTTTTGGATATGCTGTAAGGTCTCTGATCTGCTTTATTCCAACTAAAACTAATGCCGATATCTATTTACAGTTTTTGGAAAGTGATCTTTTTGAATTTGCAGATATCCTTTACGAGGATAATTGAAATTTTCAACAAGACAACGCCCCTATTCACAGTGCACGCACTATAAAGTCATTTCTGTCGTCCAAAAACATACCGGTTTTTGAGTGCCCAGCGATTAGCCCGGACTTAAAACCCACTGAGGACTTTTCGGGAATCCTGTCAGCCAGAGTTTTCAAGAATTGTCGACAGTTTGACAAACTTAAGCAACTTAAGAACGTTTTGGTTGCAGAATGGGAACTAATAATCAATTTAAATTTGAAAAAATTGGTAGATTCCATGCCTGACCGTCTAAATAAGGTTATGACGGCAAATGGAAAGCACATTAATTACTAAATTAATAGAAAAGTGTAACCTACTAACATTGTTTAATCAAATTAAGGAAAATAAGCAGATAAATGCAAAATGCACATATACTTATTTCCTATGAATTTTTATTGTTTAACTAATTTTTTTAAAAAGCATAAACGAATTGAATTGTTATTGTTGTTTTTTTGTATTTCTATTATTAGTACCATAGATTAAAATTAAAGTCAAGTTCATTCCATTTGGTTGTAATACATTTTATTTCAAAAATACCTATGCACATATACTTATTTCCCTGAGGTACCTTTATCTTAATATAATAGCAAAAAGTTGAATTGCAATCCGATAAAAACAATATGTATTCAAGTTTTAGCACGAGGTCAAAATTGACGAGAAAGCGATTGGCAGCAGCTGGTGAAACATATGTTGAGTTCAAAGTTTAACAGTTGTGCGAATGTTTGGAGAAGAGCGTGACGAGAAGTGATTTTCTTCTATTTGAAATATAAGTAATTGATTACGAAACAATATTGGCGCCAGGACTTAAGTTAAAATTTGAATTAATCGCCGCTAAATCTATTGTTTCTCCCACTGTGCGGTAGCTTAAAAAATACCTTAACTTAGGCTCTTGTTTTAAAATGTTTTAAAATTTTTGTTGGTATTTTTTCGGCGTCTTTTTTTTATTCATGAGATTTCATTAATTTTGAAAGTTTGTTCGGTTAAATTTTTATTTTAATTTTTTTCTTAATTTTTTTATATATTAAACTTAAGTTATTATTTGATATTTTAATTGATAACTTTTAGTGTAAAGAGAAAATAATTTAAGGAACCAAAACATCGCTTGAATATTATATATTCAAGTATTGCTTTAGCTTACCCTAAGACTTAAGATGTTTCATCTCAATAAGAATTCGTTCCCCTATTTCTTACTCCACCTTAAAGTAAATTCAATTCACTTCAATGCTTTTTGTACCCTTCAAACCTTGTATACTATATACATTTTTATTTATATCTTTACGTATGTGGATGCTAGCTTACATATTAACATGTTTTAACAGCTGCTCATATAACACAATCCTTAACCAAAAAATAAGAGAAGGAAAACAGAAAAATCCATCAGAGTGATAAAACAACGATAGCAAGAAACCCTTTTAGTAATTTTATACATGCACAAAATATTGAATTCCTGGGAAAAGCAAAACGAATCCCATTTGCGGTAGCTCATCAAAAGTAGCGTGTCCTTGAAATGAATGTGAAAATGCTGAAGCTTAAAGGGGCAAATTTGGTAAAAAGAAAGGAGCAACTGGATGGGGGTAGAGACAGACAAACCCAAACAGATAAACATAAACATGTTGGTTATTGTCTGTTTCAACTTCAGCTGCTACCAGTTTTTTTTTGTTGCCTCTTTTCAATCAACAGCCAGCAGCAACAGCAACAAACAATCAGTTATACCCCAAAAAGCTTAATCGATTTTCACCAGGTAGACCCAGCATCATCATCATCATCAGCATCAGCATCATCAACATGGCTCTTGGTTTAATATGGAAAAATGTTTTTCCCAGCCCGCAACAAGCAAAATCTTTTGTCAAACACACAAGCTCACACACACACACACACACAAAACAAACAAACAAACACAAAGAACTCATTCCATCTACAACTACTGAGGCATTAAAAAAGTAATTTGTTATTGTTTTTTAAGCCGCTGGAGGATATCATTGTAACGAAATTTCAATATGCGCACAACGTCAGTGAAAAGTGTTTAAGAGTGATTGCCGTTTGAGTTGAATTTATACATATATAAAATTGTATATAAATTTTTGCTTAACCAAAAGATGCTCTTTGAAAGGGAAGAGTACATTAGTTATGTGAGACTGATTTTAAGTTATAGAACTTGGCTTGTTGAGGCCTCACACTGATAAAAAAGTAGAACTACTTAACCGCTAAATTCCGGTTGGGTAGTTTAAGGATTTCTCGAATAATCCGCATTTTATAAACTTTTTAGTCTTTAAAGTGGGGTCTCCGGAAATATTATCGATCAAGGCTGCAAACCTCCATAATTTTAGATGGGGTTCGGTTCAGGGGTTCGATCACGGAAGGAATCTATAGGTTCGGTTCGCGGACCGGTTCCTGCTACCCTTGAACCCCAGGTTTTGGTTCGAACCTTAGTTCATGTGAAAAAAATTAAGATTTTATGACTTCGTTAAACGTTTCAATCAATTTTACTCTGATATGACGAAGATTAACTTGATATGATAAAAAATATCAATACGAGCTTTTCTATAAAAAAAAAAACATTGCCTTGTCTGGGAATCGATCTCAACACCTTGCGCTTAACCCGAATGGAATGACGTCTCAACGCAGTCAGCCAACGCACACACTTATGGGCAACGATCTAAGAGATTATTTATATTAAGTATGAAAAAATTGATATTTTTAAAAGATCATTTTAACCAACAAAGATTAAATTGATCTTGAGCTTGTTTTTTCTCTGTGCAGGCTGCAATTAAGAAGCTTTGCTCGGTATTCTGCAATTCGATATAAGAAAACGATTGTCAGAGAAGACCAAAATCTACCAGACCAATGGGACATCTAGGCAACTGCGAAGCAGGATAACTCGCGATAGGCAGAACGCTGGTATGCCTATGGCAACGTGCAGCCTCGTTTTACAAAACATCTTTGAGCTCAATGCAAACCAGAAATGGCTAGACATAGCCAACTCCATGCGCAAAACGCTCAACAAACGTATCGAGTCTAAAAGACAAGGCAGAGTAAAAGTCCGTCTCCCAATTCCTCGGTTTCTGCCTCACTCCAACGGAGATAAATACATATCGAATCTTCTAGTAGACGTCACTGATCAAACAGAATTAATCTAATACAGCTGAAACTACTCCTAGACCATTATATCTGGTTTTATTCAAGCCTACAAAATATACTTAATCTCAGATTTCAAATACATCCTTATGGCCTAAGTACGCTTAGTGAAACGCCAGCAACCGCTCTAATATAAAATAATCCAGCATACATTAGCTTAAGTTGGGGATTATGAATATTTTATCTTACTGATGATGTTTGTCTAGCTCTTAGATTCCAAGCAACAAACTTAAGTTTTGAGATTGCCTCTTGAACTGGTACCTGGGTTGCTGAATTGGGTAGTACAGTAATCGCAATATTTGTAAGTCTTCGTTTTTAAGACCTTTTTAAAATTTTTGAAGAATTTTTAAAATGATTGGCCGAATTTATATTTGTTCATTTCTTTTTACTTCCCTGTTTCGTAACCCGAAGTTATATAAATGGTCCGGTTCGGGTTCAGGTTCGAGGGATCAAAAATGTAAGAGGTTCGGTTCATGGTCCGGTTCGGGCAATCCATAAATCCCGAACCAAACCGGTTCTTTGGGGTTCGGTTCCGGACCGGTTTGCAGCCTTGCTTATTATATAATATAATTTAGGCGATGTTGCCTTGTGTAAGTTAATTTAAGTCCCGTCCCTTGGATTCAAATTTCAAGTACGAGTCAAACCTGATTGTACTTTGGATTCAAAAAATCTGGAATCCACCATCAACTGACATTTATTGGGATTTATTTTAGTCCGGATATCTTTTTTCGTCTGTGTAGTCAATTAATCTTTCTGGAACTGTTAATTTCTACTAAATCTTAGATTAGAATAAACTGACTTTAATGTTATCGAAAATCGATATTTTTCGAAAAAAAGGACAAAATATTCGAATTTCGATATTTTTGTTGAAAAAACGATATATCCATATCGAATATTTTTTGCGATATTTTAAAGTTCTTCTTTACCAAGAAGCTCGTTGCTATCGGAGCGCTTGGCTTCGATCATAAATAGTTTGTCTTCGACTAATAATAACCTAATAACCGATAAGTACATAACTCAACGCGTCTTCCAAAAATCTCTATTAATGATTATTGTTAAAAAAGAGTTCTTACGTTTCTGGTTGATATGTTTACTTTTCAACTTCAGCGTCTTCTTTCACTACGAATTCTTGAATAAGCTTCCACAACATCTTAGGTAATAAATAAAATGAAATACATTTCTTTGGCAAACTTATAAAAATACATTGTATCTATATTTTTTTGGGATTGAAAGCTCTGATCTGTAGATTTTGATCGTAGACAGAATTAAGTCTTACATGCGCTTCAAATGACACCTCAATTACCCCAAAAGATCTGATTATTCTTAAGAAAAAGCTTTTTTCTGTTAAAAAATATCGAAAATATCGATTATTTTGTCAACAAAATATCAATATCGAAATGATACTTTTTTAATATCGAAAAAAAAATCGATATAGAAATTTTTCAAATATCCGACATCCCTACTTTAAAGTAAGCGTAAAAAACAGTTAATGAAATTTTAAGGAATTAGTGGAGTTTGGGTTTTGAAATATTAAAAAATTCATTGAAATTCAAATTTTATGAGAGTATTTAAAATTCGTTCCTTTCAAAATTTTTCTCATTTTAATTGAAATTTTTTTCCAGTTTTTTGTTTTCGATTTCAAGTGCCCCTCGTCGCATATATAAAAAAAAGTATTAATTTGCTATATTTACTTTTCATTACATTTATGCCTGTGTTGTGTACGGGAGGGATTAAAAAGCTTTCGCTCCCCCCCCCCACCCTTGCCTACAATAACATACACATAATTTATGCCTCAAATGGCTTCTCCCCTTTCGTGGGGTGAAACTCTTTCATTGATGACCCTAATGAACACCAAATATGCAATTAGCAAAAGTTGAGTTATTTGCCATAAATATTTGTGGACAGCGGCACCCGAGTTACAACAACAACAACAACAACTACAATAATGGCCACCAAAAAACCTCCAAACCTTGTAGTATTGTGCTCATTGTTTGGGATTCGGTTTGCATTTTGCCAATTTGTTTTGTGGATTATGCAATTTATTTAGTTTAACTTTTGCATATGTGTGTGTGCGGCAGAGGGAAGCTATCCAAATGTTTGTTGGTTTCACGATGATAAATTCTATGACCACACGTAATATGGAAATTAAAAGCGCACTCCGATGCGAGGGACAGGCAGCTCCTGCACTGGGTATATGGATATACATAGCAGGAGAGCGTGCTCCATTGATTTAATTACTTTTTGGAAGGTAAAACACAATATGAAGTTACTGGTCGGGCTCAGGCAAAGGGTCACACCTTCCGGAAGGGTTGTAAAAGAAAGTAAGTGTTGGGTTGCAGGGTGTCTTTTATGATTTTGTGATCTGCAGTTGGAAAAAAATTACGAATTTTGTACTTAAATCAAGTAACAACCGTGTTAAAAGTACAAATAGTATAGATCCTGAAATACTTGATTTCGGGGTATTTTAGGTACTTTCCGCACAATTTTAATATCTACTTGATATTACTTTTAGCTGGAAATAGTTTTGAAAAAAGAATGTACTTACCTCAATTAAGTGAAATTAATTATTAACTTAAGTCCATTCAATTTTTTACTCAATTCGTAAAAAATAAACAAAATGATTCTGGTTTAAGCCAGACCTGGTCAAGCCATAGCCACCAGTCGTTACGCACAGACGAGAGCCAAAGTCAAGGCTGTGTAAATTGGTGAACACAGAAAAACTTAATTTTGACTGTGGCACTCACCAACACAAGCTCATTTTTCTGCCGACTCCATTTGTCTCAAAGTCGAAATTTTTTCATAAAGGCTAATATAAAGATACAGATTTATGCACGAAATTTGGTTTAAACTCTATCTTACAAAGTTTCCTTCAATTTGGATCATTATCTTATATAGCTGCCATATAAACAATCAGGCCGATTTTAACTAACTTTTTTGTTTCTTTAACTATTGAACTGAAATTCAGTTTGCACAGGTATTTTAAGCTCCCAAGATGTCCCACCAAATTTGGTTCAATTTGGACCATTATTTCATATAGCTGCCATATAACCGATCTGGCCGACAAGCATTAATTTTTTTTCTTGATGGAAATTTTTTGCAAATTTTTTTGTATTTGCTCATTTTTCTTAATGGACGGACTTTCTCCACATTTTTAAAACAATAAATTGGAAACAGCTTATCTTTTACGTGCATTTGTTAACCACACATCAAGCAATTATTAATGCTCAACTTTGTGAAAATTCGGGAAAAAAACAATTAGACTATCGTATAGAGGACACTTTAAAGAACAATAGTGCACTAACAGTTACTTTTAAACAACACACAACAAAAACACATGAAACAGACGACAAAGCACACATATAAATCAAACTTAAAAGAAATTGTATTAAACATACCTTGGACATTATTTTCCATAGTTTACTTTAATTGTTTAAATAAATTTTCATTTGTTTTCAAGCCAATAAACTGAGACAAAATTTTGCAACTACAAAAGCCACGTGTTAAGAAAAATTAATGGCTGACTTTCTGGGCTTCGCAGAACTTTAGAGGTTGCATTTCATAATACGAGTTTTTGATTTTATGACCCGTGTGATATACTTTTTTACAAATAAAACTTTTTTTCCACAAATCGCAATTTTTTTTTAATTTATGCCATAAAAATCGACATTGAAACCATTGAGCGGCTCTGGTTTAAGCCAATCAAATTGTTAAATTAATACCGACTTGCTCTTGAATTGGGATCACTGTAACAATTAAAAAAGGCTGGAAAAATCCAAAGGCCATTACCTAGAAGGTACTTATATCTATCTATCATACATCTTACGTCTCTCTTTAAGCAAAGTAGTAAAACCAGTTGGGAATTGTTTTATATATACGTAAAATAAAAATGATTAATTTAAAATTACTAATTTTTATTGCATACTTTATAGGCTAGGTTTTATAGATATATATCATGCTCAATAGACATTGTGAAATTGGATAACGAACGCGATTTCTAGAATTTTTGGACTTCATTTAGATATGAAAATTTCAAGAATTTTTGCTTGCTTATTTAAGTAATATTTACGATTGTTTTTGGATTCAAAAATGTTTCAAGCTTAATTTAAAATCATCAAGAACTGAATATTCTTAAAATTCTAAATACAATAAACCGTTTTTCATTTCCGATCGTATGGAATTTCTGAGTATAAAATGAAAAGGAGTACTTAACAAATTTAAAGCAGTTTCTAAATTTTTCATTCTATTAATAATTTCTTTCTGTTTACTTCAATGTCTTCCTTTTCTTCTATTAATGCTTTCTTCAGGTTACTTCAATTCCTTTCTTTCAATTTGCCACACCCTGTACTTTACGGCCTAACACACACTGGCAGGCAACAAATAAAAATCAGAATTATTGCACAGAAACTAACGTCGTTTAATTGGCTTCTTCCTTATAATGCAAGTTGACCCCAATGGTCAGGTCTATAAATGCTCCCAACTCCCAGGCAACTAATTAGTACACCATCATAAAAATAGAAGGCAACATGTGAAATAATTTGCCACAGCAATTTTGCGCTTATCAGTGAACAGGACGAGGACAGAGAATGGAGTGACACGCATAAAGCTAAAGACATAAAATCGTCGCTACACACAGAGCACGCACGCCGAAGTCTAGGATGGGTAGGAATGGGAGCGTATGGAGAAAGCATCAAGCTAAACAGTAGGTGCCACCATGTTTACACGACATTAAGAGAAGATGGAGAAAACTGATTCTCTAACGAAACATTACACCCTTCTCTCAATCTGTCTCGCTTTTTTTACACTCAGGTCTAACTAACGTCATAACCAGTTGCGACTAATGATGGGACATAATAATTCGTATAGGTGTCGTGAGCAATTTTTAAAAATTGAAAATGGAAGAGAAATATGATATTATATATGTAAAAAAGTGAAATAAATGTGAGAAAAAAGAATGCAATGAACAAATATAAAATCTTTCAACGATGTTATCGATTAATTCGAAACCTGTCCAAGACAACGTAAACCTGCATATCTTTAAAAATTTTAGAAAGGTCTTGAATACGAAGTCTTTAAAATATTGCGTTTACTAGACTACCTTTTCCAGCGAGCCAACACTATAGTTATTCCGTGTAATTTGAGAGATAGTAGAGACAATCATCCTTAGGAAGATACAATGCCTATTAACTTAAACTAGGTTGGGTTGGGTTAGGTTAGTATAAGCTAAGGTTATAAGGATTTGGTCCCAGACATCCATTTCTACTACACTTCAATCCAAAATGTGAGGTTTACTACTAGATATTTGGGGGCTTGGATGAAATGTATAGTATGTCTAGGCGTAGTCTCAGCAAGATCAGAGACGTCCATTAGAAAATGAGAATAGAAACAGAAGTCGCGACCTATCAGTGCCCTGAATGGCTCTTACAACAGCTGAGCAGTGAGGTCTGCTGAATCTGGCAAGATTTAAAGATTGGAAAGATTTGTTGCAATCATTTACGAAAATGTTTGGATGTCTGCTTCCTTGGTTCCTTTAAATATTATTTTCCTGTTTTTAAAATCTTAGTGGTAAATAGGAAAATTTATGTTTCCTTTTATAATATCTATGCTTGTGTCTACACAACACGCGTCTGATTTAAAAAACGGACTAAAAGTAGGCAACATACCACCTAGATTTCAAAAATATAAAGATAAGAAAACGGCCGATAGAGGTTCAACTTCTGTCTTATCATTGCTTAAAAAACATTTTTCTATTTAAATTTAACTAATGCAATGAAAATTTGCATATTAAGGAGCAGTCAAAGAAGTATACACTAATAAACAAGTGAGTAATTCGTGATCGTCAACCGATTTTTTATAAATGCTGAACCGAACCAAAAACCAAAGGAAAATAGTTATTTTTGATTCATTAGATTTACTTAATGTTACTGCCTAAAAGATATAAATATAGTCAACATAACAAACAACAAATTATTTCGTTTGGGAACAAGGAGCTATTGGGTTGTCTTGGTGGAAGGATAATTACAGATAAGAGTTTACACAGCTATGGTTAAAAGTTCGATATTGTCGAGTTTATGAAAAAATTTTGTTCATAATTTTATTAAATATTGTTAATTCTTTTTTGTTACTTTTATTCGAAATTTAGGTATTCATGGACCGAAACTTATTAAAAATCCATTTGAATTTGATTGGTTTTTTAGTGAAATGTACTGGTGTAAGAATGTCCCCAAAGACGGTTCACTTCAGTTTTGACCATGGATTGTTCTAGGGTTATTTAATAAGCATTTTAGGATCGTCGGTCTTTAAATGTTGACCCGATAGCTGCTGCAATGGCAAATTTAATTTAATCGCTAACGAATTCGAGCGGCGCCCTGAACTAGTCTGGTTAACCGAATTTCATTCTTGTTTTTAGTAGGATCAGTTATTTTTTTTACCATTAATTAATTTTCCAGTTTTTAAATTACAATTTAATTTTTTGTTACCTTGTCAAATTATCTACAAAACTCTTGCTAAGACTTGAGTACATCTCGACTACCGCTTCTGTTGCTTTATCCTGCTCTTATTGAAAGTGTAACTAAAAACTCTCCGCCTGTGACACACACACACACACACGCACTCACACAAGCAGCAGCACAGCTTCCGTTTGCTACGCTTCAAGTTGAAAATGAGCGTGTAATTAGAAATGTAAAGAGTCTCTCTGTCTCTGGCATCTCCTCTCTAAAAGTGAGCCAGTCACTTGCAGTGCAAAAGTCACGACTTTGTTGTTGTTGTTGTCGTCATCGTCGTCCCCAGGAAATGTGCACACGCAAAAGAAAATTGCAAATGAAAATGAAATAAAATGGCGTAAAATGCAAATATACACACATATACAGAGACAGGAGCAACTCATTGCCTTTGGCGGCGTATTTTTACCCTCCTCCCTTCGCTTTCGAGTCTCCACCAACAATGAGCAACATAAAAAGTTATGTATAAAAATCTTTTGCTCGCCTGCTACTTTTCGCTTGCATTTCCGTTACAAGCAAAACTGAATTTGCATGTGACATTTGCGGTTATGGGGGAGAGGGGAGATTGAGCCGAGAGTGAGAGGGAGTTAGAGACCGGCAGCTACGTGAGTTAATAGAGCAAAAGTTGAGCCTGGCAAAATGGGGGAAAAGGGTAAATGAGCTAGAGACTTTTTAAAAGGCTGGCAGCAGCATCTCGCTTTTCCTTCCATTTTTTTTCTTGTTTTGTTTGACAAAATTGAATTCATATGGAATGAGTAGGCAAAACTCTGGTTAATTAAGAGTTAAAACTGAAAAAGTTTTCACACATAAAGAAACGAGCAAAGTTTTATTGAAAATGGTTAGGTGGAAATGATTAACATTTTACGGAAAATTACTTTAAGAAATGTGGGCATGGCAGGAGAGAGCTTTCTTTAAAATATCATTTAGTTACTGCTGATATTCTATATTCTATATTCTATATTCTATATTCTATATTCTATATTCTATATTCTATATTCTATATTCTATATTCTATATTCTATATTCTATATTCTATATTCTATATTCTATATTCTATATTCTATATTCTATATTCTAATTCTATTTCTATATTCTATATTCTATATTCTATATTCTAATTCTATATTCTATATTCTATATTCTATATTCTATATTCTATATTCTATATTCTATATTCTATATTCTATATTCTATATTCTATATTCTATATTCTATATATTCTATATTCTATATTCTATATTCTATATTCTATATTCTATATTCTATATTCTATATTCTATATTCTATATTCTATATTCTATATTCTATATTCTATATTCTATATTCTATATTCTATATTCTATATTCTATATTCTATATTCTATATTCTATATTCTATATTCTATATTCTATATTCTATATTCTATATTCTATATTCTATATTCTATATTCTATTCTATATTCTATATTCTATATTCTATATTCTATATTCTATATTCTATATTCTATATTCTATATTCTATATTCTATATTCTATATTCTATATTCTATATTCTATATTCTATATTCTATATTCTATATTCTATATTCTATATTCTATATTCTATATTCTATATTCTATATTCTATATTCTATATTCTATATTCTATATTCTATATTCTATATTCTATATTCTATATTCTATATTCTATATTCTATATTCTATATTCTATATTCTATATTCTATATTCTATATTCTATATATTCTATATTCTATATTCTATATTCTATATTCTATATTCTATATTCTATATTCTATATTCTATATTCTATATTCTATATTCTATATTCTATATTCTATATTCTATATTCTATATTCTATATTCTATATTCTATATTCTATATTCTATATTCTATATTCTATATTCTATATTCTATATTCTATATTCTATATTCTATATTCTATATTCTATATTCTATATTCTATATTCTATATTCTATATTCTATATTCTATATTCTATATTCTATATTCTATATTCTATATTCTATATTCTATATTCTATATTCTATATTCTATATTCTATATTCTATATTCTATATTCTATATTCTATATTCTATATTCTATATTCTATATTCTATATTCTATATTCTATATTCTATATTCTATATTCTATATTCTATATTCTATATTCTATATTCTATATTCTATATTCTATATTCTATATTCTATATTCTATATTCTATATTCTATATTCTATATTCTATATTCTATATTCTATATTCTATATTCTATATTCTATATTCTATATTCTATATTCTATATTCTATATTCTATATTCTATATTCTATATTCTATATTCTATATTCTATATTCTATATTCTATATTCTATATTCTATATTCTATATTCTATATTCTATATTCTATATTCTATATTCTATATTCTATATTCTATATTCTATATTCTATATTCTATATTCTATATTCTATATTCTATATTCTATATTCTATATTCTATATTCTATATTCTATATTCTATATTCTATATTCTATATTCTATATTCTATATTCTATATTCTATATTCTATATTCTATATTCTATATTCTATATTCTATATTCTATATTCTATATTCTATATTCTATATTCTATATTCTATATTCTATATTCTATATTCTATATTCTATATTCTATATTCTATATCTATATTCTATATTCTATATTCTATATTCTATATTCTATATTCTATATTCTATATTCTATATTCTATATTCTATATTCTATATTCTATATTCTATATTCTATATTCTATATTCTATATTCTATATTCTATATTCTATATTCTATATTCTATATCATTTCATTTCATCTTCTATTTCATTTCAATCTATATTCTATTCTTTTCTATTCTTCTATCTTTCTTCTATTCTATTTCTATTCTATATTCTATATTCATATTCTATATCTATTTCTATTTCTTTTCTATATTCTATATCTCATCTTCATTCTTTTTCATTTTATTTTTTTATCTTTTTATTCATTATTATTTTTATTTTTTATTATATTATTATTATTATTTATATATTATATTATATATTATATATTATATTTATTTATATTATTATATATATTATTATTATATTATATTATATCTATATTCTATTCTATATTCTATATTCTATATTCTATATTCTATATTCTATATTCTATATTCTATATTCTATATTCTATATTCTATATTCTATATTCTATATTCTATATTCTATATTCTATATTCTATATTCTATATTCTATATTCTATATTCTATATTCATATTCTATATTCTATATTCTATATTCTATATTCTATATTCTATATTCTATATTCTATATTCTATATTCTATATTCTATATTCTATATTCTATATTCTATATTCTATATTCTATATTCTATATTCTATATTCTATATTCTATATTCTATATTCTATATTCTATATTCTATATTCTATATTCTATATTCTATATTCTATATTCTATATTCTATATTCTATATTCTATATTCTATATTCTATATTCTATATTCTATATTCTATATTCTATATTCTATATTCTATATTCTATATTCTATATTCTATATTCTATATTCTATATTCTATATTCTATATTCTATATTCTATATTCTATATTCTATATTCTATATTCTATATTCTATATTCTATATTCTATATTCTATATTCTATATTCTATATTCTATATTCTATATTCTATATTCTATATTCTATATTCTATATTCTATATTCTATATTCTATATTCTATATTCTATATTCTATATTCTATATTCTATATTCTATATTCTATATTCTATATTCTATATTCTATATTCTATATTCTATATTCTATATTCTATATTCTATATTCTATATTCTATATTCTATATTCTATATTCTATATTCTATATTCTATATTCTATATTCTATATTCTATATTCTATATTCTATATTCTATATTCTATATTCTATATTCTATATTCTATATTCTATATTCTATATTCTATATTCTATATTCTATATTCTATATTCTATATTCTATATTCTATATTCTATATTCTATATTCTATATTCTATATTCTATATTCTATATTCTATATTCTATATTCTATATTCTATATTCTATATTCTATATTCTATATTCTATATTCTATATTCTATATTCTATATTCTATATTCTATATTCTATATTCTATATTCTATATTCTATATTCTATATTCTATATTCTATATTCTATATTCTATATTCTATATTCTATATTCTATATTCTATATTCTATATTCTATATTCTATATTCTATATTCTATATTCTATATTCTATATTCTATATTCTATATTCTATATTCTATATTCTATATTCTATATTCTATATTCTATATTCTATATTCTATATTCTATATTCTATATTCTATATTCTATATTCTATATTCTATATTCTATATTCTATATTCTATATTCTATATTCTATATTCTATATTCTATATTCTATATTCTATATTCTATATTCTATATTCTATATTCTATATTCTATATTCTATATTCTATATTCTATATTCTATATTCTATATTCTATATTCTATATTCTATATTCTATATTCTATATTCTATATTCTATATTCTATATTCTATATTCTATATTCTATATTCTATATTCTATATTCTATATTCTATATTCTATATTCTATATTCTATATTCTATATTCTATATTCTATATTCTATATTCTATATTCTATATTCTATATTCTATATTCTATATTCTATCAGTAGAAGTTGAACAAGTTCGCATGAAATTTGATCACATTGTGTCAGCTAAGAGAAGAGTTAAGTAGTGTGCCGTCGGAATGATTCGTTCGCAGTTGCTTAAATTCTTTACCCAATAAGTTAAGAAACCGATTTTCCCAAAGAAACTGTTTCTTATCCCTCAGAAGAATTATATTTCTATCTCTAAAAAGAAACGCTTTCTTATCCCTCTAAAGAAAGTTGACTAGAAGAGACTTATTTATCTTTCCAAGAACCGCAAACTTATCTTCTGCGATAAAAAACTCAACTCTTGTTTTAAAGCAACATATACATACTTTCTACGTTTTATTATACGTATTACGTAGCCATATAAATGTTAAAGTTCACAAATCAAAACTTACCCCAGCACATTTTCTAAGACGTGTTCCTCGTGTTGATGTTTTTTGTAGTCTGCTTTTAGGCAAATGTTTTGAAGTTGCTTTAGTGTAATCCTTCAAATGATGATGCTTAATTCTGCAACTTTAATGTAGATATAACTGTTATTTTCGTTATAATGTTGTTTTTGTTGGTTGTTTGTTGATAATGCACAGCGGCTACGTTTTCAGTATTTACTTGCGTTTATTTATTTACTCATAAATAATTAAATATGATATTATTACACATTTGCATTAGGCACTACATTAATTCCTGATTTTTGTTTTTTTTTTTTTTTTTTTTTTTGCTGAATTAATTTATAAATTATTTAAAAATCTACAACATAGCAGGGGCAAAATTGTATGCAAAACTTTTTTTTCTTTTTTGTGGCTGTTTATAAATAAATGATGACTTTTGTTAAAAACGCATTTTTGTATCAAGTATTTATGGATTACTTTTCCAGAGTAATTTTTTAAAGCGCTGTAAAACAGAGGAGAACAGAATACATATTTAGTTGAGTTCAACGAATTTTTTGGCACGCCCATTTTGATAACAAAAACATGCACTAAAACAATAAATTTCCACATTATAACAACAAAGTGTGCAATTAGCAACAGCAAAAGACATAAATTTTCATTAAAAAAATACAACAAAAAACACGTCTACTTCATGTGCAAAGTGTGATAATTATGAGCTTTAAGCACGCAGCCACAGAAATTTTTGTTGTTTTTAACAATTTTTTCGTCTTGCTTTGATTTAATGTTGAAAGCGAAAGAGTGAAAAGGGGTGACCTGTCAATAGCTGGGTGGGTTGACGAAAGCAAAACCCAAAAAGGAAGCCCAGCTTTGCCTTTTTGGCAAAGTTGTGTATATATGTATATATACCTGAGGAAGTGTCTACGACAAAAACAAAAAGTCAGCTGCTGTGTGAATGCGAGAAAAGTCAGTAAAGAGCATGGAGCACAAAAAAAAAGGCCAGCAATGATGATGAGACTTGACTGGGGCAACCAACAAAAAAAAAATGTTGAAGAAGATGGCAGCTTAAATGTTTTTACTCCTTCGCAACAAACCCCACCCCTTCCGACTAGCCAAAAAAAAAAATGTCTAAAGGTGAAAAGATTAGACAGAAAAGTTGAATGCTGTTTTAGGTTTTAAAACTTTAAGCCAAAACTGGTTAAACATGCTTAATTGCGTGTAGTTAATGCAGATTTCAATTAAGAATATACAGAGCCGGTTTGTTATCCAAATTCATGTTATGTTAATTTGTATCATAAAGGGGAGATGTATGCAGCTTCCATATATTTTTTAGAGACCTTTTTATACTTAAAAAGTTTTGTCATAGAAGTGCTAGCTCTCTTGATGTAACATTTTTGATTTGATTTATCAAAAGCTCAAAAAACAAACAAAAAACGATAGTCGATTGGATTTTTTTTTTAGATATGCTTTTAAAATCGTAACAGGCAACAGATTATTTATCCGATGCATATTAGACCAAAACTAAATAACAGTCGGTAGTTAAGACTTTCCCTCCCTCAACAGTGTATCCACAATAGCATATCATTCCCTTGAATTGTAATATTACGAATGCTTAATATTTCTGGAATTATGTCGGATTTTTTAAAATGCTTAATATAACAAATATTTTTATGGGTATCATAAATTCAAGGTTTCAAAATGGACCGCAACCGAACCCTTAAGAACCGGTTTGGTCCAGGTTCGTGTGATGCCCGAATCGAACCGGGAAATAAACTTCGCCAAAATGATCATCAGAAAAAATAACAAGAAAAAAATATTGCGCTTTAACTGGTCCGAGAAGGCTCTAACCAATTGAATCACTCATACGCAGTATTGTATTTTTTCAAGTACTTTTTGCGTTTTTCATACAGTCGCCCTTGATTTGATTCACAAAAATATCTATCTCCAAAAATAAAAAAAAAAAACGCTATGTTATTTGATTCAGATGGTTTTTAAAATAATTGCAATATTTCTTATCAACTATTTCAATCCCTTGTTTTTGTTCAAAAAAAAATATTATTGATCATGTTTGATACATATTTTTATTTCCGCCTTTATTTATTCTTTTTCTGCAAAATCCAAATTAAAATATTAATTTTGTAATAATTTTAATAATTTTTGCCAAAGTAAATTATAAAACAAAATACTATTAAATTAGACTAAGAAGGATGACAATGGTAACAATTACTCGAAGCTTTTAAATCGAACTATTGAGGAATTGGAGCAAAGATAACACATTCTTTAATTTCTTATCAGTTGCAAAAATTGTATTTACTTTACCATGAATTGGATTTACATCAACTATATTCAATAGTTTTGGGACCTTCAAATATTTTAAACTCTTAAGACCAACTGTTAAAACATGCATTTTACTTCTGGTAGACCAGCTACAGCCTGAAAAATTATTAAAATTTATCATATGGTGGATTAATAACACAGGGCAACAGCCATTTCGGTCTGGTTTTGCTGTTTTTTTAGCTTATGGAAAATTATGGGGGTCACACCAAGCACAAATTTGTAGGTTTATAAGTTTTATGCGGTACTACATACATCAATGCAGCCATAAAAAATCAAGCGAGCCGCATCAGCAAACCCGAAAGTGACTAAATTGGACCTTAAAGATAATTTTTTCTCAATTTATAGCAAATTTTTCAAAATAAACCGTCATCTACAACCTAGTGCATAAATCGTAAAATTAAAACAACTATTTTAGCATATAGCCTAACATATCCGCTATTTTTACGAATTTTGTTGCACTTTTATCAGCTTGTTGGACTAAGCTACAGCCGTTTTTTCACGAATAAGTGAATTAAATTTTATGGCAGGACTACTTGATTAATTCACAAAATATGTATAGGAAATATGAAAAGGCTACTCGATTTAGAAAAAACTCTTACATTAATAGTCAAACAAATGTACTCGATTTAACATAGCTCTTACATTAAGAGCCAAACAAATGTACAAACATTCGCTACTAGATTTAAAAACTGATGACAAGTAGGTGGCAAAAACGATTATTGAATCAATTAAACCAAAAAATTCTACTGTAAAATTGTAATCTAGTAGAATGTTTGTACATTTGTTTGACTATTAATGTAAGAACTTTCTAAATCGAGTAGCCTTTTTCATATTTCCTATACACATTTTGTGAATTAATCAAGTAGTCCTGCCATAAAATTTAATTCACTTTTCGTGAAAAAAACGGCGTAGCTTAGTCCAACAAGCTGATAAAAGTGCAACAAAATTCGTAAAAATAGCGGATATGTTAGGCTATATGCTTAAATAGTTGTTTTAATTTTACGATTTATGCACTAGGTTGTATATGACGGTTTATTTTGAAAAATTTGCTATAAATTGAGAAAAAATAATCTTCAAGGTCCAATTTAGTCACTTTCGGGTTTGCTGATGCGGCTCGCTTGATTTTTTATGGCTGCATTGATGTATGTAGTACCGCATAAAACTTATAAACCTACAAATTTGTGCTTGGTGTAACCCCCATAATTTTCCATAAGCTAAAAAAACAGCAAAATGGTTTTTCCGCGATTTCTCGCAAACAAGAGCTGATGGAAAAAAACCGAGACCACTTTTGGAATCAGGGCGCAGAACAGGAACAGAATTTTGCATCGAGAAGGCCAGACCTCACAAAAGTGGTCATTTTGTTGCCCTGTGTAATTTATATTTTTTTTGATTAGCATTGTTTATTAGCTTTGCTGCGCATACATTGTATGCTTCCAAGCTGATACAGATATAATATCAAATTAAATTAAGTCAGGCGACCCTGAGGTGCCCAAATATCCAGAAGTCAGACGGATGAGTCCTTTTCAGTCTTCGATATCTGCGCGGCCTTGCCAGGCCAGTGGCCAGTCAATTAGTGTGGGACAGAAGACGTTGCCTATACCGGTTAGAATATGCCTCAACACTGTCACATACTGATGGTATACAAAAATGCGCCTAGAATCAATAATTCATTTAGCGATCAAGCTCCTGTTCTGTGAGAATGAATCAATTTTCTAATCATGTCAAAATAATTTTGCCAAACCAAGTTTTACATTTTAATTTTCTAATCCAAGCATACGGTTGTGAACTGCTTATGCTTTATTAAAAGCTCTTTTCTGTACAAGTACTTTTTTCCGGGTACAGTTTGTTTTTCTGTTATTTATTCAAGAACTAAAAGAAAGCCGAAAATTAATCTTGAGAAAAAAAACAACAAAAGAAATTCAAAAATGGGGAAAAATAATTCGGAACATAAAAAAAATAGCATATTTAGGATTAATAAAATGTGGAAAATTAAAAAAAAAACCTGAGTTCCAAAAATAAAGAATCTCAAATACAACAATTGTATGAGAACTAAAACTAGGAAACTGGAAAGCTTTGTAATTTCTGATAAAAAAAAAAAACGTTAACTTACAAAATATATTTAAAGTAAAATCGGGCTATTATTTATTAACTATTTTTTATTTTGAGTTTTCTTAATTTTGGATTTCCAGTTTTCGATTCTTAGTTTGTTTTTTGTTCTGAAATTTTTGGGTTTCTAGCTTGGATTCTTCAATTTATTTTTGCCTAAATATCTATTTCCTAATTTTGGATCTCCCAGTTTATTACATCCCAATTTTATTTTCCCTTTTTTTTGGCTTTCTTAATAATAATTGGTTATTTTAGTTTCCTTTTTTTTAGATTTCTTATATTTGATCTAATTTACACAGTGAGCCTATTTATAGAGCTATCTAGAAATTTGATCTTTACAATTTTGTGAAAGTTTTTGTGTATGAATGTTAAATTTAAAGGAAGACTCTAGAATGTTATTAAAATTTTCCAAAAATTTTGAGAAATTTATACCTACAGACAATGTCACTTAATCGACTCAACTCAACTTTATGGGGTCGAAGATGCTTCCTTCTGGCTGTTACATACATTCGCTTAAAGTCATTATACTCTTTGAACCTTCGGTAAAGAGTAGACTAACGCCAAAGATGCCGCTTTAATGACACCCCTTCAGTTTGGCTCAGTACTAAAATCAGCCCCGATTTGAAAGGTCTTATACCGAAATTTACCTTTCATGTTTTCTTTTAGTAATTCAACACATTTTTGTATGAAAGAGTTTTATGAGTTTCGTGTTTAGTTTTGAAATTACCTAAGAATTTGGAGTATTCATTGAAAAGTAAATATACTACTGTTCGGCTCAGTACTAAAACAGTTCCTTTCTCAAGAAAATTAATTTTTATATATATATTATTACAAAAATTAACTAATTATATTTAGTCATACACCTAGCAGCAACTGGGAAACATTGACTCTTTAAGCTAGGTACTGAGGACGTTCTAATTTTCTTGGAAATAATATATTAGATATTCCTTTTGTGAATTGAAAAAAGAAATCAGTGTGACCAGATTGAACAACAAATTACGCTGAAACCTGTATTTCGTGGTATTTTTAAGTTAACTAACTTATTTTAACTGCATCAAATATGGACACTCTCAAAATTACTTTAATTTGAGTAATGCATTGCTTTCTGTGTACCAAACAGCAGAATAATTCCTCTAGCAATTTTGTTTATAAGGCAATTGATAGCTGAATATAAAATCAGAAGACCTCTCAGTTCTAAGCTTAAGCCAAACCGATACTAAAATAGCTCAAATTAATCGCTACTTTTTCGAAATGTACACTTAAGCCCTATAAGGACCTTCATACAAAATTTGTGGGAAGAAGAAGCAGAAGTGTTGATTCCTTCACACTTTACTCATACGGAGCTATGAAGTACTGTTGTGCTTAACAGCACACGAATGGAACCTATGTTAAGCCTGTGGATTTGATTTTACTTCGAGCAGCTGAAGAAACATTGTTGGAAACAATGTTACTTTACCCTACTTCTGCCTTGACGCCAACAGCAAACAGCTAAAATTTAATTTAATACGAGAATCGTTTTAACAAGGGTTTGAATAACTTACTAACTAAAAATTGCAAAATCCAAAAAATGACTAGTCATACACTTATTTTAATGCGCTAAAGAATTTAAATAATCGTAGCAATGGTTGATTATGCAAACTATATAGTCGACATTGCATTTGCTCGGTATGCACTACATCGATGTAGCATTTTAAAACAGTTTTCATAGCAACTTTTTCAAAGTTGTTGTTAGTCAGCAAGGCTGGTCGAGAAGTGGCTTATCTTTATCAAAAAAAGCAACAACATTTCTAGTCAATTAGTGTGACCATCGCTATGGTAATTGAATAATACCAATAAACTCAAGATTTGGTGTAATTTCTTAATAAATCTGGGCACACTAGACTTACGTTCCACCTTGACGTAATATATGGTGAAGTAAGCTAAATTACTTACTTTGCTGGTCCGTATAGGGCTTTAAATGCGAATATGGCGTAGTGGTACAATTTTTCGACTACTACTCAGTAAGGTTTGACCTTTTACGCAGCCGCCACCTTTTTCAGCTACTCGCGGCTGCTTTAAAGTAAATAGCCGTGAAAAAGATGCTTAATCTTTGCCCTTGGTCCAGCGATAGTGGAATTATTACTGATCCGACGGGCATTCAAAGTATCCATTTAAAACTTTACATATTGTACGTCTTTAGGCAAATGCACCGAATTCTTAAATTTCCGTCGTGGCCCCACCCAAGCCAATGGTTTGTGATTAGCTAGGTTTTGGTCATCTAGGCTGTTCCAGCCAAATTTTTTTTTTTTTCAAATTATTTTAAATTGGGGGAAAGTTTGCCTGTTTGAAATTAACAAAGAACATTAAAATTCTTCAAAATTGCTCTTTTTGTAACATTTTTCATTTACACACTGCAAATATGATAAATAATTTATGCAAATAGCATGAGCATAACTCACTTAATTTCATGTACGATAATTTAACAAAACGAGTCTGTTCTCTCCCGTTCTCACTCCTTCTTCCCCATTTTCTCCCACACATTTACTCACACAACAGCTTAAGGAAAACTTTTTACGGCCTACACGACGCAAGTCGATGGTAAAAGCTTAACATTTATGTTGCCTTTTTTTTATAGGTTTTTTATTTTAGTTTATTTTGTTTCTGTTTATTTTTTTTTTTGTTTTTGTGTGCTTACAGCGTCAACATGTTGTTATTTTGATGTTGTTTTAACTTTTACGCTTTATTGAGTCGAGAGGCCTACAGGGAGAGCGAAGGACACAAAGATGATGCTAACTACCAATAGACCCTGCCAGCCTGCCAATATAAACAATCTATATAATGCGTGTACATAATGCAGGGGGTGACCCCTCCTAAGAGGCCTGACTATTTTCACAGCTTCCTTTTATTTTAACATTTCTTGCTCTGTCCTCTCTGCTCGTATAAATAAAATAAATGTAGGTGAAAATATACATAAATAATGGCCACATGCGCTGACTTTTTATGAGTGTGTGTGTGTGTGTGATACCTTCTGCTCATTCCTTGTATTCCTTGTAGGCGTGTGTAAATAGCAAAAAGGGCGCACTCAGGCGTACACTAGGCAAGTCATGAGGTACAAAATAGAGAACATCTGCAAGTCAAGGCATGACACACACTTTTCTTTCTTTTTCGGGTTGAGTAGACTGACTTTGACTTTACCAACTGGTTAGCTTTATTTCAGGTCAATAAATTTAATTAAATATTGATTATTTTTGGATAACCATATTGATGCAGGCATACTGTAGTATATAACCCCAAAAAGTCATGTAATTTCTGGCCATTTATGCAAATTGACTGATCTCCACAACTTCGCATAAAACTTCAGCGCAAGTCCCGCGCTAAAAAAGAAAAACTTGAACAAGATTCGAGGCTGTTTTGTTTTGAGCTTCACTTTACTTAGATTGGCTATAGCCCTGTAAACTAGTTTTTAGATTTTAAATTTATGGCAAGCACACACACACACAAATACGGAGACAACTGCCTAGGATTTGCCGCTCAAACTCATTCTCAACTGCCACTGGCATTGCTTCTTTTTTTTATGTTTTTGTTATTTATCTCGCTTGCGCTTTTCTATTTTCTTTTTAGCCTCTACAACGAGGGCAAACCACACACACATAGATGGGCGACACACATACACACATATGCAAATAATCTCACACAGGCAAGAAGAAGACAAGGCGTGACAAGTGCAGGCAGCCGTATGGCCTCCAAGCCAAAAAAAAAAAAAAACTTTAACTAGATGCATACATAAATTGCGCTCTATATATTTATGCACCGGCATATATGCAAATGCATCTTGACTGCCGTAGGTTGGTGAGGGGGTGGGGGGAGGTTGGGGAAGGAAGTGCGGGAACATCTTTGTAATTTGCTTATTATTGTTGCTGTTGTCTCTGTGCGCCACTTTTTTTTATTGTACTTTGTTATTATTTTTGGGTTGACTTTTAAGATGAGTTGTTATGGTTTGTTAACCCTTTTTCTTATGTGGCTTAAAGAAATGAATATGAAAGCACATGTGAGCGGAAATGGAGTTATTGCAAAGACCGGAAGTACATAAAGAAAATTGCCTTACTTTTGATGCTTGAAATTATTTTTTAAAGGCAAACGTACAAAAGATTGACGGATTAACTTAATAAATCGTATTTAAGGTGATCGGAGAATCAAACAACCAAAGCCAAGAATTTATTTTTAGTTTAGGGACTTATATTCAATAACAAAAACATTGATTAAAGATTTCATAATATAAATACATCAGCTTAGACTAGTGTTGGATAAAGGATGTTCACTTCTTTGAACATGTAGAACTTGTAAATTTTTTCAAAGTGAGTCACTTAATCAAGTTGCTTAGTTGTTTAGTTGCTCTGTTGTTGATTGAACAAGAGTCATTGAACAAGAGTAACCAGGGAATAATACCGTTTCAAGCCACGTACCGGTGTCGAAACCGGAACCGATTTTAAAAAATTTTTAAGAACCTAAAACCGTTAACCGTTATAATAGTAACCGAAAAACCCGGCACCACACCGAAACGCAAATACTACTACTGTTTCGGTTTCGGTTTCTTATTATTTAATTAATTATTTCCAATATATATTACAACCGGTAAATTAGCAATGTATACACTCAGAAAAAAATGTCTTACATTTTAGAAATTCGGCCTTAAAAAAACCGAGATCAAATTTTTTTATAAGATATATACGATACAGAAAACCATTTCTGAAAAGGCGGAAAAACTTTTCTTTCTTATATATAATCACTCCAATTAAATGTAAAGGATTTCGTAGACTCAGAAAAATTCTCCCTTAAATATAGAAATGTTAGAAAAATGGTGATATAAATTTTAGAAATTAAGTTTCTTGATTTGAATCAAATTAGAAATATGTGTTATTTCCTATTTCAAGTAAGTTATGTTTTAATATTTAGAAAAATGGAAGTGTAAGGAAAAGTTCAAGCAGATTTTAGAGCGGTTTTAGAGCTGATGCACCTCTTTGAATATTTTACCAGCGTATTAGGGGCTGGATTGAACCCTATTATTGTAGTATGTGTTCAAATCTATCCCAATGGGAAAACAAATCTATTTATGGCATGAATGCAGCAGATTTAAGGACCAATTATTTCGAACCATAATTAAGAAATATTTTTCAGTTTTCTGGAAAGCTTTTTTATAAGTTTAGGTCAAGTTTTTTTATCTCCTAGAAAGCAGAGTCTGTCACAGAAACTAACAAACATCAGAAATTTAAGTTTATCTGACACATATTGGCTTTCTTGAAGATGAGAAAACGGCCCTAAGAAAGATAAACTTATAATTTTCTCTATTATTTGTAAGATTAGGTGACAGATAGTTATATGTGGAAGATGAGAAAGCGGCAAAGCGGCACTATGGCGAGCTTGTCGGGGGAACAAATAGAGAATTTCTTAATTCTGCTTCGTTTTTTTTCTGACAAAAGTGTTTAGCGAAATTGTTTGTCCAAAAATATAAAAACGGATAGAAATCGGTATATTTATACCACTTATTCGTATGGTGCTTGATTTTATATTGTTTCAATAACATGACCAATAGATTAACACCATAACAGCATATGGGCTATGCTTATTGTAGCATTCTACAGTAGCAGGACGTGATACTTGTATTATTTTCTTTCGGAACCAGCGACTGCATTCAGTGACAGGCTGATCACTTTTGTTTTCATACCAGCGACAAGCAATTAAATTATGAGAGATCTCCACTTTGAAATCACAGAAGGTAGTCTAAATTTTGATGACCATGCAACACAGGTACATTGTTTCATGTATCGTTGTTTCTATTACATCCATTAACTTTTTGGATATCGTGAAACAATTTTAATTTTTAAATAATAAAAAAATTATTCTTGTACCGGTATACCAAAATTAACAAAATAAAAATCTGATAACCGAAATAAACTTAGAACCGAAATGTTACCTTTAACCGATATTGTCATTTCGGAACGTACCGGAACCGGAATCGATATTCATTTTGGGTTTAATCCCTGAAAGTAACTGAACAAGAGTCAATGATCATGAGTAACTGAACAAGAGATATTGAACTAGAGTTACTGAATAAGAGTCTCCGAACAAGAGTCACAAAACAAAAGTCACTGAACAAGATAATCTAAACAAGAATCACCGATCAAGAGTCACTGAACTTAAGTCTGAAAAAAAGAAACTGGGCAACTATACACAAAAAAAAAAGTAAAAATCACATTTTTCAACTTTGGCTAAAAAGTATTGTAATTAATGTTTTCTTTTGATTTACCAATCTACATGTAAAAACGACATTTCAATCAACTGCGTATTGTTTGATTTTAAAGAGGACTTTGCCTTCAAATACAAGTTCACTTTTGTTCACATAGAATCAAAATGTTCGCAAGATTTTTGTCGCGATATGCTAAAAATAGAACAGAAACAAAAAACCCGTGCCCCCCCCCCACAAAAACTTTGCTCCCTCCCGAGCGTGCAGTAGCGATCGTTGAGGCGTTTGTCTTTCAGTATGTGTGTGCCCAGAGGTCGTGTGTTCGAGTCCCAGACAAGTAAAGATTTAATAATATTAAAAAAAAAAAAATTTCAGAAACAAACGAATTCAAGTTTCAGCATCATCGGGGAAAGACCAACTTAAGTTAAAAGCAACTGGAAACAATTTTGAAAATCAAAAAGTGGAAACCATTTATTTTGAAATGAAAAATTGTTGGGCGAAAAACAAAAGGGAAATTGGCGAATTTACCAATGAAAATGTCGGATTTACCAACGTTTTTTTGTGTAGTAACTGAACAAAAGTAGTTCAACTAGAGTCGTTGAAAAAGAGTCACTGAGCCAGAGTAACTGAACTAGAGTCACTGAACAAGAGTAACTAAACTAGACTCACTGAACAAGAGTAACAGAACAAGAGTAACAGAACAAGAGTAGCTGAACAAGAGTAGCTGAACAAGAGTCGCTGAACAAGAGGTTTTTTTTAGAAAAATTGTCAAGCAGCACAAAGTTTTATCATAATTGGAAATTTACCGAATTTCTCAATTTTATTGGGATGATTCCGGTGATGATAGTGATATAGATAATGAAGACAGTACCGATTCCCTTGACACTTAGAAAAATGTTATTAAGGATACAATGCAGGAAGTTATTATCAAGGGAGAAACAATTGAAGATGCTTTGCTAAAAAAATTGATTCACCGAACGATCTCGAAGACAATAATGAAACCATTCAACATATTTTTGAGAAAGTAAATCAGGACACTTTGAGATGGAGAAGTAGCACTTCAAGTGGAAATATATATGACAACAAAAGTGTCCAATTGATATCAAATTTCATCAGTGATCAACCTGTCGCTAAATGCACTCTCTGGTGTCGAAAGAAAATTATGCAAGTATCAAGTCCTGCTATTGTAGATTGCTATAATAAGCATAAGGGCGGAGTTAATCTATTGGACATGTTATTGGAACAATATAAAATCAATCACCATACAAATAAGTGGTATATGCACATTGTCTTTTGGTGTATAAATATGGCTGTGGGAAACAGTTGGCAATAATACTTAAAGACTTGACTTGCAACAAGTATATGAATCGGCACATGCCTCTTATTAATTTTCAATTAGATATTGCCAATGAGCTGCTTCAATCTAGCAAGGAAATTCCATCACGAAAAAGAGTTTGTCCAACACAGCTTTTGTTTAATTTGCAAAAGCGTGATTTGCCTTCATCGTCCCCAGCTCTATCCGATTCATCAACTCCAAAATCTAAATAAAATTATGTTCAGAAACCATTTAAAGCATTGAGATATGACAGCATTTGATTCAATGGAGCTGAAAAGGCCGACGCAGACTGTGTAAAACAGGATATTCTCAATCCAAATGTTCTAAATGTGACATATACCTTTGCTCAAATCCTCAAAAAAATTGCTTGGTATCATACCATATGCAAGCATTAGTATATACATATTAATTCCGGAACCTAAGAAAATGTATTTTACTTTTTAACAAATATAAATAATTATTTATAATAAATATAACTATTAATTTTATAAATTAATTAATTTATAATCCAGAAATGAAGATTAATTGAATAAAATAAATTAAGTTTTTGTTCAACATTGCGTATACGTATTTCTAATAAAAATTTACCATTCAGGCTCAATGTTGCCTATACGGTAAGGACAAACCAGGATACGCAGGACTTTGAAATTGATTTAAGTTAATATTTGTTGTCATATAATTCATAATATAATCTTTAATATTTTTTAAGTCAACGGAATTTAATTCGGAATCAACTTTGTTGGTTTTCAAATCTGTAAAATAATTAATTTAACATAATGCTTACCAATTAAATTGCCTTTTAAAAATTCTCTAATTAAATGGCAGAGTTATCTTACAGCTTTTTTTTTTTATTTACATTACGCATACGCCCAGTCGGCTGACAGCGAAAGAGCTTATTTTCAACAAGTTCTTGCTTATCGATTGCAAGTGTGCAAGAAGCTTTAAGTCAAAGGGCAAAGCGTATAAATTTCATATAAATAAAGTAAATCCTCCGAAAAAAAGTTGATTACATTTTAAGCATTTCTCTGGCTCCGCATCCTTCTCCTCTCGCTCTCTCTCTCATTGGCTTCTCTGGCTCTAGTGTTGACAATTTTTTTTCAGCAAACTTTTTAAAGTTGTCCAAGCGATAGACTGTGAGTGTGTGGCTACTTCTGTTTCTTTTAACTGCTATGACTGTTATTTCTTCTACATCTTCTGTGCGAGTGTGTGTGTGTGTGCCCAGCTGTGCAATTGTTGACACCCGCACACACACACACACATACACTGAAAGTTTCGACTCGACTTCGCTCCATTTGCCCAACTGCCGGCGGCTTGTTTCTCTCTCTGTCTTTCAGCCAGCCTCTGGGCTCTGGCCCGCACATTGAGTTCATTACCCCGTTGTGGTTATTGAGGGAGAGAGAGGGGCTGTAGGCTGCTGTCGGCTTGGTTTTTATATATATTATATATTTATGCGACAAAAAAAAAAAAACAACTACAAAAAGAATAACAGCTAGTTTTTTCAACTTTCTTTTCGTTTATTTCTATTCTTTGGCCCTGCTTAATATTTTAATAATAAAGAGAAAATCTTCAAACCCCAAAACCACTTCATTGCCAAAGTTTGCACTCGACGCTCCTCCACATTTTTATTGATTTTCTTCAACTTTCGGCTACAATTTCTTTTCTCTTGTTCTTGTTGCTGCTGTTTTTTTTTTTTCAAGTGCTTTAAACAATTTTTGCGCTAATTTTTCATTGAACATTTTTGAAGAGATGAAAAATGTGCAACTGCAAAAAGTTTTCTTGTTGCTGCTATTTTTGAGGAGAAACGGTACTCACAGTTTGGCAGTTGTTGTTGACGGTGGATGCTGCTTTTGGCATACACAAAAATGTAAATTTTAAAACTTGGGTAATTAATTTGCCAGGCACTGAAGCAAACCAACCACAAATAGAAAAAGAAACATTAACATGAAATGAATATGAATAAGATTGAACAACATGGAGTACAAATTAGTTTCTCTTTGTGATTTTTGTAAGGTATTTTATTAAATAAAGGCTTTGGCAAACGTAATCCTAAAAGTAGGCTAGAAGAAGCTACGCACTGTCTTTCAAATTTTAAAATTGTGTCCAACCGAAATTCGACTGTAATATACGCTGCTCTAGCTCAGTTCGTTCATTGAATTTTTTCTTGATTGTGGATTTCAAGTAACATCAAGAATATATTTTTTGGTAGTGCAAAATTAATCTCAATTCGACTTATTCAATTCCACTTTATTTCAACGGATATGTATGAAAATCGATGGATCGTAATAAAAGTTTGCTTTCGCAGCTGCTCCATACAAAATGTGCAGTGTGGCCATGAAACTTGAAAAAAGGGAGAGTATTTTCTGCATGTTTCATAGCCACACTGCTCCGGCAAGCTATGCATCTGTGCTTCTGATGTGGTCAGAAATTTTTCCGTAGATGAGTAAAAAGAGATGACTTTATGGAGAAGTTCTGTGAGGATCATTATAATTTTTAACAAAAAATACGATCACGGTGCTACAAAAGTTGTGTTACGAACAGGGATTAATCCCGAAATGAATATCGGTTCCGGTACCGGTTCCGGTACGTACCGAATGGAAAATATCGGTTAAGGGGGTATTCTACCTTTGAACAGCGTTTTATGAGTGTTTTTTAAAAAAATTCTGGAAAGAAAACTATAAGAGCTTTTTCAATTTGGTTTTTTGTTTTGTGTTATTTATTAATTGAATTAAAAAAAAAAAAAAAAAATTTGGAATTCGAGGGCTGTTCAAAAAGTTATCGGCCTGCCAATTAAGGCCTCAAAAAAAAAGGTGTAGAGGTGGTGGCCATGATTCCGGGACTCCAGGTTATCGGAATTGAAAACGGTAAATGTGGTTATGATTAGAATTGATGTAATTCTGGCCTGTACCTCAATCATAAACAAAAATTTTTTTTTGAAAATTTTACAAACTTTTAAAAAAAAAATTGGATTTTCGACGTTTTTTTTTTTGTTGTTTAGTGTAAAAAAAATAGTAAAAAAATTTTTTATCTTCATGATTGAGGTACGGGCCAGAATTACATCAATTCTGCGTCTATTGCAACATGGCTGATCAAAATCGGTTCAGTAGAACTGGCCCAATCATGGCTACCAGGTCAAAAAAAGTGGTTTAGAGAAAAACGCGGTTAAAGTTTTCAGCAACGTTGAAAATACTCACATTGACAAGAACATTGCTCCGATTTTTTGAAAATGGTTTGAAGGGGATGAAAGGGAAATGTCCAAGCTATATTAATAATGAAAAAAAAAAAATCGAAAAAAAAAATTTTCAAAGGTAGAAGACCCCCTTAATGGTTCTATTTCGGTTTTCAAGTAATTTCGGTTTCCGGTTCCGATACGGTACCCAGATTTTTATTTCGGTATACCGGTACGTACCGGTGCATTTTTTTAATGTTCAAAAATTAAAATTTTTTCACAATATCCAAAAAATAAATGGATGTATTAAAATTTAAAAAAAAAAATTATTTTATGACTATGCCGCCTGAAACAACGTTTTGTTTTAAATATTCCGATATCTATCCGTTTTTATTTTTGGACAAACAATTTCGCTAAACGTTTCTGTATACTTTATATAAAATTTTTCTAAAATCAGAAAAATATGCCCTAATTATGGTTTGAAATAATCGGTCTCTAAATGTTCTGTATTCCTGTCATAAAAAGAGATATTTCTGTTATTGGGATATATTTAAACTCATACTTTAAGACTAGTTTTTAATATAGCCCATAATACACTGGTAACATCAGCTTTAAAAACGCTCTAAAACATTTGGAATCCTAAAATCTGTCCGAGCTTTCTTTTACTTTACATTTTTCTAAATATTGAAATGAAATTTTCTTCAACTAGAAAATAATAATATTTCTAAATTTGCGAGGGAAATTTGATTTAAAGAAATCAGAAACCTAATTTCTAAAATTTATATTACCATTTCTCTAACATTTCCATATTTAAGGGGGGGTAAGACTAAGAAATCTCTTAAATTTAATTAGTAGGATTATATTTACGAAAGAAAAGTTTTTCCGCCATTTAAGACATTTTTTTCTTTAAAAAAATCTTAAAAAAATAATTTGAACCTGAAAAGTCAGATTTTTTATTCTGGTTGTATACGATGCTATTTTACCGGTTGAAATATATATTTCAAATAATCATAAATAAATAAAAATAAATAAGAAAAAACCGAAACAGTACCGGTATTAGCGTTTCGGTAAGGTTCCGGGTTTTTCGGTTCCAATTATAACGGTTAACGGTTTTCTGTTCTCAAAACATTGTTTAATATCGGTTCCGGTTTTGATACCGGTACGTGGCTTGAAACGGTTTATTTCGGTTAACGGTTCCGGTTTCGGTTCCGGTATTATTCCCTGGTTACGAATCAAGGAGTTTTGCTTCCAAGCCGGAATTAATTCAAATTTATCAATGCTGATAAAAAAAAAGAACAGGGATTTATCGTAAAACATTTATATTTCGTACCAAGTCTTCTTTATACTACAAGCTGCTTATATGTCGAAAACCGGATCCGATGACTGTTTCTTGTAGCTGCCATAGAACTGAACGGTAGAAAATGGTTTAAAGTAAGAAAACATTCTCAGCAATAATGAATAATATATGATTTTAAAATGTTATGCAAAATTTGGTCAAAATTGGGTGACTGCATCGTATTGATGCCATAGAACCATAGAATCAGTCGAAAAATGGGTTATATTTAGTACACTCATAAGAAAAATCAAGAACTCCGTACTTAAACATGGAAAATTCAAGTACAAAACGATCTCAAACGCTGCCTAAGTTCGGAATTTCCAAACGGTGAGAACAAAATTCTCATTTCAAGAACGTTTTGGATGATAAATTAATGAAATACATGAAACAAGATCTTTTCATATACTGCAATTTTATTGCTATTTTCTCTTCCTCTATTGTATTTCAGTTATTAATTGATTTTTACATACCAAGACCAAAATAACGCATAAATTTTAAGACATAACGATCTTAATTTAATCACGGTCATAGCTAAATACAGGATGACAGTTTTTTTTGAGTGAAGGAAAAACCTTTTTTGTTTTTATGAATACTATACGCTTTTAAAAAGTTGAGCAAAATTTGGAAATATCGGATGATCATTAGAACTTAGTCACAGTGGAAGTTAGCTTTGCCTTCGGGTGGTTTTTTGAGTGCATGGAGCACAAATCATTCCATAAATTCGGACTTTTAGGCACAAACTTTTACCTGTCACTTAGTTTCAATTACTTTAAGGGTTTCATTTTAAGCGATATTTACTTAACTAATTGTTCTATTCGAACAATTTAAGAGCTGGTTCATTGTTAAATTTTTAACTTATGAAAATATGTTTTGCCTTGATCAAAAAGCTCCAATTTGTAGAAAAAGGCTCCAGTGCTTCAACGAGTAAAAAAAGACCGTGAATATAACTATAAATATTTTGTTTTCGACAGTTAATAAATATTGTAGGGAAAGGTCGAATATAGTTAGAATTAAAACAAAACATAGAAAAAGTTGCACTGGTCGACTATATTACACCTGCGAAAATGTCTGTTCGACTAGTCGAACAACGGCGACAGCAGTCAGATTAAATCAGCGTGCGACATGCTTCGTTTCGATCCACCGCGGCGTAAAAAAAATAAACAGTAAATTCTGATTAGTACACAGCCATTTGCTTGCCACAAGTGATCGGTGAAATTCGCTAAATAATAAAAACGAGAAGGCAAAGCTAACTTCGACTGTGCCGAAGTTTTAATACACTTGAAAAACTTTTCTCCAACTGATTTAACCGGTAAAATATATATAGGATATAGATATCAGATATTTAAAATTTTTTAATCATTGATAATAAAAATTTGATACCATAAAAAAACTTTTCTTAGTAAAACTCATTTTCCGACCGATCGGTCCTACGGCAGTTATATGCTATAGTCATCCGATTTTGATTAATTTTTTCTGTATTATGTAAAAGCATATAAAACTAATATATACCAAGATTGGGGACGCTTCGATAGAAGACAAAAAAGTTTTTCTCTCTAGAAGTAGTTTTTTGACCGACCGTTTATATGGCAGCTATATGCTATAGTCATCCGATTTTGATAAATTTTTTCAGAGTTGTGTGGAAACATATAAAACTAATATATACTACGATTGGAGACGCTACGATGGAAATCAAAAAAGTTTTTCTCACAAAGACTTATTTTTCGACCGATCGTTCCTATGGCAGCTATAAGATATAGTCACCCGATCCGGCCGGTTCCGACATATTAGTTGCGTGCAGTAAAAAGAAGACTCTGTGCAAGATTTCAGCTCGATAGCTTTAAAACTGAGAGACTAGTTCGCGTAGAAACAGACAGACAGACGGACGGACGGACAAGCGGAAATGAACTCAGCTCGTCGTCCTGATCAAGAATATATATAGTTTATGTAGTCGTAAATGAATATTTCTATGCGTTACAAACTTCTGGGCAAAATTAATATACACTTTTCAAGTGTATAAAAATTATTTCTCAGCAAGACAATGCGAGCTCTTTCATATCGGCACTGACAAAAGGATTTTTGGCCGACCAAAATATCGAATTGTATAGTCTTTAATTGGCACCCAGTGATTTTTGTATCCCTAACATCAAGAACAAACACCAGAAGAAGCAATTGATGCATTCAAAATGCATGAATCGAAGGAGCTTCCATCAAGAATAATTTATAAATAATTTTTGTGTAATTTAACAAACAGAAGCTGGTTTTTAAAAATTTTGGGAATATCAATTTCAAGTAAAATAACTCAAAAACAATAAACTTAAGGCTTAACTTAAGGCTTCATGTGTTTAAAACTTATTTGTAGGCCTATTTAAGAGCTGAGATTCCGTATATACTATTTTTTAAATCGATTGAGTTGTACAGAAGATATATTGGCTTATAGAAAAACACCCAAAATTTCTAAATATTAAATTTCAAAAATAAATTATATAAAAAAGTTTTTTTCAAAAAAAAAAAAGATAATTTGTCCTAGTGTTATTTATAAAAGTTCTTTCTACGTTTGAGGTATACAAAATTTCTTTATTGCCAACGCTCGCAAGTCTATTTTTATTTTTGTTTATACAGCCAATTTTTTTTTTTCTTTATTCTCGTAACACATTTTTCATTTTGATTTTTTTTTTCAATTGACCTTTACTCCTTCATCAACCTGTCACTCACCATCAACAATTTTGCTTCCAAATTAATTAAACTTTTTTTTTATTTGGAAAAGCTCAGAATTTCTTAATGGCATTGGAAGTCCATCAACTGCTGCAGTTTTACCTTGTCAATTGCTCAATACGTTCATTTCCAATATGCAATTTTAATAATATCCAGAAATAGACAGAGAGGGGGAGAGAGTGAGAGGGAGAGCGAATTTTGTGGTTTTTGCTCAACTTTTGCCCCATTGTGGTCAATGTGGTTTTCTATGGAGCTTTGGTCAGGCTGTGACACTCTTGAATAGCTCAGTTTTATAGGCCCCCGAAAACAACCAACCCGCAGGGAGCAAAGAAGAAAAAGTTTATTGGTCTCACAGTTGCCCATGAGTTTGATTTGATAGGCAAATATTTTTTTGTGATGTGGGGGGAAATGCCAGGGTCTATTAAGGTCAGCCTGAAATTGATTGAGCCATTTCGTGTGGGTGTGAGAGGAGTAAGTGAACTCCTAAAACTGAGCAATGTTTGGGTAATAAAATGTCAACAATTGTGGGCTACTTGAGAAGCAGTTAATGATGGAAAAAAGGGGAAAATTTGTGGTAGCCAACTTGAAGAATAAATATTTTGAGGATATACTCGCATATAAAAGAAAACGGCTCCAAGAAGTGCAAATAGCTAGAAGAAACTACGCTTTATTTTTTATGAGATGCTAGGATTTGGAATTAAATTAAAAATTCATAAGGTTAATGAATCCAAAATGCATAAATCGGTTTGAGGAATTCCACCAATACACAGAAGAAAACAAAATTGAGAGCTATATTCGGATTGAAGTTTCAATCATAAAAGACTTGGAACAATCCTAAAATTAAAGTATCAATCCGAAAAACCTAATTCCAAGTGCTTACTACTTGAAAATCAATCCGTTTATACTTTGTTTGAGAAATTCTGGGATCCACCTACTCTAACATCGTTTTTTTTTTTTTTTTTGATTTTCATCAAAATATCTCGGATTTTGATTTCCGTGTATTTTAGATGTAAAGCTGAATATCTAATCACTGATTACCAAAGAACTGCTAGCTTTAAGCAAATTTTTCTTAGTATTATTGGGGAATAAAGCAAACTATTGTTATTATTATTAGATATTCTTAAACCTTAACCCACTGAACAAATTTCATCCATCCGTTTTTGATCTGCTTTTGAACTAAATTTTGTTACATTCAAAAGAACCAAATATCATATAATTTTAAAAATAAGAGATGAGCAAAATTCAAGTCAACTCAACCACCGCACATTAAAATAAATGTAGCATCTTTGTTGTAACAAGCGTGTGCGATGATGCAGTACGTTGAGACGCCATTCCTTTTGTGTTTAGTGCAAGGTCCTAAGTTCAATTCCAAAGATAAAGCTGCCTTTACACTATCATATATCTCTAAAGAGTTTCTTTAAATATAGTGTAATAGTCAAACATATATATACATACAGAGAAGGCTATTGTTTCTCTTTAGAGAAGTATGATGAAATAGGACTGGTTCCATTTGATAAAAGTAACTCTGTTGGGCGATAGTTGTCAATTTGATGGCGATGCCTATTGTCATAAAAAATACTAAATTTTAATCGATTGAACGAAAGTGAGAAATCTAAAAATTTTTCGATTGGCGACAATGGTGTAAAGGCTTTAAACTGAAAGACAACTAGACCTAGGTTCAAATCCGGTTAATGGGTATGTAATTTTTATCTGTACTGAATCTGTTAAACTAGGGCTGAACATCTAGTTCATGATTCTCAGATATTACAAGTGTAATAGCTAATCATAGTTTCTCTAAAAAGTTTCTCTTTAAAGTAGTTTGACCAGCAACTTTTTAGAAATATATGATAGGTGTAAAGACAGCTAAAGCAAGTTGAAAATTTAAATTAAAATAATTCATTATTAACACAAGAGTCTATTTACACATGGAACTATTGAGTATAATTGTTATTCCTCAATGTACATTTTTTGGTATCAAATTGACACTTTTGTGTTTTAAATAAGTAAGATGAGGATCAAACTGATACCAATTTATCATCGAATTAATAATGAAATAAACCTAAATATGTGAACTTAATTCTTTCTAGAAATATATCGATACCAAAAAATTATATTAGTTTCAGTTTCGCTTATTGAATCGATCTTATTGATATATATGAAGGAAGCAGCATATAAAAAATATCTGGCTTTACAGCCCCTAAGGGCCAGGCCAAGCTTCTCTAAATTTCCTGGCTTGTGTGCTTTTCAATGTTCTCTCAAAAGAAAGGGACCTAGAGTTTAACTCCGAATCCGAAGGGTAAAGTTTGAGAAGCTTTTCATTGCTGATCACTTCAGACAGCTGGCGCCAATAGCTGGTAAAGATGTGTAAAAGTATTAAAGAAAAATCAATTTATTAGATGTTCCGAATCGGGATTGAATCCTGACCTTCCGCACAACAGGCGCACACACTACCCATTACACCACTCACGGAAGCAGCATATCAGCGCTTGTAAATATCATTTTCAATATAAAGAGATGTTTTTTTTTAAAACTCCAACCGAAATGCCGAACCGAACTGAAATGCTTTCTCAGGTAAGTCAGAAATTTTTTCACAAGATGTAATTATACTTACTAAAATACTAAATTTTCGTGTGATTTCCTACTGAAAATAAATCGGTAAATTTCTTCCCCCACCCAGCTCTAATTTAACCCATTTTATGCCATGAAAGTAACTATTCTAGGGTAATTGGGAACTAGTTAACATGAATCCGCTGTCATAAAAATTCTACCTTTGATAGTTTCGTCAGGTGAGACTGTTCGACTAGTCGAACAACGGCGTTAGGTCACAATTCTGCACTTAGAAGCCAAATATATGGAAAAATTGCATAAATACGTGATTTTTCTTCTTTATATTTCTATTTTATAATAACATTTTTTTTCTACATTTTTTTTTTAAAGACTATTTTTATTTCTTATTCCCACTTGTGGTAGACGGGGAAACAGGTAACAGATGCAGGCGCAAGTGCACCTGTCTTTTTGCACACATCCTTTGTGATGGCGATACAATCGCCTGGCTAGGTCATCTTCATAATCACTGATCGTTGTGATTAGAAGCAGCAGAAAAAATTCCTTTTTTATTTTGTTCTATCCTTTTTTCATCCTTTTTTTAGTTTTATAAATTAGCTTTATAAATTCACACCAATAGCGCACTATTCCTGAATATCCACAGACTGCGGAACGTACTCAATATAGAATCGCTAAAAATATGTAGCGAACTCAATTTAATTTGAATTCAATTCTTTTTTGCTTTGAAAAACTCCAAAGCTCATCAGTAATTTCTATCAAGAGGGATACCGCCTTAGTTGGTACGAGCCGGTAAAAAATGTTTTAAGGTCCTTCTCAGTTGTTTCAAAAAAGTTCATAGTATCCAGAGAAGAAACTGTTTGAAACAAAACTTTGTGTCTTCTTCAGCCACATATTAATTCGTTCCTTATAAAGCTTTTAAGAGCTCTTTTTCGGATCATTTAGTTTATTAGGAGATAAAAGATTTCCTTGCTAATTTTTTTTATTAATTTTTACCACCTTTAACACCTTCAAAAATTTTGCAAAAATTATACGAATTGTATCTTGCAATGAACTTTAACCATGTTTATTATAAAAGTGGTACCCCAACTAAAAGTCTACAATAATTGAAATTAAAAATTTCGCAGAATTTTGTAAGTCGCGGATTGCATTTTAAGAATCAGAAAATTTGTTTTGGGGGAGTCCTGACATGCCAGTTATTGCCATAAAAATTTGTGAATTTTTAGAATGGGTAATTGGTCCGAAAAACGCTTGTGTTGGAAATGATAAAAATCTATATTTAAAATTCAGGGTTGTAAATAGATGTATAAAAAAGAATCGATAAATTACTTTCGTTGATGTTCTCTAAAACTGCATACTCAAAATATGGATAGAATTGGGGCCGATACGCCTAGTAAGCAGGGCTTTGCCATTTGTCCTGTTTTTTTGTCCTTTTAAAAAAAATCTGTCCGTTTTCTATCTTTTTTTCAAGGGTCATATGTCCTTTATTTTTGAGGAGGCGTTGGCAACACTGGTAGTTACAGTGTAAAACTAAGAATTTAGATTTTAAAGCTATAAAAAAATACATTAAAAAAATTTTCAAAACTACATTTTATTTGTTGAGGCACTGAGGAATATAATCTGAGAAAAAAAAAAGAATTTCATTCTTGGATCTATAAATTTTTATGTCAAAAGTACGGAAGGAATAAAAATTCTTAAACCGAGACAAAATTTCGTAATCCTTGTATCAAATTTTAGCTAAAATTTCTGGATTCAAGAGTTTAGAACGCTATTCTCTCCAACTTGGTTTGCTTTCTCCATTCCGTAACTTCCTCCTACTCAACTTGCCTATAAAAACCAATTTTAGCTCGATTTCGACGACACAAATTATTGGTTATTCTTTTTATTAAGTGAAGGGTCGAAAGGGTTTAAAACATATTTTTCAAGAGTTTGTTAAGTTTTCATTTAAGAATGTTGAAATCTTAAAAGTATTGAAATCAAACTATATAAGTATAAACAAAAATCTCAAAGTATTTGGCAAATTCTTATTTCAATTCGAAAACATAGATTCGATTTAAAAAGCATTGTCTCAATTTGAAATTGAAAACACTGCAGTGTTATTGTTTGGTGTTAATAATTACTAGAAAGTATAAACACTACATTTTTTAGTTCATTTCTTTATTATTTTGTTATCGGTAAGTATCAGTTTATATCAACTTTATTTATTTGATATGCAAAAATATGAAATGAAACCAATTTCCAAAAATATATTAATTAAATACTTTGAGCTTTAGGAAAAATATACACAAAGAGCAGTTTTCTCATATTCATGGTTATCAAATACAGATGCTTTTTAATAAAAAATATGTGGCCTGCTTTCAGGCCGCGTTAAAAATCATACGCGGGTCGTTGTGGATTCCAGCATAGATATTTTATAAGCAGCCTAAAAGTAGGTTTCTCTAAATGCAACTGGATTTGAAAAACATGGAAAAAAGAAAACGGCCCTTAAAAGTTTCAAATTTACTGAAAATCATTGTAATGTTTCTATTTTAATGAGTTAATTCCTTTTAATAAATTTGCTTTTTATTTGGTTTAGCTAACTTACTTCAACCGAATCTTCTCACAATAAAATTTTTTTATGTCAATTTTTTAATTTTTAATTAGCATAAATACAAAAGATCTTTAAAACTTCCACTAAACTGGTTCAACTACAGATTTATTTTCATTTACAGTTAAAAAGTCACGTGCAGTTTTTTAGTTTGATTATTTGATATTTATAAGCAAGCATTTTTGTTGTTCAACCGGCTTTTGTATAATAAAAAAAATAAATAAAATTATGCAAAATGGGCCCAAGGAATTCGTTAACCAAAAAAGTATATTGATATTATTTAATTACATTTTGAAATATTTTTGCTGCGGCTTCAACTTCTTACTGCTTTCGTTAAACAAACACTCACTATTTTTTTAATTTTAATTTTTTCAAATCATAGACACGCACCGGTAAAAATTAAAGGAAACACTTTCGAAATTTTTTCTCAGAAATTTACACTTTTCTTTAATTTTTTTCCAAATAATCAAAACAGCCGCAAAGTAGGCAGCGTTATGCCAAGGACCAAAGACGACAAAAATTTCAACGGCAACGACCAAATCGTATACGGATAACGGCGACGACGATGACGACGACTTTGACGACGGTAGAGAGAACGACGCGTAGTTGATAAACAACGGGAAATGTTTACAAAGCGGCTTCAGCCACACAACTGAAGCGACAGGATGCCACAGAAGGCTAACCAAAGCACAGGCGGAACGAAATGGAAGTGAAACAACCGCACACACGAAGTACGCGCACGAGGCTTGAACATCTGTTCGAGAAAGAGAAGGCAACACAAATACAGAGAGCCAGTGTGCCAAAGGGGGAGGGAGAAGAGAAGAAGATGTTGTTGTTGTTGCTTCTTTGGTGGGGGCTAACTAACCTACCGCAAAAAAAAGGACAAATTAAATACATAAATATAATAAAGGACGAAATAAATTAGGAAAACTACGATAAGCATTTTTCACATATTTGCGGTACGTAGAATCATTGCAGTTCTAGCGCCTGCGCCGCTTTAAAATTCGGAAAATTGCCTAAGCCCGGAACTCAGAAAATAGGCCTAAGCGAATCAACATTAAGCAAAAGTGCAACACAAAAGTTTTTCGTTGAACTTTTGCCAAAAACACGAAAGGACCAACGAAGGCGGCAGCAGCTGAAATGCTAACGAGAATTAAGCGCACAAAACGGAATATGCAAAACAAAAACAAAAGGCAAGAGGACGCAGGCAAAAGCAAAAAAGCACGTGGCCGAGACTCGAGAGCCGGCTAAATGTAAGCAAGTGTGCAACTCGAGCGGGTGTGTAAGTGTGAGAGTGCGAGGGTGTGTGTGTGTGTTTTTGGGGGTGGAGTATAAATTATACTATTGGAGGAGGAGGGGACTTATACGCTTTGTGCAAGCGATTAGAAATCGCTACTTGAGTGAGATATTAAATTGATTGTTAAGTTTTGATAAGAGTTCATTTATTTATTTAAAAGCCAGTAAAGTCCCTTTCATTCTAGAAAAATTAGCTCATTTTGTTAAAAGAGTTTAAATGGTCGAAATTTAAGCAGAGCATTGTGTGCCAGATATCAAATTTGTTGGTCAAATTTTTGTTTTTAAAAGATTAAGCCGAACGATTTTTAAATATAAAACAAATGATTCCATCCAATAAAAAGGCGGAAAATTTTGGATTTTGAGAGATTGGATTTGTATCAAATCCTACAAAGATGTACGAAAAATAACTAGTTATCTATTACCCTGTAAATACACAAAGAAATTTCATGATAAATGAATGCTCTCATAAGTATGCTATAATAAATTTTTAGTTGCATTTCCCATGATTAGACAAGGGATTTTGCATATGTTGAAGTGGAATTTATTCCTAGTAGCCCTGGGTAAAATGGTTGAAGAGGCAGAAAAAACTAAAAAGCCTGATTAAATCACAAATAGGTTTTTTAAAAACATTTTAAGCCTGGCCTACTAGAATAAAATTCTATCTGAAAATATGCCAAATCCGCTGTCAAATCATAATTTTGGAGTGTTTATGAAATATGAATGATGCCCAAATTATTATTAAAGAAGGAACATTTTAAATAGTCAATAATTTCAATTCAAAGCCGCACAAAAGTGCACGCAATAAAGCAATATTCAAAGAAAATAATCTCTGTTGCAGGTATATTACCTCAGGGGGTAATCACAAAATTAAAACATTTTACATTTTAAAGTAAACACGTAAGTATATTAACTGCATTTTAATTTTTAGTTACAATCAATTCCAATGAAAAAAAAAATTCTAAGTAACCTTCCTAGTTTTGGATATTTTTCACCTACTATTGTTAGAGCTTCAACAAATATTAATTTTAAGCGTCCGGCATTTATCTAAAATATTGTTACGGTGGCCGAAATTTTGTAAAAATTTAAAACTTTTGTTCATACGCTTTTAGCTGGTCTGACTGAGAACATCATTTTCATTGAAATTAAGCTACCTAGTCCCTTACCTTTTGAGAACGTAAATGAGAATTTGAAATTATGTAGGGAAAAATGTACTCGATTTTTTAAATAGCAAGGTAAGGTAAAATGTTCACAAAATTTGTATCTAGGTACAAATATCTATGTACTCCCTAACACTGCTTATAGAAACGATTGGTCCGAAAACGAGTTATAATAAGAAAAACCCATTTTTGATGTTAATAGTTGCGTATACTTGTTAATTTTTAATATTCATTGCTTCAATTCAATTTTGACAAGTTTGACGAAAATCGAATGAATTTATCGTATAGGTCCGCTGTTGTCTTTTGCTACAATAAATCTGACACAGCGAAGACCACAGGCAGGATTAATACCCTAGATTTGGTCGAAACAGCGAAAAGTAAAGTTGGTTGGTGGTGATCATTTAAATCATTTAAATTTTGATTTAACCAAGGACACTTTTGGCCATGTTACAAAGGAAAATAATGTGGCTTTAAAATCTGAACTTACATTCAAAAAGTTTTAGGTTTTTTGTTTCTACAAATTGTAAGTGTCATTCCAGCCTTGCAAGTGGCCTTGAAAGAATTTGAAGAATCCTAGGTGAGTTTCAGTCACGTAGCTAGGAAGGGGACTCTGGGGGCTCAGCCCCTATAAAACTTCAAACTATCTACGCTTGCTGAGTTTTTTTTCCCCATATAATCGGTTAGGTTGTAGACACAAGTAGGCTGCTAAATGATATTTTTTCGACTCGAATCAAAATATAAATATTCGTAGATTTAACTGGTACTGATAAATCCAGCTACCTATTATCTTACATAGGTATAGTTTTTGGCATTTACCTTGAACCTTACCTAGGTAAAAATAATGAATACCTTTCCAATCATATGCTTAAGAAGGTATTCTACCTTTGAACAGTGTTTTATGAGTTTTTTTTTTTAAATTGTGGAGAGAAAATCGTAAGAGCTTTTTCAGTTTGGTTTTAAGATTTAAGTTATTAATAAACTATACAATAAAATATATAAAAAAATGTTTGGATTAAGAGGGCTGTTCAAAAAGTTATCGGCCTGCCAATTAAGGTCTTAAAAAAAGGTGTAGAGGTGGTAGCCATGATTCCGGGACTCCATGTTATCGTAATTGATGTAATTCTGGCCCGTACCTCAATAATGTTTTTCAATATTATTTTGAAAAATTGGCGGCCATTTAAAAAAAAATGTGATTTTTCAAGTTTTTTTTTAGTTTAGTGTAGAAAAAATAGTAAAAAAAATGTTTTTCCTCTTGATTGAGGTACGAGCCAGAATAATATCAATTATGCGTCGATTGCAACATGGCTGATCAAAATCGGTTTTGTAGAACTGGCGCAATCATGGCTACCAGGTCAAAAAAGCAAAGTATAAAATACTCTGTTTAGCAAAAACATTGCTGAACTAAAATGGATATATTTCCTAAACTATTTCGAATATTTGAAAATGGTTTAAAGGGGACGAAAGTTGAATGTCCAAGCTAAAAAAAAAAAAAAAAAAAAAACGTTAAATAAAGGAAAAAAAAGGAAAGAAAAAAAAAAAAAAAAAAGAAAGAAAAAAAAAAAAAAAGAGTTTCCAAGAAATAGCGTATAATAATAAGGCAAAAAAATAAAATAAAACAAAAATGAACTACGTTGGAAAACAAAATATGATAGTTTTGAAAAATATATATATTAAAATCATGTTGGCAGCATAAACTATTTATATTGAGAATATAGAAAAAAAAATTTTAGTACGATTTATATATAGTCTCGATTTCAAAATTCCTGAATTGTGTGGAATCTTAGGTAAAACATATATCGTAAAAAAAATATAGTTTTGGGTTCGAAATACAATTTTTCAATGGTTTATTGTTATACCGATCCGGCCGGTAAGAAGAAAAGAGAGATAGAGGTTCTATGTTTTTGTTCAAAGGTATTGGTTTAAAATAGAAAAACAATTAATTTTTTGTTAATATTAAAAATAAAATGTATTTATTTTTATTTCTTCAATTTGAATTTATAAATAGTTATAATGAGTTTGTCTTGCTGTAATTGTTGGTCTATTTTACTTCTTGGATCAAGCCAAATAAATTTTAGGATGGTAAAAGCCCGTTCAACTAAGAATTGTTTTGGTTCGGTACAGGCTCTGGTTCTACCATTTTTCCACAAGAATTTCGGTTCAAGGTTCGGTACAGTACAACAAAAGTCGTAATTCCGGCCCTGATAAAAATATTTATTATCAGTGGATGTTTAGGTCTGCAAAATGGATTTAAAGTCTATTACTCATACGTAGTGTTGCCCTTTATTAAATTTTAATTATTAAAATTCATGAGTGGTTGGCGTAGACTCGGTTTGAAAACATAACATTTAAAAAAATTAATCATGACAACTAAAAAATTGGTTTTAAAAAAACCAAGACAGAATTGAATGCGTATATTACTGCTTATTTTATATTATTGTAAGGGATTCACTTCCAGGCGTATGGAAACATGTGAGAAAAATATTTATTTTTTAAGAAGCCTAAACACTTAGTTCATGGTATTCATATTTTTAAAGTTATATTAAAAGACCTATCAAAATCTACAATTTCGAAACATCAAACCGAGTCGTCTGCTTTAATATTCAAGATTGTCATTCAACTTATTTTATTGAAAAATACAAAAGAACATTAAGTTATCTTTAAGAAAATTCAATCGTGAAGTAATATTCTGATATTCTGACACTTACTACGGTTATGCACAAATAACAAATCATGATTTTTGCCCTTCAAAGTATGCTATGTTTATTAGACTAGTCCAAATTTAAACAATTCTTGAAAAGTAAAAATGTCCGGGCGGATTCTTAAAGGTTGACACACAAAAACATTTTCCAAATTTTTTTCGAAATTTTTGTTGTGGAAAAACCCATGGCAAGAGGCTAGTGAAGTTCGTAAAAATGACTTAATTCTTTTGGCCAAGGCTTAATTGATAAAAGATTGAAACTTTGCATAGCCGTCTTTTTTCTGATCCTCCATAACAAATATTTTTATTTTCCGCGTATTACGCATTTATCAAGTACCTCCCATAGAGACGATTGCCCCTAAAAAAAAGGATTTTGCTAAAACTTTGTTGTTTGTTAAGATATCTGAATGAAATTTTTACCATATGTCGTTTTAATTTTCCTCCAAAACATATGTAAATTTCAGAAGAAACACATTACTATTTGACATCAGCAACCAGTTGGATGCAAATTTTTTTAAGAATATCCCTTCCGTTTATCAAGATAACACCACCAAAATTCATATTTATCAGTTCTATACAGTCCCCCACAATATATTTCAATCTTAGTTAATATGCAACATTTTAACGGGTAGCTGCCCTAGAGACTGTTGCTCTAGAAATAGAATCTAGTGAGAAAAACTTTTTTATTTTAAATGGTACCTTAACGAAATTTCACATTTATTGAATTTATGTACTTCCCCATAATATATAAGAATTTGAGTAAAATCGCAGCACTGTATCATTGTTTTTTCTTTTAATTTCTTGCTTTTAACAAAAAAGCAAGCTTTTAACAAAAAAAAATAACAAAATTTGTTTAATTTAGACATGATTTGTTGATACTTGTGTTATTTTTCCTGTACTTCGCAACAACTTGAATAAGGTACTGCTTACTTTCTTCATCACGCGTTATTGATTTATTATAATCTGTAAATAGTTTAACAGCTCTCTCAGCGTGATCATTGACTACTTGCAGGCTGCGTAGCATATTTTGAGTATTTTTATATTCCTCATCGTCACACCATTTGGTTGGGTCATCTACGATGAACTTCAGATTTTTATCAAATCGTTTAAAAAAAATTGATGTGTTTTCTGTGATAAAGTCATGTAAATTCCATTCCCTTATATTTGTCATTCTTGAAGGTGGTATAAGTCTGAATAATCTGGTGTTCTCGTCCGGATTGGATTGTTCCTTCAGTGCTTGACACATTAATCGTTTTTCAGCGACAGAAACTTTATCATCAAACAGGGCCAATGCAACAGTTTCTTCTGACAAGTACCATAAATGAGTGCTCATTTTCTTAATGACAATTCTAGACACTGCTGAATCTACGATTGCGTATTCATAAATTGATTTTTAAAATAGTAAGTCTTGGTTCGGCGCCTCCACGGACTTCACGCAGCCAATCCACGCTTTTACATTAAATTTAATTATGAAAAGACTTACATCGCGCAATGAGTAAATATTATTAAAATATTTTAGAAATAAGAATATTTTCAGCACGTATAGCGCTTTAGACATCCAGCGCGCGTGGTGCATTGCTCCAGGTGATCGAAAGCGTATTTTTTCCAAAGAGTCACCTTTAAAATTAATGTGAGTCGGCACGTAAAAATGACTCGTTTAATTGTTGTCGACAATATGTCTAAATTAAAAAATTTTGTTTATTTTTGTTAAAAGCAAGAAATTAAAAGAAAAAACAATGATACAGTGCTGCGATTTTACTCAAATTCTTATATATTATGGGGAAGTACATAAATTCAATAAATGTGAAATTTCGTTAAGGTACCATATAAAATAAAAAAGTTTTTCTCACTAGATTCTATTTCTAGAGCAACAGTCTCTAGGGCAGCTACCCGTTAAAATGTTGCATATTAACTAAGATTGAAATATATTGTGGGGGACTGTATAGAACTGATAAATATGAATTTTGGTGGTGTTATCTTGATAAACGGAAGGGATATTCTTAAAAGAAATTTGCATCCAACTGGTTGCTGATGTCAAATAGTAATGTGTTTCTTCTGAAATTTACATATGTTTTGGAGGAAAATTAAAACGACATATGGTAAAAAATTTCATTCAGATATCTTAACAAACAACAAAGTTTTAGCAAAATCCTTTTTTTTAGGGGCAATCGTCTCTATGGGAGGTACTTGATAAATGCGTAATACGCGGAAAATAAAAATATTTGTTATGGAGGATCAGAAAAAAGACGGCTATGCAAAGTTTCAATCTTTTATCAATTAAGCCTTGGCCAAAAGAATTAAGTCATTTTTACGAACTTCACTAGCCTCTTGCCATGGGTTTTTCCACAACAAAAATTCCGAAAAAAATTTGGGAAATGTTTTTGTGTGTCAACCTTTAAGAATCCGTCCGGACATTTTTACTTTTCAAGAATTGTTTAAATTTGGACTAGTCTAATGTTTATGAATATAAAAAGTTGAAGAAAATATTTATTTTTAAGTAGCCTGGACACTTATTATTTTTGAATACTATTGAGTGGTCCGACAATCTGTGTAAATGCACAATGTGCATTATGTAAGATGCTGCCATAACTGACTTTAAATTATTTCGTTAAAAATAAAATTGAAGAAAATAAAGTTTGCATACTTTGAGGGTCAAACATCGTGATTTTTTTTAGAATTAATAATTAATAACTGTTAAATTTATCTTATGAGCCAAACACTCTGATCCATTTACCATAAGTTAAATTTTCGCCCTAAATTTTGGGTATCTTAGTTTTGTTTCCCAACAAATTTCACTTAACTGATTTGTCTCAAAAGCGGTATCTAAACTCTAGCCCCCTGCGTGTATTATTTTATTATTTATGATTGCATTTTTATTTTTCAATTATTTATTATTGTTCACGTGTCGTTTGCTTAATTGACTCGACCATGTTATTGCATAATTTTTCTGTTATTCTGCCGTGTCATGGATTTAATTCAATTAAAGTTGGAGCTGCCAATGTCAGGACAAGGGAAATATTTGATTAATTGCTCCCGGGCCCCCTCGGTACTTGAAAACTTGTTTGCCGCCGAAGTTCAACTTTCATAATCAAATGGCAAAGGCGTGAAATGCACGCCACAAGTAAAAGCACACAAGAAAGAAAGAAGGTGAAAATTAGCATTGGAGTGGCACAAAAGAAACAAGCTAAATATTTACGAAAACGATAAGTTTTCTTTTTTTCGGACACGCAACTGAGTGAGAGAAAAAGAGCACGCGACTACATTTTTAGACAGAACATACCGGGAAAATATGAAAAATAACGACATTTGAGTGCCCTTCAAGTAGCTGGAAAATTACATTGTTATTTGTTAGCAAGGAGGAGGCGTAACTAACGATAATTAAGCGGAAAAATAACCGAATGAAATGAAAAGTCATCACGATTATTACACGAAGGGGGGACCAAGTACTAAATTTGGGATAACTGAGCTTTTAAAGAATTTTTAAAGACATATTTACCCTTTACATTTAGTCAGCACCACATGGCGTATGAGTAACATGTATGACACATGTCACGTGAAGCCATAACACATCATTTTACCTGTTTTTGTTGTTGTTTGCTTCTTTCATGTGAAGGTAGCGAAAAACAAATAACAAGCATAATGACAAACAGAGAAGCAGGCAAAAAAAAAAACAAAAAAAAACAAACCAACTACAACAAAGTTGAGGTAAAGGCAAAGTAAGACATTTTCGTGATAAGCGCACAGGATAACAAGTTGAACGTGACGAGCATGTGGAATATACAAATATATAGACTTGTCGTGGATGTGCGGTGCTGTGTGAGTGTATGTGTGTGTGTGTTATAAACAATGCCACATACACATGACAGCAAGTGTCAGAGAAGAGCTGCAAAAAAAAAATACAAAAATACAGGCAGCTTCCTTCGTCTTTAAAATGTCGCTGATAACACAAAATGTCAGCCCAAAAATGGCGGCAACTTGCTCCCTTCTCTCTCTTTCTCTCTCTTAATGTACCTTCTCCACTTTCACTTTTCATGACTTAATTTTTCTCTCGTCGCAGTCCTTGTTCTCGCCTTGTCGCTTGACAGCATTAAAATAGAAATGAGAAAAAAAAATGAAAAGTTGCTGAAAAAGGATTACCAACGACAAAATGCAAAACAAAATGTAAATAATTTTTCATTACGTATACGCAGCGTACGCTTCCACTCGACAGCTTCAAGAAAAATGCGCGCGCGAACAACAAAATCAAAACGAAAGTGAAAACAAAAAACTGCAACGTTGCCCAGACATATTTTTGTTCAGCTTCCTTCCGGTGTGCCATACACACATTTTCACTGAGCGTAAGTGTGTGTGTGTGTGCGTTTGTGTGCACTTTTATCATTATTTTGATATGGCAACTATAAACATTATTTTGCGCTTCGCTTAAGAGCAACTTTTGGGACGCCAAGCAGTGAAAGGACCCACATTTATTCTCGTACAATTTGGCGCAAAAACTTGAGCCACATAGAAATTGTTTAAAAGCGGAAATGGCACTTGAAAAAAAGCGTTAAAGGTAGCAAATGGCTAACAAATTTTGTTATGGAATAGTTTAAAGTTGTAAAAGATTTTTCGTTAATAAATTGGCTTTAGAAAAAGTACGAAATTTGGTGAATTATGTATTTATGGTCTTGGTAATTAACGACAAAACTTAAGCCATTTATTTAGAAAGAAATATTTATTTTAAATAATATTTTAAAGAAATTATTTTGACAATGGTTTTTTGAGTGTTTCTTTTTTAAATTCTAGTGAGAAACCATTATAGAAAACCAGTTCGATTTGGTTTCTTGTTTTGTGTTATTTATTTATTAAATAAAAACATTAATAAAAAAATGTTGGAAATCAAAACGGTAAAAGAGGTTATGATCAGAATTGATGTAATTCTGGCCCGTACCTCAATCATATTTTGCAAGTTTTTTTTTAAGTTTACGGCCATTCCAAAAAAAAAAATATATTTTTAAGTTTTCTTTTTGTAATTTAGTGTAAAAAAATATTAAAAAATGTTTTTCCTCTTGATTGAGGTACGGACCAGAACTACATCAGTTCTGAGTCGATTGCAACATGGCTTATCGAAATCGATTCAGTAGAACTGGCGCAATCATGGCTACCAGGTCAAAATACGTGGTTTCGAGAACAACACGCTTAAAGTTTTGAGCAACGTAAAATAGCTATATTAGCTAATCTATTTTGAATTTTTGAAAATGGTTTGTAGGGAATGAAATCGGAATATCCAAGCTATATTAATAATGCAAAACAAAAAAAATCGAAAAAAAAAACATTTCCAAAGGTAGTAGTCCCGCTTAAATAAATAAACTCGATTATTATATTTAGTGAAAACGTGCTTATTTTATACCTCTGATATATGTTAAACGATCGTAATGACAATTTTTACAAATTATAAGCCAAACCGCCATTTTGGTCCCGCCTTCTTGATATAAAAGTCTGGTATTATGATTTTAAGATATGGCGGAAATCCCGGTTTGCAGTATTTTCTGCATAATATTTTAGAGGTCTCACCGAGCAAAAATTTCTGCCCCGATTGTATCCAAATTGACCTCTGAAGGTAACTTTTTCTCAAACTAAGGCAAATTTAATTGTCGTCTACAAAATAGTACGTCAATCGATCTGGCACTAAAACTTCTCGCATTTAAAAAGGAATAGGCAAAGCTAACTTCGACTGTGCCGAAGTTTTAATTCACTTGCAAAAGTTCTCTACAGCTACAACTAATTTAACTGGTAGAATATATATAGGATATAGATATCAGATATTTATAAATTGAAAATCATTGAGAATCAAAATTTGATCGCGCTACCATAAATAAAATCTTTTCTTAGTAAATCACAATTTCCGACCGATCTGTCCTATGGCAGCTATATGATCCTCATCCGACTCATCCGATTTTGATAAATTTTTCCAGAATTATGTGGAAGCACATAAAACTAAAATGTACTACGATATAGTCATCCGATACGGCCGGTTCCGACTTATTAGTTGCGTGCAGTAAAAAGAAGACTATGTGCAAAATTTCAGCTCGATAGCTTTAAAACTGAGGGACTAGTTCGCGTAGAAACAGACAGACGGACAGACGGACGGACGGAATTGAACTCAGCTCGTCGTCCTGATCAAGAATATATATAGTTTATGTGGTCGGAAATGAATATTTCTATGGGTTACAAACTTCTGGGCAAAATTAATATACACTTTTCAAGTGTGCAAAAATAATAATAATTGGAAATTATTAAAAATAAAAAGATAACAAGAATAAATTGAAATAGGTATTCTTATCAAAATTTTAAATATATACCAGATGGTCCCTTAATCTAACATTTGTAAGTTTTTGCTAACCTAACAACATGTTTAAGTACATTTTTTAAATTTTGTAAGCGTTTTACCCTGAGGAAATTCTTTATTGAAGCAATAAAACTGAAATGACAAAAAAAACTCAGAACTGAAACTTTACCGGTACAATGATTCGGTTCTTTTCGGTCATTTCGGTTCCAAAAATAAAGGTTCCGAAATACCGGTTCTCAAAAAATAAATAATAAAGTTTTAATCGGTTCTTTTCGGTATACGGTTCCGGTTCGGGTTCCGGTTTGACACTCTGGTTTGCTGCCCTGCTTTAAAATGGTTAATTTATTCCAATTTGAGTTTAGGAGTAGTCCAAAAACAACAATAACAAAAAAAATCAACCCTGATCACCGAGGCTCGAGTCGAGCAGCGATCCAGGCACTGCATGCATTTTGTATTTGCTGCCGTCTGCTTGTGCGCCAAGTACAGCTTGTTCTTTGTTTTTATAATTTACTCCAAAGCGAAGCAACTGCTTGTGCGACAGAGTGGCGTCAGTCAGTCATTAACTTAGTAGAGGTAACTTTCTACATCGTCATCTTATTAAAGTCATGTTTAGAGACAAAAATTCGAAACTGTAACACAAATTCCGATTAATATTGCCTAAGTGTTCTTTAGCTTGAATTTTAAAACTAAGAATCTTAAGAAATGTTAAAGTATACGTCGTCGAATACTGCAACTTATTGATAGATATTGAATTTGTATGTCTTGAATCACGATTTTGGTTGGCAACAAGGGTATTAAAGCCAAACATTTGTTTTCACTTTTAATCAGAGATTACAAAACAAGTTAATGTGCGTCATAGATACACACATAGTTGCTATATCTACCAAGGTCCCTCTTAATATCTCAATTTGAGCATAATTGAATTCACCTTTAATCTAAGCAATTTCCAATCAAATTTTCTTATAATCCGCAACAATTCCATTTCATTTAAATCTGAGTGTAATTCCATGCTTAATTTCATGCCAATCTTCTTCGGTATAAAATATTACTCATACGCACGCTTGCACTTTAACAAACTCGAAAGGGGGAGGGGAGGGGAAAAAAAGCTTTCCATGTGACATGCAAAATGCGTTTTCAAGGCAGGCATAAGTGGAGGATGATAAGTGGATGGCAGGTTTGTTCAACTGCCAGTCAAGCTTTTCCACCTACACAAACATACACACAGGCACATGTATGATTCAAATTACAATCAGTTAACCCTCAGCCAAGCTGAAAAAATTGTCATTTTGATGTACAATTTTGTATAAATTTTTTCAATAAAAAAAAATGGTTAAGCTGCACACATGTTGCTCATTTTGTTGTTGTTGTTGTTAGGGATGTTGGCTTGATTGGGTAAAACATGTGATAGTGCTTGATATGAGAGTTGGTTGGTTGGATGTCACACTTGTAGCTGATAAAAATCAACAACAAACCGCAACAATAACACAGCTGAAAATGACAACAATGCAAAATATTGTACAGATAAAATGATTATCACAGGAATTTGCTTGACATGGAGAGACAAAGCATGTTATGTGCATTTTAATGAAGTGCGCCACCACCAAAGTATCCATATCCATATCCATGACAGTGGAGCTTTAATCAAAAACGCCTTTAAATATTTGTAAATAACTGAAATTGCCCCCAGCAAAAGAAAACCCCATCTTAAATATTGTGTAGGCCTGCCAGGACACATTAACTTTGCCACAGAAACGGACAGGATAACGAACAGCACTCGTTGGCAGCTCAGGCACTAGTTGTCGAGTCAAGTCAGAGTTGAGTTGAGTTGAGCCGAGCTGAGCTGAGCAGGCAAGAAAATTATCTGGCTAAATGCCAAAAAATTATGCACACACACCCAACCACACCGAACGGGAATGGAAATCGGACAGACAAATGTGGCAGGACATGCTCTATGCAAGTTTCGCGTGAGCGGCTCACGAACGACACTCTCCAGCTCACACATACAAAATAACCACAATTAGGATAAGCGACGTTAAAGTGCCTCAAAGTGCTAGCGGCGTTTAGAATGAAAAAACTGGGGAAAAATGAAGGAAAAAAAATGACAAGACTGGGGAAACTGAAAAACAGTTCGCGATGTTGCTCCCACTCCTCCTCGGGGCTGCAGGGCAAATGCCGAAAATTTTGTGCAGCCTACCAAACGTCCAAAATGTGGGGTGGACGAAATTAACAGTAAGCTACCACACAGTAAACGTGCTAACGCCGCTACTTTTGGTAACAAACAGGGCTGGAGAAATGAATTGGGCATTAGAAAATATTTGAAGGAATGTAAAATAATTTACAAAAAAAAAATCTGGTTTATTTAGTAACTGAATAAAACAAACAAAAAAAAGTGTAGAAGAAATTGGTGGTAGTTTTATATGCTTTCACATAATTCCAGAAAAATTTATTAAAATCGGATCACTATGGCATATGGCCATTTCTAACTGTGACTTTGTATGCTCCCGACTATAGTGAGTTTACCAACAATTAAATAGCCCTGCCGGTATAAGCGTGGGGTACCTCTGTTGTAAAAACTACGACATTGTACATGTGAAGTTATGAATTTTTTTTTGCAAAACGTTCAAGTTCTCTATTTAGAGAATAGACTCGCGCTTACTTTTGCTAGACCATCAGAAATTTTGTTTTTGCGAATGTCATTGTAGTTGGTTAACCAATTGATACTCACCGTTTTCGAAATGCTATACGAGAGACATTGTTTCAACTAATGGACGGCGCCTTCCCATTTGTCTTTATATAATACGTAGATTTATAATAATATCAGATTACCAAGGAAATTATGGACTTTATGGTCGGTTCCTAAATTCTGTGTATATAATTAATATATTTCTAGTCAGAATCGAATTTATTTAAACGCTTTCTAAGAAATTCATTTCGAAAATTATTGATAAATGTCGAAAGTTTCAATTAGGAAAGTTCGAAAATTAGAAAACGGAACTAGGCGTAAATATATATTAACCATAAACCACTGAACCAAACCGAACCGGTGCACAATGGTCCCAAAGTCGATTTATTTGGCATAAAGCCAAAAAAAACGAGAAGGCAAAGCTAACTTCGACTGTGCCGAAGTTTTAATACACTTGAAAAACTTAACTCCAACTCTCTGTCCGTCTGTCTGTCCGTCTGTCAGTCCGTCTGTCTGTCCGTCTGTCTGTTTCTACGCGAACTAGTCCCTCAGTTTTGAAGCTATCGAGCTGAAGTTTTGCACAGAGTCTTCTTTTTACTGCACGCAACTAATATGTCGGAACCGGCCAGATCGGATGATTATATCGTATAGCTGCCATAGGAACGATCGGTCGAAAAATAAGTTTTAGTGGGAAAAACTTTTATGTTTTCCATCGTAGCGTCACTAATATTGGGATATGTTTGTTTTATATGCTTTCATATGATACAGGAAAAATTTATCAAAATCGGATGACTATATTATATAGCTCCCATAGAAACGGTCGGTCAAAAAAGACCTTCTAGTGAGGAAAAACTTTTTTGTTTTCAATTGTAACGTCCCCAATCTTGATGTATATTAGTTTTATATGCTTTCACATAATTTTGAAAAAATTGATCAAAATCGATCAAAAAGTTTTTTTTTATGGTATCAAATTTTTATTATCATTGATTTAAAAATTTAAAATATCTGATATCTATATCCTATATACTTAGAAATTGGGACTAGCCAGATTCTGGTGATTTCCGAAACAGCTGTACGAGGAACCATGCTCACTTTGGTGTTGTTGGTACACTTGATTTTTCAAATGTTATGGAAACATAACATTTACATGACCTCGAGCCGGCTAGTCCGAATTTCTAAGCAAATAGAAAGGTCGATAAACACTTTTAACATATATCCTGTATATATTTTACAAGTTAAATCAGTTAGAGTAAAGTTTTTCAAGTGAATTAAAACTTCGGCACAGTCGAAGTTAGCTTTGCCTTCTCGTTTTAATAACTGATTACCAACTAAATTAAATCGACGTTCTCTATTTTTAGAGTAACAAAAATATGTAATACCCAGGTGTTCCAGAAATCGCATTCGACCCAAAAACGACCCAAATCGTATGAGAATTGAACACATCAGATAAATTTGGTATTAATATTAGGATTTTTCAAATTCGATTAATTTTCGTTTCATGATTTAAATATGAAAATGTTTTGGAGCTTGCACAATATAACACACAGTTATTTCATACAATTTTCCCTATTAAATTGCTATTTCTATTCGCTTTTGAGATATTTCGCATGGTCAAAAATCTTGTTCCCTTTCCCAACCCTGGTCAATGCAACTGACTAAGTCAACTAAACAGTGGACTGACTAACTGTCTCACTGTATCTCCCTCGCTCCCTTCTATCGCTTGCTCCCTGCCCAATGCTATGCCTTGTCTCGAAGCTGTCTCTTGCTTTGGTCCTTTTGGGCCTATTAGCCTTAATGGGACTTTTGCATGCTTCACTACAACAACTCGCTGGCTGCTGTTCCTGCTTCCACGTTTGGCGGTTCGTTCGCTTTTTGTTTTTTTTGTTGTTGTTGTTGTTGTAGAAGCTCAACTCGCTTGGCCTTTGGTATGAACATTTTTTGCACGTCTTTGCAGTTTTCAATTATTTATGGTTTGTGGACGCTTTTGCATTAAAACTGCCTAAATATTGCCTGGCTTCTCGTCGTTCCAGTGCTCGTGGGCAGACAACCAAATTGCCGGGCACAAAATATTGCTCTAGTGCATATGAGTCAATCTCCTGTCCAGCACAGGGCACAGCTCTTTAGACACTGTTTATGTAAAACAGCTTAACACGCTGGCTAAATTGCTTGATTTGCCAAGGCAGTGTGAACGAAAAATAAAAATATAAAAAAAAACGTTTTCAGCCCCCGAGAGGGCTTTAAGACATAATGACTAAATTACTAAGTAAATATTGGTTAAATGTTCGGTTAATGTTTATTTATTAGGCTAGTGGGCCAGACAATTTTCTGGCTAGACAAGTAAGTTTAAGCTTCAAAATTATGGCCTTTAAGATATAAGAGAGTTGAGAAACTGGAAAATGGGAAAGGAAATTCGAAATATTTGTTGCCGATTCGTTCGCAACAAACCATTTAGGTAAACAATTATTTTGCTCACATCAACTGCAGCATCTGCCTGTATTCGCCTCGTTTTCCCTGACAAATAATTCAGAGACCAAGCACTTTGATGGCTCTGCATGATGCATTCGGCACTCTCTCCGATTCCCATTGCCCCTACCCCGCCCACAACTGATGTGTTCACCCACTAAACTCTCTAGGTGATATTAAAAATTCGCTTCTTGCTTTGCCACTGTGCAAATAAATATTGAGCTGCGACTCCTACTGCACCTGCTGCTGCTGCTCCTGCTGCCGCTGCTCCTGCTGCCTCTGCCGCCTGTGTTTTATCTTTCACTGTTCGATGCTTTGGCTCATTGCTAATTCCACGAAATCGAAGCATCATAAAACCTTGATGCTGCATTTGCCTGGCTTGCCATAGAGAGCTATTGCCTGTGGAGGAGTTGCATTATGTTAGCATATTTTCAAGTTTTTCGCGCCGCTACCGAAGCCACTTTGTGTCCATTTTTAAGGGGGAGTGGTTGGCGGAGGCAGCTGCATCAGCAGACGCGTCGCTGGGGCTGCAATTTATTTATGAGGCTGTTGTGTTCATGAATATTTTGTTGGTGCTGCTGCTCTGCTGCTGTTGTTGGTTCAGTTCGGTTCGGTTCGCTCGCTTGGCGTACTTAAAACTTGTTTGATTTACAAAATGGCGCACCCAGCGTCGCCATTGTTTGTTACCTCTTTGGTGGGATGGTGGTGTGCAGGCCATCTATTGTTAGTGCTATATTTTTCAACTGCAAATTTATTAGAAGTTGACAAAATGGTGGGTAACCCCACAACCGGAGGAGACTTATTATGCCATGTGGTCGAGGTCAAAGTTGATGGAATTGTAAACTATGGAAGAGGAGTGAAAAAGGTTCTAGTTGGGGTTGAATATGGGATATTGTGTGCTGTCCCTAATAAGTTAGATAAAAAAGAAAAAAATTATTCATATGTATAATTTATGAAATTATTGAATTGTCAGTAATTTTTACAGGATATATATTAGGGCGGTTCGGGATAGCACGGTGAACTTTCAACTTTAACAGTTTTGCCTTCGGATCCTAGGAATCGAACTGCATCATTTCCTTATTAAGTTATCATCCAATTCAATTAATTCCATATTTTTTTAAAGTTTTATACCTTGTTAAAAATTTTCCGTATCTTAAAAAAAGTATATATGTTATCATTGTTAAATGTAATCTAATAAACCTTAATGTCCTCTAACTTAATATTTTTAGATTTTCAAAATTATTTTGCGGTCAAACGTAATAGTTCAAAAACTAAAAATATATTCAATTTTTTAACATAATATTTATTACCAAAATTGCATAAAACTAAAGAAACAAAATAATTACTGAAGACCAAAATATCAAAATTAAACAATTATTTTACTTTTATGTATTTTTCAACATTTTTGGAAAATTTTACATAATTTTTTAATTTTTATGAAAAAAACCGATAATCCCAGGTGTTCTACAAATCGTTTCCGACCCAAAAACGATCAAATTTCCATAGGATTTGGGTAGTTTTTGGGTCGAAAGGGATTTATATATGCAACGATGAACTTAAATTTTTGTATGGCGATGAAGCACCATCCTATAGCACTGTGAAAAATTGGTTTAATGAATTCAATCGCGGGCGACGCTCACTCGAAGACGAAGGTCGTGAAGGTCGTCCAAAAACACTCGTTGTGACAGAAAACATTGACGCCGTGCACGAACTGATAATGCAAGATCGTTGACATACCGTGAGATAGAGGCATCCTTGGGCATTTCTTCCACTAGCATACATTCGATATTGCATGAACACATGGGCGTAAAAAAATTTGTTCTCGTTGGATCCTGCACAATTTGACAATCGCTCAAAAAAAGGCTCGTGTGGATTGGTGCAAAAGAAATTTTGAAAAAATGTAACCGCGGTGTTTCAAAAGACGTTTATAAGATCGTCACAGGTGACCATTCATGGATCTATGCTTATGAGCCCGAAATAAAACACCAATCGACCGTGTGGGTCTTCGAAGACGAGCCAAATTCAACGAAAGTCGTTCGTGGAAGAAGCACTTCGAAGCACACTTTCTTCGGTAAAAGTGGTCATGTGGCGATTGTTCCGCTTGAGCAACTTAGGACGATCAATTCTGAGTGGTACATCACAATTTGTTTGCCTGAAGTCTTCGGAGAAATTCGAAAAACGAATAAGAGGAGACAAATCATTGTGCACCATGACAATGCGATCTCTCACACATCAGCTCACACCAGCGCATTTTTGACCGCCCAAAACGTCGAATTGATGGCTCATCCGCCGTACAGCCCTGCCTTGGCACCCAATGACTTCTTTTTATTCCCGCACATCAAGGGAAAAATGCGTGGTCAACGATTTTCGTCGCCAGAAGATGCTGTTGAAGAGTTCAAAAACCATATTTTATAGGTGTCTCAATCGGAGTGGAAAAATTGCTTCGACAATTGGTTTGAGCGCATGCAAAAGTGTATAAATGTTGCTGCAGAATACTTTGAAATACAATAAAACCATTTTTTATCATAAATATTCGCGTTTTCATTATTAGGCCAGAAATATATATAGAAACCTACGTATTTTGGGACATTGCATGCAATCCAACCTTTTTATTAATTACTTATGTATTAAGCGCTTGGAGATTTCTTTTAAATCAGGGAAAAACATTTTGCTTAGCATCCTTTAGCAACGAAAAAATGGCTGATTGAAATGCCTTTCCTATATTTCGCAAAAGGGAAGTCGTTTTCGAAATCAATAATCACTTTCATTATTTTCAACCATTTTTGCAGTAACACACAAGTATTTTTAATGCAAAAAGAATTGAACAAGAAGATTATTCAACGATTCTAATTGGCCATTTTGACAAGATGTAGGGAGCGGGCAGCTGCTGCTCCCTGCCCCCCTTAGCTACGCCCTTAGATATTTACATGAAGACCCCCTAAAATATGGAAAATTATAAGTGCATTTTTATTAAGCTGATCAGTGATCAAGTGATTTTATAGGGCGATACCCTGTTCTAAGAGAATTTCGGCTTCGTTTCTTTGAGAAACGCACACTTACAGCAGAAGAGGTGCTGATGGCATTGAATGGAGGAATGGAATGGAAGAATTTGGCCAATTTTACAGAGAAAAATCATCTAACTATGATTCAAAGAGTAATTTACTGAATCAAAATCTTTGAGACCATTTATTGATTCAAACAATTGTGTGCATTGTGATGGACAACGAAACTTGTGCAAAAATTGACCTATACAGATTACCCGCCCGTTTATTATACCCGTTACTCGTAGAGTAAAAAAGGGTATACTAAGTTCGTGCAAATGTATGTAACAGGCAGAAGGAAGCATCTCCGACCCCATAAAGTATATATATTCTTGATCAGCATCAATAGCCGAATCGATATAGACATGTCCGTCTGTCCGTCTGTCTGTCTGTCCGTCTGTTCGTCTGTCTGTCTGTATGAACACCTAGATCTCAGGAACTATAAGAGCTAGAGCTACCATTTTTTCAGTGTAGACTTGTATCTTCTGCACGCAGATCAAGTTTGTTTCAAATTTTTGCCACGCCCCCTCCCGCCCCCGCAATATGAAAAAACCTCATATCTCCCACTATTTTGAAAATTGATTGTTCGAACCTTTTAGACATATATTTTAATCATCATTACCTATCGATCCGCCATACATCATTTTTCGATCAGATGAACGATTGAAGAGTTACCGCCCCCGCAATATGAAAAATTCCTCATATCTCCCACAATTTGGGCAACCTTACCCTGAGTAACGGGTATATCAAAGTCGAGCAGGGTTCTGTTGACCAATGAATTTACGAAATTAAAATTGAAGAATTTAATCAAAAGTTTCCGATTTGTCTCGAAATTTGATCCAGCGGCCTTTATATTTCACACAGGAATTTGTAAGCGTCGATATCAACATGAAGGATAATGCAAAAAAATTTAATTCTTATGCTCTTTAGGACAACACACCAAATGCTTAAGAGCTTTAACCAGTAGATCGATATTGGGCATTTGCAGAACGGAAATAAAAAAAAAATAGTGGAGTTGCTGAAAAGCGGATAGAGCTTTAATAATATAAAAATAATAAAAAAAAAAATTGGGTAATGGCATGACGTCTGCACAATTTAATGAAATAGGTAAATCAAAAAATTCACTATAAAATAAGGGAATGATTTTTTCTCTAATAAGTTTGGGCAAAATTTAAAGTAATTATATTTATCTTAAGTACACAAAAAATTGATCAAATTGGAGTAGAAATGTTAAAGTTATAAACAAAAGAAAGTGAGCTGTTTCTTTTCGGTACAGTTCTTATATCCGATTTAGTTAAGTTTGATTGAATGTTTCAAATGAATCATACCTCATGTTATAAGCTATTCAATCGATGAAACGTTAACTTGGTGAGACATAACACAAAAATCGTAGTCAGATTATATCAGAATCACGCTTAAACTGATTTTAGACTCTACAAGTGCAGGGCTCTGTTACATAATATGTATAATTTGACATACGGGATAAGAGAAATTTTGTTTATTATAAATTTTTGGTGAACCGAACCCTTTTTAAGTATTTTTAACACCTGTTTAGGTTTGGATTTAGAAAGTAAAAATAAATTTCCTCTGGTTCGACTGTTCGGTTGGACTCTGAACAGGTTTGCAGCCCTGCTATTTTGAAGATGCGAAATCGATCCATAATCTTTATTGCGAGTGCGTTAACTTGTGTTATATGATGATGCCTTTTGATCAGGAAGTTTATTTGCTTTTGACCAAATAATTTTGTATCCCTTTTCCCTTTCTGTTGACTTATCGCTTTTTATACACTTGAAAAGTGTATATTAATTTTGCCCAGAAGTTTGTAACGCATTGAAATATTCATTTCCGACCCCATAAACTATATATATTCTTGATCAGGACGACGAGCCGAGTTCATTTCCGCTTGTCCGTCCGTCCGTCTGTCTGTCCGTCTGTCCGTCTGTCCGTCTGTCCGTCGGTCCGTCTGTCCGTCTGTCTGTTTCTACGCGAACTAGTCTCTCAGTTTTAAAGCTATCGAGCTGAAATTTTGCACAGAGTCTTCTTTTTACTGCACGCAACCAATATGTCGGAACCGGCCGGATCGGATAACTATATCATATAGCTGCCATAGGAACGATCGGTCTAAGAACAAGTTCTAGTTAGAAAAACTTTTTTGTTTTCCATCGTAGCGTCACTAATCTTGGTATATGTTAGTTTTATATGCTTTCACATAATTCTAGAAAAATGTATCAAAATCGGATCACTATAGCATATAGCTGCCATAGGAACGATCGGTCGAAAAAATAAGTCTTTGTGAGAAAAACTTTTTGACTTCCATCGTAGCGTCTCCAATCGTAGTATATATTTGTTTTATATGTTTCCACACAATTCTGAAAAAATTTATCAAAATCGGATGACTATAGCATATAGCTGCCATATAAACGGACGGTCAAAAAACTACTTCTAGTGAGAAAAAACTTTTTTTTTTTATCGTAGCGTCCCCAATCTTGGTATATATTAGTTTTATATGCTTTCACATATTCTATTTTTCTGGCCCAAATTTTTGCTAGCTTAATAATATTATCTACTCTACCAATTTGCATTTGGTTTCATCACGTTTCATTGTCAATTTTCATTTTCAAATGTCAGATTATCATTTGAAATTTATTACACATTCACCCCAACCACAAAACTCTTGCCTTAAATTGAATCATATGGTAAAAGTGTAAAATCTCTTCTAATTAATTTAAACCATTGACATTGAAAGACTTTTGCTGAAACCGGATTAAATGCAATTTGCAAAACTTACACGAGATGGAGAATGAAAATAGAAAGTTGGTTTGCTTGAACTGGCTGGAGAAGACGACTGCGACTACACACACATACAGAGAAGTTGGCGACAAAAAGCCATGAAAATAAATTATTTCAAGAATCAATTACAACTAATAGCATAGACCACTTGAAAATCAATTCAATTCACTTGAAAGGCAGACAGGAGGAGAGTGAAACGCTGGGAGGTTACAAGAGTCACAGGCAGGATAACTTCAGGCCTCAACTGTGCACAGAGATTGGTTTATATATGTATGTATGTATGTATGTGTGTGCACATCCCATATGTGACGATTTAAGCTAATGCATAATTGATTGTAATGCCATGGCAAGCCGATTTCGGTTGCACAAACTGCCTCCAACTGAAGCATAGCCAAAGTAAATTAACCAGGTAAAGTTATTGGAATGGGGCAAGTCGTGAGCACAATGCTAAGTGGCTGGGTTTCAAGTCAAGGCTAGAGCCAATTATTAGTAATCTAAGTTTGGGCAGCTAAAATATAAACTGTCTTGGACAAGATGCCTAGGTCACCATAGTCAATTCTAATTTGAGTGCATATCAGTTTGCCTCATAAATTCACCTTTTCCCCTCGTTCATTCTTCTATTTTCCACTAAATTATTCCCAAAAAGGCAAAAGCACCCACCAAAAAGTTCTATGTTCAAAATAACTCTCTTTCATTATGAAAACTCCACACAATGGTTCCACTTCATCCCCCCCTTCCATCACACCTCTTCAGCCATGTTATTTATCTATCTATCCCAAAAGGTTCTCTCGTCACTGGATTTTGGTCACTTTTATATTTATGAAATGCATAAACAACAGCAGCAGCAGCAACAGCAACAACAACTTCAGTCTGTTATGCCGAGTGACAAATGTGGAACTTTTCATTTCTATGCCAGAGCAAGAGTCGTTGAGTTATTTAAGCTAAACATGGATGAGGCAGACAGTTGGAGGGAGCGACAGAGTTTGGGACTTTGCAGACAACAACAGAACACAAAAAAAATGTTTTTGTTTGGACCAAAAGCATTTGAATGGCAGACAGACACAGTGCCAATGTCAACTGGTTGCACTTGAAGTAGACAAAATAAAAATATTTAGAAAAAAAAAACTCCACACAAAAGCTAAGCTTTCTCTTATTTAATTTGTTTATTAACTCAGCGCAATTAGGGCCTAATGAGCAAGACGGAAAAAAAGTTTCCATTTTGGCCATGGACTCCTCCTCGAGACGTGAGGCGGTGAAAAGTTTTCGGAACTACAAGTAAAACTACAAGCTGATGTTGCTGCTTGCTTTTGCGGCTGGTTGCAGCTGCTGGCCAGAAAAACCACAACAACAATGTGGCAAGTGCTTTAGATGCAACTGCCGATAGGAAGGGGAAGGATTTGGACTGTAGAGCAGAGGGTATATCGAAATGAATGTAAAGTTTATGAATGATTGAAATAAAGCTGTGATGGGCACTTCAGTGGCTCGCGAGCCAAAAAGCCAGTCTTACATAGATAGGACAACCCAAAGTAGATAACTGAAGGTAGACTTGCAGAATTTTTCGAAACTCTATAATCTTTTTCAGCTCACCTCTCATTGGCATATCATGTTTCACCTGGACGCTCGCTGCCATTGCACACTAGCCAAATAGCAAAAATTTTGGCATAAATAAAAAAAAAAAAATTGACTTTTTTTTAGGTTTGAAACGTTATATCTCTGTAACTAGCACTCCGATTTATGTGAAATTAATTTTGTTGTATAAAGAAATCAGTCATTTGTGAAATAGCAAAGTTTCTGTTCTATTAGTTTTGTTTTTATATCATTTTTATTATTTTTGCAAGAACATAACAAAAAATCAAATTTTTTTGGCTCAACTGAATAGGTTTGACCACTAAAACTATTAAACAAAAGTATATAAAGCAAAATTTCAAGGCACTCGGTAACTTAAATAATAAAAGTCACTGTTTTAGCATTATTAAGTATTTGGTATGCCCACCCTTGTTCTTAATTATTTCAAACAGACTGTTTTAGGAGCAATAGCTATAGTCATCGATTTTGTAAAATTTTCAAAAATGGTGAAAGCAAAAAGGGGAGAGAGTGGGAAAAGGGAAGAAAAAAAAAGGTAAGTGATGGACAAAGTCTTACAAATAGTTTTTGACAGACGTTTATATGGCAGCAATGCTGATCCGATTTTCGAAATTTTTCCAAAAAGTGAAAGAACTAAGAGGTGACGCTAGAGGAAAGTTCACTAATGTTTCCTGCGCGTTTATATGCTTTGTAGTTGTGATTTCAAAATGTGAAAGCATAATGGGGTGGTCAGACTTTTGGACCAATCGTCCTAGCGCAAATGTTCTCGATAATGTTAAAACGTCAGGGGGGGTAAGGCGGCAACTCGAGCAATTTTACGTTTTGGTCTTTAATCCACTGTTTTACAACCCGAGCGGTATGGATGGGAGCGTTGTCATGTTGGTACGTCCATGGAATTTGACCATAGATCTCCGAAAACTGGGGAAAAGCCTTTTGGAGCACAATCTTGTACACATTTGCGTTCATCTTCGAGGTGACAAACTGGAGCTCGTCTGTTCCATAAAACGATATGGCTCCCCACACCATTACTGCACCTGCACAAGTGTGATGACGACTTAAAAAACATTCTTCCTTTCGCATATAGTAATTCGCAATAGTAATTATAGCCATCCGGTCCATCGAGGTTGAACTTCTTCTCGTCGGAGAAGACCACCGTCTTCCACTCCTAGTTCCACGTCATGTGTTCTCGGGCAAATCGAAGTCGTGCTTCCTTACGAGCATCATTGAAAGGTGTTTTTTTTTTTATTTTCAATCTCTTTAAGTGGCCACACTAGCATTTACGCCGCATTCTTCCCTAATTTTCCAGCAGAAAGGTGGGAATTTGAGACAGTTTGTAGGATAAGTCGCCTCTCCGATGCTGTTGTTGCATATTTTTTTCCTCCATTCATTTTTTTCCATAGTCTGCTTCATTACGGAGAAAATTACTCACAACGTTTTGACTTCGACCGATTTTCTTGGCTATTTCATAGTGTTTTAAGCCAGATTCAATATAGCCTTTTATTAGACCTTTTTCAAAATCGGTTAAAGGTTTTCCGCGGCCCATTTTACAAAAAACTGATTTCAGTTGCTTTAAATTTTGGAACACAAAAGAATTCAACTCTATTCAATCACGCAGTCAATCAAAAAGTGAAGTCAAAAGTGTCAAACCTATTCAGATGAGCCAAAAATAAAACGCACATTTAGTGAATTTCACGATAAAAGCCAAATTCTGAATTACCGTTGCATTCTCGTTACATTTTTTTTTTGCTTATAATGAGTAAACAAATGAAGGTTCAAAATAAAAAGAAGAGATAGAAAAAAATGCAATTGGAACAAAGAAAGAGGGATAAATGTAAGAAAGATTTTTCAAACCTATTCAGTTGAGCGGCACTGTACAGATAAATTATTGTCTTAATATGGAAAAAAACGCTTGACATTCGATCTAAAATCACCCCAGAAATCACTCATGAAATCGACCTTAAATCACCAGTGAAATCATTCATGAAACTCACCCATGAGTTCTCCCATGCTTCTCATGGCTAAAAGAACCGAACGTCATGAAGTCCTGGGCCATGCCTATATTAAATTCATGCCTGAAACTCATATAAAGGCTGCCATGAATTCATGACCAACCCTTCCATTTTACTGAAGGGAAGTTTTAAGTTCATCGTTGCACTCTTGTCGTGATAATCCACGTCGAAAGTTGTGAAAAATGATTGCACGAAAATGTTCACGAGTTAATTCCATTTTTTTGCCTAGGTAAGTTTTGATTAAACGTTAATCGATATCAAACATGTTCACTAGAGCGTACCTGCCTTGTATGGAGCTTTTATCGATGAAAGTCCAAACTTTTTTTTGGGAAAAGGCCAATTGATCCTAAAATGGCTAGAAACTTAAATAGCAACCCACGTAGACTTGCTTGATAAATTAACATTTTTATTAGTATTTAAAAATCAAAATTAGTGCATTCAATCTACGGTCATTGCCTGCTCATTTTGGCCATTTCTTTTCCACTTTGCTTGCTTGCTTGTTTCTGGGGTTGACGGAAATGCAAACGCATAACTTTTGTCAACTGCAGCCAAGTGATGTTCATCTAAGCCCTGCCTCTCCGCCTCCCTTCCTTCCCTACTTCCTTCTTCCAGTAGCCACCAAAACCAACCACAAAATATGCTCAACGCAGTGCAAATTTTTGGTTTAGTTGTCGTCGTTTCAGGGCAACTTAATGTGTTCGCAGTCGACGTCAGCATCGAAATTAGAAATTAGTATTCATGCCCCGCAGTGTCATTTCCGCGAATACGCGAGACCAGAGCAGCGAAAACTTTTTTCCACCAGAGGAGAGAGATTGATATGCCAGCCAACATGGCTGATTATGAAGTGCATTTCGTTGGGTGCATCTGTGTGCGTGTGAGACAAGTTCAAAATGTCCAGAGTTCAAGTTGCTCAAGTGCTTAGTGTGTGTGCGATGGCGGAGGGGTGGGAAGGGGGGCGGGTGGTGTGTGAGTTTACGGCATAACTTTTTCATATAAATCCTTAATTATGACATTATTTTGCATATTATAAAGTTGCCCTTTTCGAAGCTCTTTACGAGCATATTTTTTAAGCAAAAACATTAAGAGTTTTAAGAGCCAAAGAAAAATAATGAAAAATTTATAAAAATTATTAACCCAGAGTTCAAACGGCAGCTTAAAGACCAATAAAAAAATATAACCATGCTCTTAACACTTTGACAATTGAGTCTCTACTTAGACCGAGTCGTTGCCCGATGCCACAACGAATTGCACTTACGACACAAATTTTGGGTGCACGCTCGCTGAGTGTCAAGCGAACAGAAATAAGCCTCAAATTGTGAACGCGGTTGCAGCATGCTGGCGGCGGCGGCGGCGGCAGGCAGTTGGAATATTTTGTATTTTATGCCTGCAAATTCCGTTGGCCAAGTGCCAAAGTTGCCGCATCAGGATCAGGACATCCCCAGTTTCAACGCCGCTTCCATGTTGTACACGTCTCGTCGGGGGCGTGTGAAGGACCACAGCCGGAGGCCAGAGCGCGCGTAGGTTGCATGTCGATTTTAGGCTTAACAGCAGGCGAGCGCCAAAGAGTTCAACTCGTTTCCCAGGCCTAAGCATCGTCGTCCTGGCATTAAAACAAATGCAAATATGCCGTCCAGGATGCCAGCAAAGTCTGCGCTTTTGTTTGACAATTTTTTTTTTTGTCTTTTACAAGGAGGTGTGAGTGGGCGTGGCTGGCAAAAATTTCTGTGGCACACCCAAAAAAAAAAAACAAAACCCCTCATGTGTCGCTTACAGAAACCCCAAAAAAAAACGGAGAATAAAAATTGACAACTTAACGCGAAATGGGTTAAAGGGGAAATTTTCAATTAGTTGCTGGCAGGCAGGCAGAAAAGAAAATCGTAATGCGCTTTCCTTATTGAACGCGAGGAGACACATCAATTCGTGCGGCAAATTAAAAAACACGACAAATGAATAATTTACCAAATAAATGGGGAAATGGTAAAAAACACCAAAAGGAGGGGAAAAGTCTGTGTAAGTCGAATAAGATTAAATATTATCCGTAAGTAAAAGAAATGAAGAGATTTTTTGAATAAAATACAGACAAAGGGCGGAGAAATCTATTGAAAGAAAATACTATTTAAATGAACTAGTTTCTTGACTTCGAGAGAGGTATCAATAATAGATTAACTACAGATGTAAAAGAACTTGTTTAAAGAGCTAGTAGAGTGGAATTTAATGATCTATTTTTTTTTAGTGACATTAATCAATGAACTTGATCATTTGTTTAAACAAAATACCTATCCAAGAAATTCTTACATGGTCTATTTAAATAACAGATGAGCTAGAAATATATGAGTGCACCTCTCCAAAAGTGAGGTACATTCTTTTGACACATTTTCTTACAAACCTTTTTCCGCTACTCATGTATCTGTCTCACTTAGTTTGGTAGTCTTCAATTTGTAGCAGGTTCTTACGCCCTTGTGCCTTATTATGCCATTGCATCTAAGTAAACGCTAAGCTACACTTCAATTTAAAACTTACACTTAAATCATTGAGATGTTTCGCATACCCAATTCATTCGCTTAAGCGGGTCTTCTACCTTTACAAATTTTCTTTGTCGATTATTTTGTTTTGCAGTATTATTATAGCTTGGACATTCCCCTTTCATCCCCTTCAAACCATTTTCAAATATTCGAAATAGGGAAGCAAATAAATCCATTTTAGTAGAGCAATGTTTTTGCTAAAGGAAGTATTTTATACGTTGCTCGAAACTTTAAGTGCGTTTTTTACAAAACCACGTTTTTTGACCTGGTAGCCATGATTGCGGCAGTTCTACTGAACCGATTTTGATCAGCTATGTTGCAATCGACGAAGAATTGAGGTAATTATGGCCCGTACCTCAATCGAATTATTTTTTTTAAATTGCCGACAATTTAAAAAAAAATATATTGAAAAATATGATTGAGGTACGGTCCAGAAATTCATCAATTCTGATCATAACCTCATTTACCGTTTTCATTTCCGAATCATGGCTAACACCTTTACACCTTTTTTTTAAGACCATAGTTGGCTGGACGATAACTTGTTGAACAGCCCTCGAATTCCAAACCTTTTTTTTTTTTATTTTCTTATAAAATCAATTAATTACACAAAACAAAAAACCAAATTGAAACAGCTCTTATGGTTTTCTCTCTAGAATTTTTTTTAAAACACTCATAAAACCCTGTTCAAAGGTAGAAGACCCCCTTAAAAGAATTTTAGAGAATCGGTTTAATAGCCTGTTTGTTTCGTACACGTATAGTGAAGGTGGAGATCAGTTGGTTGCAATAATTCAGGGTGCAGTTTGCTAGCCTTAATATTTTCTAGAAAAAATAAACTATTTCGAAGTTGGATTATTTTCACACTAATACCCCATGCTTTTGTACAGATGGGATAACGGCCTGGTGCAGTTTCTATTTGGTGCCGAATCCAACAAATTTATTTCAAGCTTTGGCCGAAGGATAGTATCAACATGATATCTTTCAATCACGATTGTTCTTAAATCATGAACGAATATTCTTACAAGTGCTGGATATACTGCTGCCCAAACTATCTTACTTATTTTGTATATATCTGAAATCGCTATACTATTCAAGTACCACCAATTTCTTTGGTTAACTAAATTCTTTAAGAAGAAAACACGAATGGATAACCTAAAAACCTACTATTAAGGCTGAGCAGTTCCTAAAATAATAAATAGCCAATAATTTGATATTCATGGCAATTTTTTACCTAAACGATGAGAATTTTACCTAAAACGGAAATTTTCAGACAGTTTTTTTAAGGCAATACGTCACCATTTTTTATGGTTACATTTTCTAAGCGTTCGTAATGTCAGTTAAACTTTAAATCTGCCAAGTGCTACACTACTACATTGTACAATAAGCCGCAATCGGGAATGCAAAATTATCCGTGATGTTTCTTTGATCTCTTGACATTGCACAAAATAAAAAATGTAAAAAAAAAAAAATTCTCGTTTCAAGAGGAGTTGAGCCCACGACCTCGGCATCTAAGTCAACAGTCTTGCCCACTAGACCACCACTTCTGTTACACACTCAGAGCATAACATACGGCAATCTTTTAAGTCATTTGGTGTGTGGTCGTGTGAGCTGAGGTGCAACCATTCTTACGTTCCAATCTTAAGGTTCCCGAGTTCGAGTCCCAGACGAGGAAGGTAGATTTTAGAAGATTTTATAATTTGTTATTAAATGTTTTTTAGAGGAAAAAAACTCTTTGTGAATAACCATGGTTTGTTGTCTTGTCTTCTGCGCGCCTCCCATCCCCCTCCCACTCGCAGATTTGTGGAATTAAATTTATTTTAATTTTTGGCAACTTTTGGCCTTAAATTAAGGTGAAAACGACCTAAAAATCTAAGGTCATCAGCAACCTTAAATTCAGGGTATAATGTCTTTGGCGCAATTTTGAGTACAAATTGCCTGAATTTTAGGTTATTTTTGACGGTTTCAGGCAATTTATTTCTTTAACTTTAAGGCCGCGTTTAAGCAACATACATTTAGGCAAGTATGTTGTGAAGTTGAGAAAACGGCACTTAGTGTGTCTATCATCCAGCTTTATTTACTAGTTCCGATCATACCTATGTTATCGTTCCGAACAAGTAGATTTCATTCAGCAGTGTCAGAAATCGTATTCGTATCTTCCGCTTGGAGTCATCTAGGTCCATTGTTATTCAACCTTTTCATTCATTATTTAAGCTATTATTGTTCCTCTTTTGACAATCCAGTTTCACAGCTTTTATTGCAAAATGACATAAGCTCTCTTAGCAAATGGTCACTTGGACTTAAATAATATAAGAAACTGTAAAATCATGACCATACAAGAACACCAAACATTATACTTTTGGCTGGTTCAACCAAATCTAGAATATTACGTTTCCGATTTCGATCAAATTATGAGGAACCGGAATCGGTAATCGATTGTCTTATTCTGCGGATAACTTCAAATTTCCATTTATCTTCATCCGACTGTCTTGATGCGAATTGTCTAATCGTTTCTTGAAAATAAGACCCTTCACCAATTCCGATTGATCGAATTTGGAAACGAGAACAGACCAGATTAATCCAGCCACTGGTCTTCGCAGTAACAGATAAAGCAGGATCAGATTGATTTAGTTCAGAAACAGTTCCTGAATTTTACCTTTACTTCTTACGAAGAATTTGCCATTCTGTACAAAATGTACAAATTTTGTTCCAATGTTTTTTCTTGGTGTGAATGAGAAAATAATTCTCATTGAAACTACAGTACATAGTCCCTTACCTTTTGAGAAGGTATATTACAATTTCGAACTAGGTAAGGAAAAGGTACTCGAATTTTTAAATACCGTGTTACTATAAAACGGTACACCGGAGTTGTATCTAGGCATGTACAAATACCTAGGTACTCCCTAACACTGTCAATTTGATTGCACCTAAGGCCAACCCCGCGGCATTATAAATATTCAATTGGGCCACACTCGGTCCATGCGTATGCAGTGGAAGTTGCTGCTGCTCGCCAGGTAATTCGGGAGCAGTTTATTAACGAAATCATTCTGAATTTGAGCGCATATTTCTGTCCCAGTTCTGACTTGGACTTGCGTTTCATTAAGAAAAACCTGTCGCGGAGTTCATTTTATTCGCTCTAAATGCCATTATTTTCATCGAATTTTTGGTGCTAGTGCTAAGTTGTTTATGTTGTGAGTAAACACTAGTACCTGACCTAGAGCCGGAAAACTGTCTAATATGAATTTTTCAACTAATTTTGTCCACGTCTCCTCCCTCTGTTTACAGGTCACGTTGTTCGATTATTTGTTCTTGAACACATCCTTATTCTCCTCAATGAGATTTACAAGAATCAGATCCTCTTACACCGTAAAAGGTTTGCTGCATTGTCTATTTTCCCCGTTGAACATTTTTAAATTCCATTGGCGCTCAATAATCAGAAATCAAACAAAGAAAGAACAGCTGTGTGAACCCTGGTGCATTTCAAGCCCCGCCGGTGTGACCGTACCACAAAACCTAAAGTAAAAATCCATTTCCATGAGAAAAAAAAATTACGCGAAATCCAACTGGAATTGCAAAAACAGAAACACGAAAAAATGGTACTTAGTTTCAGCTATATATATCATATTTTTTTCTGATGAAGTAGGGCAACATAACACAGGGCAACAGCCATTTTGCTCTGGCCTTCTCGATGCAAAATTCTGTTCCTGTTCTGTGCCCTGATTACAAAACTGGTCTCGGTTTTTCTCCATCAGCTCATGTTTTCAAGAAATCGCGGAAAAACCATTTTGCTGTTTTTTTAAGCTTATGGAAAATTATGGGGGTCACACCAAGCAAGAAGAACGTCATATTTTTTTCTGATCTCATGTGAATTTCTAATAGAATTTGACATAGAAAACAAAACAACTACTACTAGACTTTCACGACTCAAATCAATCAGAAGTTCTTCTTAACAATTGATAGAGAAAAATTAGTGCATATTTAAATTTTGTGTATTATGCAGTTTCTTCACATAACAATTTGCCATCTTAAATAATATATATTTAATTTCATAGCATAGCCCTAGGCGATAAATTAATGACTTCCTTTTATAAGCGACCGATTTCTCAAGGCCATTTTAGCTTATTTCCACTCAAAACGTGACAAGTTTTAAGTGCTTTCCCCCACTCTATAAACACAAATAAATCAAAATCAAATACAGGCCGTAGGAAAAAACGCAAAATACATCGCCTTAGGATAGGCTACAAATTTCTTGAAATTTGCTGCAATTTACAACAGTCGCAGATAATATTGACAAATGACTTGCCTAATTAATTACCAGGTGGCAGCTGCAGAGGTCTACGAGCCACCTGCCACCGCTGCTCTCTCTCTCTCTCCCTCCCTCTCCCGCTCCCCTGGGATGGGGTGTAGGCATTTAACTTTGGAGCAACTTTTGACATTTGGGATAGGATGAGGGGGAAACCGTACCTTAACTTACCCACATCTTGCACATTTCGCTTAACTAAGCTGCTGGTAAATAATTCATTAATTTTCGCTTATGATTGTAATCCGCTTTTGGCGACGACCACCGACTACGACGGCGACGACGTTGAAAAGGACGCAGGACTTTAGAAGGGGGGCAAATCCTTCTGCTATTTGCACAAGAGCACGAAACTTTAGTTAAACATAGCGGCAAATGGCAACGCCCCCGGCTTTGGCTGCTGCTGACTTTGGGGGCTCCACGGGTAACTCTTAAGTGCAAACATTTACAATTTCAAATTTCGAGTATTGTTTACTTTAGCTAACTCTATTTGTATGTATGTGTGTGTGTGTGTGTGTGAGAGGGACAACTTTTTGTTTAAAGTCGGCAAGCCAACCAAAAAAAAATTGTTAGACCTGCCCAAATGATAGGTATGTGTGTGTGCGTGTGTGCGGCTTTCAAGGTCAAAACTTTTGGTTCAACTTTGAAGCTTAAGCGGCTAAACAAATATGTATATATATCTAGCATACACACGGGCGCTTCATCCGGCTGATGGAACGCACATTCATATGCACGTTTGCATATGGAGTTACAAGATATTGTGTACAATTGAAAGCACGGGTTTTTTATTATTGATAAAATCAAAGAAATACTGTCTGTTTCTAGTTTCAATTTGGATCGGAATATACAAATTTTCACCATTTCAAAATTTTTAAAATTTATAACTAAACTCAATTCCAATTCATTTAATATGCAAAAAGTCATGAATATCATATTGATTTATGTATAAACCCCCTGGGTTTGTTTGCGAAAAATGCTTGAAAACATCTATGAATATAAAAAAAATTATACAAAAATTTAAAAATTATTTAAATACTGCCATCCCCAAGGCAAACAAAATTAAGCAGCAAATACCTAGTTAAATAGGTGTGTAAATTAATTTTTGACTTCTTTTGATGCTGACTTATTTAGTGCTAAATGCTTTGTTACATGTTTTGATTATTTTATAAATTGTTTAGTTATCATAAATTTGGCCATCTTTAGCTGATTTAAGCTACAAAGAATTTTGCTGAAGAGTCCAAAAATATTTTATTACCTTGCAAATAAGGCCAGCGACCCAAATTTCACGATAAATGTTCAGATATATTTCTCGCTTTTCAGTCCCAACGGTCCAGGCCGAGTTTCTCTCAATCTCCTAGCATTTGTGTAGCTAGCTAAAAGTATGCAATTTGAAAGATTTTTCTGAATTCACGTAAATAAATTTAATCCATGAAAAGAAATAATTAAGGAACATTTTTTGTTGATATTTGCCGTAACACAAAATTATTTTGTATAACTATAAACGCTCCGACAATATATCAAATCCGACTCCGACTCGTTCAAATCGATAAATATTATAGTATATTAAGTTTGCATACTTTTAGGAGCATTTATCATGATAAATTTGGTGTGTATAAATTAGTTATAAAGACTACGAAAAATAAAAAATTATAAAGGGACATAGCTAGTTGAGATCTTTGTTGCAATTGTTAATTTTAAAATGTGTGGCGCACTTTTCGAAGATAACACAAGGCTGCGATATTAAGTTTTTTTCCAGTTTAGAGAAGGTGCGATGGTGGTTATATATATGTCAGTGTTTTCTAAGGATCTAAGTTGGTAATACTTAGGGCCGTTTTCTTATGTTCCCTTTTGTAAATCCAGGTGCTTATTGAGAAAGCCAAATTTTAGACCGCGATTAGAATCATACGTAGACACAAGCAAAGATATTTCAAAAGCGTCTTAAAGGCAGGCATCCTTTATTTTCTTAATAAGCACCTAGATTTACAAAAAAGGGAACATCAGAAAATGGCCGTTAGAGTATGTAATCTATGCTTCCCAATATGTGCTCCGAGGACTCATTCTGTTCACAGTATCTACATCTTATAAAGGTGGCTCCGCTGTCGCAGTGTCAACATTTGGAACCTTTTGTTATTGTGGATTCGCTTGATCCAGCAACCAGGAGCTTGCTGTAAGTTTATTTTCTCTAAGGAGCTCTCTGATGGTGTGCAGTCCTAAACTACATTAGGGTTATTAATCTTACTTGTAATTCTAAGTAATTCGCATACGTCAGTGCCCGTTCCCGTCAGTGCATACGTTATTGCCCGCAAAACTCTATCTGAAACAAAGACTGATCCCGAATTTCTCGAGGTACACACCATATCCCACATAAGGTCATTAGTATAGGTTTTATCAAATTAAAGGTCCTGCGGATCTGGACTCTCTGCTTAGGTTAGTTTTCAATGGACAAAGTGGGAGAAAACCACTCTTTGACTTCAGTCAGCAGTAAGACAGTTTTTGTTTAGATATCTTGAGCGGGAACGCCCTATCCAGGGTTGCAAAGCGCCTTCGTCCACAGTCTTCTTCCACCACCACTGAGTTGCAGCTTCTATAGAATTCATTGATCTGATAATATTTATTAAGGGCAGATTTCACTTCTTTCTTTCTTTCTTTCCGAAAACATTACAAGCTACTTAAACTTGCTGATAAGAGAAATTTGGATGTCATCAGCAAACTGTCGCTAGTTATTAGGTTCTAACAGAGAATGTCCTTAAGTTGGTTAGGGAAAGGCAGTCATGTGGGGTGCCATCTCCCGCATGAAATCTCTTTGGGCCTTTAGGGGCTTTTTTGCGATGTCAACTGCCCTATCTTGCTTAATAGATCAGCACGGCTTCGTTATCAGCTGGACAGTGATATTTTTAATTTAGCTGCTGCTTAAGATTCTTAAATTTATATCGGTTGCTGATATCGTGAGAGATCTATATCACATATCAGCCATTGGAAAGATATGTCGAAATTTGTGTCTTAAAGAGAAAAATTTTGTTGTTTTCAATCAATGCGTTCCTAAACACTTCAATTATCAATATTATTCGCTTTCGAACAGATCTGTCAAATGTATTTTAACCATATACTTCGGACCGCTTTCTCATCTTCATAGTTTTTTAATCGAGGCGCTTTAAGAGATAATTTATGTTGCCTGCTTTTAGGCAACAAAAATTTTGTTTCTCAAATAACTTTAATTTTCAAATGGCCATTAAATAGCGTTATTCTAAGCTTAGGTGCTTCGTACCTATACCAACTTTTATTTAAGCCACAGAACACAACAGAAGCGACTGGCGTACATTACTAGCCGTGACCGACTATCGGTTGTGATATTGATAAATCGGGTCAAAGAAGAAGAGTGCTCTCAGTCTTGCTTAGGCTGCGTTCACACTGTTCGACGCATGAGACATAACAATCTAGTAGGCCCTTATGTTATCTTGTTTTCATTGTGAAAATCTTGTTATTTGACATTTAAAACAGTTTATCATGAAAGCTAACTAGATTATCATGTGTCATGCGTCGAACAATGTGAACTCAGCCTTAGGATTCGAGAAATTGAATTATGAAAATAATATATATTCAATAAAATAATATATATTCAATATTTGCATTAATTGTGAATTTCCCTTCGATCATCAGCTATTAAGTGCGCCGCTGTTGGCATACGTGCAATTCGAAAATTCAGCGCAGCTAATCTAAAGAATTTAACAAACGACAAGCAATTTAAAATGAGTCAAAACTGCTCATGCTCATTTTGTGAGGAACTACAGTACGGCCTAGAGTCCATTTAAAAAACCAGTACGAACGGCACTTTAAACAGCCATTACTTCTTTACTAAAGCGAACTGTGGAAACTTTTGTACCTTGTTTGAAAGTACTGTGCAAAAGTATGTGTTACGTACGTTCCAATCGTTCTCAGGAAATGCCCGTAGTTCCTACAGTGATTTGTTTTGAATTGAAAACAACGTTCTTGACGTTACAGTTCGTTCTACCACGAATATTGCGTTCAAATATTTTCTCAGTTGCCAGCGGCAGCTTCTTTGCTTACTTTGCCGATCCCTGCTTTAGACAGTAGTCATCTTTTTCTGGCATTAAAGTAGCATTATGAAATACTTTCAAAATATTTAGACGTAGCTGTACGCAATTTTGATTTTATCTCAATGAGGTATTAAAAAATAGCAGATTTTTCAGTCAAGTCAATCTGCAGCATAAGTGGCTCATTACTATCTTTGTCTTCAAATTTAAAATTGTCCTCATTTTCAATCTGTAATAATTTCAATCTGCAACTTGCACTTCAAGTCATGCATTTAGCAATGGACTAATTAGGCATTCGGCTTGGATACACTTCGCCTCTTGGGATCGCCATGCATTATTGAAATCCTTTCATCCGTTCAATTTTCTCATTAATTTTGCCGTGCATAGACTTAATGTCTTCTTATCAATTAGCATAATTAAATGGTACATTCTAGTTGTTCAAAGTCCTTAAAGCACTTTCAATTTGCCAAACTTTTGCGGCCGAAGAAACTTTTTTTTTACACTTTGATTGTAAGAGAAATGCATATTAAGTTTTCCAACAAGTTGCAATCGACCCAAGGAGCAGAGAATGCGGAATGAGATCGAGACAGGCTACCCGCTGGCAAAAGTTTGTTTTTTTTGTTATGCAAAGCACGACATGCAGCCTACGAAGGATGAATATCCTTTTATTTTTTTGAGTGCAAACAAAAGCGAAGCAAATACACACACACACACACAGATAAATCCATTATAAACGCACGTTTGCACACCACAAAAGGCGGAGAGAAATTGCAATAGCCGAAGAAGCTTTAAGCACAGTCGCTATTTATGTACATATATGCTTTAAGGACCTTTGGCGCTCTTCCCCATTTGGGGGTAATTAAAAGCGATTACAGCTCATTAAATGATAAAGGAACGCACTGCATGCGCTTGGCAAGTTTCGTTTCATTAAAATGATAAACACGCACGCAATGTCCTGGCTGGATGTCCTTGCCGCAAGCGGCTTGCAATTGCGGCGGCCAATGCAACAACAACAACAACAGGAGGAGCAGCAGCCTTGGCTTGCTTCCAACTGTAAGCAACAATTTTTGAGGCAGCCGCCAAAGCTATTATCCATTTCCAGCTGCCCCAGGACCTTGTCGCTTTTTGCTCCTGGCCCGGGCTAGGCGGCTGTGTGCGGCGGTATACAAATTGTTTTTTTACACATGTGCGCGCCCAAACATATTAAATTGTAAACATGCATAAATGTTGTTTATTGGACAACAAACAAAACACACAAAAACAAAAGAATAAGTGCCAGAAAAATGTACACTGAAAAGAATTTATAGAAATTACTACACCACATTTTCCTACCTTGGGGTGGATTTTACGAAATGCGAAAATGATTTCTAAATCATACAGATTGGCTCAAAAAATAGTTTTGCCTTAAACCAAAGATCAAACAATACCTAGATGCAACATTTCATACAATAATGCGGGGGAAAGTGTTTAGGAAATTTTTTTTATTTTTCCAGTGTTTAGGAATTTTTAAGTGCCTTTTTCCAACACATTTTTTCTTCACTTCCAATTAACACATCATTAAATTTTCCTCAGTGTACGATGAAAACTCCTCAACTTCGCCAAGAAAAACTCGAAGCGTGCCAAAAACAATTTCATGTTATTTGATGACATTTTGAATAGCATCCCGCAACGAGGAAAAGGACTCGACTGCCACTGCTGTGCTCCTTGAAGCTTAGCGAAAGTGTATCCTGTCAAAGGATATTATGCAACGAAATTATTGTAGTTGGCACCAAACAACAAAAACTTTTTTTTTTGCCAAATAAACACACACACACACAAACAGAGCACAAGTGCAGCACACACCAGGAGGCTCAGCGAGTGCCAAAAAGTCCTTCTCAGCCTGGCATGTGTGTGATATGGACAGGGGGAGCAAGGGGTAACGGAGTCAGTAGGCGACAAATGAGCGCCGCATTAGCGTCACCAAAACTGCGGTGGCCATTTAAATGCAACAACAAAACCAGCCACACAAAAAAATAAAATGTATATAAAGAAATCCCAGTAATTATTTCTATGCACACACTTTGTTAGGGATTAGCGCTGGGACTGGGCCCAAAAATAAACCAAAACATTTGTAAAGAAATAATTATGAATAGGGCTTAAAATATGATTTAAAAGTAAAAGGGTTTGCCGTCTTCGGCTGAAATATATATTAGAAACAAGGCAAAGGAATTTTGAAATTATCCAAATAATCTCTAAAATAAATTATGTTCATAACTCAAAACAGACGCCCGTCTTGCTGATATAATTATGAGTTTCTGGAGATGTAGTCGAAAGTTTATAAATCTGGAATTTGGAAAGCCTCATGTGGTCCAAATTAACCCTGAATAATCAAAACTAACGTAGACCGTCTTTGGGATACATTCGTACCCCAATACATTTGTATGACAATCAATTAAATTGAAATCGATTTTTAATGTGTTTATTAATTCGTTTAACAGAAAATTGTTGTAATTTATGTAATTTGACTGCTAACAGAACATTTTGTATAAATTTGTTTTAAAAAATATGTGTAAATATACCGAAATGGATTTTTCCACTCTTGCGTAAAGGAAAAGACCGAAAAATAACAGGGCTGCAAACCCAAGTAATATTGGCGGAGGTCCTGTTTGCGGGATCGAACCAAAATTTACCAACGGTTATGGTTCAGAAATTTAAGGATCAAGGATTTTGTGCTAAGGTTTTAATTCGCACCTTGGTTCGTCCAAAGTTTTCCAAAATTTGTATAGAAGAGCAATTTATTTATTAAAAATATTAATATAATAAAATGCGATTTCTATAATTTTAAATTTTAATTTATAAGTAGTATTTCTTTGAGCCATTGTTGGTCGATGTTACTTCTTTCATCAGAAAATGTTGGTTCAGAACAGGTTTAGCTTTTTTTATCTCAAGAGATTCTGTTCACAGTTAAAGAAAAGTGGAATTTCCGGGCTCGAACCGGTTCGGTTTAGCAGCGAGATTGTAATGTTTCAATTATTAGTACCAACTTCTTGTACCGGGGTACAAATGTACCCCAAAGACTTAATATTATTTAAAGTCAGTAACAGAATAATATTTACATGAGAATAAAAAAGAGAGAGAAGAATGCAAAAAAAAAAAAAGAGAAAGGTTACTTAGGGGTGTTAAAACTTATAGCGAACTCAATTTGGATATCTGTTACTACGTATATGTACAAATAAAAAAATCATTATTTTTGCCCTTCAAAGTATGTTTTAAAACAATTAAGGAAAATATTTATTTTTTAGTAGCCTTAACAATTATTTTTTTGTATACCTTTGACTGGTCCGACAATCAAAGTGAATGCACAATGTGGATTAAGTAAGATGCTGCCATAACTGACTTTAAATTATCTCGTTCAAAAAATAATAATTGAAGAAAATAAAGTTTGCAAACTTTGAGGAGCAAACAAGAATAAACGTAGTAATATTTTTGCCATTTGGCTTGTAAATTGTTCCACAGCAAAAAAAACATATAAGCAGTAGGCTTTGAGAAAACAAACATCAATTTGCTAGACAAGCAATTAGAGTTTGAATTCAGTCGAGTGTGATTAATCATACTAACAAGACATCATCTGTTTTAGCGCTTTCGTACTTTTTTTTAATTGCTACAAATATGATTGTTTGTACTTATTATTTTGTTTTATTTTCATATCGCCTTTATATTCATTTTCTATCCAGTGCTTTTACTCCTGCGTTTTTTGAGTGTTTAAATTGCTTTTTATATAGTAGCAAAAGTCGTAAAATTCTGCTTAACTGAGCTGATTTTATTTGACTAATATCCAAAAGCCAATAATTTACAATATCTAGATGCGACATCTCATACAAACAAATTTGTGTGGCGGGTCCTGCTAGCGGGACCCGCATTTTGCAACAAAACCCGCCAGTACTTTTCATTAAGATCACGAGGCAACACAGAAACATTGCGGATGCGAGGAGTTACGAAGCATCACGTATTCTAAAAAAAGAATCTAGAAGCTAATCCTCCTTTTAGCTGTCTTCCGGCATTATGAAAAAAATGGGTCCGCATAACTGCATTACCATGACTGAGTAATTTATAAGAGAAAAAAAAGACAAAGCCTGGAGTGATCGCACCGCCAGGATCCCATTATATTTTTAATTTATGTCCATTTCGTATGCGTGTTTTGATTGTTTGCGCTACGGTTTTGAACACCGCCCTGTACATTAGTAAGAACAGGTCTGATGTTGACATGTATGTTCCTTCTGAAGCCCTGAGCCCTTCGCAAATGGGGTCCAAAATAGTCCTCATATTGGGAGAATTCAACACGTTGAACGGAATGCAGTCCTCAGTGACAAGCCCAACATAGGCTCGAATTAATTGTTTTTTGTTTACTCCGATTTTAATTTTTTTTTTTTTGCGTATGAAATTTTTTGAAGAAGTGGAAGAATCAGTTTTTGATTGTTTCACAGGAGAAACATTTATATTATGCACTTTAATTAGGTGGGCTTTTAAATTTGAAAGCCTGTTGTTTTTAAGTGGTTTGTTACTCGTTTTGCAAGTGGCTCTTCCATCGTTTTCATTGTTATGAAAGTATTCCCAAATTTCACAGTCCTTTTTCGGCGCCATTGTGCATAATGCAAATAACTTTTGAACAATTTTTTGAGAAGTTAAGATCTGTATAGTTACACTTTACAAATGAAACTGACAAAATAAGAAAGCAAAATAAAATCAAATGAGAAACAGTGCAGGGGATTGCCTACTTTTTGATTTAGAAAAGTATCAGTCGAATCAAATAAAAAACTGCCAAAGAAGTCTCCGACTGTTTGAAATCAAATGACAAACTGTCGAAGCAGTCGTCGACTGTTTGTTTCGACATACAAATTTTTGAAAAGTCGCAGTCCAGGCAAATGAAAAACTGTCCAAACTTGCCTACTTATATGATGTGCTCTTTTTCAAATTTCGTTTTTTGATTTTGATTTGCCTGAAACTGTTCAGATTTTCAAATCAGAAGTTTGTGCAGCAGTCAAGGCAATGAAAATCAGTCGATGTTTTTAAACACTGCTTGTTTTCATTGTGAATAGCTTGTCATTTGACATTTAAAACAATACAACATGAAGGCATACTAGATTATCATATCTCATGCGTCGAACAATGTGAACTCAGCCTTACTTTTTTTTTGTATCAGGTAATCATTTTCATGATTACGAGTAGTAATCGGCATCGTGGCACCGTACGATTATAATGTTGGAATCGTCAGAGAATAAAAACAATAATAATTAATATCAATCTGTGGGTAATAAATAGTTTTAGGCATTTTTTGCACTGAACATGTCCAACGAATTCTAGTGTATTGGCATTCGCTATTTTGCCAAAAAAAAATTAACAGACGTCGCTGGATCCATTTGCTTCAACTCGCTTGTATTGTCCTGATTGCAGCTTTTGAGTTGTTTCCATTTTATTTTAAAAAAAAAATTTTAAGTACCTCACAAATTTATTATTAAAAAACTTGACTATCGACATAATTGAATATGATTTTCCTTGACAGAATTACTTGAATTTATTGGGAATCCCAAGAAAGATAGGAAATTCTACAAGGATTCTGCGAGAACTTATTTTCAAATACAAATATAATCTAGCTTAGCTTACTTAATTTTAATACTGCATTTTCTAGACACATAACCGAATTGCAGCACAAAATAAATGTACCCTTTCCTGTCTGGGAGAGCATAAACAAGCCTCAGTTCCAACAAGCGGCAACAATAACAACAACCATAATAATAACTCTCAAAGCAACAGCAGCAGCAGCAGCAGTAACATCAACAGCAGCAACATTAACAAGAACAAAAAGCCGCCTGTTAAACTTAACGTGCAACTTTTTCCACACACACACACTCACACTTACGTACGTGTGTGTAAGCCGCATGCTCTGGCATGTGTCTGTGATAATGCAATTGTAATTGTGGTTGTAAATGTGCATTTGCATTTGTTACAAAACTTTGCTGCTGCTGCTGCCGTTGTTGTTGTTGTTGTAGTTGTTGTTGCTGTGGCAAATTTAAACAATTTGCACATTGTTAACATTTATTTATCATTGCCGCTACCATTTGTTGAAGGGGCTGAAAGGGTAAAGACAATTTTGGTTAAATTATCTTTGGGACAACAGACAAGGCCAAAATTGTATGTCATAAATATTCGTTAAGTAAATCAACAACAAATAAAAATCAACAAAACGGGCCCACACTCAGTCACTCTCTTTCACTGGCAACAGCTTGCGCCGAAAAATCATTGCAAATGGCAATTTGTTTGCCTGTAGAAGTACTATATGTGTATGTATGTGTATGTGTCTGTTCCTGTGCGTGTTTGTTTGTATTTTTAGTATTTATTTATCAAACAATATGCAGCTGTTGCATTTCCCATACGCATTTCCCACGTATTTTGAATTTAATGCCGAAACTTAATGTGTCTTGCTTCCTTTCTGTTTCTATCTCGGTGTGTGCGTGTGTGTGGGTGTATCTGTATCTTAAGTTTTTAAAATAGCAAACTAGCAGTTCAGCACTTGGCATATTTTGTCTCATTGTTGAAATTTGCTGGCAAATTTTTATTTTCCAAAGAGACTAAATGGTTGAGGCCCGCCTTAAAGTATGCTACGATTTTCTATGTAATCAGATAGTTGTGGGAATTGTGGGAATGTTGCAAGACTATTGAATATAAATCGGCAAAATAAAGAGCATGTATGTTAAAACATTTACCACTGCTCAGTTGAGATAAGTAAACGTTTTCCCTTCGTACCTAGATCCTTCTTTCTTCTGGCTTCCTGCTTTAGTAACAGAATACAGATTCCTCATTATTCAGTTCTTTTCATGGTTTTATTTTTTTCATACTCATTCATTTTTCGCTTCTTTTTTATTACTGCGATTTCTCTTATTTTTTCTCCTTTCTTTTCCTCACTCTTTACACTTTTTTATTTTTTCATGCTTCGTCATTTCGGTAACTGTCTATTATAAACTCCTCCTCACCAAAAATTCATGAATTATTTTTTATGAATCGTTCGTTCTTAGCCTCTAACTGCTGAATTGACATATATTTACAGTATGCAGCTGACACTTGATGCGAAAGGTTGTTTCCACGCTGCTTGTCAGCTTGCTTTCCGCACATGCAGAGAAATATTGTGTACTGCCCCTTTCGATCTCACTTTTGCGCTCACTCTAGCGCTCTTTGAAAAAACTCTCTGTTGACAACGGAGAGCGTGCGCCTTACCTGGTATATTAACACCATGATATACACATTCAACCAACGATCTTTAAATCTGTCTATTCTCCAGGGATTCAAACCGGTTCTGAACCGAACCGAACCAAACCGTACCGAACCGCTTATTTGTGCTCATAAACCGAAGCACGAACCAAACCAAAAACTGCCTATGAAAACGGTGCGGTTCAGTTATCGATGACTTTTAGCATGGAAAGCAAGAGTGCCCACTGAATGCATATGGAAGAGTAGACACCAATTAATATACCGACGAAATCAAGAAACCACAAATTTGATTGTCACTTACATATACTTTTATACAACTTAAATTCGAAATACAAACGTTTACACGAAAATCGACTCGGAATTCGAAACAGGGCCCATAAAGAATCGGATTTCTTTTTAAAAACAAAATTCTTTGTTGACAAAAACCTAAGCTACGTTGATTTGCTCTTGCCAACAAACTGGATCTTGTGTTCGGGCAACTACAGCCGTTGGATAGAAAGAGAAGAAACACAAGAAATGTCTCCCGTGTATGCCGAGATATCTAACTGTAACTTTGTATGCTCGCGACTATAGCGGCGAGCTAACCATCAACAAAAGAGCCCTGCGAGTATAGGCGTTGGGCACCTCTGAAAGGACTGCAAGCCGGTTTTGAAGCGAACCTGTTCGAACCCGGAATTCCAACTTTTCATTTATTGTGAACCGAACCTGTTCCGAACCAAAACATTCGGTTCGGGAAAGTTACAAGTCGGGATTTCCAAACCTTAAAATTATTTTGTGTAATCAAAAAAAGAGAATAGATCGACAATTACTCGATGAAATACTAATAATAAATTAAAAGCGAAAACAAATGATGTCGTATGCTCAAGTAAACAAAAATACAGTTTTAACAATTTAATTTATTTTCAATAAAAACTTGGTAAAACTGGGGACGAATCAAGGTTCGAACCAACACCTTAACACAAAAACCTTGAACCTGAAATTTCAGAATCTTAACCAATGGTAAATTATGGTTCGAACCTGCGGACCGAACATCCGCATAAAATATTTGGGTTTGCAGCCCTGCCTCTGATGTAAAATCTACTATATTGTTTTTGTGAATATATATATATATATTTTCCAAGGTAGGGGTAGTGCATTCTAGTCAATCCTTTGCAATACCTTCAAGCTCTCTATTTAACGCTTATAGAAAGTCTGACGCTCACCTTTGCTAGGTCATTCGTTATTTTATTTTCTCGAATTCCATTGTAGCTGGGAATCCAATTAATACGCACCAGTTTTGAAAGGCTTTGGTTTATATTTTGATTAAAGTTCGGAAATTTGAAAACGGAATCAGGCGTGCATATATCAACCGTGAACAACTGCACCGAACCAAAACCGCGGTACGGATTGCTACAAAAACCATATTATAAACCGAACCGGTGGTTTGAAATCTCTGTGAACCATGGAACCAAACCACTCTTTATTTATGAGCGGTTTGCATCCCTGCTGTTCTCTGTCTGTAGAAAAACCGAAGGGCGAAAAAAAAGACGCTTAAAAAAGCTCTGTGACAGTTTTCTGAATATGTATGCAATTATTTCCTCAGTTGCAAGTGGCAATCCCTGTTTTTAAGCAAGTTTCAAACCTAACCTGGTGCTTGATGTTTACAAAACCGGGTTTTCAGCCGAGCCTTAAGCTTTTCGGCAGATTCGGAGTACCGCACCAAATCTTATTTCGAATTTCAGGACACGCAACCTTGCTTTAAGGAGTTATATGGGTTTACTAGGAGAAAAAAGGGCTATTTTGAAAAAAAAAATGTTATATAAAAAAAAATATTTTATTCAAACTTTTTACTTGCCTAAAGATATATATTTAAAATAGAATTTCTGAAATTTACCAAGGAAAAAATTCAAAACTCTGCCATTGTGACGTCATTTCCGTGACTGTGTTTTCAAAGTCGTTTGTCAAAAGTTCTCGAAAACTATTCAACTGATCTTGATGAAATTTGACACAGGTCTTCGAGATACAGTTGGACACAACTATTTACAACAAAAAAAATGTTGAGCAAATTTTACAAAAATTTAAATTTTTTTGACAAATGGTCTGACAAAAATTAAATTATTACTTTTTTTTCTTCGTCCAAATTCTAGTTTATGGTCTTTACTAAAGCACAAATTTTTTCACTTTAGATGATCCTGTCATGAGTTCGACTGTCAACGCCCACGCACATTTTTTTCCGAGGGGTCACCAGAAATAACTTGACAATGGCGGAGTTTTGAATATTTTAATTTGAAAATTTCAGAAATTCTATTTTAAATATACATACATCTTAAAAACAGTAAAAAATGTGAATAAAATATATTTTTTTTATATACAAAAAATGGTTGTTTCCTCCTATTTGGTAGGCCTAATATATCTCTAATTCCATGAGTTATTTTGTAATAAGAACCTTTAAGGGGCTAGGTCCATTCTGATGCCTGTAAGAATCCTGAGATTTGCTTTGGAGATATATCCGAAACCTCTGATATGTCTGTTAGGAAGTATAGGCTGAAATTTTAAAATTTCTCAATTTTTATTCCAGTAGGAAATAAAACATTTAGCAGTCTACTTTTGTCTACAAAATTTTCGATTATATGAGGGGAAAAAAAACTTATGAAGCTTAGATATTTTAAAGTTTTGGTAGGTGTTGAGCCCCCAGAGCCCTCCACTAGCTACGTGCCTGGCCGAGGAATTTCTGTCCTCGGCGACTCAGAGAAAAAGTGTGAGGCCGGTTCCACTTCTTTCTCGTCTCTGCAGCAGTTATTTTAGGGTGCACCAAATCTGGCGGCTTGTGTTCCGATCAGACAGTGAACTGTTATAGATCTGCTGATGTCCAATGAACGTTTTTCTGTCTGCCATTTTTAAGTAGCTTTTTGCTTGTTTAAATCTTTTATGTTGAGCGTGCACGCAGCCATGGGCATACCTACAGTTTCCTTATCGGGTAGGAGGTTGGTGGAAGTGCCTTGTATCGCGAGTTCGTCTGCTTTGCAATTGCTTTCTATATCCCTTTGTCCTGGGACCCAAATAAGGCTTATGTCAGACTCTTCTGCCATCTCTTGGACAGATTTGCTACAATCATTCACCGATACCAAATTGGTGGATATTGAGCCAAATGCTTAAATGGCGGCTTGGCTGTCAGAGTAAATTCTTAGTAAACTCAGCGTCTTAGTTGATTACTGTGCACATACATATGAGTGCTTTGTTGATCGCAAAGATATCTGCCTGAAAGTCACTACAACAGTGTAGGGCGCGTCCGTATAGCGTGTGCATAGGCAAATGTCGCTGTAGCAGTGACGACGCACACCGACAATATAAGCCTACTGCGCTGCTGTGAATTTCGTATCGGTTGCCACGCACACATTCATAGCTAAAATATGATTGTATTGTATGCCATACACTGCACTACAATGATCTGGTAGTCTAAGGGCCGATTTCTCATCACCTACATAGCACTATCTGTCACATAAACCTACAAATAACAGAGTAAAATTTATGTTTATCTGACACCTAGCAGCTATTTAGAAGATGATAAATCGGCTCTAAAGGAATGACTGATATCGAGTTCGTTGGTAAATACACCACCACCCACTCTATTATCGAGTTTCAAGCCATGAGTGTGGATTTTTATAGATTTCTACGGTCCTGGCGGACCCTGATTCCACTTTTCTCTAAAAGGAATGAAGACGTGATAGGGAGTAGAGAGGTTCTTCAAGGTGTTATCATTATATTGTGAAAGATTTCCAATCTTTTAAGATGTGCTTTACCTTACTTTAAATTAAGAATTATTTAACACCAGTTCAGGGCTAAGAAGGGATTAGAATTTTTGCTGCCAAGTTCTAAGTCGAAGTTAATTTCTACCTTCTTGTGTCAGAGCTATTGAATTTGTTCAAAATATTTGTAAATTGTGCAAGAAAATAATTTATATTTGTGTAAAATTGATTTAAACAGCCCCCAAAATTATATAAACCAGAAATGACAAAATATATAAAATGAAAAAAATAGAGAATAATAATTTTTTGCTAACCAGGCAAATGCAATGACTTTATGGAAGCGCATTTGTAAGCGCAGCTGTTGCACCAGCATTCAGCATCAGCAGCTGTTGCTGGCGACGAAGACTTAAAACGTCGCTTGGCATAAATCCCATCCAGAAGCAAAAGAAGCTTTCGTCCTCCGCACCCACACCTAAGCGCATTTGTATTAAATCGAACGTGTTCGTACCCAGGACTTCTTGCTGCTCCTTATGTTCCTGGCGGGGCAGAGGGACTGCACAACTGTTTTATTTATTGACTGCACGTAGCGTATATCCTTATAATTTTTGTATGTCTCCTCTTATACTTGTATGTGTGTGTGTGTATCTCACATATGTGTGTAGAGGCCTGTGGCTGTCTGTTTTTTTTTTTTTTTGCTTTTTTGCTGCGCTCGACTGCACGTCCAAATATCTACAACAATTTTCTTCGTCAAATGGCATTGAAGGTAGCGAACTTAGTTGCCTCTCTAGCTCCGTCCCGCTTCCACACTCGATGTATGCAATCAACTGAAATTGAAACCTGCAACAAATGGCCATGTTTGACTTTTTGCAGCATGACCAAGTCGAACAGCCATCGAATGCCGCCCCCGCTCACCCAACCAACGACCAGAGGCCGTAGCACATTTGTACATTTTAACGGCTCTTGAGCAAATAAACGATTTTTGCATTTTAGATTTTTAAGCTGTTTTGCTATATTTAGGAAAATTGCATATCGATTGGACTCCAGAGAGTGAAAGAGAGAGAGAGAGAGAGTCTTCTATATTTAATATTCTCTTTTTTGAGTCGTTAGCCATTTGGTTGCTCATTTCCGGTTTGAAATTACTTTTCTACATATGCAAAATCATGAAATGCGCTGCCATCCTAAAAGTAGGCAATACGGAATTGGTAAAAAAAATTAAAGCGTTCAAAATTTTAAAATAAGCTAAATTAAAAAATACTCTCAAAATATTGAAGAAAAAAATTTAATTAATTATCTTTTCTTTTATATGAGGGAAAAAGGACATCGGCCATATGCAAAATCATGAAAAGCGCTGCAATCCCAAAAGTAGGCAATGATAAAAAAAGATACAAATTTTAAAATAAGCTAAATTGAAAAATACTCTCAAAATATTGAAGAGAAAAATATAATAAAAATTATTTTCTTTTTATGAGGGGAAAAAAAGTGGCGGAAGGGCACCCACAGTTCCTGTCAACCTAAACTCCTAACACCTGCTCCAAATATTTAGCCATATTTGTAGCAGATTGCTCCATTAACTTTTATGCCCTCATACGTACCTGCCAGCTGGCTGGGTGCATGTTTGCTTGTATGTATGTAAAGTCAGTTTATCTAATTGACTATTTCCTCAATTTTTGCGCCCTCTGCTGAAACAGTTTCACCTGTAATTGATTTTGCTAATAGACACTATACCTTTATACATTTTTAGAGACTTGGGCAGAAAATAATTCATAAATTAAATATGCACAACTTGGCCGGAAAAATAACTCAGCTAGGTACTTGGTTATTGCATTAAAAAAATACAACAAATAGAAGCAGTGGGCCCAAAACCTGAGCCAAGTCATAATGGGGAGGCGTGTGTACGTGTTTCTATTGTTCACTTCCTTACAAAAGGATAATTTCATATTCGCGTCGCCTAACTTACGTAAATTGTTGAATCATACAATAAATAAAATGCAATGAATGTGCAAAAGTTCTCCTCTCTCGCTGCGAAAGGGGTGAACCAGGGGACGGGGGTTGGGGTAGGAATAAAAAGTGCAGTGCTTGCGGCCTTTTCTTTTGCGCTGTTGTTGTTGTTGTTGTCGCTCGCTCGCTCGCTTTGCTTGCCATTTGCCAAGCTCAGTAAATAAATTAATGTCAACCGCACACAACTACCGTCAACGTCTTTGTTGTTGGTTATTATGTACTTACGTAGGTTCGCCTGGGCACGCATTTTTATGGCCTGGCCAAGTCAGGGTTGGGCAGGTATTGCATATATGGGAGCATAACTGACTGCGCTGACTGATCTGCATTTCCGGTTGAAAACTGTTGCAGATAATTGGGAAATTTTTTAAGATTCTGTAAAAATGTAACAGCTGTGGTGTAGTGATCAAGTGTAGAGCATACTGCAAGGAATGGGTAGCAAAATGTTTGCTTCATTTTTTGTCATACGTTTCCGTTCCGATTCTTTTTCGCTATGATTGAAAAATCCGCTATCCAAGAAAGTTCAGAGATGCTTAACTTCAGTCTTCGGGATGTTAACAACAATTTTATATATAGGGGCATTTCCATTATGTCGAACGGGACCTTCAAACACTTTAAAAGTAAAAAAAAAGAAATAACAAAAAACTGATTTTTATGTTGTCAAAAGGTCTTAATTTGTTATTTTGTTAAAAGGTCTTAGCCCTACAATTGGTGCTAAGGTTGATTTTGAGCAATTTTTATTTTTCAGGATAATTGCAAAAAACCAAGGCATTCGCACGGAACAAAAACAGAAGTGGTTTTCGCGACCAATAGTTCAAAAGCCGATTTCAGCGAAAACTGAGCAAAATTTTATAATGTTGTACATTAATATCATAAAAAAATGGTTTTAATTTTACCCAAAAAACCCATTTAGTTAGCCAATTTATAAAAATTTTATATTATGCACTTTCGCAAGAGAGATGTCGTACGGGACATTTATTTCCATCATGATAATTATATTATTTCAGTTGCTCTTTTGACGAATGTATATATAAACGAGCTTAGTAAAAATGTTTTAAATCAACAGAAGTTTTCAATTAATTTATTTTCACATAATATTTGAAAACAACAAATTTTTTAAAATTTTGGGAAGTCCTTCATCTTATTTCTCCACCGTTTGCAACTTTTCTATTTTTTCAACGCAGTTTTTGTTTTTTTTCGATTTAAATAATTAAAAAGTATGATTTTCTAAAAAATTAAATAATTTATGCAATAAACATTTTTAAATTTTGCACTTCCGATGTCGCACGGGACCAACTTTGTAAAAGCACCAAGATCACAAATCTTTTTATTTATCAACAAAGTTTTTTTTTTTGATTAAACTATATTAAAATTTTTATTTGTACTCAATACTGGATAATGCATAGACTTTCGACGCACTGATAAGTAATGTTGTTATCCAAAGTCGAACGGGACACTCGGGAAATATTCGAAAATGCAAATAAAAAAATTACTGTATTTTTGCATTCGCATGGACTCGCTTGAGCGACTTTGCTTTTGAATTTCCCAAAGTGGGTTATGTATAAATGTAAAAATGATTTATATTTTTATATATAAATATTAATACTTTTCCTACGAAAACATAATAAAAAATAGAAGGCTAACATCGCCTAGGCCGATGTTTTAAATACCCTTGCGTTTCGAAAGACGCTACCATTGATAACAAAAAGGATCTTATAGAACTAGTTTTTGACAAACCGTTTATATGGGCTATATGCTATAGTCATCCGATTTTGATAAATTTTTCCAGAATTGTGTGAAGGTATATAAAACTAATATATACCAAAATTGGTGACGCTACAATGGAAAACAAAAAAGTTTTTCTCACTAGAACTAGTTTTTTGACCGACCGTTTATATGGCAGCTATATGCTACAGTCATCCGATTTTGATCAATTTTTTTCCGAATTGTGTGAAACCATATAAAACTAATAAATACCACGATTGGTGACGCTACAATAAAAAACAAAAGTTTTTCTCACTAGAACTAATTTTTGGCCGATCGTTTATGGGCTATGATATAGTCATCCGATCAGCCGTTCGAAATGTGTAGTGATTTAAGAGTTTTGCAAAGTTTGGTCAGATACTTTAAACGAGAGAGGGATAGCAGATAGACTCAGCTCGTATGCTGATAAGATTTATAGTTTATGGGGTCGGAGATGCTTCCTTCTATGCGTTACAAAAATCGTGACAATTTTAATATACCCTCTGCAAGGGTATAAAAAACAAAGTGTTTTAGTGAATACGAATGAATTAATGAATATTCTCGGTACATGAGCTCGAAAGCAAAATTAATTTTTGATTTTTGTAAGAATTTTATTATACCCTTGCAGAGGGTATATTAAAATTGTCACGATGTTTGTAACGCATAGAAGGAAGCATCTCCGACCCCATAAACTATATATATTCTTGATCAGCATGACGAGCTGAGTCTATATAGCCATGTCCGTCTGTCCGTCCGTCTGTTTCTATGCTATCTCCTCCCTCAGTTTTAGAGCTATCTTGACCAAACTTTGCAAAAAGTCTTTAAATACACATAGGCTGCACATTTGTCGGAATCGGCCGGATCGGATGACTAAATCATATAGCTGCCATAGGAACGATCGGTCCATAAACTAGTTCTAGTGACAAAAACTTTTTGTTTTCTATTGAATCGTCACCAAACTTGGTATATATTAGTTTTATACCCCTTCACACAATTCTGGAAAATTTATCAAAATCGGATGACTATAGCATATAGCTGCCATATAAACGGTCGGTCAAAAATCTAGTTGTAGTGAGAAAAAGACTTTCAAAAACTGCAAGGGTATTTAAAACATCGGCGTAGCCGATGTTTGCCTTCTATTTTTTATACCCTTGCAGAGGGTATATTAAAATTGTCACAATGTTTGTAACGCATAGAAGGAAGCATTTCCGACCACATAAAGTATATATATTCTTGATCAGCATGACGAGCTGAGTTCATTTCCGTTTGTCCGTCTGTCCGTCCGTCCGTCCGTCCGTCCGTCTGTCCGTCTGTTTCTATGCTATCTCCTCCCTCAGTTTTGAAGCTATCTTGACCAAACTTTGCAAAAATCTTTAAATACAAATACGCTGCACATTTGTCGGAATCGGCCGGATCGGATGACTATATCATATAGCTGCCATAGGAACCATCGGTCCAAAACTAGTTCTAATGAGAAAAACTTTTTTGTTTTCCATCGTAGCGGCACCAATCGTGGTATGTATAAGTTTTATATGCTTCCACACAATTCTGGAAAAATTTATCAAAATCGGATGACTATAGCAAAGCTGCCATAAACGGTCGCTCAAAAACTAGTCGTGGAAAACTTTTGTTTTCCATCGTAGCGTCACCAACGTGGTATTATAAGTTTATAGATCCACACAATCTGGAAAAATACGAAACGGATGACTATAGCATAGCTGCCATATAAACAATCGGTCCAAAACTAGTTCTAGTGAGAAAAACTTTTTGTTTTCCATCGTAGCATCACCAATCGAGGTATATATTAGCTTTATATACTTCCACACAATTCTGGAAAAATTTATCGAAATCGGATGACTATAGCATATAGCTGCCATAGGAACGATCGGTCTAAAAACTAATTCTAGTGAGAAAAACTTTTTGGTTATCAATGGTAGCGCCTTTCAAAAACTGCAAGGGTATTTAAAACATCGGCGTAGCCGATGTTAGCCTTCTATATTTTTTTTATAGAATAGCATTGTACCCTTGCTTGTATAGTCTAGCAATCATTAAAAATTTATTTATTATGGTTATTGATTTTCTTTTATGAGAAACCAGTGGTACAACTGAAGTCAATCATCAATTTAGGAATTTGAATACAAAACAGCCATACTTTGCAGATCGATCACGAACTTATGAATAATTATATTAAAGATGGGATAATAGTTTGACATTACAAAAAAAATTAGCTGAACTTCCAAAATGGTCTTGCATTCAATCATTTTCCAACTTTCAGTAAGTATGTATTTTGGGATATTGATTACGAAATACCAAGAGTCACAAAAGGCGCAAATTTATTTTTTGTGTTTAAACCAGGGAATAATACCGTAACCGTAACCGGAACCATTAACCGAAATAAACCGTTTTAACCCTGGTACCGGTATCGAAACCGGAACCGATATTAAAATTTATTTAGAACCCAAAACTGTTAACCTTTATAATAGAAACCGAAAAATCCGGAACCATACCGAAACGCTAATACCGGTATTGCTTCGGTTTCTTATTATTTATTTTATTGAATTCCAAATATATATTTTAATTGGTAAAATAGCAATATATACACTCAGAAAAGAGTCTTACATTTTAGAAATTCTCCCTTAAAGAATATTTAGAATCCCTTTTTAGATATATTAGATATAGAAAAAAAATATTTCTAATAAAAGGAAAAACTTTTCTTTGGTTAATATTAACCCTCTAATTAAATATAAAGGATTTCTAAGTCTAAAAAAATCCTCTCTTAAATATAAAAATGTTAGAAAAATTATAATATAAATTTAAGAACTGAAGTTTCTGGATTTTATTCAAATTTCGCTTTAAAAAAATCTGTTTTAATATTTTAAAAAATGTAAGTTAAGGAAAATCTAACGCAGATTTTATGTTTCAATCTGTTTATGTGTTTTTAGAGCTGACATACCGCTTTGAGTATCTACCAGCGTATTATAAGCTATATTGGACCGTAGTCTTATAGTATGGATTATTATTATTATTTTTATATATTCAAAGTTTCGTTATGCTGGCTCAAGGCCAAGGAAGATCAGGTCGCTAAAACCAACACAATTTTTATATATTTTTAACGGATATTCGGCAGATTTTAGAGCGGATTATTTCGAACTATAATTAAAAAAAAATTTTCAGCTTTATGTGAAATGGACCTACGCCGAGTTTCAGAATTTCCTAATTCTAGTTTTTTAAGAGTTTAGGGAAACCACTGTAAGCGCGGACAAAAGCGAAATTGTTCGTCCAAAATTAAAAACATTTGGAATATATTTTTTTTTTAAATATTTTAAATTTTTTAATATTAAAAAAAAATTATACTTGTACCGGTGCGTACCGGTATACCGAAATAAAAATTTGAGTACCGTTTCGAGCCGAAAACCGAAATAGAATAATAATTTATGCTAATAGTATCATTTTATGTTAGTATTAACTTTTTATGATCTAATAAACGATTTCCAAATAGGAATTTCCCTCAGTAACAAACAAATCGAAGTCGTGCAGGGCTGACTTTAACCAGCGCTATCGTTTTAAAAGTTTTTTAAGCTGTCCAATGTCAAATATAAATCGGATTTTCTTCCAGCCCTGGCTTGCCACACATGTGTAAAAGAAAAGAATGAAAACAAAAACCAAAAAGTGCTCAGGCCAACAATAACAATTAATTATTGAAATGCAAATGCAAAAAGGCGGGCAACAGGATTTTAAGTCCAGAGAGAAAGTCAGAAAGCCGCAAAGTTTTCATAAACAGCGACAACAACAACGACGACGACGACAACGATGACGGCAATGATGATGACGACCAAGTGCATTATCAAAAGGTGCCACAACATTGTTAATGGGCCTGAGCCACCCCGCGTCGCTCTGTCCCGGCACCCTGCCTGCCACCGGCTGTCCCTCCTCAACAATTGCGTGCCATTGGCAAATATTCTTCATGTGCAGGCGCTGCTATAAATTGACTTAAAATTAAGCTGAACTCGTTGACGGTGTGGCATGGCAATTGAACATTATGAAATAAATGCATAAATGTGGCCTGGGCAAATTGGCTTTTACCTGCTTACCGAGCGGCATTTAGTCAACGGAATATGATACGGAAATAAATTTTTGTGTTGAGTTTATTTAACAAATGTTCGTAAATCTTAAAAAACTAGTTGGAGTTTCATTAGTTTTGCTGGCCAAGTAGCTGTAGTAAAGGAGATTGCACATCTGGTTGCATTCGGACATCTATCATGCTATCCGTGAAGTCGGCGCAAGGTGAACAGCCACAATTTGAGGGCACCTCATGCTAAGATGAGAAATAATATTTATATAATTTATTTCAATTAAAGAAATGTATGTACATACCCGTTGCGTATACGTATGTCCATCATCGCAGATCATTTTCACTGAGATCGGCTGATAGGATCTGATGCTACAGCAGGTACAGAACTTTTCATGCATATCAGTCAGTGTATTATACTTGGATCCCGAATTACAGGCGCCCACACAGTCTGTAAATCCTTTAATGGGCTCTGCATTAATACAAACACCATGACCTGGTTTGGGGAACTTCAGCAGCTCTTTGGTCTGAGACTCAGCCAAAGAAACGGGCAAACAGGTAGCTACATAGAAAAAAAATCAATTTATTTCCCATATCCCATTTATAATCATAATAAACTCACATTTATCCTCTACAATGGGCTCCAGCTTGCATCTCTTACAGCAACCATCTTGATATAGCAAATGTGACAAACATTTACCCACATCTGGACAAATTTCTTTGGACGAACTAACCATCAATTGATTATCCTTCTTCAAGCACGTATAATGTGTACAATTATCTGGCGATTTCCATTGAGTTTCTATCTTATAAAGTTTCTCTTCGAACACACAAGAAGTTTGTACACATTCGCCACAGCATTTGGTTTGATCCTTCTTCATATAGGTATAACCCAGTGCACAATTTATATTGCATTGTTCAATAGTGCTAATCACTTGAGCATTGCCATCGGGTCCATATGAACAGACCTCATGTTTACACACATCCTTGGCATGTAGCCATTTATCGCCAATTTGTTTCGTGAATTTCGAGGATTCTGCCTGATCGTATTGGACAATGCAAAGATGGTGCGGGGGTACTGGAAAATAAAAAATTTGATTAAATGGACAGAAATGAAAATTAAATGTGCTTTTTTAATTTGATACTTATTACAAAAATACCAAAGAGTTAAGATCGGTCTACCGAATATCAAAGTTCTAAATACTAGAACGTATGAGTTGATGACTAATTCAACTATAGTTGTGTATACACAAAGAAACATGAAAGAAACTGTCTTCTAATCATTCTTATGTGAAACACGTTTTATAATTCTCAGAGGTGCTTACGAGAATAAGGCACACAATTTAAAAAAAATGGAGTCAAAGAAGACAAAAAGCAATAAAAACATAAATCATTTGAAGAGGTCGAATCAAGAATGATTATTTCGCTGCAATTTGATGTCGTTATGCTTGGGATTCCATGGCTGCTTCAAGAGCCAATAAATAAGAACAATATTGGTCTTTTACCAATTGAATGAATCAATTGCCTTTGAATTTGCAATACAATATCGATTGTATTTTATTCTTTGAAATACTTACCACATTTATGACTGGGACAGCAGGCACCCGGTTCCTGTGTGGTCTTAACCTCATAGAAACGCTCTAGGCAACTCTTGGGCGCCGATGGACATTGCTCTGGCTTGCAAATGATCTTCTGGGTGGGACAGCAACCCTCTTCAATTTTGATCAGTTGCTCGCCAGGCATTAGCGATCGCGGCAGCTTTAGCTCTTCGCACTCCTCTTTGGGCTTGCATTCTATTAAAATTATAAACCATAAGTACAAAAAGTATAATTAGAGAAAATAAAAACGTACCACAGATATATTGTGGACAGCCATTGACATCATTCTTTTGCTTCTTAAATTGTCCAGGACCACAAACTGGCATCATGGGCGCCAGACATAATTTCTGGGATTCCTCGAGCTCGGGTACACATATATATCTGGGACAACATTCCTCTGCTTTCACCATTTTTTGGGTTGATAGCCCACAGCGCATATATTCTCCTCCACCTGACATTTTTTGACCACACATGACGTTTTGCCCTTAGCATCACATTGACAGTCCGTACATTTATCCTTTTGCCAGTGATCACCCGGCAGATGTACTGCATCATCACACTTGGAGCAAGCTGACTCGGGTATACATTTACCGGCATCCATTACTTGTCCCGGTGGACAGAAACAACCCTCAAAACGTTCCGAATTCAAGCACATCTCATCGCTCTTGACGGTATGGAACACAGCTTCGGTCTTCAGATTCACTGCATCATACTCGGACAGGGCCTTAATGGTGTCACAATTTTTGGCACAACCACAAGACTCATAGACCATGTCGCTGGGGCAATCATAGGGGCACAGCTGTGGCCTTCTCCAATTGGTGCAGATGCCATGCTGATTACACTCCTTGGCATAGGCAGCCAAGGCAACGCACACACCCTGTTGACTATTTCCGGGCTTGCAAATATCCTGCTGGCAGGACGAAACATAAGCTACCGGATCTACAACCAATCGACATTTGCCAAATAGCTCCTCATTGTAGAATTGCAAGCAGGGATCTTTCTCAGGCGGCAGGGGAATGCAATGATCCTTGGGCACATCCTCGCTTAGACACTTCAAAGCATCGGCCAGTCCCAGTTTGGGTTCATCTGCTTGCCAACTTTCTATGACATCCATACCGGGTTTTTTCTTTGCAGGATTAGGCTGCAAATCATTGCCAGCATTGCCATTGCAATCGCCACAGAGACCCTCCATTTTGCTGCCATATTTGATGCTGGGCACACCCAATGAGAATATCAAATTCTCCAAGGAGGCCGTTAATTCTACATGAGATTCAGGCAGGGAGAGTATCAATTCTTTGCCCTCCACCTGACGTAGCGTTATCCAGCTATCTTTGTAGGGCAATTGTTTGACTTCAAAACCGTCCACAAGAACCTACAAAAATTTTAAAAAATATATTAATATAAGAAGAGGGAAGATTGGCCTTAACACTTTGGACTAAAGCTTAATTTATATTATTAAATATATTAGAAAAATACAAAATTGAGAAAAATATATAATTAATGATAATAAATGAGGCCTCATTTTCAACTTTCAATTATTTTAGTTATCTCTTAAAATCTGAAATAAAATATTTTGTTTTTTTAAATTTATTTAGTCATAAAATAAGAAAAACAACTGGGCTGCAAACCGATATTGAACCAAACTGGTTTGAACCCAGAAATTTTGACATTTCTTTTAATGTGAACTGAACCAAACCTCTTGTGAAAAATTAGTTAAACCGGTTCAGCATGTCCTATTTAAAGGATTTTTTACAACCCTAAAACTTATTTTGTGTGATCTAAAAAGTAGAATAGACCAACAATTACTCGAAGAAATACTTTCTATAAATTAAAATTAAAAATAATTTAATAACAAAAGTTTAGAAATTCGGAAGATTTTTTATATTCTTGGGACGAACCACGTTTCGAACCAAAAACTTGAACCTCCACATTCTGAACCTTAACCTTTGGAAAATTTTGGTTCGAACTCGCTACCCGGACCGCCGAATTAATTGTAAGGGCTTCCAGCCCTGAAAAATAACACTTCTTAACACTTTTTGTGATAGATTTGGACTGCCAATTGACGAAAAACAAATTTATTTTAAACAAAGCCATTGGAAAAAAATGTATTTACTTAAAAGGGCGTAGCCGGATTCCCATGGGCAGCGGCCCTTGACCGAAATTAAATTTTTGGTATGCAGATTCAACGTTGGGTATCTGGCAATGACTTCCCCATCTTCGGTTTGACCCTAGCACTCATGGTGTATTATTAATGAAGAGCTAAACTTTTTTTATCGTAAGCTGTTTTAAGACAAAGGGCCATGCTAAAATTCTGAAAAATTCAAAATAAATACTTTGAACCGTCGGAATTCGATACAATAATACCCCTGATTTAAAAGATGCAAACCGTGACTTGTATAAATCCGCGAAATTTTTAACCTTATTTATTTTCAAATTGCAATTGGGGTTCCACTTTGCTTTTACCAATAAAAACACTTTTTATTTTTTCAGACTTTTAAAAAATGTGAAAGGTGGTTAAAACTCTAAAAGCAGTACATTGCAATATTATTATGCAGGCCAATCATGTTGAAAAAATACTAAGGACACAAAGTGCGAAAATAAAACTATCAACATTTGACCTTGCAAAGGGCTGCAGAAATCAATGACGTGGCGTAACAATCTTAGACTTTCATTTCTTCAGCTCACAATATTTTTACGCATTTAATAAACACATTGGAATACTCAATCTCTTACATTCGATTACGCACAAGTTGTAATAACAAATGCTAATTTTGAGTAAAGTAAATTGAAAAATAAACGTTAACTGATCCTTGGTTGCTCCCCTTAACTTTTTTAGATAATTGTTCTTGTAAGAAATTAGAAAAGTAATCAATATTAAATTTACCAAAACGAGAAAGATAATTAATTATATTTCTCAGCGGAGTTTTCTTCTAATGGCAGCCGAGTAAAGGTAAAAATTCTTTAAGACCATAAAATTAAAAAAAAAAACTCTATCTTCCAGAGTTTTATTCCAATTGACTTGAAACTAAGGGAAAATATTTTTAACATATGTGTTGTTATATTATATCCTAAAACCCATGTAATCCCAGCCTAGTGTTCAGATCGATCAAAAAATGTATTTTGTTAATACATCATACAAACATAAACTGTTTAAAAGTTATTCTATTCATATAAATTATTGTGACAAAATGTAAAAAGATATTTAAAATCTTTTTGAAAGGTAACTTATGTACCATGGCAAGTGAGAAATATCAAATGTTAGAATCGTTGAATAATCTTCCTCTTTTATTCTTTTTTTATGAAAAATTTTGTATGTTACTGAAAAAATGTTTGAAAATAATGAAAACGTATGTTGATTTCGAGAACGACTTTATCTTAGTAAAACAAAGGAATGACACTTTAAGCAACCATTACTTGATTTTCACTGATTTGAATGAAATCACCAAGCGCTAAACACCAATTAAGTTACATAAGTAATTGAATGTAATATTACGTATACGGCAGGATATTCCCAAATACAATTTTTTTGAATTTTTTCTCCCGCCCTTTATAGAAAGCTGGCTACGCCCTTGAATATTAAGGATCATTTTCTAATAGTTTGCCTAGATTTATGGAGGCTTTTAAAATATCTTTGCTTGTGTCTACAACGACCCATGTATGATTTTAACTGCGGCCGAAAGATAAGCTACATATATTTTTTCAACAAGCACCTGGATTTACAAAAAGGGAACATTAGAAAATGGTCGTAAGAAAATCAAGAATAAATTAAAAACTTATATCATAAAAGTTTAATTAAATAGCAATTTTTGAGCAATCTGACGGTACCCCCAACTAATTCAATACAAAGAAATAAATATTAACTTACTTATAAACAACAAATACGATTTTATATATCTCACCTGCAAAGCCTTTGGTTTCTTGGCCTCTCTCTGAACGTGAATCACATGATCGCCATTCAAAATATGCAAAGATTTGGCACAGCTTCCACCCTCCACCGGACTGGTCTGTCCCAGTTTCTTGCAATCATCCATGCTGACATACACCTGGAAGGTGTGAACACCAGGCAACACAACATCGCGCGAAAGTAAATAGGTACAATTGCCATTGAAACTGAAACTCTTGCGATCATAGGTCATATACTTGGAACCACCCATGGCATTGCAAACACAATCTTTGCAGTCGGCAATGGGTACACATTTGGGACCCTTACGCACGGTGCCCTCGGGACAATAGCAACCCGGGAAACAGGCATCCGGCAGGACGGGACAATCATCGCCAGATAGATTATCGCACGAAGGTTCACAGCGTCGCTTATAGCAATCAGAGTGTACCAAATTCGTGGGACAACTGATCTCACACTGGTGTACAGCACGCCAAGTGCTTAGCTGAGCCAAAGGATTGACACTTAGGCATTTCTTTACAAAACTCTCGAGTATATTGCACTTGCAGGCGGTGGGATCACCATTATTGGCCTGCAAACAATCGCAGGCAGCTTCCAGGCAATAATTGTTGGAGAATTGTTTGTAGTTCACGGATTTGTGGCAGCGAGCAAAGGTGGGATGGCTGTATAGGACAATCGATTGATTTTAGAAGTTTATATAATATTTTCAGGACTTTACTTACTTGATGATATTACACAATTGCAAGGCCTTGGCTTGCATGGTCCTGGAACATTTCAAATCGCCGCACTGTTCCTTGGGTATGCGTTGATCATACCAACTGTCGCCAAACTTCTCGGTATTACCCAAAACTTGACCATCTGGTGTACGCTTATCATCTCGGGGATTGCCATTGTAATAACCACACAGACCATCGACAGTGCGTATGAATTTCGAGGAAATGCCCACCTTAACTATTCCTATGTCATCCAGTTGTACCCAAAAACCATATTTGGTGGAAACAGCCAGAAGAGTTTTACCCGGTTGAGAGACCACAAAGGAGGCCTTACAAATGGGAGAGTTGATCAACTGTTCCACGGTAAAGTCAAAGCCATTGAATTTAAGTTTAAGCTGAGGTAATAGAACCAATTCCTTGCCAGCCTGAATATCCTTTATGGTGATCACCTTGTGACAGACTTTGCGGGTCTCATCGGTACATTGCTGATGCACTAAAAAGTCAAGGGCAGAGATTAGATTAATAACACTAGTTTACAGCGAAAATAAAACATTAAAGCCATTATTTTTTTATGATGGTTTTTGGAACGCTGAACTCAAAATTTGTTGTATAGATACGTTTTTGAGTTCGAATTTTTTTTTGGTTTTTCGGTAGGTACCCTTACATCTTAAGCCATATCTCGACTTAGAAACTTTAGATGGAGTGAAGCAAGACATTAATTAAAAGAGTATGCAATTCCTCATAATCTAGTTGAAGAACATTTTCCAATCGGATTAGTAGTTTGAAAGTTAGAAGCAAAAATATTTTGGAAAATATTATTTTTTTCTCAAAAACGTTAAAAATTTGATTTTCCTAAATCTGCAAATGGTAAAAAAATTAAAAAAAAAATAGTTTTTTCTTTCACACTCACGAATTGTACTTTTACGAAGAAAATAAGGTATTGATGACGAAAATCTGTGGATAGTTGTGAGAAATTTTGTGAAAGTACTAATAGTCAAACTTGACTATTTCACGTGTACAGTTGGGAAAAAAATAATAGGACCACTATGACACCTTGTCCAATTGATCAATTTGATTTTTTCAAGTTTTGTTATTTTTAATATTTCTTAGTATTCTCCTAATAAGAAAATAGTAGAACTGCCCTTGAAACGGTTCTCAATGTTTTTTTTATTTTTTTATGGAGAAAGGGCTAAAAAATAGCGAAAAAATAATAGGAATAATAGCCTGTATTTCGAAAAATTACTTTGATGAAAGCACGTGGTTAAGGGATTTGACTTTAATTTTATTATTTTGATCATTAAGAGTAAAGTAAAGCAATACCAAGGCTCTTGGAAAACACTGAAGTTCGGAAATTAGCGATATCATCAAAAAAATCAATATTGATTGGAACATCCTTTAGAGAGGTTGTTCGATTAGTTGGATATTTAAATAAAATAATACGGAACGCAATAAACTACAAAGAAAAGACTGAAACAATTGCACAAAAGCGATTTCTGGCCCAGTTTCAAGTCAAAAGATTGATCCGCGTGGACAAGAGGGATCATTTTAAGGCTGCAAGTGAGCTCAGAAAGAACCTAAGTATAACTTTATCAGTGCAAAAAGTTCACACATTACCCAGAGAACAGAATTCAAAAACCCGGAGGCCAAAGAAAATTCGCTCTTTTTAAAGCCAGACATATAAGTAAGCGCATGAAATTCGCAAAGGAACATTTAACCATTTAACATTTGGATAACCCAAAAATGATGGAATATTTTATAGAAAGATAAGATAGAGTTCACAGAGAAACAAGTAAGAAAGTCGGTCAAGCCCGACTGTAATATACTCTGTACCTGTTTGTATATAACTAATAACTTTAAAGTGTGGGGTCACAAAAACTGCGCAAGTGCTGCCCAGCGTACTTATTTGATTTGCTTATAACTCGAATATCGTTCATCTGATCTGGAAACGGTGTATGGTGGATCGATAAGTAATGACGATTAAAATATATGCCTAAAAGGTTCAAACAATCTGTCTTTAAGATTGTGGAAGATATTCGATTTTTTTCAAATTGTGGGGGTGGCAACTCTACCATCGTTCATCTGATCGGAAAACAATGTAAGGGGGTTCGATAAGTAATGATGAGTAGAATATATGTCTAGAAGGTTCGAAACACCTAACTCTAAAATTGCGGGATATTTGAGGTGTTTTTCAAATTGCGGGGGTGGCAACTCTACTATCGTTCATCTGATCGGAAAACGATGTATGGGGGCTCGATAAGAAATTATGAGTAGAATATATGTCTAGAAGGTTCGAACAACCTAACTCCAAAATTGTAGAAAATATACGGTTTTTTTCGATTTGCGGGGGAGGCAGGGGGCGTGGCAAAAAAAAAAACTAAACTTGATCTGCCTGCAAGTAAAAGAAATATATGTTCCATACACCTCAAACCTCTATCTCTTACCATCTCTGAGATCTCAGCGTTCATACGGACAGACAGACGGACAGACGGACATGTCTATATCGACTCGGCTGATGATGCTGATCAAGAATATATATACTTTATAGGGTCGGAGATGCTTCCTTCTGGCTGTTACATACATTTGCACAAACCCAATATACTCTTTGTACCTTCGGTACAGAGTATAAAAAAAGCTCAAGATCAATTTAATATTTGCTGGTTAAACTGATCTTTTAAATATATCAAATTTTTTCATACTTCACATAAATAGTATCTTAAACGTTTATCCATAAGCGTGTGCGTTGGCTGACTGCGTTGAGGCGTCCTTCCATTCGTGTTAAGTGCAAGGTCTCGAGTTCGCCTCAGACCAGTCAATGTTTTTTTTTTCTTATATAAAAAAGATCGTATTGATATTTTTATCATATCAAGTTATTCTTCGTCATATCGGAGTGAAATTGATATGAAAAAATGTGGAAATGACTGCCATTCCTTATCAATTTTTTTCTCCGTGTTGTTATATTTCGAGAAAAAAGGTTCCCGATTGTATGTCAGAAGACCTATAATCTCAGAGAACAATCCAAAATACACTTAGGGTATTCACGACAACTTGCTTAATAGATAACCTGTTAAAAAATGAAATCTCCAACAACAAAATGTACTACCGAAAAATAAGCTGACATCACCAGCCTAGAGCTCGGTCATGTGGTTGCCTGGTTAAAATTCAATTTCAGTGTTGGTAAACACTTCAAACAGTGTGTACCCATTAGGTGCCAGAAATTTAATATTTTGATGATAAAGCGCCACTATTGTATAAAGCATACTAAGCTGGCACTTCGACCTTGGTGGCAATGGTGTATAGGTTAAGGTGTGAGACTAAATGTCAACAAAACCTGAGTTCAAATTACGGTAAGGTTGGTTTATAATTAATTTTTTTTTTTATTTTGTTCTTTAAGAACATTTTAACGATTGCAATTACATAAAATGCAATCACATATTATTTTAAGCCATTAACTTTTACTATATTTTAAATTTACGTAACATAAATTTTTTTCAATATAGTTGGCTCTGAATTATTGAGTTTTAATAATCTAGAAATTTACTTAAAAGTATGTTCACGACAGATGAAGATTAAATATTATTTTTCAATAGGTTATCAAATAAGCAAGTTGTCGTGAATACCCTAACTGAAAAAGTCATTAAACAGGAAGACTCAAGTGAAATGGTATTTGGATGTTTTTCTTACTATGGAGTAGGTCCACTGTATAGTATCAAAATCATAATCGTATAGGTCCATATTTTTTATATTTGATGCTTCCTATTACAGAATATGAGATGCCGCTAGTTTGGGTCTTCCAACAAGACAATAACCGTAAGAGGAAGCCAAGGAGTGGTTCAGAAAAAATTCTTTGAAAGTTTTGAAGTGGCCTGCACAGTCATCAGACCTCAATAACATCGAAAATCTGTGGATTTATGTCAAAAGGTAGTTACTACAACTAAGCCAACCAGCACCGGATCAACATGGGAAGGCTTTAGGAGTCCTGAAGAAAGATTCCTCTAAAACGGTGCTAGGACTTGGATGAATCGATTCCAATACGTTGTTCAGCCGTTATAGCCAATAAAGGCATCGCAACTAAAAATTAATTTATTGAATAATCTGAGCTATAATATTCAATTATTTTTAAGTAATTATTTAAGTGAATTTTGTAATTTTAAGTGCATATTTGAAAAGTGATTCTATTATTTTTTTGTCTATTTCTTAATTTTTTCATAAAACTCGTTTAATTTGTTGAAAACGGTAAATAAAACAATGCTTTTTCTCCTTTCATTATTTTTAAGAGTCTCCTCATTCTAAAAACGTATTCTAAGGTTTCTAAAACTGACAAATTTAGTTATGACGTCTTTGGAAAATTTGCTTGGGTGGGTGGTCCTATTTTATTTTTTGCTGCTGTATATTACAAAAATGTAAAAAGTCTAAGAGAAACCCGTTAAAGCTGGTCATGTCTTTTTCTTCGACTTGCACAGTGTAATTAGTTTATCAATTTTCAAAAACTCACCCGATATAGACCAACTGCCATTATGTATATCCCTGGCCAATATATGACTACAGGGTCCATATTTAAATAGAGTGCCATCAAAAGTGGTAAAACTTTTGCCACTTATTTCACAAACATCATCCTTGTTCGGTCTTAGTACACAGGTATACTTTAGGCAATCTCCCGCCTTGGCCATACTCATATCCAATTCCACATCATATTTCTCAGGACATTTGGGTTCCACACAAGTCAGTGTCTCATTTTTGTCCACCTGCTTGTTGGGTATGGGCACACAGGTAAATTCTTCACATTCCTCCTCCTGATGGTAATCCAATTCAGCGTTGGGCATGGCCAAAATTTGTTTGCTCGAAGAGATGAACTTAGTTTTGGTTATGGTTTGGCCATCATCCACTATGGATACTTGTTTGGAGAATGTAAACATTTTGGACATTTTGCGTGCTTTTTTCTCCATAATTTTCATTTTCATTTGAGGCGGGCATACCGGAACCGGACAGGTGATGACCTCAGCTGGAAATATATTTTAATTTTAATTTAAGAAGATAATTTCCTTCCTCCACTTACTCTCATTCTTCTCATGCTTCACATCCGGCTGCACGGTAAACGAATCCCTACAACTTGCATCCTCATCATCTGCACAATCTTGTACACCATTGCACCAGAGTATCTCTGGTATACAATCTCCACTCGATGGACACAATCGCTGTTGCTTGGGACAAGGTTCACATTTGCAGAAACAATCACTGGTGATCACCGGACGCAAATTACTACCCTCGCAGGGTGGGCACTTTTTGGGCTTGCAATTCTTATGTCCGCCCAAAACACAAACGCATTCCTCACAGGCAGCATTCTCAAACTTATTGCCAATGGGATAGCTCACATAATTCTCCACACAGGGGCAGAGATTACGTTGCAAACAGGTATTGCCATCCCAGTAGAGTTGATCCTTGCAGGGGCATTCTTGCGTGTTCACAGAAGGAGCAGCAATGCCTTCACAGATGTTACATTTGGTGGGCGCATTGGTTTCTGGTATGACTTGACGTTGGATTTCCGCTGGAAATTAAAGGGGAAGACAAAATTTAAATCAAATATTACTGTAATATTTATTATGCTGATTTTTAGTTCGTTTGGCAAAGACTACTAAAGATAAAACCGGGAGCCGCTTAAAACAGCGGTATGGTCGACCAGCCACCTATGTTCTGTTCTGATATCTATGTCACATTATAAGTTGCTTAAAACTAACAGTAACATGTAAAAAATTTTGTATTAGGGTTACTTTATTTAAAAACCAAACTGACTAAAATTCTTGCTCAAAAAAAAAAGATATTTATGTCAGTTAAAACACTCACACTGAGTATTTTATTGGCAGCCAATGTGAGCAGAGAAGTTGCCACTGGCAACTGAAAAAATAACTGTTAAAATAATTAAAAAGCTCCCTTTTCCGCCTTTGATTTTCCAGGCAAACTATAGATAGCTTTTAAGCTCGTTGGTTGACAACTTTTTTCTGGTGACTTAACAATACTATTGCGGCAAATTAAATGCTCTCTCTCTTTCATTGCATAAATTTTTAAATAAAGTTGTAACACAGGTATATTAACAATCATCCCTCGTTTGTTTGTGTTTTGTATCGTTATTGATAAAATGTTTCAGTGCCAAGTTATTAACAAAAGTGTGCAGATTAATTAATAACTAACAGTTATTGCTCTAATTTTCCCTGTTTTAAAAAATTGGTCAAATTCAACAAAATAGTGTTAATCGGCTGGTTCGGTTATATGGCAGCTTTATGAAATAATTGTACAATCCCAACCAATTTTTGTTAGATGTCTAAGGAGCTAAAAATATGTGTACAAACTGAATTTAAGTGTAATAACTTGAAAATCGAACCAAATTTTGTTTGTTGTCTAAAGAGCTAAAAATATGTGCTCAAAATGAATTTAAGTTAAATTACTTAAAAAACAAACAAAGTTGGTGCATGTCGACCTGATGCATTATCAAATAGTGATTCAAATGGAAGCAAATGTTATTAGTCGTCTTAGGAGCTAATAATATGTAATTAAGCCGATTTTAAGTTAAATATCTTGATAATCAATAAAGTTGGTGAAGGGCGGCCAGATCCTTTATAAGGCAGCTATATAAAATAACTGTCTAAACCTAGCGAATCGTAGTAAGTTGACTTTGGGGCCCAAAAAATACGCATCTAAGCCAAATTTGGGGCTAACATCTTTACAATTAGAGTTAATGCCAAAAAACCAGAAGCCAAAGCTGAATTCGACTGTGCCGAAGTTGCCGACACTTGCAAAATTCCACTCCAACTGATTTAACCGGTAGAATAGATATATGTAATAAAGATATCAGATGTTTTTAAATTTAAAATCATTGAGAATCAAAACTTGATCTCGCTATCATAAAAAAAAAAATTTCTTATAAAAACACATTTTCCGACCGATCGGTCCTCTGACAGCTTTAGAATATAATCATCCGATCTTAACCAAATTTTTTACAACTGTTTAAAAACATTTATTATTTATAATTCTTAAGAAAAAGAACGTTATCATGAAAAACAAATGTTTTTCCCACAAGGACCTATTTTACGACCGATGGTTTCTATGACAGTTATAAGATATAGTCATCAGTTGGACCAACTTTTGCAAAAAACTTTGTGAAAGCATATAATATTCATAACTGCTGAGTTTAAGAATGGTATCGCTGAAAACAAAAAAGTTTTTCTCACTAAAACCTATTTTCGGCCGATCGTTTCTATGACATCAAGATACAGTCATCCAGCCGGATCCGACATATTTGTTGCGTGCAGTAAAAAGAAGACTATGTGCAGCTCGATAGCTTTAAAACTGACGGACTAGTTCGCTTAGAAACAGACAAACGGACAGACGAACGGACAGACAGACCTAAATGAACTCAGCTCGTCGTCCTGATCAAGGACATATATAGTTTATGAGGTCAGAAATGAATATTTCTAAGCGTTACAAACTTCTGTTCAAAACTTATATATACTTTGCAAGAAGGGTGTCAAACCGGAACTCGAACCGGAACCGTATACCGAAAAAAACCGATTAAAAGACTCAAAAAAAAGTATATTAGTTTTTTTATTAGTAGAAACAAAAGGGGCCGTATCCGAAAAAAAGAGAAATACAAGCGAGGTATTTTTTTGTTAATCAAATTTCATCTTCAATAAAATTTCTATATTAACATTTTTTAAGACTTAGCAAAAACTTTACAAATCTAGAGTTATAGCGCCCAAATAACAAGTTTTCATCATTATTCAAATTTTTCTGTATCTTTGTATCTTAACGTGTTAATTTGCCGAAGTTTTAATACACTTGAAAACTTTACTCCAACTGATTTAACTGGAAAAATATTACGATTTGTTGATTTTACAATTTTTAAACATTTATAAAAAATTTGATACCAAAAAAACTTAACACAAGATCGGTTTTGGCAGCTATATGCTATGTCCGTTTTGATAATTTTTTCGAAATTCTGTGATATAAATAATATATCCAAGATGTAGATAAAAACAAAAGTTTTAAAAGAGTTTTGACCGTCCGTTATTGGCAGCTATAGCTATAGTCACGATTTTGATAATTTTTTCAGAATTGGTGGAAACATATAAAACAAATATCTACGATGGACAGATGGGTCAATTCAAAAGACTTATTTTTCGACCGATCGTTCCTATAATATGCTATAGTATGATTCTTGATACATTTTTCCAGAATTAGTGAAAGATATAAAACTAACATTTTCAAGATTAGTGACGACGATGGAAAAACAAAAAGTTTTTCTAACTAGAACTTGTTTTAGACCGATCGTTCCTATTAGATGCTATAGTTATCCGATCCGGCCGGTTTCCGAATATTATTCGTCGTAAAAAGAGACTTTTCAAAATTTCCGCTCGATAGCTTTAAAACTGAAAGAAACTAGGTCACGATAAGGAACAGACAGACCTTTACTGGGAATTTCTAACATGATTGCCTATTTACCGGTGCAATATATTTGAAACGTAAAAAAAACGGGGGTTTCTTGTTTTTTCGGTCCTATAAGGTTGCAAGTGCATAAAAGGATAAAAAGGTAAAAAACACCACTATGTACTGTGGGACGTTGATTTTAGGAAAGAAGCATTTTATCTTTCTTATGAAAACTTTTGGATATTCATAAGATAGTTACAAACAAAGGTGGCTAGATGGAAAACCCTGGAACTTAGGATTCAGCCTTTCTATTAGGAAACGCGATTTCCACATTGTTTTGTGTCCTTTATTGACTAATTGTTTCACTTTTCGACTAATAGCTAACTTTTCTCAGTTCGACCCCACCACCTCATAACTTTCAGTTACTTCCCCGTACTTACGATAGGGCTTAAAGCATCCCAATGGTTCGATGCGCATATTAATATTCCTTTCCCATTTCGCCGGCACCAATTTCAAATATTGCGTCAAAATGGGTTTCTTGAAATGATGTTTACGTTGTGTTTCCGCATCCACATTGGCCTCAAAGATGCGCGGTTGTCCATCCGATGATAACACCGTATTCCAAGTGGGTTTCTTTTTGGAGAACATTACCTTATAGCCCGTCACCCAACCATCAGGTCCACCCTTGGTAATAAAACCAGAAATGTTACGCGGCTCAAGGAAATCAAATTCTACAAATTCATTTGGTGTATTGGACAAGGGACGCCAAGCCTGTGGCGTTGATAGCTTCAAAAGGTCCAGTAATTGTGGTTTTCTTTGCGATTGCCAAAGGCTGCTGGATTGAATTTGCTCCTCATACATTTTGGCCTCATCCACACCCATGAGATCAATGCATTCCATTTCCATTAAGGCAGCGGGACGTTCGGTGCTGGTTACGGGCAAAGTGGGGGGAGTGGGTAAAGGCAAAGGTATGTCGGGTTCACCACAAATTAAAAGCTCTACACGCATGGCTATGGAACCATGCCATTTAAGTGGATAAATGCGCAGAGAACTGGCCTCAATGGGTATTTTGAAGAGGGTCTTGACAGGAGCACGTGAGTCGAGGGGGCCATTGAACATTTGAGGTTTGTCCGTTTCATCTACCAGATAGTGATAGGCTATGCCGTCGTGACTGTGTAAAATCTTTAAAAAGAATAAGAAATAAGTTTCTAATAGAAATTCGAATTTTTTTAAGGTTTACCTTGAAAAGAGTGACATAGTTGTCAAACTCTGGACTACCCGCCATTATTACACCATAGAAGGGTTCGGGTTTACCAAAATTCAATTCCAGATATTGCATTTGATCATTAATGTTGGGTGACCAGCTGCCTTGGGGATGGGGATCCTTAGTCAGGCGTGCCTTGGAAGCAGCATGTTCGGGTGCCAATTTTGAGCTGGCATTGAATATGCTATCAGGCAGCGAGTGAGGTCCATTTTCAATTTTGGGAATGAGTCTTAAATCAAAAAGAAATGTTAGGAAATGTTGAAATAACAAAAAAAAAAATGGGCGCATTCAGCAGAACATTTTGATACCAAGTTAATGATTCCTTTTTTTTAAGTAACATAAATAGTTAATAATTTCTTATACCTAATTTCAAAATTTTCCAAAATTTAATCGGTGATCAAGTTGCTTTGCTGAACGCGTCCTCTAAGTCTTTAACCTACCGCTCTGTAGCACACAGTAAAGGAGGCGTCTGGGTAACTGGTATAATGGTTACCTTAGGAACTGGTTCGATTTCACCTTTGAAAAAATTTAAAAAAATTTAATTATGCTTAATCTTTGTAAATCTAAAGTAACCCACCTTTGGGCGTCTCTGGTACAACTTCCGGCTTATTGGGTACACAGGTAAACGTATTATCTATGCACTGACATATCTCCAGCTCACCCACCACCGGCTTATGTGGCTGCACATACTTTTCCGCCTTGTCCATGCATGGACATTCATCGGCATGCACACAAGTATCCTCATCACGCCAATATTTATTTATTTTTGGACAATCCGGACGTAGTTTTTCCACACAACCCGGCTTACAATGTTCACCCGGCTGGCATAGACCTCGCTTCCTTAGTATACTTCCATAATAGTGACAACTATGCTCACATTGATTGGCACAATCTGTCCATATCTTACCCTCGGGACATATTTTAATGGGTTCTAGTTCCGGTTCCGGCTTTTTGCCACAATGTGGTTTCAGTTCCTGTACCGTGGCTATATGATCACATATCAGCATGATGGGATTAAACATAATTTCGCCACAAGTTTTTTCCACATAAGTCCAGCCACCATTCACATTGGGTTGACAATGCAAAAATTTATGACAATCGCCGGGATATTCCTTATACTCCAATACACCCACATCGCAGGATAAGCCAACTTGTGGTTTCTCGGTGGGTTTGGATTCCGGCACCTCAGGTTCAGCATCGCATTGACAAAAGGCTCTCAATTCATAGTCATGACATTTGCCCAAGCATCTCAAACCCTCTTCCAGATTACATATAACATTCTCATCCATTTGTTCCGGTGCCTCATGTGTATCCTTTACACGGCATTCTACTTTGGTCATATATTCCTTCAGACAAGTACCATACACACTCTCAAGCCGATCATAGCGTGGCACTTTCTCTTCATCATTCAATCTCACACTCTTGTGCGAACCATCCTTATCCTTATCACACCATCTAGTCCAACCCTTAACACATTTTGTCTGATTCTGTGTGGCCATAGGAGGTAGAGTGGTGCCTTCTATAAACGGAGCCAGTGGAGATGGTGTAGAGGGTGCAGCACATTTGACACCACTACAGATCTCTTTACGTTTCGAACAGCGACAAGTGGCACAGTCATCGGTGAAGGTTATGTCTCCCTCGTAATAGGTTTTACCCTCCTTAACCATACAAATGGGCTTACAATCCGCTTTGGGTACACACTCTCGATAAGTGTCATTTAGATAAATGAAACCATCTTGGCAGGGCTTAATATAACAACCTTCCAGACAATTCTCACGATTACACATACGTTCGGCTATTCCCTGATCCAGGAAGTTATCACAGGTCTCTACAGCACAGGCGGGTGTACAGGATTTGTAATCCGAACAATGAGGATCACATTGCATGGCTAAAAGGAAGAGGGGAAACAGGAGGCTTAGTTGAGTTGAAGTGCAACATAGTATATACTTGATCTGGAACTTCCATGATTTAGTCAACAAATATTTGGGTCACTTTCGATTTTAGTTCTATAGATCTATCAATAACACAAATTTACTTATATGCAACAAAATTAATTACAAAATTTTTAATTTTTTAATTTAAAATCATCAGAGAATTGTTTAAAAAAATTGTTTTTATATTACTAAATATTGGATGTGCAAATAGTTTTAAGGGATTGCAAATATTGGTATAATTTGTATATAATTGCGTTGGACCATCTGGTCACTCTATTTATGATACAAATTTTTTATTTAACATCAAAAATCTGTTTAAAGGGCAATCAATAATTTTTTTGATGTGAAACATCTTTATTTACAGTACGGAAGTTATTTTGTTAGGGATAAAATGTTATTTAAAAATAACGCGTAGTTCATAAAGCGTAACGCTCAGACGGACACAGCAAACACTCCAAGCAATCGCCTGGCCAACCGTGGCATTTCAAGTAATCTTAGAGTAGTATGTTTCAGACCACTTGGCCTTTGGCTTTTTGGGGGGTTTTGTAATACTGTATTCCAACAATGTTTTACAACACAGTTTTGAAACATTATTTTCCAATACTTTTTCCAACACTGCTTCGAAACAATGTTTGTCAACACTATTTATTGTTTTCCAACACTGTTTTCAACATTGTTTTTCAGCAATATTTGAACACTTTTTTCGATATTTTTTTAATATTGTTTTTCAACACTATTTTCCAACACTGTTTCGATTTTGTTTTCCAATTCTGTTATCTAACACTATTTTATAACACTTTTTTCTACATTGATTTCTACATTGATTTCTAACACTGATTTCTTAAACTGTTTACCAACTCTTTTCAATTAACATGTTTTACATCAAAGCCTCTTGAGTGGTAACTACACTCACACTTTTGTTTCTTTTTAATCTGACGAAGTTTAACTTTTTGACAACAAAACACAATTCGAGGTAATCTATGCTTATTTTTTGTTTTCATTTAAACAAAACTACCGCTAAGAGTCATCTAAAGTACCTGAAAGCTCATGGAAATGATTCTTATTTTCGTTTTCTCATCTTTATGATTTTGAAATCTAGGTAAATATTAAGATAAATGTATGTTGTCTACTTTAAGGTCGCTTTCAAAATATCTACAACGTCCTGCATATGATTTTCAAAGCATGCCAAAGGTGGGCAACATACGACTTCTTAATATCCACATTGATTTCAAAAAGATGAAGATGAGAAAACGGCTTTTTGTCAACCTGTCGGTTGTGGTTTCGATGCTTTAAAAGTGGAAATTTTGATCAGGAAGAAAAGAAAAGAAGAATACTTCTTAAACGATTCAGGGGTTTGCGCCCACCCTAGTTAAGATGATTTTAGGCTTTTTATCGGTCAAAATCCGGTATTTATATTTATCTAGTATTTTTGATCAATTTCCCCCGTCAAAAATCCCCAAAAAGATTAAAAACGACCGACGCTACTAACAAAGGATAAGACTTCGACCAAAATAGATGGTTTAACGGTATAACCCGAATTTTCAGCTAAGTATGCGACCATACGTAATTATTTTTACAGCATTGTTCTAAAACATCGTTTTAAAGCAGAGGTCGAATATATCTCTTTCCACTTCGAAGTGTTGTATTTTTTTGTTCTTTTCTATTTATGTCACTCAATAACACTTATAATTGTGAGAAAATAAATAAGTGTCTATTATCAACAAAAACAGAGTAAGTATTTCTTCTGTATTTTTGAGTTCGTTAATGTAAAAAATTTTTGGCAGCGTTTTTTGTGTTTCTCTCACATTGAAAATTGATGGAGTGAATTATTCTGTACCTCTGTTTTAAAGTCAAATATCTATTTTACTCTCTCTCATCACTAATACAGTAAATGGCCAAAGGGGGTAAGGATAAATACAAACACAACTTTTTGTTATTGGTGTGTGTACTGTTTTATATAATTGTCATAAGACCAAGATAGGTGTAAAACTTACTTGTTTTAGTAAATATAAAAATCTGTTTCAATTTATCGAGCTGTACTTACGACAGCAAATCTTGCGTATTTTGATGTTTTGGGGGCAAGTACATCGGTCGGTGAACATGGCAATAATAAGCATTCACATCCCATCAACCTAAGAGCAGGTTTTCAGAATTATCGAATCAGTACCGAATATAAGCTACCATAGGACAATCGGTCGAAGAATAAGTCTTTTAAGATGCACTTTTTTTAAAGTTTCAATCAGATGCAGTTTCCAATCGAGTATATAGGGGTTTGGGGGATAATGGTTCCACACAATTCTGAAAAAATTTATCAACATCGAATGACTATATTATATAGCTGCCATTAAACGGTCGGTCAAAATACTGACCATTCTAGTGACAAAACTTTTGTTTTTTATCAAGGAATACCGTAACCACAATCTTGGTTATATATTAGGTTTCCTTTGCTTTCACATTAATTTCTGAACAAATTAACTCCAAAAATCGGATGACTATAGCATATAAAGCTGTCTTTTGGGAAACCTATCGGGTTCGGAAAAATGTCCGTATATTTACTAAGAAATGTTTTTTTTATGGTATCAAGTTTTATTTTCAGTGATTGAGGTAAAAATTTTACATATCTGTATTGCTATATCCATATATATATTTTTCCGGCTGAAATCAGTTGGAGCCAAAGTTTTATCAAGTGTATTACCCAAACTTCTGCACAGTCGAAGTTCACAGTTTTTTCTTTTTTGCCTTTTGTGAGAACTTGCGAAATAAATTTTTGTTTCGTGATTATATATAATTAATTTACTTAAGGCACAAATTTCTATTCTTACAAAATATTTTCGTTTTCATAATATAGAAATTTTCAGGGATTGGAACTTTTGGTAATTTTAATCGAAATTGCATGCCGTAGAAGTCCTGTTCGATCTTAAACAGTATGGCCGTAATATGCAAATAAGAGTACGTTAATCTTCTTTTTTTGTTGGGATTAATATGGGAGAAACACGCTTTAAGATACACGATTCAATTTTGCTGGCAAATCATGGCACAACCATCACCACATTCATCATACACTTGACCCATAGGACATTTAACGGCTGAAAGGATAAAAAAGAGAGATTTTCGTGCAAATATTTCTTGATTCCAAAAAATTTCGGACTTGTACTCCTTACTGGCTAGTTTTGTGGTACAAATTTCTTTGTTAAGGCCGTATACGGACCTGCGAAGTAACGGGAAGTTTCATACAAAATTTGCGAAAAGAAGAAGCAGAAGTAATGATTCCTTCGCCCTTTACTTTGAGCCCATACGGAGCTGAGAAGTACTGTTGCGCTTAACAGCACATGAATGGAACCTATGTTAATAGCCTGTGGAAGTCAAGTTACTTCGAAAAGCTGAAGAAACATAGTAGCAAACAATGTTTCTTCGCCATACCTCTGCCCTGACAACATCAGCAATCAGCTGAAATTAAATTTAAGACGAAAATTCGAAGTTGTAATACAGTGCTCGTTTTAACAGGGGTTTGAAAAACTAACAAAAAATAATAATAATATTTAATAAATCTGGTAGCCCTAGTCTTACGTTCCACCTTGACGTAATATATTGTGAAGTAAGCTAAATTACTTACTTCGCAGGTCCATATAGGGCTTAAATGACAAATCGTTTTGGATAAGTTTATAGTTAAAATTGTGGAATTTTTCAATATCAAATCGAACCCGGTCGCACTTAAAGTTGGCTATTTCCCAAATTTAAAACCTGATCTGCTGAGTGTACTTATTATTTGTGAAATAAAAGATTTGGCAACGTAGCTCTTGTTAGTAAGAAGCCCTAATTAAAAGTTCGCATCATACACAATGCAGGAAAAGAGAATCGGGAAGAAGAATTTGCTAATTATATTATTATTTTATCTTGGGAAATGCAGAAAAAGACATTGTCTGTGTTCAGCAGAAGAACTTGCTCCCTGATCAATAATATATTTCTTGATAATTTCTAGTCTACTATCCATTTTTATTTAATATGATATTCACATGAATCTTTTCCAAATGTCTATTTAAAAAGACCTCCTAAAAGTATGCTAAATAATGAGAGTAGTTTTGTTAAGCTAATCAGTGATCAAGTGTCTCTGCTGAACACACCCATTGTAAGCTTTGAATCGAAAACTTGATTATGGTTAGGGAGAATTTTTTCTGTTTGAGTGTATTATGGGTTAAGTTTGTGGTAAAGGGTTTATGAAAACTGGTTTTCCAAAATATACAATTGTCGCACTTACCACACTCCTTAACAGTCATTCGCCAGCCGGTCTTAACGCCCTGTCGCATACACTCTGTACCATATGCGGACAATATGGGACAGAAACATTTGGTCAGATCATCCTTACAAGCGCACGTATCATATAAGCAATCCTCATAATACTGCTCTGGTTCCACCATAAAATGGCAATCCTGAAAGATATCCTGTAAAATCCAGTCACAATGTTTCTCCGCCAAAGCTTTGCGCTCTGGATTCGTAGTGCAAGGATGTGGACCCTGGTGGGTTTCAGCCTGAAATTGACAGGTGTCCTTGGTACGCCATTTATCCGCAAATGGCTCAATGGCCGTTTCGACATCTCCCTCGGGTGTAAGGAAATCATCTTGGGTATTTGAATTAAAGTTACCACACAATCCCTGGGTCTTTCCTCGCCAACTAGGTGGTGCATCGATATACACCCGTGAGACGCCATCCCACCATACACGTATGCCTCCGGCAAATTCCACTGTCAAAAATGTTGAACTAGCACGCCGTATCAATACCTCACCCAATCCCAACATTTTGGGTAACTTGGCTATGGGCTTGTCATTGATAATAGTGGTCAATCCTTGATCTAGTTTAATAACCGAGGGGGTGCCATCTCTTAAAGTAAATCGTATGGTCACCGATTTGGTGCACGAAGGATCATCGGGGGCGGCCAAATTTAAAGCTTCCGAAACGGCACCTGAGCAGGCCACATTTTCGGCTTCCACGGACATATTTGAAGTCTTTAGCAGATAATAGGAACATTTGCCCATGAAGTCATAACGCTTGCCGTCAAATGTCTGATAATGTGGATCACCAATGGCACCACAACGTGCACCACACTTATCATCGGTACATTTCCATTGACCGTTCTTGCAGGTGCAAGTATTACAGTTCTTCTTAACCGTAGCCTCCGATTTGAATTCCTTGCCACGCAACGAACAAGGACACAGCTCACGGGTAATACAGGCATCTTTATATTGTACGGTTCCCTCGGGACAGAAGCAACCCTCATTGCATTTACCCTTGGTTGGTATGGGTGCAATCTCGGAATCACAAGTGGGCTCTACATCTGGACCACAGGCACGATAGACGCGACCAAAACCACAGCTGATGGCTGGAAGGAGAAATTAAGAAAATAAATCACGGGACGGAATATAAGAGTTATTTTGATAAAACTCTTATAGAAATAAAACAATTAAGCTCATTTGGTAACATTATTCGAAATACACCAAAACGTGTGTTTTCATTTCCGCTTTCGATATCCGCAATAAACTTTTTTGGCTGACTTTTATTGTAATGGTCAAAAATAAGAGTTATTTTTTATCGTTATAATAATACGCAGTTAATAAAAACTTAAAAAAATTTTAAATTTACTTCACACGTAATAACAGTTATTGAAAGAATTTTATAATTAAACTTATGTAATGACAGTTTTTTCAAGACTTTTATAAAAAAGTTATTAAATAACAGTTACTAAAGACTTTTATTTTATTACTTACAAACAGGGATTAATCCCGAAACGAATATCGGTTCCTTTTCCGCACGTACCGAAATGATAATTTCGGTTAAAGGTTATATTTCGCTTTTTTTAAATTATTTCGGTTTTCGGTTCCGATCCGGTACTCAGATTTTTATTTCGGTATACCGGTACATACCAGAATAAATTAAATTATTTTTAATATTAAAACATTTTAATTATTTCAAGATATCCAAAAAATGCATGGATAGATCTAAAAAATGGTGTTCTAAGAATATGCTACATTAAAAAGTTTTTTAATATACCGATTTCTAGACTTTTGTATTTTTGGACGAACAATTTCGCTAAACGCTTTCGTTCAAAAATAAACTAGAATTAAGGAATTCTCTCTTGGCCATTTTCATAAAGCTGAAGTAATATTTCTTCATAATGGTTCGAAATAATACGCTCTAAAATTTGCTGTACCACCTTCAAAAATATAAATTTTTAGCTATAGATTTGAACCCATACTATAAAACTTCGGTCAAATATAGCTCATAATACGCTCATGAAATACTCTAAGGGGTACATCAACTTTAAAAAACACTAAACTAGATTGAAACACATAATTTGCCTTAGCTTTCACCTATACTAAAATTTTCGAAAAGTTAATACAGTATTTTTTTAGGTCAAAATTCGATTAAAATCCAGAAGCTTCATTTCTGAAATTTATATTATCATATTTTTAACATTTCTCTATTTAAGGGAGGATATTTTAAGACTTAGAAATGGTTTACATTTAATTAGAGGGTCTATATTTAGCAAAGAAAAGTTTTCCTGTTTTTTGGAAATTGTTTTCTATATCTTAAATATCTTCAAAAGAGAATATGATTATGGTTATTTTTTAAGTACGAATTTCTAAAATGTAAGACATTTTTCTGAGTGTATATATTGCTATTTTACCAGTTGAATTACATATTTGATATAATCATAAATGAATCTAATAAATAGTAAGAAACCGAAACAATTCCGGTATTGGCGTTTCCGGTTTTTTCGGTTCATATTATAACGGTTAACGGTTTTCGGTTCTCAAAAAATTAATATCGGTTCCGGTTTCGATACAAATACCTGGCTTTAAACGGTTTATTTCGGTTAACGGTTCTGGTTCCGGTTACTATATTATTCCCTGCTCAGAACATAGTTATTATGAAAGACTTTAATTTTATTACAAAAAAAAGAGTTATCAAAAGAGTTATTTAAAATTCTGTAAATAAAACTCATTCAAAGACTTTTTTTTTTTGACAAAAGTCTTTTAATTTTTTATAGCTGTTTGCTCTCAGCCTAAATGATCCATTCATATCTGCGATAAATTATGAAGACTTTTATATTGTGACTTAAAAATATAAGTCACTGACTGAGTTTTATTTACTAAGTTTAATAATAAAAGTCTTTCGATAACTCTAATTTTCTGAGTAATAAAATAAAAGTCCTTATTTCTGAGCAATTGAACAAAAGTCTTTAGTAACTGTTATTTATTGACTTTTCAATAAAAGTCTTTCTAAAACTGTTATTTACTGAGTTATAATATTAAAGTCTTTAATAACTGGTAAACTCGAAGTACAAAAAAAAGAAAATTTTGAATAACTGTTTAGTGTGGGGTAAAAAAAAAGTCCTTAATAACTGTTATTTGAAGCATTATTAATTAAAACTCGAACAATAACTTTTAAATGTGGACTTTAGTAATATCTATATATATAAAAGAGTGACTGACTGATTGATGACCGTCGCACAGCCCAAACCGTTGGGGATAGCAAGCTGAATTTCCTACTGTAGATTCATCTTATTCCGAAAGTGAGTACTAAGACGGGGTTTGAAAAAATTCCGCCGGGAAATGTGGAAAATTTACAGAAAACTGTTGTATAAAACTTTTTTGTTTATAATCCGATCAGCCACAAACTAACTTTAAAAAAATCGCAAAAAAAAATCAACAATAACTGCATACCGGTTTCCCGGAAAATTAACCCACTATGGGTTTATGGGTTTAGCGATTAGTTCCAAACTCATTTTTTAAGCTAATCATACCCAAATTTTAAAGTCAGTCCCATGTGTTCTACCTATCGCTTTCGACCCTAAAAAGACCCAAATCTAACGGGAATAGGGTCGTTTTTGGGATCAGAAGCGATTTGTAGAACACATAGGAGTGACTTTCAAATTTTAAAAAATCATCACCCAATAATACGAAAATGGTAGGAAAACTGTTGTATGAAGATCTTTTGTTTTACATCCGAAAAACTCCAAACTTATTTTGCAAAAAATTATTGTAAAAAAATGTTGTTCTCCATTCGATCGGACCCAAATTCTTCTTGAAAGTTCTATCAGGAAAATTAAATATTATTGTATTCACTTTTGTTGGAAAATGTACCTACGCATATTTCACACTGCACATATAAAAATATGAAACTCATTTCTTTAAAATTTTTGAAAATATTCCACGAAAGTCGGAAAATGGACGGAAAACTGATGTATGGTTTTCATCCGATCAGCTCCAAATTTATTTTTAAAGCTTTAAATATCAAAATATTATCATCGGGATTTTCAAAAATTGGAATATTCGGAAAACTAAAGGAATAATATTGAAAAATTTGTTTCCAAATTGATCGGACTCAAAATCATTTTCAAATCTACCCCTAATGTCGGAAAATAGGCGGAAAATTAATGAATGAATCTCTCCTTATTTTCATTAGATTATGTTAGATCAATGTAGAGATTAGCTTTTGAGCTCTACATAACAAAATGTCACCAACGGGATTTTCCAATTTTAAAATAACCCGGAAAATTGGCGAAAAATGGTTAGTAAAAATTATTATTTGTTATTCATGCTCATATTTAAATACTTAGTTTTTTTACAACAAGTGCGAGCGTAGCCGCAGGTATACGCTAGTAAGTTCTTGAAATAAACCTCATTAAAAATATTTCTCTCAAACTTACGACAGATTTCCAGATTCCTCCAGCCATGTTCCATTTTGATGCCCTTAAAAGCACACTCCTTGGCCAGCATAGAAATGGCATCACAATTACAGCTCTCCGGATGCTCCCGATTGGCACAATTGCAATAATCCGCCATACAGGTGCGTATCAGGGCCTCATAATTAAAGGGTTTAATGCAATCGCCCAGCTTTTCATTGGCCAGCAGACGCTCACACACCGAAACAGCCTTTTGCAGTTTACTCGGCTCACAAGATTCCATACCGAAATCCAATTCTGCACTATTTTCCACCTGACACATTTCATTGCCATCCTGTACACGCCAGGCATCTGTGAAGGCTTTTACAGTTTCCAATTTTTTACCCGTTTTGGACATGAAATCATTGCCATGATCACCATCTAGGGAGCCACATAGACCACCCACTTTGCCCCACATTTGTGGACCCGCATGTACAGCCACATATTGATGATGATCCCAATCCAATTTTAAGCCTATGGACTCCAAATCAATTTGTACATGCTGAGCCACAGGCATTACCTTCATGCCCATAACCTGAACCGGCATGGGTAGCTTCTTTGTGGGCGTGGAAAGTTGTACAGTGCCATCTGAGGGAGGATTAGGGATTTGTTTAAGTATCTACTCTAGACTACTTGGACATTTAAACTTACTTAAGTTCTCAAAAGTATATAGAACCGATTGCCAGAGAACTTTTATGGAGTGAGCACATCCATAGCCAGAACCATAAGGACAGGCCTTTAAGATAATATCAAAAGTACCCGATACTTTATCCGTAATCATAGTATGGGAACAGGACAAAGGAGCTCTGCAATAACACAAAATTAAATTACTTAGAGAACAGCTACATATATTTCATTCGATTACTTACTTAAACATCAAACCATCAAAGGTTTTCATATTGATGCCACCCCAAGTGGCACAGAGAGCTGGTTTTGGTGTTTTATCAATTACCACATCCACTTCGCTGGTCATATAAAGAGAATAGCTACCGGAAGTCACCACTGTCTCCTCTGAAGACCACCATTCCTGTTGGGAGAAAAACAAGTTAGAATAGTTGGAATCTCTCTCTCTCTCTATCAAAACGCACACTTCTTCTCTCCAAATCTTTATACTTGGCCAACAGCGCCAATAGTTTTTGACGTTCTGTACGAATTTCTTGGACCATTTCTCCACTAAAACCGCCATGATACACACGTCCCGCCTGTTGGGTAATCTTTTGACTGGTACTACTCGAACGTATGGTATAACCAGGAGCTGAAAGAAGGATATTTGAGTTTGTTCGTTAAGACAAGTGTAAGTTCACTTACGAAAAATGCATTTGGGCAATGGAGCGGGCATAAATTGTCCACTCTGATAGCTGCATTTATATTCAATATCTAAACGTCCCTCAACTTTAAGTCCTGGCACTTGGGGGCAATTAAAAGTGCAGCGAGCTTCCTCCATATCAAAGGAGCATTTGTAGTTGCCATTAAAATTGGTATTCGTCACATTGCAACTGGCCACATCTGGAAGGAAAAAAAACAAAGAAAGGATAGAAGAACAAATAAGTAATTTGAAAAATAGGGTAAACAAAAACCAAATGGAGAAGAATGAGATAGGATCACATACGGTCGGTCCAACAATTGTTTTTTTGGATAGTGGAAGATCCATCAGATTCATCACAAGTATCTAACGATATTTCATATCACATTTTTTAATATTAACAAACTTTTTCCAAGCTGTTTTAAATGTTTTAGAATGGATTAATTGATTGATTGATCATATGACACTTCAGAAAGCGGGTTGGTAAAATGCTCAAGAATTATTATCACGTCATGATAAAAAACATTAATTATAAAATTATTATTTTTCATGTAGCTAACACAAAACTAAAATGAAGAAACCCACACAATTTTTACATGCGTGTAAATTTTAAAAAATGTTTTATATCATTTGTATTTGTTTGTTCGTGACAGTCACTATAGGCAGTGATTGGAAAGGCATTAATTTTTTTTTTACCAAGGTAAGGTACAAGGTAAATGCCAAAATCTATACCTAGGTAAGGTAAAAGGTATCTGATTTTTTTAGTACCTAGATAAAGGTAAAGAATCTAAAAAGGTACTTTTGTAATAAGTAATTAAATCGAAAATTCTTAGACGCATACAAAGAACTCAAAAGCTTTATCCTTAACCCTCCGACGAGAAAGTTAAACTGAAATACTCCTTGTGGTCCATGGGAAGTATAACATGTATTTCAAGGAATATTTTATCTAGAATCGTTTAAAAAAAGGTTTAAGGCGATCCGACTAATAGTTTAGTTTTTATTGAGATTTAAAGGTGATTAGTACGGGAACGAGTGTATTCAAATTTCAAGAAATGGAGCGACTAATCAACAGCAAGCTGTGGCTATTGATGATATTTGCAAATGTAACAGTCTAACTTGACAGCAGCTTAGCAGTTCACTGACCGTTGATGAGCAGTTATTTCCATACAGAGGGCGAACCCGCTTCACACAAAACATTCTACCGAAGCCTGCCAAAGTACGGTATAAAGATATGGTGGTTGTGCGACTCGAAATCATTTTATCCTGTCAAAGGAATGATTTACTATGGGAAATTGCCTGAGCAGACACGAGAGGTCAATCAAGGGCTGAATGTTGTACTGCAACTTGCTAAGAGATATTTGGATGCAGGCCGCTTAATTTATGCTGACAATTTCTTTACAACTTTGGATTTGATCATTAGCTGTATTTATTTTATATATCGAAATGAAGCCAATAAACATAAGTGATAGACGACGGACATTTGTACTGATGCAGACAAATGAATTGGCAGTTTCAAACATAGAGGGACGAGAGCTAAACAAGCGCAAAACCGCATATCCAAGGATACGAAACGCAACGGAAACATTTGATGTAAAGGTAAGAAAAAACAATTCTTATGTTCAAAAGCAAAATAACAACATATTTTAGTTCTATTTAGATATTATGAAGACCGACAGAAGGAGCTGCACCGTTGTTTGCGCCTGGAACAAACGGACCGTCATGTCGCCTATGCTGTTCCGAGTACGGACGACAGCGTAAAACAAGGGGTACTGCTATTCCTGAAACAATCCAGTTTGTGCAGAGCATTCAACACTTATGCATCGATAATACACCTGCACGCCAAATGTGTTGGACGAGGAACAATCTACACAACAATAGTTTTTAAAGCTTTTTTCAAGTAAAACTCATACAAATTTAATAATATTAGTAAAAAATAAAAAAATTCTTTCTAAAATTCCATAAACATGTATAATTAGTAAATAATAATAAATCAAAACCAAAAACATCTTTAAAAAAATGTCGTTTTCATACAAAATTCCATACAAATAGAAATAGGTCCCTGAGGACCTTGTACCTCACTTAAGGGCAACGGATGACTCACTAATCGGAGGGATAATCCAACAAGAAATCTGAAAATTGTAGCATTTTGAATTTATTTGAAGCTATATTTTTTTCCTGTATATTCACCTAGAATTCTACAAATTTATTCAACTGGGGCTAACAAAATGGTATTACATTGCACACCTTTGACTCGTTCAATATGTTTTTAAATCTAGGTGTACAATAAGAAAATTAATGTTGCCAAGTTTTAGGCCTCGTTTAAGCAACATACATTTAGGCAATATACTTCTTCTTAGTAAACACCTAGATTTCAAAAACATGAATATAAGAAAACGGCACTTAGTGTGTTTTTTATCCATCACTATATACTAGATCATCGATCCCACCAAGTGCGGTTTAAGTCAGCTGTGTCAGAATTCGTTTTCGTTTCTCTTGGGGATCCGCAGGGAGTCATTATTGTTACTTCTTTTCATTAATGATTTTCCTTAAGCGCTTTCCAACTTTTATGATTTCAAGCTATCTCTGTGCCTCTTTTGATGATCCAGTTTTTCGGCTTCTATTGCAAAATGACCAAGATCTCTAAGCACTTGGACACATGGACTTAAATAATATAAATATCTGTAAAATTATGACATTTCAATGGTTTGACCAAATTTTAAAATTTAAATATTCAGGCCTGTTCCCGTTTCCATTTTGATCAAATTATTTGAGTTAGGAATTGGTAAATCTTTCCATTTATCTACATCCGACTCTCTTGATGGCAAAACATATAAACCAAATCGTCTAATCTTTTTCTTGAAAATAAGATCCTACACCAATTCCGATTGATCGAATACGGAAACGGGAACAGACCAGATTATTTCTGCCTCTGTTTTTCGCAGTATCACATAAAGCAGGATCAGATTGATTTAGTTTAGAAACAGTTCCTGACCTTTACCTTTACTTCTTACGAACAGAGATAGATATCTTTTGATTGACCCAGCTACAGGTTTTAGCAAGGGCAAGCACAGAGAGTCATCTAAATATTTAAGTGCTCAATTTGGAATATTGTCTGGCCCCGGACTGAAGGATGACTAAACCGATCTTAGACCAGACAGCAGACTCTCCGAATCCAAGACAACTGAATAAATGCAGAAGAAGTGCACAATTGGAAAAGGGTACGATCAGCAATTTGATTATTTATGGAAAAAGAAGGTGGAAAACGAGAAGACTTACGTTTTCGAATTGACAAAGGTGTAAAAATGTTTGGGGTCAGTCATCAAATTTTTTTCACTAAAGTGAATTCAAATTTGGAATATGATATCTTTTATAGTAAACAAACAAGGTAATCGGTATCAAACCTTAAATTAAAAATTATTTAAAATGCGACTAACTTGACTTCAAATATATCAGGATGATTCACTCGAATTCCACAAAATTTGTCGAAAGTGAAAACGGGAAGTGGCCTGATAGTTTCTGCACAATTGACATCAGGTAAATGGAAAATACTGCTTCACAAATCAAAAAAATAAAAACATTAACTCATCATCAAGGGCTACATCTTTTCTGATTTGCTGCCCTTAATGGGACAACAGGTACTGTGCAAAAATGGGACAGTGCCTCGCGTAATCAAGTTTTTTTCTCTACTGTTTATCGGCAACTCGACCTTACTTAAATGCAGATACTAGCGGACTGCCAGGTATACAATACAAATGAAGTGATAAACAAATCGAATAAGTTTTTTAACGCGTGTAAAAAATTTAGTGGAAACAACTTTGTTCGCTATTTTTATTAAAATGGCAGATCAAGTTATTTACAAGCGAGTTAAAAATATTAGTTAATTGTAAATTTTTTTTATTATTATTATTTACACTTGTCAAAATAATTATTTTTTACACGTTGTATTTTTTTACTTTGAGTTAAAAACCCGCGTGTGTAGAAAAATGTGTGTTAGTTTACGTACGCTGTTAGAAAGTTACATAAAGCCCGCAGGCGTTATAAGTCATTACTTATGGCATTTTAAAGAGTGACATAACGCGTTATTACATGCACCCGTCACAATCAAATATATTCGATGTGTTCTAAGAATTTTAAGTGTGGTCCAAAAGGAGGCTACAAGTCAACCTCATTTTTGCGATATTCGAATTAAAGAGGATTAGCCACCATTTGTTACATTACAATAATAGTCCAGCTAGCTTTGCTGGGTTTAATAGGACAAAAAAAATTCTGGCGGGGGGTCTAAGAATTATGAAACATGTTTGACGTTTAATTTACAAACTCTTTACTCTATTTGTGTAAACTAAATTGTCCATTTCGGAATCAGAGACTGTTGGCAGACCCTACACTCTCAGAGGCCCATCTGAGAATTATGAAACAATGGCCGTGTTCAGCAGAAGAATTTGCTCCCTGATCAATGATATATTTCTTGGTAATTTACGCAGCCTACTTTTCCACTTGTGTTTAATATGATATTTACATAGAGCTTTTCCAAATGTCAGTTTAACAGGACCCCTAAAAATATGTTAATAATAAGAGACGTTTTATTAAGCTGATCAGTGATAAAGTGTCTCTGCTGAACGCGGCTACTTTGCAGTAAAGTCGAATCTGAACGGTAAAGTGTTTCAGGAGCTTTTTCTGTAGAAAATTAATAATTAAATTAATAGTACAAATTTTATCACGACTACGCGGAGAAGATAAGAAGGAAAATATTGAATGCTGTCTTTAGCCAACCAATCATCATTTTTTTTTAGCTACTCCCGTTACGATCAGTTTGTTTGTACTTACTATATTGACAGTGAGCGCCCTGATACTTCTGAGGACACTGGCACAAATTGAAGCTAATGCATCGACCACCATTCTCACAAGCTGGAGCACAAGTAGCTGAAATACAAAAGATAAGTTTGAGATTCCAAAAATCATAAATATATTATTCTCACTTACGGCCACAATCTGGTGGTTTCGCCAGACCCGTTTTAGTATGAATCCACTGACCATTGCGACACTCAATATTGGTTATGCCACTGCCATCGGGAAACTGGAATCCGCGCATGCACTGAGCATGGCAAACACTTGCAAATGATGATTAATTATTAATTAATTAAAATTTTTAGCTTTACTAAAGACTCACTTGTTAAGGCAGGACACTTTGGAGTTTTTGGGCACTGGCGGCTGGGCAGCACATACCGACTTCTTATGTTGGCACTGGGGTCCCGAGTAATTCTCCGGACACTCGCAGAGACCAGCCTGCAGACAAATGCCATTATTTTGGCAAGGCGGCAGGCATTGAGCCTGACAAGGTGGTACACGGGTAAACATGGAATTAGCCACAATCCAACCATCATTTGAGCAAAACATATCCAGCATTTTGGTATCCTGGGCAAAGTAATAGCCGTCGGGACAAAAAACTTTACAACGTCCGCTATGACACTCGGAGAAGACATTGGGGGGCAACTGTAGAGCTGCACATTTGCCATAGGCGGCCAAGAACTGAGCAGTACTGCCATAGAAATTTCCCTGTCTGGGAAAGGAAAAAAAAAGAGTTTAAATAAACGTTTATATAATAATTGTTTAAAGTCACATTAAAATTTTAACAAGTTAATTTGATTTTAATTTAAATAATTAAAAAATGTTTCCCAAGGACTTTTTATTTATATCTCATTTGAGATAAATTTAAAGCCTGGACTTACCCTTTGCCCATGCCTATAAGGCCCAGTGGGGATTTTATAACATTTCCTCTGAAGAAAGATAATTATTTTATAAAAAAATAAAAATAAGTTCTTTGATTTAACTCACCCCATAAATCCACCACCCGAAGTCTTAATACCTCCATAGCCACCGCCATAACTTCCGCCTGCTTGACCATAGCCTCCTCCATAACCTCCGCCTGCTGGTGCTCCTCCTCCTGGTCCATAGCTCCCTCCATAAGTATAGCGTGCACTAAATTATATAATTTTTTGGTTTATTTTTTTTTTTTTGCAAAATTTATCTCGTTTCCTTTTCAAATAGTTTATCATTACCTCACAGCGGGCGCACTCTGAAGTTTGAAACTTATATGGCGCTCATCGCGTTCATTTGTTGGCTTATCGACAGCATCCGGTATGGCCGCAGCCAGGGGGCTAAAATGTTTGCAAATTTTATGTGAAATGACATTGAGAACTAAATATTTGATAAAAACAAAAATTTATAAATGTGATTTTCTAATTTTTGCCACAAACGGATATTAGATTAGCTAAAAATAGACCTTATACCCAGATTTTGACTTATCTGAAGGACATCTTTTGGTTCACTGAAGTACTTGTTGGTACAGTTTAAAAAAAGGATTTTAAAAAGAATCTATAATTTTAATTCTCAATTTTTGCTTAAGGTATTAAAAATTTTTCTTCAAAAAGGCTGCAAAGCTCTTAAATTCGGCAGAAGGTTCGAACGTATTCGTTAAGTCTTAGTTTAGGTTCGCGAACCTTTTCCTATACATGTGGGACCTAAGGTATTTGTTGGAACTTTGACTTAGATCGTTGAAACAATTTCGCTCATGCTAGGTTTATTTTTGTTAAGGACTTGTCTGATTTAGCAAGATATTTGATGCGTTATATTTATTTATGATATTCTTTATAAAGACCTTTTCTACAGATTTCTGAAATGGCTGATTGAATTTTTAAGAAAGTTTCTACCGTCTATGTACAATGTATCTTGTACATACATAAATATTTAACGTTAGTATTTTCGCAATACCGAATTTAAATTTAAAATATAGAAAATGCCCAGATAATATTTTTAAGTTCTTATAAATATGACTTGAGCCATTTTTTGAACCCAACTTTTTCCGGCTCGGGAGGTTATTAATTTAGAAGGAGCGGCTTAAGGTCCGGTTCGAGGGACCACAAAAACCCCAACCGAGTTGGTTATATGGGGTTTCGATCAGAACCAGTTTGCTGCCTTGTTTTTTAATCCTAGAAAACAAATATTTAGATCAGCGGTGGGCAAGTCTTGCTCTCAATTGCTCCCATAGCTCCGAGAGTTAATTTTTGGCAACTGACTTCACTTCGGAGTGAATTACCAAAGCAAAATGCATGCAATTTCAGCGCCTGATCGCTACAAGCAGAAGCCAGCAAAAACAAAATACAAGCAGTGTGCGCGACCGAAACTCAACTCTAGCCGAGGTTGTTCTTTCTGTTGATGTTGGACTGTTCTTAAAATCAAATTTTATGTTGGTCTAGATTACAGACAAATGTTAAAAATCTAAAATTTTCTTAAATAAAAAAAATAATAAAGCAATTTTAATTCTGAAATACAGTAAATAAAAACTTAAATATAAGAAAATATAAAATAGAAGCAATGCAGAAAATAAACTCTGCTGTTTTGGATTCTAGTCCCCAGTATAATATGTGTATGGTATGCGAAAAATATGTAAAATATATAACATATTAAATTTATTATATAATAAAGAAATTTAAATTAAAACCCATTAAAAACTATTACTTTGTCTTATTTTTAGGGCTACGAAAAAAATGGAAGAAATAGTTTTGAATAAATAAGACTCTAAAAATATTTCCTGTTAGCGAATTAAAAATTTAAGGGTGATTTTCAAAACTTTAAGTCAATTTTAGACTGTTTAAGAAAATTCAGGATATAGAACGTTTTCTGAGTCAAGAAGTTGAATATTAAATTCATTCTACTTGTGATGTTAATAATACTAAAATCATTTGATAAATATTAACAAATATATTTCGTTTATTAATAATGTCTCTATCCTTCTTTAAAAGAAGGAACCACGAATTAAAAGGACTAACAAAATATGAATAAAACTCAAGTGTAAACAAAAAAGCAATAATAACACTAGTTTACAGCCAAAAAGACCCATGAAACACAATTTTATTGTTTTATGTATTTTCAAATGCTGAACTCAAAAATAAAATTCACAAATTTTTGAATGGATACGTTGACTCTTAGTACTTTTTACTCAACTGTTCACAATTTCGCTATTTATCAAAAGATTTTCTTTATCAATCCCTTATTGTCTTCGTAAAAGAGCAATTCGTAAATATAAAAGCATAAACAATTTATTAATTTTAATTTTCAATTTTACGGATTTTAGAAAATTCCACGATTTTGAGAATAAAATCGTTTTTTTTTTTTGGTAAATTTTTGCTTGTGCCATTTAAAATACTAAACTGATTGTAAAATGATCTGCTATTAGATTATTAAAAATTGCGTACCGTTTAAACTTATACCTTGCTTGACTCCCTCTAAAGTTTCCAACTCGAGATATGGCTTATAACGTAAGAGCACCTAGCGAAAAATTCCATTCCATTCAAAAATTTTTAAATCTAATTTTTGAGTTTAGCATTTCAAAATACATTGGCATAAAATACCGGCTTCAATGTGTCTAAAAATACATAAAATATACAAATTTTTGAGCTAGTGAAAAATTTTTCTAATAATGGTATAACTATAATGGTATATAATGGATTGCAGTTCGATTCCTAAGGCCCGAAATAGGGGAAAACCATTCAAGTTGGTCATTTTTTTATTATATTTTGAAAAAAAAAAAGAACCTTTTTTGTGATTTGAGCAGGCCATTTGAGTTATTTTCTGTCTCTACACTCTCCTACTCGGATTTGAAAATATGCAAAATCTGTCTAGTAATAATTATCATGCGCACATTTTCAAATTGATTTTAAAAACAAACTCTGTTCTTTTTTACACCATCTTCTATCTTGTGTGAAACAACTATTTATTTTCTTTGATATTTCAAATATTTTATACATTTAAAATTTTATTTCCATTTTCGCGTTCCCCTCTGACTTACTTAATATCTTCATCATCCTCATCGGTCATAATTACATCGCCTTCATCGGCCCATATTTGATTTAGCATGAGAAGCCATATAGAAAAATATAACAACTTATTTGCCATTTTGGCAAGTTATATTCACATAAAAAACAAAAACTTCATAAGACACTTCTACAGAAACACTGAAATATTTTAGTCCTTTTTTTATTTTAGCACTGGTAATCCATTATCCTTGAGTTTTGAAACACTGGTAGTCCTGGTAATCCAGATCCTTGGTGGAATTGGTTCACTTTACACTTTGCTTATTTTTTTCACTTTCAACTAATTCCACAGTACAAGAAGAGGTCCAGGCCACCGCGCGTTCGCAACTAAAACGGTCTTTACTGGGCGAGCGTCTTTTATAGGCCACCAGTGCGAACTCTGCGCCATTTTGTTGGAGATTTATCAGTAGTTTAATGGATTGCCACGGTCGGGCTCTCTAAATGCTCCCAAAGTACGCAGTTTTAATTTTTTCTGCCAGCTTATCGAGTTGAATACGTATTGAAAACTATGCCAAGTTGAGGCTCATGATAATAGAATTTCCTGTTTGCTGATGTCATAACACAGTCGCATTCCAGTTGTATAATGCAAAGTCTAGGCCTTAAATAATCTTTAATTACGTCGCCATTTGGTTTATCAGAATTATGAATGAAATACTAGAAAAATATTGGCAATGAACTTGGGGAGGCTTGTGAAAAGATAATGCTGAACCTGAATGAGAATGAAAGTATTTCAACTTGTAACGGTCATTTATGCACCAACCGTTAGCTCACAACAATCGATTACCTATCGCTGTTTAGAAGATTTTACAACACCAATGCGCTCAACAGCACACCTGTAGCTTAACAGAGAGCTGTTAACATTTTTAATGTTAAATAAAGGCTTATGACGTATAAGGGAAGGGGGCGGCCTACCGACGGGGATTTTGAAATTTGCTTTTTAATTCGAAAGAGTTGTTTAAATAAATGAAGGCGATGTATTTCGGAGGATCAAGATCAGAAAACAAAAAAAGAAACGAATTTGTATTAAAATTATTTAAGAATATATTCATATTAAACAGCGGACAGAATCCCCCAAAGATTTTCGATGGGATTAAGGTCCGGACTTAATGCGGGGCACTTCAATACGGGAATTTTTTGTCCTTATAAAGTCTTTGGTGACCTCTGCCGTGTGGATTAAGGCATTGTCCTGCTGGTAGGTCCAATCATCGCCGTCCTGGCATTCATTCGGGTGGATAAGAAGCATATTGGACTCTTTCCTTTGCAGCAGAACGCGGCCAATACCATTACGGTGCCGCCGCCGAAACCTCGCTTGTAACAGGATAGCCGGTTGAGTCTGATTGCTATATTGGAGATCTTGGAGCCGCTTTCATGCATGCCCATGATAATTCCCTGCTCGCGATCAGACAAACTAGTACCACGAAGCATTTTGGCCTGATAACAATAAATATGATATACAAATTAAGCATAATTTTACTAATATAAATACTTACAATAGATACTCAAACAAATTTCTACGAATTGATGGAAGTGTTTTGCTCATATAATTATTTACTACGCAATATTCAATGCTCAAAAACATTTTCGAAGTAACTGAACAACGAAAGAGATTAGAATGGCAGATCAAATTTCTACGAATTGATATCACCAAGAAAGTTCAGCTGGAAGTGTTTAGCTCATATAATTATTTACTACGCAATATTCAATGCTCGAAAACATTTTCGAAGTAACGGTACAACGAAAGAGATTAGAATGGCAGAAATTCGATCGCATGGCAAACACAATAAGTAGCTAAATTATTCTGCACTCATTAAACTTCGAAAAACGAACTTGTAACAGTAAAAAGAAACAAAAGCAATACTGCACATATAATTATTTGTATGACGTACGTCGTAACCCTTTTAGGCAAAAACAATAAATAGAATACAGGAAACCAGGGATCGTAATTGTTATTATTTTCAATATAAAAACGAGAAGGCAAAGCTAACTTCGACTGTGCCGAAGTTTTAATACACTTGAAAAACTTTACTCCAACTGATTTACCAGGAAAAATATTTATAGGATATAGATATCAGATATTTAAAATTTTTAAATCATTGATAATAAAAATTTGATACCACTAAAAAAACTTTTTGTAGTAAAACACATTTTCCGACTATAGCTATATGCTATAGTCATCCGATTTTGATAAATTTTTCCAAAATGATGTCAAAGTATATAAAACTAATATATACAAAGATTGGGGACGCTACGACAGAAAACAAAAAAGTTTTTTTTCACTAGAAGTAGTTTTTTGACCGACCGTTTCTATGGGAGCTATATAATATAGTCATCCGATTTTGATAAGTTTTTACTGTATTATGTGAAAGCATATAAAACTAATATTTACCAAGTTTAGTGACTCTACGATGGAAAACAAAAAAGTTTTTCTGACTAGAACTAGTTCTTAGAACGATCGTTCCTATGGCAGCTATATAATAGAGTCATCCGATTTTGATAAATTTTTCCAAAATTATGTGGAAGCATATAAAACTAACATATACCAAGATTAGTGACGCTACGATAAAAAACAAAAAATGTTTTCTAACTAGAACTATAGTTCTTAGGCCGATCGTTCTTATGGCAGCTATATGATATAGTCATCCGATCCGGCCGGTTCCGACATATTAGTTGCGTGCAGCAAAAAGATGACTCTGTGCAAAATTTCAGCTCGATAGCTTTAAAAATGAGGGACTAGTTTGCGTAGAAACAGACAGACGGACAGACGGACGGACGGACAGACGGAATTGAACTCAGCTCGTCGTCCTGATCAAGAATATATATAGTTTATGGGGTCGGAAATGAATATTTCTATGCGTTACAAACTTCTGGGCAAAATTAATATACACTTTTCAAGTGTATAAAAACGGCAAAAGGTCTAAATCGAGCTTTCTGAAAAGAGAGAGAGGGAAACAAAAGATTCGATTTGGCCCATAAATGTTTTATTTTAGATAATACAGAACCACTTTCAACTTCTAGTTTTTATTAAAATAAAATGTCTTATGCATTATCACAGACTCCCGCGCTCGCTATGCGCTCTCTCCTACTCCACATAGGGTTGCACATCATTTTGTTGACGTACTGCCTCTGTTTCGGCACCCACAGCACAGGCCAGCAGTGAATTGACAGTCTGTTCTTCTCCCGCTTTATAAACATAACCATTGGCCTTATCAATATGATTCCTTAATCTTAACATGCTGTCCGTACTAAAAACATCCAGCAATTGAAAGGAAACCAATGCATAATCCTCCACCATAGAACAGATGGCCTCATTGAGTTTTTGATATTTACGCATCGTGGGATCATCATCTAATTTATCCAGTAAATACTTCAAATCCAGCACATCGGTATAATAGTCCACATTGAAATGCAATTTGGATTCATGTTTCTTGAGCAAATCCGCCTTGGATAGTACATTCACATGGGGCAGACTCATGCGCAACATTGTATTCAGAGCCATCAACAAAGTGGATATAAATTTCGCCGGCTCTGAACAATAATGGGAATCAATGAGATTCACAGTGACCAGACTATAACGTTCCCTTTCCAAGCGTTCAAATACACGTGCCATGGCCATGTGATGTGTATAGAGCTCAATCTGTCCAGGACAATCAAAGAGAAAGTAATTGTGTGTGGCTGCTAAATTCCTTAACTTGGGCAGCAGCCAATCTTCGATATGCTCCTCCAGATACTCGGCACAGTGCATAAGAGCGCCATTTGGCCCCAATTGCAAATGCTCCATGCAATCCTCAACGGTGATGAGCTCCATGACATTAATTACCGGCTCGTAGGACATATTATCATTGGCCGGATCCAGATTGACGACGCCCACCTGTCGACCCAGTTCACGGTAGAATTTGTAAGCCTCGTTGCAGTAGGTGGTCTTGCCAGAGCCGGGTGGGCCTATGATCAGTTGGCCATAGCGGGGATTCTCTACCTTCGTTTGCATGCGTTGCAACATTTTTTAACGAATTGAAAGTGCAAAATAAAGTAAATAAACAATGTGTGTTGTAGTGTTGGTAAACTTTGAAATGTAAGCAATTAGAGATGCGCTGAAGTAGCCGAACTGTGATTGAGTCACTGCGACTGTGACTTGTCACTTGCAAAAATGAATTGTATTATTTCCTGAGCAGCCTCTTAAATTTATTTTTTATATTTCCATAAAATCGGTAATAAGTGATATAATTATATTTCTCAAAAGCAAATCAAAATCAAAAGCAAATCAGTTTCAGGAATCCCTTTATTATATTGTATTTGCACAACATCACGCATTTCTGATAAATGTATATTTCTCTGAATATAAAAAAGATATTACTAGAATTACTAACGTGCTTATGCGATTTTTATTATAATCGCTGAACAGAGTGGTTCAAAACTGGTTCAATACCATACTTTATTTTTAAATTTTTTACATTTTCCGAACAAGTGGAAATAAAAGTCAAAAATTGTTATTATTCTGTTTTAAGTCTGATTTAAAACTAGTTGGACAAATTTTCTAAGCTTATTCGATACCAGTACGAAAACGGCTCCATTTTATAGACCAAAATCAGCAGATTATTAAAAGGAGCAGCAATCCCTAAATAAAACAGAACGCATTCTTTATAAGCAGCCTTTAAACAAGCAACATTATCTTGTAGCAACTTGTATTAGCAACTTTTTTGATTCCAAAATTTCTGTACAAGCAACGAGAGTAGCGTACTTTTTGAAATAGAAGATGAAATAGCAAATGACGAGAGCAACGCGAACAATGAGGATCAAATGGAAAAAGAAAGCACAAGCAGCATCGATAATGTGATAGATTTCTTCAATGTCGCAGTAGAATGAGCAGAGAATGTTAACTGAATCATGTTTAAATTTTTAGTCTATTAATATTACAAATTAGCTCGTTAATAAATCATTTAAAAATACCCTTTAAAAGCAAATTATTGTAGTTTAAATCAAGGCTGCAAACTGGTCTGAAACCAAACCCCTAAGAACCGAACCTTTTAAATTTATGACCCCCTTGAACCTGAACCCGAACATTAACTTATTTTTCAACAAAAGAATTTTTTTAATAAAATAATTTCAAAAGAAAGTTGATGAGAGCAATAGATAGCAATGCACTTATATCAAATAAAAACTCTTCTACTGATGTTGAAGATTTCTTCCAAAATTTTCTAAAAGGACATACATTGTCAAATGATTTTAATCTTTGGAAAGGTCTTAAAACCCACCTGTTTCAGGTATCAGTTGTACAAGCATTTTTCAGTTTTTAGACCGATCGTTCCTATGCCAGCTATGTATATGCTATAGTCATCCGATTTCGATCAATATTTCAAGAATTGTGTGGAATCATATGAAACTAATATATACCACAATTGGTGACAGCACGATGGAAAACAAAAAAGATTTTCTCATTAGACCGTTTATTAGGCACCTATATGATGTAGTCATCCGATCCGGCCGATTCCGACAAATGTGCAGCCTATGTGTAGCCTATGTTTTGCAAAGTTTGGTCAAGATAGCTTTAAAACTGGGGGAGGGATAGCATAGAAACAGACGGACAGACGGACGGACGTACATACGGAAATGAACTCAGCTCGTCATGCTGATCAAGAATATATATACTTTATGTGGTCGGAGATGCTTCCTTCTATACGTTACAAACATCGTGGCATTTTTATTATACCCTCTGCAAGGGTATAAAAACAGGACAAACAGCGGACGGATATGGTATTATCAATTCGGCTTGTTACCTACATCTTACATGCTAATTATACTTTTTGATTCTTTGGTATTGGTATTAAAAACTATATTTATTATTTATCCCATACACAGCTAGAGGGCCCCAACCCAGCTATAAAATATCTAGACTTGCTAAAGCTGTCTTTACACGACCTGATTTCTCAGCTGAGTTTTCGTCTGAGTTGATGTCAGCCCGTGTAAAAAGGCGACTGAGTTGTCATCTGACTGCTCAGCTGAGAAATCAGGTGAAATCGATCCGGTATTGACCTGAGCCTCAGATGAGCTGTCATCTGTCATTTCATAGTGTTGTATAATTCAAGTGAGCAAACGTTACCACTTCCTGGATTTTTGTACAATCGATATACATTTATTATCGATTTTTATCTATCGGTTTGTTAATTTGTGAATGTCAAATAAATTCTTATTAAAATTTAACAAACAAACTGCAAGTTTTTCCATCAGAAAAGTTAGATCGCCATGACCCAACCAAATAAGAAGGTATATGTGTATGGCTTGTACAAATATTGCTTGTAATCCATCATTAAACTACATTTCTTTTGTACAATTGAACAAGAAGATTCCATGGTTATTTCGTCTTGTATTTCACTGGACAGGACGGCAATTATATTTTTTAATGCTTCTCTGTTCATGTCGCTTTTATTGTTCTTCTTTTATATGTAAACAAATAAACATCACAATTTTCAAATGAACTAGATGATTTCAATGAACCAATGGTTCTGTAACTGACTCAACTGAGCTCCTCAGGCATGCGTAAAAGCAAAACTGAGTTGCTGAGTTTTTTGACACTCAGGTCTGACGAAAACTCAGCTGAGAAATCAGGTCGTGTAAAGACAGCTTAAGTTATAAAGCCATATAATCGGTTAAGTTGTGTCTACTGTCAAAAATTAATTTCAGTCCCCTCCGATATGGAAAATGTAGATAATCAGATAGCTGTTATGTGTCAGATTAACTTAAATTTTACTCTGCTATTTGTTAGCTTATGTAATATATAGCTAGTTAATATATAGCTAGCTATCGAGGAGATGAGAAATCGGCTCTTAGTTTTGAAACTTAAATATACAATTGCGCTTTTATATTCAATTTTGCTCAAAAAGTGAGATTTTACGACCAAATGTAGTTTATATCTGGTCTCAATTTTTACTTAATTAAATTAAATTTAGGAATATGCATTTTACTTAAACATTTCTTAAATATAACCAAAAGTCAGTTATATCAAATCCCACTGAAAAATCGCAGTCGCAGTCACTGTGAGCTCTGCATTGCCCATCCCTGGTCTCTTGACAACACTAAAAAAATACCAAATAAATTTTGCACTAAAAATGACCGCCAACCAGTGCTAATTAACTTAAGACAGAGTTTTATTCGCTGTGCGATTGGACGGCGACTTTTCGTATTCAAGGCGCATAAATAAGTTCTTATTTATTTATAACAATTCAAACGTATTAGCAACTAGTTAAGCAAAACAACCATGGCTCAACCGCAACCACCAGCCTATGAAAACAGTGAGTGCTAAAACATTACCATATATGGCTATGCGAATATTGGCCAACTGTGAAAAAAAAAACAATGAGTCAACAAAGCAAAAACAAAAAACCAACGGTAAAAACAGAAAGCAAATGCCGGAAGTGCTTTGATTATGACCATTTAAGTGGGCAGCTGATGATCGATAGGGAGAGAAGGGGAGAATGATGGATTGTAAGGTGTAAAAGACCAGCAGCAACAAAAAGCCGGCCGGCCGGCTTGGACCGCACCCTAATTTATTAGCCCCTTCTCCAACTCTTCTCTCTCTCTTATCTAGACTTGCCCCACTAAACTGAAATGTTTTCTTTTTATTTCCTTGATTTTATTGCAGAGAATGTGTATGCAACGCTGCCGCGCACCCAACGTGGCCAACCCATTGTGCTGGGAGCCGATCCCAAGGGCAAAAACTTTTTATATACCAATGGCAATTCGGTGATAATCAGGAATATTGATGTAAGCTGATACCAAAATGGAATTTTCCTTTTGGTCATAATCTTTGGTCATGTCTGCTGTTTTCCCCATTTATTTTTGGACAGCTGCAGTTTCAGCTGTTCTGAATTTATTTATAACCAAACCATACACACATTATTGTACATGTCTATGCCGCCGGCAAAAAACACGAAGACCAAAAATTTGTTTTTCATTTCATAAAAATTTTCTCGGTTCGGCCGCCCACGCAATCTTCATTATGATGTTTGGGGTCGTTTAATAATTAAGAATTCCGAATTTGTTGCTGTCCCAAGCAAAATAATTGTATCATACAAATTAATTTAACACTTTTTGTTTATTTATTTTTTGTTCTTCTTCAACGCTTCATGCTCTGCATATGCCAGAATCCAGCCATTGCCGATGTCTATACGGAGCACTCATGTGCAGTGAATGTGGCCAAGTATTCGCCCAGCGGTTTCTATATTGCATCTGGCGGTAAGTTTCCTCAACTGCAGAAACTGCAAAAAAAAAACGCACTTCACACTTCAGACACTTCTTTGCGACGAGAAAAGGCATTGTAGCATGAAGAAAATTATAGGGTAAATGCGAATAGTTGAGGACTGAACCTAAGGTGGCAAATCAGCATGAATAATGAATTAAAAAGAAAGACTTTCCCATAGAAGCTAATGCGGAAGTAACTGGCCCTCATAAAGGAAGTGCTTTAAAATATCTACCTCAAGCTTCCTTTTAATTCCGATCAACTAATTCGTGGAGTAATTAATGCAACTTCCAACATGATACTACACATATTCCCCATTATTCAGATGTGGACCAACCCTGCGGCTTTGTACGCATGAAAGATCTGAAAGAATGGTGTATTACCAGTTTCGGCCATTTCCAGGGAAACACCCCTATTTCTGCTGTCAACCACGCTAAAGATGGGCACAGGAAATAAAATTGTATTCCTTCCCGTTCCGTTAAATTTAATCCCGTCCCAATCCCAATTTTTTCCGGAACCGAAAAATATCGGGATCAAGAATTAATCCCGTCCCGATTTTGACCAATGTCTATCCCATTCCGATCCAGACTCCAAATTTCAAATTCAATCTCTACCAGATCCCGTATTTTTGGGACCCGAGGGCATTCCTTCCCGTATCCATCTTTACTTCACTTCTTTTCACGTCTCTATTCCCTTTGTGTTTTACTAAGAAAAGTTTTTTTTATGGTAGCGTGATCATATTTTGATTCTCGATGATTTTAAATTTTTATATATCTGATATCTATAACCTATATATATATTCCAAGGCTGCAAACCTTAAAAATTTTGGATGAGGTTCGGTTTGGGGGTTCCAACCCATGATAAATACAAGAGTTTGGTTCTCGGACCGGTTCCTTTAACCCCTTAACACCAGATTTTGCTTCGATCCTAGGTTGACGTGAGCAAAATAGTTAAAATAGTATTCTTCGTTTAAACTATTTTAATTATGATTAATTTTAATATCTGCTTAGTTTAAGTCGCAAATAAGGAAGCACTCAATACAGAACTTAAGTTTAAGTATAATTTTTCTGACTGCCAGGCTGTCTTTCGCTGTAAGAGATGTCTGACATACACCTCTACCAGACCACCGGGATATGGAGGGCAGCTGCGTAGCAAACAAACTCGATGTAGATGTGCTTGTGGACGCATATAGGCTTATTTTGCGAAATATCTTAGAGCTTAAGGGGGAATTTTTTTCCAAGTTAAACACAAAATTTTATATTTGCCCATTTTGTTTTTGTACCATTAGCGCACTTTTTCTTTCATTAAAATGGCTGTAACTTTGACATCTGTCATCCGATTTTCATGAAATTAGGTGCGATTGAATGAGGGATAAATATATTTTTTAATTGCTGCATATGTTAAAAAGCTGGCGGTGCTTGTGTTATATGATTTAAAATTAAAGTTCGTTTATTTTTGGGACACACTGTGTAGGAGCTGAATTATTGTGCACTGCAGATTTAGTTATAGTATTTATGAATTTTTTAAGGTTTGCAGCCCTTATATGTAAATTATTTCTGTAGATCTGGTTACCATTTTTTTCTGTTTGATGGCAAAATTAATTGTAATCTTATTGGTTTAAATAATTCTATTGTCAACGGATGGCTTTAAAATTCGAAGATTTAGTTTGAATTTCATCTTTCCAGCTTCTTCCGACGGGCGCACGCTAGTAATTAGTGTGAGCAGGCAACCCATGTGTTCCACAAATCGCTTCCGACCCAAAAACGATCCAATTTCCATACGATTTTGGTCTTTTTTTTTTGGGTCGGAAACGATTTGTAGAACACATGGAATAAAATACATTTAAACATATAGTTCTGGTTAACAATTATTACATTGCTAATAACTAAGTAAAAAGGGAGATTGTTCATAAAACTAGTTCAGTAATATAAGGAGTTTACATTCGGCCGATCCTGACATTTGATCGACCCCGATCGTTTCCCTATTTTCTTCTCACAAACCCATTCAAAAATGACTCAAATCGTAAGGGAATAGGGAATATAATTTTTTGACCAATTTATTTCATGTCTCCTACTTCTGTTTCCAGGTCACTTTGTCCGACTATTTGTTCTTCAAAACATCCTTATTCCTCAACGAGATTCACAATAGTCCATTTTCCTTGTTCGACATTTTTGATTTCAATTGGCGCTCAATAATCAAAAGAAAAAGAGCTTTATTTACCCGTGCTGCCAACCTATAATTAGTGCCTTTGCAGCCCTGCCGGTGTGACCGTGCCACCATACCAAAAGCCAAAATCCATCTACATGAGAAAAGCAATTGAGCGAAATCCACCTACATACAAAATGTAAATGAATTTCGAAATCCACCTGGATTTGCAAAAACGGCAACATTAGAAAACGGCCCTTAATATTTTATAGAATATTAAAGTTTAACGTCCAGCATTTAAGTTCATTTTCTCAATTTTGTTTTTATATTGCTCTAAGGAAAACTTGACCGGTTCGATGGTACGGGTCTTTTTGGTTCTAAAGATATCGATTCTCGAATACCCATTCTCTCTCAATTAAAAATATCGGTTCCGGTTTTGGTTCCTATTTGATTCCCTGAGTACTTCTTCTTTTGGCATTACATTTGGTCACTTTTAGTCGCTGATGCTACGATTTAAACGTGATTTGTCCCTCCAAAACAGATAGTTAAAGAAAAACATGAAAAACCTTAATATACAGGTCTTTTCCGTATTTCGTTTTAGACAAAAATTGATCGGATTTTAAATGGTAAAATGGTAAAGCTAGGTACTCAGACACGAATAACATTCTCGCTGCTAGAATTGTTTCATAATTCGAAGAGCGGCCTTTTAGAATGTAGGGTGACCAAACCACAGCGAAAAGGCTGTAAACAATCACTAAATCCGAAATGGTCACTCTGGTCTTGTCAGCTGTTCTTTGTTTACAAAATAAGCGGGCAACAGAGATTGTAAAATAAATGTTTATAAAATTGAAAATGGATGACTCTATGTGAAATGCACAGGTCATGTGCATTGCCATGGTTGTTTTCTTGTGTGTATTTCGCGTATCACTGAAAGAGGATGCAATAACCTCAGAGCGGCAAATTGTTGGCCAAATCCCTTAAAATAGGTATCATCCTGACCGCTTTGGACACCGCAACTTGTTCATCCTCCGCAAAGTTCTCCAAATTGTTTGTCTTTTGTTTTGCCTTTTGGTCTTCTTTGAATCCATTTTTTCAAATTGTGTGCTCGGTTCTAAGAGGTACCTCTTCGAATTATCAAACATGTTTCATAATTCGAAGACCCCCCTACGAGAATGTATCAGCTGTTTTTGAAAAACGATCTGGCAGCCCCATGCACATTATACGAGCGCATTCTAGACGTCTGAGTACGACCTCTTAGAAGGCTTTGAGAAAATTCGAAGAGCACATTCGAAGAGCTATGTAATTAGATAGGCAGCTAGAATGTTATTCGTGTCTGAGTACCTAGCTTAAATTTTAAATTGTTGTGTAAAATTGGTTGAGAGAAACATATTGATGCATTTGAGGTCAAGTCGTGATTTGAAGTTGATCGTTTATTAGAAAAGTAATCATGTACCACATTCGAATTAACTTTAGTGAAAACCGAAACAGGTCAGATAGACTTATTTGGGCATTTATTGCATCAACATAAATTTAATATAAAATAAACATTTTACTGTAAAGCAAACCAATTGGTTTGCGATAGATACCGCCTTATTTGGGAATCGCTCAGTAGATAAGGGCTAGGAAATTAGGGGGTGCCGACTACGGGCCTATCAAAAATAATCAACTTTCTTAATAAAATCGCAAACGAATACAAAAAGTGTTGACCCTCTTATTAACTTTCTTCTTCCTTATATGGTTATTCCCTTTGAATAACGTGCACTATTTATACGTCAAGTCGCTTATCTTCTAAAAATTTGCACTTCAAATCGGACAAACATTTATAAAAGAAAACGTCTTCTTCTTGGACTCTCTGAGTCACTTAACTTTACGCTTCTCATTATCATAATATTGAATTTCTTTATCTAATCTGTTTAAGTTTTTTTTGGAATGTTATTTGATTGTTAACTTGAATTCCTCTTTTGCCACAGATGCCTCGGGTAAAATACGTATTTGGGATACGGTCAACAAGGAACATTTGCTCAAGAATGAATATCAACCGATAGCTGGACCTATCAAGGATATTAGCTGGTCACCGGATAATCAACGTATTGTGGCTGTGGGTGAGGGACGTGAACGTTTTGGTCATGTTTTTATGTCCGAGACAGGCACTTCGGTGGGTGAGATTAGTGGACAAAGCAAATCCATTAATTCAGGAGACTTTAGGCCGGCTAGACCGTTCCGGATTGTCACCGGTAAGTCGGCTCTACTTTCAATCAGCTAAATTACCATACTAAACTCTTCTTTTAAATTTCAGGCAGTGAAGATAACACCATTGCCGTCTTCGAGGGTCCACCTTTTAAATTCAAAATGACCAAACAGGAACACTCACGGTTTGTCCAGGCCGTACGCTATTCTCCAGATGGCAAATACTTTGCTTCGGCTGGTTTTGATGGCAAAGTTTTCCTGTATGATGGAACCAGCTCTGATTTGGTGGGAGAATTTGGTTCTCCCGCCCATAAGGGTGGTGTCTATGCTGTGGCCTGGAAGCCAGATAGCACACAATTGCTGACCTGCTCGGGTGATAAGACTTGCCGTTTGTGGCAAGTGGAATCGCGTGAATTGATCAGTGAATTTGTGATGGGCACAACTGTGGATGATCAACAAGTGTCCTGCTTGTGGCAGGGAGACAATTTGATAACTGTCTCCTTGTCTGGTGTGATTACCTACCTGAATGTGGAGGATCCTAGCAAGCCATTGAGAGTAATCAAGGGTCATAATAAACCCATTACTGTCTTGGGTTTAAGTGACGATCGTAGCACCATCTACACGGGCAGTCACGATGGCATTGTGACCAATTGGAATTCGGGCAATGGAGTCAATGATCGCATTACAGGCACCGGACATGGCAATCAAATCAATGGTATTGTCGCCTGGGGTGATTTTGTCTATACCTGCGGCATTGATGATAGTCTGAGGCAATTTAGTGTGGAGGGCAACTCCTACACAGATTATGTGGTTAAGCTTAATTGCCAGCCACGTGGTTTGGCCATTTTGCGTAATGAAAACATCATTGCTTTGGCTTGCATTAAGGAACTCACTCTGGTACAGGATCAAAAGAAAATCTTCTCGTTGCCCATTAAGTACGAGGCCAGTTCGATAGCTGCCAATGGAGAAACTTTGGACTTGGCTGTGGGTGGTGATGATCAAAAGTTGCACATTTATACACTGAAGGGTACTGAATTGGAATTGAAAACTGAACTGGATCATTTGGGTGCAGTGACAGATGTGGCCTATTCGCCAGATCAAAAGTATTTGGTGGCCTGTGATGCTCATCGCAAGGTTGTGCTGTACTCAGTGGAGGAGTATAAGGTGAGTGGAGAGATATGTGTAATGGTTTCATTGATTAATGATTGGTTTCTCTGTTTTTATAGCCCGCTCATAACAAGGAATGGGGCTTCCATAATGCTCGCGTAAATACTGTGGCCTGGTCTCCCAATTCATTGCTGGTGGCCAGCGGTTCCTTGGATACTACTATCATTATTTGGTCTGTCGCTAATCCAGCCAAGCATACCATCATTAAGAGTAAGTTTTTGATTTTATTTTCAATGTATTAGAACAACACCAAAAACCTAGAATAACTTCATATGTACCGGAGCTCATATAGTAGAGTTTCCCTTGACTTTCGTACTGATTTGATCTACCTATGAGTTCTAAGTCATAGCTCACCAAATCATTGATTTATTGAATCACAACTCAAGACATGAGGCATGATTACAATTATCTGTTTGAGATGATTTAACTCTATTTAAAAGAAAACGAAAATTTTGTTACTTAGTTTTTTAACATGGGCTCATTTTTTGAGTTGACTTGATCTAAGGTTCCACTGGAGTTTGATCTGTTTAAAGTTAGTAGGATAGAATGCAACTAGTCACAAATCAATTTCGTACTTGAATTACTTGAACCAGGATGACTATATCATATAGCTGCCATAGGAACGATTGGTCCAAAAATTAGTTCTAGTGAGAAAAACTTGTTTGTTTTCTAACGTAGCGTCACCAATCGTGGTATATATTAGTATTTTATGCTTCCACATAATTCTAAATAAAATTGATCAAAATCGAAGCACTATAGCATATAGCTGCCATAGAAACGGTTGGTCCAAAAATTAGTTCTAGTTCTAGTGTGAAAAACTTTTTTGTTTTCCATCGAAGCATCAAGAATCTTGGTACATATTAGTTTTATATGCTGGATGACTATAGCATAGAGCTGACATAGGAATGATCGGTCTAAGAACTAGTTCTAGTGAGAAAAACTTTTTTATTATCAATGGTAGCGTCTTTACAAAACTGCAAAGTTATTTAAAACATCGGCGTAGCCGATTTTAGCCTTCTATTTTTTTTTTTAAAGCTTAGAACTTTTTCTGCTTATTTTTCCCGGCAGAAAAATTTTAAAGTATGTAAGAGATCTTAAATCAAGTCTGAAGACCTTGTAAAATATAAAATAGGCTCACTCCGACGTTTTAACCTGTCCAGCTTTTTGGTACAGGTTTGCGAGGCACTTTTTGTAGTTGTAGGTAACAAATTTTAAAACTCTTAATTTTAGTATTATACATTATCAAAATATTTATAGTTGCGAATGTATGATTGATTGAAGTATTTGATCTGAAAGACAAAAAGAACTAGAGCTACCAATTTTGGTATAAACATAAGCACTTGGATCTTTTCTACACAGTCCTACGGTCTAACTCTTAAGTAACAAAATTCATACAATATTTTGCGTCTATGTCAGGATATGTTTTAATTAAATTTTTCAGACCATTCGCATATATACGGGCTTTTAGGCTATCCAAAACCAATCGACAGGACTTTAAGCATAAATAGCTTATATTTACAATATAATATTAGAAAAAGATATGGATATAGAAGATATAGAAATATTTTTTGTGGTGAAAATGTTTTTTATTTTTGAAGTTATAATTTTTAAATCAGGCAATTTTTGTCGATGGTTGCACATATATTGTTATTACTTCGGAATTCCTTATCCGATTTTAAAAGTTATATACAGAGCTCGTCAATAACACTTGACTCTTTTTCGTTGTCCAAAAATATCCCTTATTTTCGGACTCTTTGAGCAAAGAGTCAGAGATAAACCGTTTACTTGATCTTATGAATAAATCGGTCTGCGCTCAATCAACAACCGGTTTTTCTTCGTCCGTCTGTCTGTCTATTCCTACGCGAGCTGGTTCCTCAGCTTTAAAGCTAACGAGCTGAAATTTTGCACAGAGTCTTCTTATAGCTGCCATAGAACGGATCGGTTAGAAAATCAGTTTTAGTATAAAAAACTTTTTTTTTAATGTCAGCACTCTTAAACTCAGCAATTATAAATAATATAAGTTTTGAAACTATTTTGCAAACTTTGGTCGAGTTCGGGTGACTGTATCGTAAAGCTGCCATAGGACCGATTGGTCAGAAAATAGATTTTAAAGGGAAAAACTTTTTTGTTTTTTTTTTTATAAACTTACCAATTATGAATACTATACGCTTTCCAAAAGCTCTGCAAAATCAGAGAACCAATCGGTCAAAAAATGGCGCTTAGTAAGAAAAGTGATGGTAGGGCGGTCAAGCGAGTTTTTCAAGGGTATTATAATTTTCGCACAGTGGAAGTTAGCTTTGCCTTTTCGTTTTTGGTTATGTTAGTGCGTAGACCGCAAAGAGAAAAATTATCAACTGTTATATGAAACTTTGAATTTTACTTCGAAAATTCAAGAAATATCGGAAAAAATAAGTGTTTAATTACCTTTACCGATCTCATAAACACATTAAGTGGGCGTGAAACAAGCTATCGGTCGTTTAAAATCTTTGGATAAAATGCGGCATTCATTCCTTCAATACAAAACGCTACCCTAGACCGATAGCTTTTTTAGACCCACCTTTTCATGTAAATTGGTTATAGCTGACTCATACGAAACGCATTGCTCCATTGCGTTTGATTTGCCGACACCTTTTCGATTAATTTCTCGGTCTTTCAGGTATCCCTGTCTCCCCACATCAAATACTTTTAATCTTGTTCAGCCAATATCTCACGGATGTCCTGAAAGATCATTGATATTAATATTTTTCCATTTATTAAAAAAATGCCTAACTTAAATCACAGAAAAGTTCGCAAAAAACTATTGATAGAATCAGTCTGACATTTAGTATGTTATCTTTAAATCCATGTCAGTAAACGATGATTAAGTTTGCATTTCACAGCAACATTCAATGTTTATATTTTAGCACCTTGTGGCTAACATGCAAATAGTAATTTATGTTCTTCACTTTTCCTTTAAAATATATATGTATGAATAATCTAAATACTAAACAAAAATTATCTGCCTTCTTATCCCTTAGATGCCCATCCGCAATCGCAAATCACCCGCTTGGTCTGGCTGGATAACAATACTGTGATCTCAACTGGTCAGGATTGCAACACCAAAGTTTGGCATGTGGAAACCATTTGAATATATGTCAACTATATAGAATTTTGTAACGAGCAAAATGCAAATATTTTTATACTTATCCAAGAAGAGACAGAAGAAGATGGAGAATAGGATTTCCACCCCAAATTGCCAATCTGCGTTCCTCCTGCATTCATTTTTCATACAAGTGCAAGAGTTTTATCTATTTTAAATATTTATGTGTCTTTTTCCCCACTATCGCGCATTCATCATGTTCAAGTTTAGTTTAAGATTAAAAAGTGTTTTTGTAGCTAAACATCATATCATGGATATATAGTTTTTTCTTTGTTTTCTTGCTTTTTGAAAGATTGCGCTTTTAAACCTACATAATTTGCTTGCGTGTTTTTAACAAACTTTTTTTGATACTACTACAAAGAAAACGAAAAAAAAAAACAACAAACATATGTACTAAGTACGACAGCGTACGTAAATTATTGTATTATGAAATGAAAATAAACTAGTTTTTGCATAAAATTGAATTTTGTACTTCATTGATACCAACACTTTTTTTTCAGTCCATTACAAACGGACTGTCAAAAAAGTGTACATGTGGTGTGAAAGAGAATCAAAAATATAATAACTTTGGTAGATCCTTAGATTCTTTGGAGCCCGTGAATTTTCTTATTTATTTACACCTCAGAATTTTTATATTTTTGTCTGTTTCTTTTGATCCCCGGTTTTCCTATGCAGCAAATCATGTTTATCAGGGATTTTTGCGAGCAGTTTTTTTAATCCTCATATAAGCTATTATCTTATTTTCACTTTCGTACAAATTTTGCGATTTGAAACAACTTTTTTTCTCTAATTTGCAATATATTTACCAAAATGTAAATTGAAAAATGGGAGCACGGCTGTATATTTTAAATAAAACAAATTTTCTGTTGGCTTCTTAAATATTTATTTATTTTTTTATAATTCTTGTTTTTTTAGGTCTTTACCTTGTCTTTTGTGTGTGTGTGTGTTGTTTTTTCTTTTTGGATGGGTGTATAATTACAATATTTATAAAATTTGACTTAATTTACTAGAATGTGTAGGCTTGTGTGTGTATGTGTGTGTGTGTGAAAGGTATTTTTTCGAAAGCCTCGCAAATTTGTACACTTTTGAATAACTCAACAAAAAATAAACATAAAATTTTAGCTAAAATTAAATTATTATAATAAATTAAAGGTGTGTGGTGTGTGTGTGTGTGTAGAAATGTAGAGAACAAAGACAAAAAATGAATTGCGCTAAGTATCACAGCCGGGTCTAAGACGTTGGTTTTTGGTACGCGGTGGGACTAAAAAGTTGCGTGTGTGTTTGTGTGTGTGTATTGTATGTGAGTTTTTTTTTCAACAGAAGATGCAACTGCGTTAACGAAACGATCCGCCATACCAGAAGAAGTTATATGATTTAGAAATATTTAATGATCAAAATAAAAAAATATCGTGGTTACCATATTGAAAATTTTGGCAGGCATGAGATAAAAACCAAAAAATACAAAAATTTTTAAGGATGACTATATCCGATAGCTGCCAACGGAACGATCGATCGAAACTTTGGTCTAGGTGAGAAAAACTTTTTTGTTTCCCATGATAACGTTCTTCAGCTCAGCAATCATGAATATTATATTCTTTTAAACAGTTCTACAATATTAGGTTAAGATCGGATGACTATATCCGTTTTTAAACTCGGGAAATATGATTATAATATGCTTTCATATAAATTTCAAAATTGGGTCGGAATCGAAAGACTATATCCTATAGCTGCAAAAGAACCGATCGTTCGGAAAATGTGTCTTACTGAGAATACTTATTTGTTTTTGATGGTAGAGTGATCTAATTTTGAAGTAAACAATCAAGTTTTGAATGATTTTGAATTTATTAATATCTAAAATATACACTCAGAAAAAAATATGTCAATAGAAAATAAGAAGAAAATACTTGATACAGTACAAAAATACTTGATTCAAGTACGAAAATACTTAATACAAGTACGAAAATACTTGATACAAGTACAAAAATACTTTATACAAGTACGAAAATACTTGATACATGTACAAAATACTTGGTCTAAGTAAGATATTTTCAGGTCCAAAATATTTGATTTAGAACGATTCGGGATACATCAATTATATTTTGGGCTATTCCAAAGGTTTTTAAACAATATTAGTAGTAGTAGTACTTTAAGTACACCCAAGAACGAATCATACTTAATCTATTATGTACAAAACGTTATAAATTCTAACCCGTTCGATCTAGAACGTTTGAGCACAAAAAATTCTGATTTAAGAATTTTGTACTTGATTTAAGAAATTAGTTCTTATTTAGGAACATTTTGGGTAAATTTGAAACTTTCGACTGATTCGTACAAGTACGAAGTTTTTAAGTACAATCAAGTACAAATTATACTCGAAATTTTAAGTACAAAACGGTATAAATTAGGGCTGCACGCCCTAATTATTTTTTCGGAGGTTCGGTTCGCCGCAACTAAAGTAAGGTTCTAAAATAATTTGCCCAAATGTTGATGCAAATTTGCTTAAATAGGCCTTAATAGGGATTTTTCCGGACTATTTGAGCAAATTATTTGAGTTTATTTTAATTCATCAAAATTTGGGCAAATTATTTGCTTGTAGAGCCTACTTAAGAAGTATACCTTTTGCTGAACCGAACCGAAAGTTTTGGTTCGGAACAGGTTGAGATTCAACTAGTATTTTTCACAAAAGGTTCGGTTCATGGTGCGGTTCACAGTACACCAAAAGTCGGAATTCCATAATAAAACCGGAAAAAAAATTTGTTAAAAATATAAATTATATATATAATTCATCACTTTTAGAAAACATATGAACGGTTTGAACGGTAACACCAAATAGAACCGTTTCGAAATAAAAATTTGTTCGACTTATCAAAACTATAATGAAAAATATAAAAGTAAATATTTTAATGTCAATGTTGTTCCGATTTGACCAATAACGTATTGACAAATCAAAAATATCGGTCGGTATTTTTTGAAAATATTGTTATGACATTTTTATGTATTTTGAAACCTTTTGATATCATTTCAATTAACGATATTTCCACATGCTCTGCAAATGTTTCCGTCCCAAAACGACCCAAATTCTCACATACGATTTTAATAGTTTGAAATTATTTTGATATTTTTGAATAGTTAATTTAAAAAATTGGATATCCAAATGAATTTGATAATTTTTTGCTATGTCTATATATATAAAATATGGCTGGTCGCTTCTCAAATCAATTCCTTACCGCTTTGCATCTTTGTTTTTTGTTTGTTTGTTGAACAAATAATAACTAAAATTACTAAGCCTCTAGGTAGCCGCCGTGGCATTTGTTTCCCCGCCCCCCGCCTCACCATTGCTACCTGTTGTTTGTTCATGTTTGATCATCTGCTGCGTTTCGTGGACCAAATCCAAAGCTGGCGTTGTATTGGCATTATTCTCGGCCACGGCCGCAGCTGCTGCGGCAGCGGCCGCCAATTGAAATTGATTGGGCAGAAAGAGATAAGGATTGGCCAGGCCATCACTGCAGCTGCTTGAAGTATTAGAGCTGCCGGCGCCGGCTACCGCATCACCACTAATAACCGTATGGCTGGCACCAGGATTGGATGTTGGTGTATTGGCGGTGAGTTTGGATACACGCTTACGTCGCGCCTCATTTTCGCATGGTGAAGGAGCTCCCGGATGACGGTAACTGACATGCTTACGCAAAGCATCTTTGCTGCGCGAGACATGGGAACAGACATTGCAGGCGTATCTAAGGATTAATTATGAAATTAATATCAGATTTTTTGAAGATTTTCAGTTACGGGCACACCTAGTGTGAAATTTAAGAAAGATCTTTTAATATTTCGATAGATTACACCTTTAAAAATAACATATTAAAATTTCAAATCGATATCTCAAATAGTTTTTTGAGTTATAGCCACTTAAAGACAAGCCGCTTAATAGCTAAAAAAAATTTCATTAGCGTTCTTTAACGCGCTTTTTCTTGAAACAGCGTTTTTTCCTCTGAACATTTGTGAGATTACTTAAAGACAACTCAGCTGATCAACTTTATCTCATGTTCTTTATATAGTTCTCCCATACCCATCGATTTTTTTGATCTGATTAAAAATCGACATTCGCCAAAACTTACCAACATTTTGGGTAAAATTTTGCCTTTTTAAAAAAATGACCGCCATTTTATAAATTTTATTAATATCTTCAAGTTTTTTTTTTAATTTCATCCACGGAGACGGCTGAATTACTGCAGCAGTGGAGGACCATTTTTCCGCGCCGTCGGAGATCGTGTATAACTTAAAAAATTGCATTATTTTTTTTCCAAAATTTCGACTGTATATTCTTAAAACATGTATAAATATCAGGGACCATAACGGTTATAAGTTATAACTATAAAAAAATCAATTGTAATAAACCATTTATGATTTATCTTTTAAATAAAAATCAAATATAAAACTCATGAGTGATTTTTTATTTCAAAAAATCAATAATAAAAAGTAAGAAAGTCGGTCAAGCCCGACTGTAATATACTCTGTACCTGTCAAAGATTGTACGTAAATGAAAACTTTTAGGTGTGGGGTCACACAAACTGTGTAAGTGCTTCCCAAAACGATATCGGCCAGTGCTGCCCATCTTAATTATTTGATTTGCTTATAACTTAATTACCGTTCATCTGATTTGGAAATGGAGTATAGTGGATCGATGTGAAATGACGATTAAAATGTATGCCTAAATGGTTTGAACATTCTATCTTTAAAATTATAGCAGATATGAGGTTTTTTTTTAAATTGTGGGGTTGGCAACTCTGCTATTGTTCATCTGATCGGAAAACGATATATGAGGGCTTAATGAGTTTTGATGAGTAGAATATATGTCTAGAAGGTTTCGAACAATCTATCTCTAAAATTGTGGGGAGTTTTGAGGAGTTTTTTCAAATTGTGGGGGTGGCAACTCTACTTCGTTCATCTGATCGGAAAACGATGTATGGGGCTCGATAAGTAATGATGTAACTTCAAAATTGAGGAAGATATTAAGTTTTTTTTCAATTTGCGGGGGAGGCAGGGGGCGTGGCGAAAAACAAACTTAACTTGGATCTTGCCTGCAAGTATAAGAAATATATGTTCCATACACCTCAACCAAACTCGATCTCTTACCATCTCTGAGATCTCAGTGTTCATACGGACAGACGGACATGTCTATATCGACTCGGCTGTTGATGCTACTCAAGAATATATATACTTTATAGGGTCAGAGATGCTTTCTTCTGGCTGTTACATTTGCACAAACCCATATACTCTTTGTACCTTCGGCACAGAGTATAATAATCGTTACGGTCCCTGCATTTTATTGCTTTTTGCACCGATGAACCGATTGGGCTACGTGTCTAACGCTGATCTGTAGTTCGGATATTTATCTAAGGATCATTATTTAAGTTTATATTTATGTTCTAGCACAAACTTACCGCACATTCTGATGCGTTTCGAGATGCACTCGAAGATTATATTGATTGCTCAACTGTTTGTGACAGATGAAACAAGTGGCATATAGCTTGGAGTTTGAAGGCGGTTTAATGGGCGTGGAGGGTAACTGCTTTTCAGCTGCTAGCGACAAAAGATTCGGCTCCGATTTGGCACTGACCAGGGACATACTGCTACCAGCAGCTGCTGCCGCCGCTGCAGCCGCTTCCCTTTGATATTGTTCGATATGTTGCTGCAGCTTGGCATGATCTTCGGGTGAAATGTAGTGCGCAGAGCTGGTTCCACCGGCTGAATGATGTGCCTGAGCCGCCTGCTGTGCTGCGGTGGGTGTGACGGCGGCACTATAAATAGGCGGTTTATTGCTATACAAGTGCTGTCCAGCTGATAAAGGATTGCTATAACTGGGTGAGGATTTAACCACCGGCAATTGCGGTGAAAAATGTGACATGGCCTGGTGTGTTAGTGTTATAGGTGAAGTGGCCACAATTGGACTGTGACCCGAACATTCCATGGGAGATTTGTTGCCCATGCTGCTGCTCGGGGTTGTTCTCAGGCTCTCCACAATTTTGTCTATACGTTTAATATCCTTTTGTTGGCCCATCGATGGGACAGCTGAACTGGTATTTGTTCCGGTTTTCATACGTTTCACCCCATAGCAGTCATCTTCCTCTAAGCCACTCTGATAGAGTTGACATTGCTGTTGGTACTTGGCCAGTAGTTCGGTGGTCTTATTCAGAGCGGTCTGCGAAAAGTTCAAAGGTTGCGGCAAAAGATTCGGATAGAATTGCAGCGATTTCAGGAAGAAATTCTCGAGAGGAGTACAGCCTCCAGCTGTACTGGTAACGGGTGCACCAGCCACTGAACCAAGTTTGTTGGCCAACAAGGGAGTATTTAGAGTGGGATTGGGTAATTGTGGTAGGGTAGGTAAACTGGGCATGGGTGTGGGTGAGGGCGTACTGGGACGTTCAAATTCGGCGGGCTTGTCATTTGTGGGCTCCAGATAGGAATTGCTGGCAGAGTGGGAGGAGGTAGTGGTGTGACTTTTAGCTGTCTTGGGAAGCTGAAAGGAAATAAAGATGTTAAGTTCAGGTTCACTAAAACGGAAAGTTTTCACTATGGTCCAAAATAAATTTTATTTTTGTCAAGAGATGTTGCGGTACGGGCGGGATAATGGAATTAAAAATAAAATAATAAATAAAAAATTCCCGCGGGTCTCGAAATATCTTGCGGGATTTAGCGCAATACATTACTGAATATTAGAGCAGAATTTGGCCAGTAAAATGTATCTGAATTATTTAAAGGCAGGAAAACTATTAACAATGTCATTTTCCTGAGAAATACAACGTCAAAACGAAACTCAAATCATTTCATTTTGTATATTTGTTTATTTTTTTGAATCCTCCTTTCAAAGAGTTAAGTTTCTTGTCCGCAGAAACACAAAATAATGTTTATGTAAAAGTAAGATCCATGTGGAAATTAATTTTTATGTTTCGAGGGTCAAATAAGTAACACAGAAAATAACTCTTCAGTTTAAAATACTTCTGATCGTTTCTCAAAATTTATTGAAGATTCGTCAGATAAAGAAGATGAAATATCTGCACTGCAATTGCATCTTTTCGCAATCTGACAAACTGTCAACGCTTTTAGAACGTCGTAGAGTAGAGACATCGCCAGTAACACCGCTTATTAAGCTAAGAGAAAACGGTACCTGGAAAGATGATAACTCTGGCCACTGCCCTATATTTCGTCATGAAGTGACGATACCGCTGTGCTTGACTACTGCACCCCAACCACAACGTTTACCACCTTATATGAAGTCATCAGTCCCAGTCGAGATCCAAACGAGATGGCCGACAACTTCGCTAGACTTGGTCTCACTTCTCAGCTCCTCAGCAATATAGGGGTTCCACTTGCAACTTTCAAATTAAAAACAAAGGAAACTACCTGTCGAATCGGTGTGAAGTAACAAGTCTTACATGACCGACTCTAAATATGAATTAATCTAGGTCGCTGCTCTATCCAGTAAGAGAAAACATCTCCTTACCAGTAGGGGCCCCCTACTGACACTGCCTAATAGGAAGACAGGTCGCAAGGCTCGGCATTAGACACAGCGACTTCTGAAGAAGCTGCAACTCAGAGGATTAGAAAGGAAGTGTACATAACCTCTTCTGTCATTGCCCAGCACTCAGCAGAAGGCGACTCGCCCATTTTGGTCGTCCATTTCTACAAGATCTCTCAGAAATCGCTGAAATTAAAGTTGCCTTACTGCTAAAATGCGTGGTACTTTCAAAATGGATTATAGGGGAAGACCCTCCGTCTACGATCATAGCTTAGAAAGGTAATAACGTGGACCTTAATTGGCCTAAGTGAAGGATTGGGATTTCTTCCCAATTTAACCATTGCAACCTAACCTAACCTATTGTCATCATCCTCCAATGGTCATAATCTGCGAAGTGGAATTTTGCCAACTAACGCTAGCAAAAACACCACATACGATTAGCTTTTATCGATAAGGCTAAGACCACCAAGTGTTGGCGCCCGTTTTAAAGTAAGTAGCCAGAAAAGCTTCTCAAAAATTTTGCCGTTCGGTTCGGCTTTAAACTGTAGATCCCTTTTTCTAGAGCGAAAAATTAAATACACAAAAGCCAAGAGATTGATTGGAGCTGTAAAGCCAGATATTTATATTTTTATAGGTTAGACATTTAGGCTTTCAATCGATAACATTATGATTAACCCTGATGATGATTAAAACGTTATGCATTTCTTGCAAATCCAATATATTGAAAGAATTGAAGACCAGTCAACATTTTTATTAGAATTTCCAAATCAAATCAACGCCAACTATTTATAATTGAAATAAATATATAAAATTAGGAAACACTGCGTATGAGTGATTCAAAAATTTACACCTACGCTTAGTATGCACCAAAAAGCAACAGACAGGAGGCTGAGAACATGACCTTAAAATGTGCATACTAGCGTGAAACGGTCTATTGAACATTTGAATGGGAATGTGAATGGGTATGATTATGTATATAATTTAAATTAAGTTACTTAGTCTCAAGATTGACTTAATTGGACGGTCTAAAATGTTTTCTAAAATATTTCAGGACCATAGTGTTAATCCTCGCCATACTTACATTATTATTCTGAACATCCGCCAATCCCTTAATGCCCAAAGTTTCGGCCAGATTCAGCAATATGGGTATCTGCTCCTCATACACATTCACCTCACCCGAGTACATAAATGTCAGCAGAGCCACAATTGCACCAAAACTAGCTCCTGGTATAATTATAACCGGATGATTGCTCGCCTCCAGGGCACGAAAGATTTCCATAAAGAAAGTACTGCAGGCGCTCAGTACGACACGATGCGCCCTCAACTGTCGACCCTCCGCCGAAATGGTGACATCTGTCAGATGCGATTGGTCCAGCAGCACGGGCAGAGTGCTCAGCAAACTGGTCTGCAAAATAGAAGAGTATTTCAATTTGGGTCACTCGATCGTAAAAATACATTTGGCAGGCCTTCGCTCCCAGAGGCTCTATTCGCCATATCTAAATTTGGTGATCATCTCGAGGGCCGGCTGTTGCTTGTTTTTTTTGGAATGGAACACATGCATGTGCATGTGCAGACATGGAGACACTTAGACAGCAGCTGGGGGGCTTTAATTGCAATTTTTGTAAAATTCTTTGGATTTTGGCAATTGCACCAAAATTTCATTTATTTGACATTTTTGCGGCTATTTTGGACAGGCAATTTCAGTTTGGATTCTGTGTAGTAAACATCGACAACAAAAATTTGTCACTAAATGAAATGCGGAAAAACTATGTGTGAAATAAGTATATATACGTACTCGTATCCACACGTAACCTATATATAGACGGATGACATTTCTGTTTCGGTCTTGTGAACGATGGATGTCCAGTCAATTTTTATGACCGAGGCCAAGCCCCTAGATAATTGACTATATAAACTACACAGAGAATGAGCCGCACAATTTGTGTTGCTCAAAGAAAAACAGGCACACATTGGTACATCATAAATCATAAGATGATCTAAGCAGAGGTGGGAATTAATGGGAATGCTATATGGAGGATATGGTAACTGGTTTGGGCTGGATTTTGTTTTGCATAGTTCCACGAAATATGAGGATTGTTTTTTATTCTTAATAAAATTGGAACCAGCAGCCTTACGCTTAATCCAATACTACAGTTGAATTACTGATAAAAGTTTACCCTAGCAAGGGGTATATTTATTTCGACCAGAAGCTTACAACATCCAGTAAAATACTCTACCATAATTTGGAGCGCTCGGATTGAAGGATTATATTAATCACTCGACCTCGATCATCCTCGATCCAAAAAGTTATGCTAGAATATTTGATAAACAATTTTTAAATTTAAAAAAATATTCTAAAAGGATTTTTAAAAATATATTTCTCAAGTTCAGCTTACACTAGTTTATAAAAAAAAAAAAATACTCATTGAAGTTTAATTTTTTTACCTGAACTCAAAAATGTTTGTATGGATACGTTTTTGAGTTGAGAGTTTTTTTCAGGGATTAACCTCCCGAAACGAATATCGGTTCCGGCAGTTCCGGCACGTACCGAAATGAGAATATCGGTTAAAGGTTCTATTTCGGTTTTCAGTTCAGATACGTACTAGATTTTTATTTCGTTGTACCGGTACGTACCGGTTTAATATAATTTTTTTAAATTAAAAAATGTTAATTTTTTTCAAGATATCTAAAAAATTAATGGATGTTATAGAACTACAATTTTTTCTTAGAATATTCCATTTAAAAATTTTTTTGTAAATATTTCGATTTCTACCCTTTTTTTTTTTAACGAACAATTTTGCTCTTGTCCACGCTTCCAGTGGTTTCCCACTCAGAAAAATAAAATCTAGAATTAAGGAAATCAGACAAACTCGACTTAGGGCCATTTCTCATAAAGCTGACAAATATTTCTTAATAATGGTTCAAAATAAACCGCTCTAAAATCTGTCGTATCTCCGTTAAAAATAGAGATCTTTAGCGATTTGGATAGATTTGAATCCATACTATAAGACTACGGTCCAATATAGCTCATAATATGCTAGTAAAATACTCAAAGGGGTATATCAGCTCTTAAAATCACAAAAACAGATTGAAACATAAAATCTGCGTTAGCTTTTCTATTCATTACATTATTCGAAATATTAAAACAGAGTTTGCAATCATATTTAGCTATGCATGTGCGTGCCAATCGATACGAAATTGAAAGCAGCGAAACGTGCGTGTGCTGTGTGTGTGTCGACGTCGCTGCGAATGCGGCCTTTCATATGCACGCTATACGAACGCGCCCTACACTGATTTAAATCCAGAAACTTAATTTCTCTAAATTTATATATTCATTTTTCTAACATTTCTATATTCAAGGGCGGAGTTTTTTAATACTTGGGTCCTTTACATTTAATTAGAGAGGAATAATATTTACCATAAGAAAAGTTTTTCTGCTCTTTTGGAAATTTTTTCTATATCTTCTATATCTTGAAAAGCGAATATGATTCTGGATATTTTTTAAGCGCTAATTTCTAAATATTGAGACTTTTTTCTAAGTGTTGGTGTTTTTACCAGTTGAAATATATATTTGTAATAATCGTAAATCTATAGAATAACAAGTAAGAAAGTCGGTCAAGCCCGACTGTAATATACTCTGTACCTGTTTGGGGGCATCTCAATTACATCGCTCCTCTCATAGCAAGGTCCAATTGGGAATTACCAGTTAGCTATTGCCTTCCCGCTCTCTCTTTCTCGTAAGTTCTACCAATGGCTACGGTGTTGTTGTTGGTTTTTATTTTCTTTTACGTATGGCTCTAATATCGTTCATCTGATCGAAAAACGATGTATGGCGGGTCGATTCAAAATAAGTACTAGAATATATGTCTTGAATGTTTGAACTATCTATCTTGAAAATTGTGGGAGTTATTTCGTTTTTTTTAATTTGGGGGAGGCAGGGGGCGTGGCAAAAATTAAAACTAAACTTGATCTGCCTGCAAGTATAAGAAATATATGTTCCATACACCTCAAACCTCTATCTCTAACCATCTCTGAGATCTCTTCGTTCATACGGACAGACGGACAGACAGACGGACAGACGGACAGACGGACATGGCTATATCGACTCGGCTGTTGATGCTGATCAAGAATATATATACTTTATAGGGTCGGAGATACCTCCTTCTGGCTGTTACATACATTTGCACAAACCCAATATACTCTGTGTACCTTCGGTACAGAGAAAAATAACAAACCGAAACAATACCGGTATTAGCGTTTTGGTATGGTTCCGGTTTTTTCGGTTCCTATTATAACGCAAAACGGTTTTCCGGTTTTTCAAAAAAAATTTCCTAATTCCGGTTTTGATACGGGTACCTGGCTTTAAACGGTTTATTTTGGTTAACGGATCCGTTTCCGGTTACGGTATTACTCCCCGGTTTTTATAGTTTTTTCGGTAGATCCCCCAACTTTTTTATGCCATATTTCGAAATAAAAGCTTTAGATGGCGTCAAGCAAGGTATTAATCAAAAGGGTAAGCAATTTTTAATAATCCTATTTTCCAATCGGTGAAGTAGTTAAAAAGTTAGAGGCAAAAATATTTCGAAAAAAATATTTTTTCTTAAAAACCTGCTAATTTTGTTTTCTAAAATCTGGAAAAGATTGAAACTGAAAACTAAACCTATTGGAAAATGTTCTTTGACTAGATTATTAGGAATTGCATACACATTTGATTAATAACTTGCTTGACTCCATCTAAAGTCTTCAGCAAGATATGGCTTAAAATGTAAGGGTACTAACCGAAAAAGTAAAAATAAAATTCTAATAGAAAAATTTTTGAAATTCATTTTTGAGTTTAGCATTCCAAAATACATCATTAAAAAATAATGGCTTAAATGGGTCTTTTTAGCTGTTAACTAGTGTTATTGAGAAAATATCAGTACAGCTGCCCACCCCTAGATATGATATTATTTTAGAAAATTTGCGCTTTCAAAATTCTGTTCATGTTGCTTGCCTTTAAAATCTACTTACTTGAAAATATGCAAAATCCGCTTTCTATTCTATTATAATAGAGTCAGCCAGTTATTCTTAAATTACTTTGCTCTAAGTCCCTTTAATCCCATAATCCCTTTAATCTCCCTCTTACCTGATGATTATGCCAACGCAAACAGAATTGCTGTTGATTCTCATTGTGTTGCTGCTGCTGTTCTAATTGATTTTGTTGTAGCTGCTGTTGTTGCTGTTGTTGTTGTCTTGTATTTGTTGTATTTACATGTTCCATAATTCATTTAGTTTATTAAGTGGATCTTACATATAGTAGCTATAAAAAGTAATAACATATTAATTATGGTTTACTTTTGTTTATTTTTCTTGTTTCGAACTCGCGTGTATAAACAATATTTTCTCATTTGCACATTTTGTTTTCATTTTCATAATTTTGTTTGTTTTCTTGTTGTTTTGGCTGTCGTTTTTATTTGTTTATTTATTGAAAAATTTTGTCACACACTTTTCGTTTTAAGAGAAGCGCAAAGGCTGCAAGAGTGTTGATGATCGTTCTTATTTCTTATTTTTTTTCTTTTCGTTCTGTTGGCTTACGCGGCGTATACGTTTTATGTCGTAGCATTTGGGTATATTACTCATACGCCATGGTATGCCTAAGGGCATGTGTGTGTGTGTGAGAGAGAGGGGGAAATGTCAAGGGATTACTGTTTGTTTAAGTTAAACATTTGATAGTGATAAGATCAGGCGTATTTTGTATTCGAATTCCTCAAGTTTTGTTTGTGTAAAATTAAGTTTAACCGACTGAATTCATTAACAAAAGCGGATTATTTGACTAGAGCCACTTAATCGACTAGGAAACTCGCAAAGAGAGGGGAGGTGAACTTGGTGGCCTGTCGTGCATAACTTAACCTAATAATATCAGATAAATCTTGAAATTCGAAAAAAAATTTAGAATAAACTTTTTCGAACCAAACTCTTATGACTTTATCGGGTGTGATACAGAAATCTCTAGAGATTCTGACTACGGTTAGTTTGTAAATCTCTTAAAAAATCCGTCGGTACCACAGAACTTTAAGAGAATTCAAATTCTTATTTGAAAATCTGGATGGAATCTGTGAATCAGATTATGGTGTAACAGTTATAATAGGTAGCGTCTCTCGCTAATAAATTACACCAAATTTTATTTATAATATTTTTTAATGTTAACTTATGTTTAAGTAAAATATTTTACGTTTTTTATGATGTAAATTTATATATATTTGTTTTCCGTATAAATTCAAATATTTTTTTCAATTTAAAAACATTTTTGCGCCTATTTTTAAGCTTTACTTGGCAACCCTAAGTACACTTTTTGTGTCAATGCTAAATGTGGTTGGTTTGCTCATATGCTTTGATTTGGCAAAATTTCTTTAGCAAATACGAGCGTTTTGAAACCACTCAATAGAGATTTCTGTAGCACCAAAGAATTGGAATTCGGTTTTGGGGCACCTCCGTATATTTGATATGAAAGAACTGAAACGCTTGCTAGAAAGGGAAACCGTACGAATTAAATCTACTTGGCTTTGAGCAGTCGGTTACAAATCTAAGTGCAATCGTTTATAAGAAAATCGCTTGAGATTTCCGGGACCCACCCGAATATGTCTAGGTTTTTGCAAAAAGTTTTTCAACCTTTATTTATTTTTTATTCGTTAAATTAAATTTTCTTAAAAAGTTCATTTCCGATGTGGGTGACTCTATGGATGGCTCTATTTTCCATCCGATCATCGTTTGTCGCCTTACTTTCGAGCAAGCTTCCGTGTGTGTTTATTTGCAAACTTCTTCATATGTTACACATATAATCTTACAAGCGTTCGAGGCAAATAACAACTAATCTTGTTATTAAAAGATCCCCCTATCTTTTGGTTTCGTTTGAATTCTTCCATTCTTCTTATTAACAGTTTGTGAAAATTTGATTTTTTTACGTAAAAACCTTTGTTAACTTTTCTAAGTGCAGCTGTAATTTTGTTATTATATTGATTAGAATTCAGTTGCCCTTTTTGCCTGGATAATCAATCTTAAACATCAAATTTAGGTTACAACAACATTTATCTATTCCGATTCCGCAATATCATAACAGGTCTGAGATATAGGAGTAAATACGTACGGACGAACGGAAAGACGGACATGGATATAAAGATGCGGCTGTTGATGCTTATAAAAATTATATATTCTTTTTAGCATCTTCGACCCAATTAAGTAAATATATTTTGATCAGCATCAAAAGCCGAATCGGCAAAGTTATTTCCGTTTGTTCGTCCGTCTATCCGACTGAATTGTACTTATCAGCTCTTGCGAGCGATCCTCCTTTTATTTAAAATTATTTATCACTTAAATCAGACTTAGCTAACACTGTGTGTCTAAGGCACAACGTGTTGTGTAGAATTAATGGGCGTGTTCAGCAGAAAAACTTGCTCCCTTATCAATGATATATTTTTAAGTAATTCAAGTAATATTACATTTACATGGAACTTTCCTAAAGGTCAATTTAACAAGACTCCCAAAAGCATGCTTTATAATAAGAGCAGTGTTGTTAAACTGATCAGTGATCAAGTGTCTCTGCTGAACGCGCCTAATGTAAGCGTTGGTCTAGTGGCAAGGGTAAATGAAATTCCTAAACAATGCATCTCAAGTTGATCCCAACGGATGTGCCTTTTCAAGTGTGGTGTCAAGTGAATTCTGTTCCTTGTTGCCATATAACTTCTATGTTAATACAACACAATTTGAGTGTCAATAAACGACAATTTTGAGTGTTCACTTTTAAAATAGAGACATAAGAGGTCCTGATTGTGGTTATTTATTTGGCGCTGCTGTTTCCTTTGATTTGTCAATGCCGGACCCATCTGGTGTTGGTTTAAATGCTTCGTCTTTGTCTGCATCTTTTTGGACGGCGATAGAATTTCTTCTTCTTTGTGTCATCTATGGTCAACTTCTTTGTGTCATCTATAACAACAAATCTGAGATTTGTCCAATAAACAGAACCTGAGATATCAATTTTTTAAAAAACCCTTGTTTCTGTTTTTTTTTAATTTTCCCAATTTTCGAAATTGTTTATAAAATCAAGAATTTTTTTTTGCAAAACCGTGATATACCATGATATAATTAAATTTTTTTTATGATAATCAAAAACAAAAACCGAATGACCTATAGGTCATATATATATATATATATTTATATATAAGCGTCTGCAATGAAATGACCAGTTAATATGCTTTTTAGCAGCCTATTCTTTAGATTTGTAGCATATTGTACATGAGGTTTTGGTCTCTTGTGTTGCATAAAACTTAAGAGATTCTGCAACGATTTTTCCACTTAACCTATCTTCAGCAATCTCCTCTCTTGCTCTCTAGCGTCTATAGAAAGATTATAATGATTATTGTTGTTTCTTAGATTTGAATGCGGCTTTTTTGAGGCCATCACATTTCCATTATTTCCCCGATAACAAGGAATCCAGAAGATTTTCACCTTTTTAGAGATGTCAAGAGGATCTAGTTCCATCTTGTTTGCCAGGACATTTTTGAAATTGTCTGTCTACGTATATGTTTATTAGATAATTTGAAGCATGTAGTTTTGACATCTCTAATTCTTTCTTAATTGCAAAGACTTCTAGGTACATCTTTGAGCCATCTGTAAAAATGTGTACAGTACGCAGGTCTTTTGGTCCCAATGCTAGTGATATGCCTGATAAATTTTGGTTTTCGGGATCATGAAATCCGGGCTACTCTTGATCTATCTACCAACTATGCTGTGCCCATGGCTATAGAGTATACAAAAATCTTAAAAATCCGAACTGAACTGAAACTAGCTGGAACATGTTATTAAACTTATCACATTTCTCAACGGAACAGTAAGGAAATTATATAGATACCTACATATTAATATAATTCAAAAATATGTGGAAACCAGCAAACAGAACATTAAACACTAAATGAAAATAACATTTCATTTGATATTCAACACGAGAATTCCATTAAAAAACTCACACATAAAATTTAATGATTCCATCAAACTAAAGAAGCGACAACAATAAAAATCCTTGGAAATTTGCAAAAAAAAAAAAACTAAGATCCAACAAACAATCGCAAAAAAAAAATTAAGAAAAATAAACCCTTGTGGCCTGCCAGAGATGCCGCTCTATTAATAGATATCCCTGGGCAACTGCTGGATTATTTCTGAATCACAACAAAAAAAAACATAACAAAAAAATTAAATATGTATCATAGACTGACAAGTGTATACAAATTTATGTGCGTGATATTTTATGGAACAAATGAAAGTCTTTTTGGACAACCTGGCGTATGAGTGATTATGTGTAAAGTATTACGCATCATCGAAATGTTTGTTGTTATTGTTGTTTTGCGGCACTTGGACAACAAATCAAAATAGACAGGCTGGGCGGAGAGCATTTAACACAATTTATTTCAAAATACAAAAAAAAAAAATAGAAATAAATAGAAAATAGAAAATTGCTAAAAGGCAGGCCAAAACTAATTTCGGAAAATCAAGTAAAAACTTGAGGAAAATACCAAAGAGTTACGGAAAGCAAAAAGCCTGACACTTTTCTTATGTGAACGAGAGCCAAAAAGGCCGCGGCCTCCCCTCCTCCACATCCATCGTTGTCTCTCAATAGAAAAATGCTTAGATGCGATGCACACACATAATGGAATGAAGAAAATTCCGTCTGCAACAACAACAACAGCAGCAGTAGCAGCAGCAGCAGCAACAATTGCATGCTGGGCTAGCTAAGATGTCTCGGATACGGATTTGTCACATGGTTTTTGGGTTTTCAGTGGGGCCTCCAATGAGCTGCAGTTTTGCACACACTCAATTTTCACACAGACATTAAAAATAGCCCTCGGACAACAAGCTGTTGTTGTTGTTATTATTGTTGCTCAACTTACATTTAGTATATAATCTGAATGCTAAACAATGGAAGATTGGCAGACCCAGAGCAAATCCCCAGGCCAGGCCAGGCAAGCCAAAAACTAAAAACCAAAAAAAAAAAAAGAGTGTATTTTATTTAAATAAATTTAGTTTAATTGCCATTGTGTGTGTTTTATTGTAAATTAGAATCGTCAACTTGAGGTCTGGGACTGCCGATTCTGTTGTCTTGTCTTGGCCAAACGAACCGCTGACAACATAGACGAGATATAAATTTATGCGAATTTTTTGATGCCCCCAGCATGATCCAAATTTTGCTCAAGAATTTGTATATTTTTTTAATCTTATTGAAATATTTGAATAACTTTATTTTAATAAAAAAAAGAACCCTAAGAAAATGTTTTAGAAATTTGTTTTCCAAGTCAGGCGTATGTTTTCCAATTTTAAGGTAATTGGGGTTGTAATCCTTTCAACCCCCCATGAAAATCTTCTATTCATCGACCCTGTATAAGGTATTAAAAGTATGAAGAAGTTTTTTCTCCCAGAGCTCTCACTGGGGTAAATGTGAACAATTTTTTAAAAGGTCAAAATGCTCGTGGAAACACCTGTTGGTAATAGTTATATTTTCTTATAGTGTACTAATCTTTGTATAAAAATTCAATGAATAAAAGTAATTTTATAGCAACCTTGAGCTTTACGGTGTAACAGTTTCACGCCTAAAAAGAAAGTTAGCTGACGAACTGGCAGAAGGCGAAGATAAAAGAAACACTTACCTTCTTACGTAACTTATGTAATTTTTTAATTTAATATTATTCCTATTTAAAATAAAAATTAGTATGCATTCAATATTTTTATAAATCTGAAAACTTTTAATCAAAATTACGCAGCCGCAATATAAGGCCTTTATGGGCAATAGGAATGCGTGATCGGATGGTTCCAAAATTTTGCCCGATTAAATAAACAACATTTAAAATAGACCCGAAATTTGGCTATTAGCCCAGTGTGCAAAGGATCTGTTGCGCAAAGGTAAGCAATCCGCTCGTGAACTAAAAAAATGGTTATGTTGGATTTAATGGTTCACGCTCTATTTCGAATATCATACTTTCTTTTAAGAAATTTGATACGATTCGGTATTTTTTACTAACTAAAAGTAGTATAAACTTAAAAAACTTTAAAATTATGTTATTATTAGTTTAGGGATTATGTTGGAAAGCAGAAAAGTAGTGGAAGGGAGGACTTCAAAAACTGTTGCGAAACACCTTCTTGAAAAAAAATCCCAGTTCAGCAGCAGAGTAATGACTCTAGGAGAAGAACATGAAATCAGCGGTAATATCGAAATTATAGAGGATTGAATGCGAATTCATGGCAAGATTATCCAAGCAGTAGAGAGAAAACTGGTAAAGATTTTTTGAAAGATGCGCTTGCCTAGCGGAGGAGTATCTTTAACGAGAACTTATTTTAAACAGCAAAATAGTGAAAAAAAACATAATTTGGCGGACGGCATAAAGCCATGCCATAAAAATTAAAATATTTATTGATGTAAATTTGATGTAAAAAACTAAATGAAAAAATAATCATGCTGTTACTACTACACCGAGACAAATCTAGCACGATTAGGCAAGACTAAAATCGGCTTCAATTTAGTTTTTTTCGTCTTGAATTTTCAAGAAGAAATCTGCTTGAAATCGAGAAGACTTGTGCGCTCGACTTGAGTTTGGTAGCAAAAAGAGGTAAAATGAATCCGACTAAATTTAAAACCGAGCAGATCGAGCTTCAAAATTCATGCTTAATTTCAGTATTTTCTTTTTTGGATCCAAGAAGATTCTGTCTTGCCGAACTTCTGACACGAAATCTGCTTGATATCAAGCACGATCTGCTCGATTTTTTCTCTGAGTGTACTTCCTTGAGAACAGCCTGTATCAATTAAATTCCCAATAAAATGCATCACTTGCTTAAGTTGTATTAAGTTAGAGAAAAACTACAATCTAAAGATTAAAAAGAATTCAGGAACTATCAAGGAAAGAATACTATTGGTGACAAATGCACAGAAATAAAAATGATTAAATATCAATCCTATATGGACTGCTGTATTTGATATTTTTTAAATGTCTTCAATATAATTTGGATAAAACCATCATTATGTTATGATAAAGATAACTTATCAGTGTTTTCAACTTGTAAATTTGGCCCTAAAACATATAAATTTAAAATGTATTATATCGGCTTTTTATTGATGTGAGAAAATAACATATGAGCCCCAAATCATATACATTTTTTTTCTGTGTAAATTTAGAAGAGAAGAGAGAAGAGACTACATTTGCAGGAGATGGACAAAATCAGATATTGTGAATATACTGGAATCCGATTGCCTTCCAATAGCTGGATGACCTTTAAGAGGTAGTAATAAAAACTCTAAAACGCTTCAACGATGCAAAGATTTTTCGATTGTTGATTTTCTAGTTAAATTTCATAAAGGGCATAGCAGAATAGGCATATGCCACCGCGTTTATCAACACCAAATTTATGTTTGATTAAAATCTATAAGAAACTCATGCTCCCAAAATTGTATTCCCCTAATCGCTATTTATGAGGCCGGAAAGTTAAACTAAAAAAATGATGTTTCTCAAGAACCTCTAAACCGATTTTGATGGGTATAAATATATGTTGGAAGTGTTCAAAATAAAATTCTAAAAATGTTTTTTTTAGATTTTTATAACCAAAATTTAGGCCAACAAATATAATTAAATTTTTTAAATAATTTATTCGGGGTGATAATATTTTTCTGTTCCTCCAGTTTTTTTTATGTTTTTTTATTTAATAACGTTTAATTTTTGCAATCAGGTCGGAACCTCATGTCCTCATGTCATGGTGAAAAAAACAAAAAACGAGAGAGCAAAGCTAACTTCGACTGCAAAGTTTTAATACACTTGAAAAACTTTATCCAACCGATTTAACCGGTCAAATATATATAGGATATAGATATCAGATATTTAAAAATTTTAAATCGTTGATAATAAAAATTTCATACCATAAAAAAAAATTTTCTAGTAAAACACATTTTTCCGCCCGATCGGTCATATGGCAGCTATATGCTAAAGTCATCCGATCTTGATAAATTTTTTCAAAATGATGTGAAAGCTTATAAAACTTATATATACCAAGATTGGGGACGCTACGATAGAAAACAAAAAAGTTTTTCCCACTAGAAGTAGTTTTTTGACCGACCCTTTATATGGCAGCTATATGCTATAGTCATCCGATTTTGATAAATTTTTTCAGAATTATGTGAAAATATATAAAACTAATAAATACCACGATTGGTGATGCTACAATGGAAAACAAAGAAGTTTTTCTCACTAGAACTTGTTTTTTGAACGACCGTTTATATCGCAGCTATATGCTATAGTCATCCGATTTTGATAAATTTTTCCAGAATTGTGTGAAAATATATAAAACTAATAAATACCAGGATAGGTGACGCTGCGATAGAAAACAAAAAAGTTTTTCTCACAAGAACTAGTTTTTGGACCGATCGTTCCTATGGCAGCTATATGATATAGTCATCCGATCTGGCCGGTTCCGACATATTAGTTGCGTGCAGTAAAAAGAAGACTCTGTGCAAAATTTCAGCTCGATAGCTTTAAAACTGAGAGACTAGTTCGCGTAGAAACAGACAGACGGACAGACAGACGGACAGACGGACGGACGGACAGACGGAATTGAACTCAGCTCGTCGTCCTGATCAAGAATATATATAGTTTATGTGGTCGGAAATGAATATTTCTATGCGTTACAAACTTCTGGGCAAAATTAATATACACTTTTCAAGTGTATAAAAACAAGTAAATAGTACTACACCCAGAGAAATCTAGCACGATTAGGCAAGACTGAAATCGGCTTCAATTTAGATTTTTTTCGTCTTGAATTTTCAAGAATAAATCTGCTTGAAATCGAGAAGACTTGTGCGCTCGATTTGAGTTTAGTAGCAAGAGAGGTGAGGCGTTCAAAACGAGAGCATTACGTTCTCTCGCTCTCTGGCAACTTTGTTCTAAAATGCTTACATTCAAGAAGATGCTTGAAATGAAGCCGACTAAATTTAAAACCGAGCAGATCGAGCTTCAAAATTTATGCTTAATTTCAGTATTTTCTTTTGGATCCAAGAAGATTCTGCCTTGCCGAACTTCTGACACGAAATCTGCTTGATATCAAGCACGATCTGCTCGCTTTTTTCTCTGAGTGTATACGTATACTTAATATATATTGTACAAAGTATAATCAACTTTTAAAATCTTCTGCGTCGACCAAAAAGTTCCCCTATACTTGTTTGTCATCAAACTCGTCTATGAAATGATCCGAATCGATTCTTTAAAGGCTTTCGGTTCGGTTCAGCATTTTGAATCAGACTAGAGTTTGGTTCAGGGTTCGGTTTAAGATTTGGAATTAGCGGTTCGGTACGGTTAGGACTAGAATCGGTATGCTGTTTGCGGAAATTATTAAAGAATTAAATGGCCACCTTGAATATAGTATTACACAGAGAGAAATCAAGCATTTTTTATTTGAATCGAGTAATTACGAATTGGCTATTTGGTACAAATTTAAATATTTATTGTTCTTTTTTGTTTTTAATTTATATGAAAAAAAAATAGATAACCAGTTAAATTGGCTGGTACGTATTCTATCTCTTTTTGTAGCGAATCTAATCCACCAAGGATAAAGTATTTTGACTTTGTTGGCTTATGTACATATCATGCTTTTTAATGACACTGGTGGGATTTTTGATAGAATTTTACTTGGGAGAATGATGTCAGTCAGAATAGTTAAAACGCTCTCGTAGATCATCAAGAAAGATTATAAAAATAAGTTAATGCAGATAATTACGATTTGCGATCTGTGTTTTATGATTGCCGATTTTCCGATTGCGATTGCTAAATTTGACAATCAAGATTGCTCAAAAGGAATCGAACAAAAAGCATGATTGGTTAGATCGATTACTGATTAATGTGTCAGCCCACCTCTGCTGAAAGCAACTCTTTAATCGCAAATAGAAATGATCAGAATAGACCAAATGATAAATATTATGTATCACCCATTTATATTTCTCAGGGAACTATGGTAATTTTGGACACTCTATAATTTGGAGACCATATCATCAAGACTAAAAACTATTGCACATTAATCACAAATTTTCACATGTAGCATAAAGTTAGTTAAAGGGAGTTAGAAGTCGAGTTGACAAAAACTCCCTTATTAACCCTTTCAGAAATGGATTAAAGTGGTACGGTTTACAAAATAATTGAGGCCTATAGTCCAAGCTTAAAAGCGTGAACCGTTTCAGGAACAGCTCAAAATTCAAGGAACTGTCCGCAAGCTCATTGTCTCATTGTCTTTCTAAAAAAGATCTTACAGAGTGCTCATTGTTAATAAAGGGAATATTTTTACTTTTTATACTGAAATTGTACTGATTTGAAAATTAACAGCTATCAAACGCTTATCGAGTCATTAATTATCTTAATGTTATCCAATCAAATTTTAACAGAAATCTCTTTCGTGTTTTGGGAGAGATTTAGTTAAAAACATCATAAAAGAATTTTGGAAATTGAAACAATATTTTTTTTTCTGGAAAGGTTACATTGCCACACAGAAAAAACAAAGATAGTTGGTCAATGTATATACTATACTCTGCAGCGGCCCTTCGACGCTGCCAATAACGCAGCGCTGCGCAGCGTCAGTCTGTGTTGCTTTGAATTATGCTTTTCGTGTAACTCCTATATTGTTCATCTGATACGGAAACGATGATTTTTAAGTTTATTTGACATATAGTGATACGTATGAGTTGGGAAATAGGCCCTAAAATGTATGATTATCTAACACAAAGATATTTAGATGATGAGAATTTGGGCCTAGAAGTTATAAGCATTCTACCTAAGATTCTCGAATTTCAGGGGCGCGGCAAAAATTGGAAAATTGAAATCTTTAATTAATGCTGATTACTATAAATGCCTAAGGGCCGATTTCTCATCTTCTATTTAGGCAGCTGCTATGTGAAATCGGCCCTAAAAGATCTACAAAATTGTGGAAGATATGAGAATTTATAAAAATTTCCTGCAAGTATAAGTACTATACACTTTAAAACTCCAGATTCTACCATCTCAGAGACCTCTTCGTTCATCCAAACGGAAAAACGGTCATTGCAGTCATATATACTTCAAGGGGTCGTAGATGTTACATACATTTATACAAACTCATTATTATCTTTCTCATTAAGAAGGCGAGTCTTGAATCTATGCAAATGAGTTCGATTCTTAGCTGCAATCACTGTCTTCAAAGAAAGAGCCAAATCAATAAATCAAATGGTCACCAGTTTCTCCTTAAAGAACGAATATTTAGCTACTAAACCATTAAAATAAAGTTGAACGTTCAAAAATAGGAAAACAAACCTCCAAAGACAAATAATCCTTGCAAAGGCGCTCCCAAGCAAGTTTTTAAGCTCCATAATCGTCGAAATAATGGGTCCTGTGTACAGTTCAACATATAGTTTGGCATCCAATAATTTATTTTTCTTTCCACACCTCAGGATCAAAGCGAAGACAACGTTTTTAAACAGTTGATGTCTTCACGGTTTTGGATATGATTGTAAGCATAAGCAAAAGTGTAAAACAGTTTTCGATAAAATTTTTTTGTTTATGTTTTCTATTCTTAAAATATAAAATGCAGCTCATGAATTTATTTGCAATATATTTCTACCAGTTAGAGATGAAGTTAGGCACTTTGTGGTGATATGTTTGCTGCCACAGTATAAATTGACAACCGTCCCAAACGATCTCCTTCGTTGCGCCAGTTCTATCTATCTTAGTTAAATTTGGGCAGTGCTAATGGAAAAATTCCATACCTGCGTGGTCTTAAAATGAAGTGTGAATATGTCATATGCGTCGGCATACAAAGGCATAGCATTTGTTCGAAATACAGTTTTCTTTCATTCGTTTAAGTTTAAAATTTATTTTTTAGATTTCTTAAAATTTTCCAGTTCAAATCTTTGTCCACAGTTGTGAAAGTATTAAGTCTCTAAAATAGGTTTACAATTTTTGATTTCACATAAATCCAATATGTTTGAAAATTGTAATTTTATTGTTTCATTTTTTAAAAATATATTTATGTAATTTGTATTTCCATTAGTCACTATTAATATGATTTATTGTAAGTTATTTTATAGTATTCATTTTTTTTAAGTTATCAATTCACTTAAAATTCACTTTTCATCTAGTTGTACCACAACATTTTTGGCATGAATTATCATAGAATATTTTTCACATTTTTCTACAAATTTGTGTAATTTATCTTTTCAAAAATTACGCGCCCGTTACACCTTTTGTGCTTAACTAAAGCGTTAAGTTTTAAGTTTTCTACGTTTGATGGTATTTTTCCCCTTTTTTTCAAAGCGCGCACCTTTGTTAACCGTTCGCTGCTCGCATCTAAAATGAAAAATCCGAAAATGTTTCAATTCTTTCGGTTGTTAGTTGGAGATTTTTCTATTTTTCGAATGTCCATCTCTTGACAATTTTATGTTGTTGTTGTTGTTGCTGCTGCCATTTGTTTAGCTGATTTGAATTTGGCTGGCAAAAGTCTCATCAGTAGCAGCCGCCTCTCTGTTCGTTCACTTTGTCGCCTGGTCGTTCCATGTTCTTTAATTAATGAGAAGAGCAACTCGCTTGGCCGTTTTGCACTCACAAAAATTTGTATGTGTTGCGGGTTGAAAATTAATTGGCTACAAAAGCATTTAGTTAATCAAAACATTTGTTAGTTTGAGATCATCATCAGGCAGCAGAAGGGGCAGAGGCGGCTGCAGCAGCAGCACCTAGACACAATTGACATGGCCAAAACAAAAAAAGAAACAACAAGAAATCCCAACTGCATCGTGTGCATTATTAATTTGCAATAAAATGTGGAAGCGGCGACAGCAAAAGCCAGCAGCAACAGCAGCCAAAAATAAAATTCTCATAGGTGAATTATGCCTGACAAACGCCTGACAAATACAAATGGAAGGCGAGATGGAGGCAGAGGACCCAAAAGACCAACCCAGCACCTTCTGGCTGCAGTTTTTCATTTCATTAAAATGCCACAAATACTTATTTATTATTGTCATTTGTGGTCGAGTTATTTGGGTTAAGCCAAAGAACCGCTTCCTACCCAGTGGAGACGATTTTATGATTTATTTAACGAAAAATTGCGTTTTCCATTGAATTATGAACCTTTTCAGTAATATAAAAAATTTGAGGATCTATTTGATATGGGGTTTGCCCTATTAGCTGCTATAGTCATTTATCTTTTCTGCAACTCTCCTAGCAGTATTGTTCAAATGCCAGGAATGGGTCTAAGTTTCTAATGATGGAGGTCTAACTAAATTTCCCAAAACTGTTGAATCTGCGCCTCTTTAGGGCAGGATAGCAGACCCTAACGCTCTACAATAGTGAGATTATGAAAGCCAATAGGAAGAATTACAGGAAGTTCTGTGAGTTCATTCAGAAAACAAGAACACAAAAGAAGAAAATTGTCTCCACAGGAAGACTTGAATGGGCAATTGGAACCCTAAAGTCTCCTGGACCGGACAACATATACCCATCGTTACTGCAGAAAGAAAGGGACATACTCCCACCTTTCCTCAGGAAAATTATGACAAGTAGCCTAGCAATCGGATACATCCCGAAAGCAGGGAAAGGGTAGTTTTCATTCCCAAAGCAGCGAAACCGAGAGCGTAAGTTGAAGTCGGCCCTGCTCGACTTCGATATACCCGTTACTTAGGGTAAGATTTATTTAAGAATATTTTATTAAATCACAACATGCCCAAATTGTGGGAGATATGAGGTATTTTTCAAATTGCGGGGGCGGCAACTTTTCTATCGTTCATCTGATCGGAAAATGATGTATGGCGGATCGATAGGTACTTAATGATGATTAAAATATATGTCTAGAAGGTCCGAACAATCTATTTTCAAAATTGTGGGAGATGTGAGGTTTTTTTCATATTACGGGGGCGGGAGGGGGCGTGTCAAAAATTTGAAATAAACTCGATCTGCGTGCAGACAATACAAGTCTACACTAAAGAAATGGTAGCTTTAACTCTTATAGTCTCTGAGATCTAGGTGTTCATACAGACGGACAGACAGACGGACATGTCTATATCGACTCGACTATTGATGCTGATCAAGAATATAAATACTTTATGGGGTCGGAGATGCTTCCTTCTGCCTGTTACATACAATTGCGAACTAAGTATACCCTTTTTACTCTACGAGTAACGGGTATAAAAATTATAACAAATCCTAAGTGCTTCAAACCCATCATTCTCCAGCAAGATTTATACACTTTTGCATGCGCTCAAACCAATTGTCGAAGCACTTTTTCCATTCCGATTGAGACACCTCCAAAACATGATTTTTGAACTCTTCAACAGCATCTTCTGGTGACGAAAATCGTTGACCACGCATTTTTCCCTTGATGTGCGGTAATAAAAAGAAGTCATTGGGTGCCAAGTCAGGGCTGTACGGCGGATGACCCATCAATTCGACGTTTTGGGCAGTCAAAAAGGCGCTGGAGTGAGCTGATGTGTGAGAACTCGCATTGTCATGGTGCACAATGATCCGTCTTTTCTTGTTCGTTTTTCGAATTTCTCCGAAGGCTTCAGGCAAACAAATTGTGATGTACCACTCAGAATTGATCGTCCTACGTTGCTCAAGCGGAACAGTCGCCACATGACCAGTTTAACCGAAGAAACAGGCCACCATTTGCTTCGAAGTGCTTCTTCCACGAAGGTCTTTCGTTGGATTTGGCTCGTCGATTGCTGTTTTGTTTCGGGCTCATAAGCATAGATCCATGATTCGTCACCTGTGACAATCTTATAAACGTCTTTTGAAACACCGCGATTATATTTTTCAAAATTTCTTTTCACCAATCAACACGAACCTTTTTTTGAGCGATTTTTAAATTGAGCGGGTTCCAACGAGAACAAACCTTTTTACGCCCAGGTGTTCATGCAATATCGAATGTATGCTGGTGGAAGAAATTCTTTATCTAACGGTATGTCACATGACGATCTTGCATTTTAAGTTCACGCACGGCATCAATGTTTTCTGGCACAACGAAAGTTTTTGGACGACCTTCACGACCTTCGTCTTCGAGCGAGCGTCGCCCGCGATTGAGTTCATAAAACCAATTTTTCACAGTGCTATAGGATGGTGCTTCATCGCCTTACAAAGACTTAAGTTCATAGTTGCACTTTTGTCGATAATCCACGTCGAAAGTTGTAAAAAATGATTGCACGAACAATTTTTTTTCCCGAAACTACGTTTTTCGACCTGGTAGCCATGATTGCGCCAGATCTACTGAACCGATTTTGATAAGCCATGTTGCAATCGACGCATAATTGATGTAATTCTGGCCCGTACATCGAACAAGAGAAAACAAATTTTTAACTTTTTTTTTATTTCACTAAACTACAAAAAAATACTTTAAAAATCGATATTTTTTTTAAATTGCCGCCATTTTTAAAAAAATATTGAAAAATATTATTGATGAACGCGCCAGAATTACATTAATTCTGATCATAACCTCATTTACCGTTTTCATTTTCGATAACCTAGAGTCCTGGAATCATGGCTACCACCACCTTTATACCTTTTTTTTGAGACCTTTATTGGCAGGCCGATAACTTGTTGAACAGCCCTCAATTCCAAACAACTTTTTTATTTTCTTATATAATTAATTATTTACACAAAACAAAAACCTAATTGAAAAAGGTACAAGACCCCTTAATCGTTTTAGCTGTTCTTTTACCTCTTCCTAAATTTATCAGACGAAAAGAATATGTGGCACCAAATGCAAAACTTCCTTGCTGGTAGCAAAGTCAAAGAGCATGAATCTTTTATACTTGTTACAAATAACAGAAATATGACTTTTGATGCTTAAATTAGGTTCAAATGGTATAGCTAAATCGGCGACTATGTAAAAGGTCTAACGGATTTGACCAATTAAGGACAGTTTAATCGCTGTCGTAAAATGAAATGTCTAAAAAATCACCCTTAAACTAAACGTTTTAAATTATTTGTCCAACATTTTTCAGCAAACTTCATAATTTGGTAGACCTTCTATTTCCTTATAAAAAGCCGTCAATGCACGACCTTGACACAATTCCAGACATATCAATTAGCAAATAGATAAAAATCTGTGCAGAATTTGATTACACATTTTTAAGATAAGAATAACAACATCAAAAATTTATCAACCTTGAAATTTTGGCCATAAAAAGGTATTGCCAACTGACTGTAACATCATTACCAGTTCTTTTATTGCAGTCTATTTACATTATGGCCTACCAATTATCAATTCTAGTCTGCCTGTTAGTCCTGACAGGATTTTCCAGCTGCTTGGCCGAAGATTATGCTGAGTGTTTGGATATAGCAATAGATACGTTTGTGTTGGTGGAGGAAGACTGTGCCTCCTATATTTATTGCAATGGAGTGGATTCCTTTAGGGATATTTGCCCCAATCAAACCTATTTCGATGCCAAGGCTCAGGAATGTGTCTTCGATGATGAGGGAGTGTGCCTGAGAGTAGCTGAAACTGTGGAGGAATTTGAAATTAAGCCAACAACAGCAGCTGTTGAAGAGGAGTTAGAGGAGAAAGACGAGATTCCTTCATCTACTCCTCCTGTTATAGCAGCTACCACTACCACCCAGTCTACTCCAGTTGCCAGCAGACCCCATTGCGAGACCACGGGAGATGGTTACCATGCCCATCCACAGCGCTGTGAATATTATTATAGCTGCATTAGTGGTTATTTGACCATAGTGCGGTGTCCTTATAACTATGGCTGGGACTATCCCACCGAACAGTGTAAACCTTTGGCCGAAGCTCAATGTTATAAAGTGTAAAAAGAAAATTTATTTTAAGTATACGTTAAATGCGCCTAACAGCACAGCGTGCTCTGTTAACATACATAGATGGCGCCAGCAGAAAATCAAAGAAGCCGTTAAATTTGAAATTAATGTTCATTGTTTATTTATAATTTTTGTTTTTGTTTTTAATACATTACTCATTTTTAAATTTAATGCTGCATATGATTATTCTTTACTTAACTGCCTACTTGACTGACTACTAATACTGCCTCTTTCATGTGTTTTTTACGGTTGTGTCACTAGTTTTCGCTGCCATTTCTATAGTATGGTTTGTATTTGGTTTATGGTTTGGATGGACACTTTGTGGGTTTTGCAAATAAATTTGATTTTATAAAGCGAAAAAATAGTAGTAAGCAAGACTGCAGAACGAAATAAACTGATTCTTATACATAAATTAAGTTTCGAATCGTCACCCGAAGCGAACTCCATTTTGATATGAATCATTATTATTTTCGGTAAGGACTAAATTCAAAATACCTGAAAAGACCCGGCGTTCGTACAAGCCCGTTGATATTAAACCAACCCGAGAAATTTCAGGTGGGCTATCTACCCACCCGAAATTTTGATGTGATACCGATATTTCAGCATTTTGTTGGGTTACATACCAGAGAACTTGATGGAACTCTGTTAACTCATATATTTAATGTTTCTATGGACCATATAGATTGATTAGAATTGGAGCAGATCTGTTTCTTAATATTGTGAGAATTTTGTTAAATCGGAAAATAATTTCCATCTTAACTTACAAATTCAAAACGTCTCTATCTAGTTACATTCAAAATTTTTGTATATAAAATACTAAAACATGTTTGTTTTGAAAATTGTATTTGAAGTAAATTAATTGTTAGAAATGTATTTCGTCGCTAAAAAGTAGATTCAATAATCATGTCAAATGCATACAGAGAGGAACCACCGTTGCTGTATCCAAATCATTAAATCAAGCTCTTTTCATTTAAAAAATTTGGTGCTAAAAATTGAATAAAGAACATCAAAATGCTGAAGATCATCAAAATTATCCGAAAAATATTCCTTGAACGTCTTAGGACTTTTCTCTACTACATTCCCGACGATGTATTTTTTATTTTTCTTTTTATTTCTTTAATAGTGACTTTGTCTTTTAGACAATGAGATAATATATAAGAATAAAAAAGAGTAGGATACGGATAACATAAAAGAAACGAGAAAATAAAACCGATCCGGTGGAGGAACTTTAGTTGGTCTTAATGATCAGCCCCTGCTCGCAACATATTTAATGACTGGATTGTGTAGGATAAATGATTTAAGACACTCGTCAGAGATGTTACCACTAAGAGGAAAATATAACTTATTGTAATCCCTGCAGAGAATGCGAAACTATTTCCATGCTGATTGGAAAAGATAAACGGAAATCAAGAGTGTTGTAGCTGAGATGTTATTATTTGTTCAAAAAGTTTAGGTATAACAGAGAGTTTTGCAATTCCTCTGTAGTTAGATGCAAGGGAATACAGAAAGATTATTTCCAAGGCGTTGGGAAAACAAAATGTGAATAGGATAAGCGAGGTAGTTTGCACATTGCCTGAACATGCACGAATGCATATTATCCGGACCAGGAAAGAGGTTCGACCTTAGCGAAAGTAAGCCACTCAAAATAGAAGAAAACGAGAGCGTAAGTTGAAGTTGGCCCTGCTCGACTTCGATATACCCGTTACTCAGGGTAAGGTTGCCCAAATTGTGGGAGATATGAGGAATTTTTCATATTGCGGGGGCGGTAACTCTTCAATCGTTCATCTGATGATTAAATATATGTCTGATGATTAAAATATATGTCTAAAAGGTTCGAACAATCAATTTTCAAAATTGTGGGAGATATGAGGTTTTTTCATATTGCGGGGGCGGGAGGGGGCGTGGCAAAAATTTGAAACAAACTTGATTTGCGTGCAGAAGATACAAGTCTACACTTAAAAAATGGTAGATCTATCTCTTATAGTTCCTGAGATCTAGGTGTTCATACAGACAGACAGACAGACGGACATGTCTATATCGACTCGGCTATTGATGCTGATCAAGAATATATATACTTTATGGGGTCGGAGATGCTTCCTTCTGCCTGTTACATACATTTGCACGAACTTAGTATACCCTTTTTACTCTACGAGTAACGGGTATAAAAATATCGAGCGACAGTGTATAAAACTATACGAATAATTCGACGACCGTCGTTTTGAAGCTCCTAGGGTCGTGGCTTGAGTTATTTCGTACACGAGACAGATATATTTTATAGCTGATAGGATTTTGGTCTTGAAATTTTGTCCTAGCAAACGAGTATTTCGCAAAGTCTGAGAATTTTTTCAATCTTTTGTAAACTTTAACCAAGCGAGACTTAATATTTTTTAAATATCTTGCGCTTGCATAACTCCATGCCACATTATTTTTTTGGGCTCATTTCACAAGCTCTTGAGGAAAAGATAAATCAAACAAGCCATAAAGTTTTGAGTTAAGCAGGAGTACGCGAGTACGGTTTAGTCGAGTACGCCAGGAAGATCGAATTCAACTTCTAGAGTGAGATGTTAAACATCTTCAGGACTAGAAATAAGTAATACGATTTTTACTTATACCTTTTACTTTATCTGTCATAGATCAATAAACAATTAAATATATTAAAGAAGTGGCTCTGAAATGGAATTATAAAGATTTATATATTTGGCATATAATGTTACTTGTCAACTTTTGAATAGAAACCTTATTTTTCCAGTTATCTGAAGAAGTTTTCTATTCCAAATTTATTTTATAGTAAAGAATTTAAATCAGTATTTTCATTCCTTACATCAAAGGTCCAATAAAAAATTTCATTGATTTCGAAAATGAAAAAATTCTAATAAGTTTCCAACCGCTACATCTAAAACTAATGGTGGGATGACATTTATTTACTGACTCACTGACTGAAAGTTAGAAGAGCAGTGAAATTAAAGCGTTATAAAAAATTCACACTGTGAGAGAGTTAAGCAGATATGATAAGTGTCATAAAATAACTTCAAGCAACAAATCAACTGCTTGGGTCAGTAAAAGCTGAGATCAATCGTTGGACCAAACGCTTTCAATTGATTGAAAATTTTTCTGCTGTTTTTAATTGTAAAAGCTCTACGATAAAGCAAATTTTATTTCAATGAAGTACACAAAATGTTCTAGACTTGACTTCACTTAAATTAATCTTTCTTCAAAGAAAAAATATTTACATACATTACATTCTGTGTCAGGGAAATCTTGAGTAATTTTCATATAAACGATTGTACTTGAAACTGAAACTGCTTCACTTTATATGGAAGGTGACACAAATATGCCCGGTAACTAGATCAGATGAGAAAACTTAAGCGATTTGAAACTGACTGCTCAAAGCCAAGTAGATTTAGTTCGTACGGGTTTTGCTTCCATTTAATCTAGTAAGCGTACCAGTTATTGTCATTTCACATATAAAGGCATTTAAGTTTGGTTCGAAATGCTGAAGTTTATACGAAAAATATCAAAAAATCCTTGTACTCTAACAAATAGGATCTGCTTTGTATATAAACCAGTCCGCGAATAGAATCAGAAATCTTTTCGCTGGAATGGAGAGCCCCGGATCGGACCTTTTGCAAAATTTTGGAGACTTACAGATTTTGCACTTGCTCAGAAACATAAATTTTTTTAAAGATAATGTAAAAAATTCTCCAGCGAGAATTCCCGAATTTTGCGGGATCCAATGGGAATGATAGATTCTCTATGGGAAATTATATGAAAATTTTTTAATTTCGGAATTACAAATTTATAATTTGACATCTCGACTTTCCTGAGGAAGCATTTCAATTCGGGTACCACGGGTAGTTTTGTTTAGTTTAGTTCTTAGCATGGAATCAAAATGAAAACCAAACATCAACCGTTTATCGAAACTATCCGATTAAAAATCAGATAAAATTTTCGCCGTTGCCAAATATATTTTGTCGTCTATTTTCTGAGAGCGCTGTCAGAGTAGAAGCTAACAGAAACCGTTATGCAGGTCAAATGTAATACAAATTTTTTTACTTTTCACAAGCTCAAATTTTTAAATGATGTTTTCGGGGTCTCTTGGCAATATTTAGCGAATTACTATGGGGTTTTTTAAAATATTTTTTCCTAGCTGTATTTGCCATGTTTTAAACAAATAATAAATACAATTAAAATGTTCGTGCATTTTTCGTGCCGCATTAGCTTAGCACGAAAATTAAAATTTATGCTTGATGCTACTCAGCTTGTGCTCGGCACTGAACTAGATGGCATAATAAGCAATTTATGGTTTCTATACGATAACAAATATTGACAAAGCTTGAAAAGAATTTAACTCATTAGTTAATTCTCTTGAATAGAATTAAACTCTTAACGATTTTTAAAAAATATCAAATTAATTAAATAGAGATCCTTTTGAGATCTTTTTTCAACCTCTTCTATTTTCAAAACCCACAAGTGTCATTTTAGGGATATTTGTAGCTTAAATTGGATTTATCATATATGATTATATCTTTTCTTTCTTTTCATTTTCTTGTTTTTTTTTTTTTTTTTTTTTTTTTTTTTTTTTTGAGCATATCACAGAACAAAAATGATAGTAGAAGAAGATTTTGCCTTGAGGGTGTTTTTTGTGTTTGCGGATTTTTAGAAAGTTTAGAAAGTGTAAAAATATTAATATATGTATATATATTTATATTTTTTTTAAATATCTGTATATATGTATATATATGTTCATATAAAGTGTGATATCTTTTCTCTTTTGGGTTTTTAGAAAAATATTGAGCAAAATTTTGTAAGATTGGATAGCTTGGCTTTTGGCTTAAACAGAAATTGACGCTCAATTCCTATATACTTGTATATATATATATATATGAATAAAGCCTCTAAACTAAGATTTTATCATAGGACGGCGGTGGTGATTCATCCAATGGCAGCTGTTTGCCCAATGTGGTTGGAGTTTGTTCTGGCAATAAGATGGCTATATGATATGGCGGTGGGCCAGCCGCAGCAGCTGTATTCACAGTCACCTCTTGTCGCTCATCTATATATCGGATATCACTTAACTCCAGCATGCAATTGGCGGGCGAACCCACACCAACACCTGCTCCACCACCACCAGCTGTGGCGGCTCCTGTCACCCGATGACACACCGCTGGACGTCCCTCGCCACGATTGGGCAACAAACCCTTGGGTATGCGGCACAAACTAACCATACAGGCGGCCAAGAAAAATGTGGCCGAAAATGCACAAAAGATGAGTACCTCCAGTCCGGTGCCCTGATGATCGAAATAGAACTTGGCTCCGGCCACAAATACCGAGGCCAACACCAGGCTGGCGCACATGCCACATTTCAGGTGGCTGGGTAACAATTGGGAGTCGGCACGTTGCAGCAAAGCATGATGTTGCTGCTGCAATTGATTGCTGGTCTGGGTTTGAGCGGGTGTTGGTGGTGTAACAGCAATTGGAACCGATGTGGTCACCGTGGAGTGTCGCATATTGGTACTGGAATTGTGTCGTCGTGGTGCGGCATATGAGGTTGCTGAAGACTGTCGTGAATTGTTAATGGAGTTGCTGGAGTGTTGCTGATTGCTGCTGTGTTGCTGATGTGGATGATGATGATGGTGATAGGCGCTGTAGGCATCGTCACTGGGAAGAATACACAAATTGAGTTAAGGATAATTAATTTAACCCAAATAAACTTACGCATAAACTCCCGAGTGTGGTGGCTGCTGTTGTGGTTGATGTGATTGCTGATGTGACTGATGACTCTCGTAATGTCTAATGGGTACAGCCATATTACCAAATTGTGGATGATGATAGCTATAGTGATGTTGTGGTTGCTGATGTTGTTGCTGCGGCTGGTGCTGGTGCTGCTGCTGTGGTCGTGGTTGTGCATATCGTGTACTATGATGATGATAATGTGAGCCACCACGTGCCACCAATGGCACAATTGTTCCACTTCCGGTTAGGACAGCTGCCGATGAAGTGATTCCATTGGTATTATTATTATTGCTGGCAGTTGTTGTTGCTGTGGCTATGGCAGCATTGTTGTTGTTGCTGCTGCTGGAGTGTTGCTGGTGTTGTTGTTTGCAACAACTGTTGGCTGTGCATGGAATTGTTGTTACTATATTGACGGCTAGTACTCGGCTGATGGCCATCATAGGGCGCCTGTGGCAGAGTTCTGTGTACCGAGGCCAAGGCCTGTTGGCTGGAGCTGGCACTGCCTGAGTGAGCGGAATGCGCTGCTGCAGCTGCAGCTGCTGCTGCTGCTGCACTAGTACTGCTCGATTTACTGCGTCTGGGTGGATGACCATAGCTGAGTCCACTACCGGCATGCGAAAGTGAAGCAGCCACCCGGGAGCGTCCAAAGCCGCATTGCTGTGAGCGTTTGTCTATCCAGAAATGCATATTCTAGCTGAAATAAAATATAGGAAAATTTTTAAAAAATTAAAGTTATTATTTTCAACCCTCTTTCTTTCGATTTTCCTCCCTGTTTACTTTTAATCCCTTCACAAATCCCGAAACAATAACAGACAGCATTAAGTGTCGCAATGCCTGGGAAAACTTATTTGAACTTCAAGTTGTGTCTCTTGACTAGACAAAGCACATGACTCATTTGGCACTCTGTCCCTGTCCCCGTCTCTGGCCAGACTGAAAAAATGTTCCCCCTCCTTAAGCAGGAAACGTGCACATCACATTTTATTATGCAGCTGCACTTCTTCTCCTTGTCTGGCATTTCCTCTTTGTGCCTTGTTTCAAGTTCAAACAACTCTTCAGCATCTCAGATTCCTTCTAAAATTCTTAAACTAAAAAAGGTAAAAGGTAAAATAAGGAACAAAGGTTGCCTCGCCTGGTCAAAGAACTTTACCAAAAAATACAACAACAACAAAATACATTCGTTGAGCGCTTTCACTTCCCGTGTCATTGCCAGCACAAATACCAACACAATAGCACCAAAATGAACACTCGCACACACACACACACACACAAAAGGGGAGAGATGAAATTTGGTAAGGGGGAGCCACAGTATGCGGTGTTAGAAAAGGACACGACCTGGCACATGGTACTGTGAACTTTGCGTATGAAATATGGTTAAGCATAATTTGTGAAATTAAATTTACAAAGTAAAGAAAGTCAAGATATAAAAATCGAGTATAATTTAGGGACTGAAATAAATTTATGGTAAATTTTATAAATCATTTTATAAAAAAGTTTGTTGTGCATAATGAAAGTGTATTTGATTTATGCTTTTGAACAAAAACTAAATAATTACTAGTTTTACCTGCTGGAACTAGAAATAAAAGTAAACTTAGCGAAAGGTAAGCTGTACATTCTCAAACTTAAAGCAAAGTCAAAAGATGCTTCCAATTTTCAGATTGCTTAAAAAATAAGGAAATATCCCAGCCAACCAGCAAAGTTCCCTGGGTACACCTTTACGAGTCCCTATACGAAATTCATTACCCTGTTAGGGAGGGTCCGAAAGGAGTCCTAAAGGTGCAAATCCGCTGGAGAAATAGGCGTTCTCAATATATATGAAACGAGAAGGCTAAGCTAAAACTCGTTCGACCGCCCTACCATCAAAATCAAAAACTGTTCTCACTAAGAACAATTTTTCGACCGATTGGTTCTCTGACAGCTATATAATATAGTCATCCGATTTTGATCAAATTTTGCAAAGCTTTTAAAAAGCTTATAGTATTCATAAATTGTAATATTGTTAACTCTTACATTGAAACCCAAAAAGTTTTTCCTACTAAATTCTATTTTCTGACCAATCAGTCCTTTGGCATCTATACGATGCAGTTACTCGACTTTGACCAAATTTTGCAAAACATTTTCAAAACATATATTATGCATAATTGCTGAGTTTAAGATCGCTAATATTACAAACAAACAAGTTTTTCCTACTAAAACGCATTTTCTAAACGATCCGTTCTATGGCAGCTAGAAGTTTCGGATCCTGGCGGTTTTAACATATGAGCAGCGTGCAGTAAAAAGAAAATGACAATGCTTATTTGTCAAAAATTTTCGTAGCTGAATTTGGAAGTGATGGCACATAGCCATATATCATATACCATATATCATATGCTTCGATCTCTTCAAAATTCTTTAAGTGGTAAAATATTCGTTTCTGATGAGGCAGTCCAGTTTTTTCACGAAAAAATTCAATATTTCTTGTCAACACAATACAGGAAAATGACCCACTTCAAGAACATCATTAAACAGCCGACATTTAAAAAAACTGCCTCATCCGAGAGAGTTTTGGTCACCTTTCTATCGTCAGGATTCAAACCGGAAACTTAATAGGTTTTTAATCACTTAAACTGCTCCTTGACCTCTTCCTAATAAATCGCACGGAAAGTAAAGGGTGGCCAAAACCAAATCACGATCTTGTAATTCGCTCTTCCGGGCTGTTGGCAAAGTCAAAGTGCATGATCACGAGAAAATACATCCGCAACAGCAACAAAGGTGTCTGCGTAGGGTCTGGCGAATGAGGCTTCAGTTTAGAGTTGGGTTGTTCCGGAGTAAGTGAACAAAATGAAGATTTTTTACTAAAATGAACAAGTGAACATGTTCCTCTTTAATTGTTCTTTTTTGTTCCATGACTCTTGTTCCGAGACGCTTATTCCGAGACTCTTGGTCCGAGACTCTTGTTCCGGGACACTTGTTCCGAGACTTTTTTTTCGTATTGCAACTCAAAATGCAATCTTAGCCGCCACCTCAAAAGCAATCACAAGCAGAGAAACCTGTTGCCTGGCAGATTGAATTTAACGAGAATTCTGCCGTTGCAGACATTGTTGCACAAATCAAATCGGCCCGGAACAACTGAGCAACATAACAAGTGAACAGCAACAGAACAACGGAGCAGCAAAACATCGGAGCAACGCAACAACGGATCAGCGGAACAAGAGTCTCGGAACAAGAGTCCGAATCAAGAGTCCCGAACAAGAGTCATGGAACAAAAGCAGCTGAGCAACGGAACAACTGAACGATCGTAGTGAGTTGACTCACTTAAAAAAAGGAACAAGTGAACATTTTCCTTGAAAGGAACAACCTTTACCCAACACTACTACAATTACACTTCCAGAGTAAAAAGTCATAGTTCTGTTCCGGGTCAATATCGCCTAGCAAAATCAAACGGGTGTCGCGTCCTTATCCAAATGCGACGCAATGGTCTATTGAGCCGCAGCAGGGCCACAATTTGAGGCTTTAAATTAACAAAATAAAATAAAAACTTTTACACATAAGGTCACCTTTCAGCTGTTAGCGTCACTAAAGTATGTAGCCATGAAAAAGCTTTAAATAAAAAACTTTGCCACACGGATTTGGCGTTAAACTGTAGTTCTCCTTCTGATACACGTGAAGAGATTGATAGAAGCTCGGCTTGGCCCTTTGGGGCTGAACCATCCAGATTTTCATTTACATATTAAATTAATTCAAATCGAGGAATTTCCCGAATTTAGTTTTAGTTGAAAATAGTGATTTTGTTTTGAAAATCCAATTGTACTTTTGAGCCTTATAGCTTTAAAATAAACTTAAAATTTAATCAAAAATTTAAAAAAAAAAAATATTTTTGACTTAGAAAAATTTGGAAGAAAGGAAAAAAAAAACGCTGAAACCTGTTGCCTGTTTTCTTAATAAGCCAAAAATTACTTGTTTTCAAAGTAGTCCAGCAGTAGGAAGTAAGATTGATCTATCTAGCACCGGAAAGAGCGACTGAAAACTGATCCACCATAGCCGATCATATTTGCATATTTAGAATTGAAAATTGTGTTACTTTATATATGAAGAAATTGTTTGGTTAATGGATTTCCGCGTCACCTAATGCAATTTCAAATAAACTGTGACCGTATCACTTCATTTTATATTCTACCAATTTTACTCTTTCAAATATTTTGAACCACAGTGCCCGAGTTGAAAGTATTTTGCATTTTTCGGAACTAAACTCACTTAGCTGTTCATTGAACTGTTTTGGTGTCCGCTCGGTGGTGTTTGGTTTTGGTTTCGTGGTCTTTGCGGTGTTAGCCAATCAACAAAAATTGCATTTAATATAAAATCAAAAAAAAAAACACAAATTTTACAGCCGTGCGAAAATGGCATAAATGTGGTTTGTCCATTAAATTATCTGTTTATCCATAAAAGTTCAAAGTTCAATGCTTCTTCTGCCTTCTGTCATCGACTTGAGCTGGCAAACAGAAAATTACACAACAAATAGCAAATAGCACTAGAAAAGGCAGAGCAAAAGTCAGAGCATCGAACACCAAGCACCCAGCACAGGGCAAATACATAAATAAATATACACAAGCACGACCTAAAGTAATAAAATAAACATATTTAAAAAGAGACATTTTGACAACCTTCTGATAGGTTCATTTCAGTTGCAATTCTCTGACAGAGTCAAGGCGCCACTTGAATTTGTATTTGTCCCTTGGCTCTTTCTGTTGGCAAGGTTCAATGCTTTGTGCCTGGCTTAGCCGGGCTTGATTTGTATGTTTTCGTTACCCCCTCGCCGTTTTCCCGATGACTTTCTATTACTTATGATTTCATTTAAGTTCGGCTGCTTTTGTCTCGCATGGGGAAAGTTCAGACTCCATTGGCCACAAAGTGGTCAAGTGGTATTGGTAATTTTGACAAGGAACTAAGTGGACAAGTGAATGGACAATAGATATGAGTTATGGATTTGGTTAAGCTGAAACGTGGTGTTAGACTCTTCAAATTTTTAAACTGGTGAATTTTGGTAATTTTATTTATTAAAAAAATGATTTTTAATTTTTGAGCAACTATTTTGGCTGCCAATTTTTTAATTTTCTTCTGTTATCTATCCATCATGGCATAATTTAAACGCCGTTTAGTGGTCGCTGTTCATTTCCCTCTGGGTCTGCATTTTAATTTTCTATAATGAAAACAATAAATATGCCTGATGCCTCATATTTTATGGCTAATCTTTAAGCAAATCAGCATATAAATAATTAACTCAACACCTTTTCCACTTAGCCACTTTCACCCTCTACCCTCTTCTCTTGTACGAATTATATCTTTATCAGCCCCTCACTGAGTTTAGGCCAATAACAACAACAACAAAACGGCCCAATCATTAAATTATTACCTTGAGGCATTCCAATTCCATTCAAATTTATTTTAAATAGACAAAAGCAATTTTGTTGATTTGATTGTCTTGAACTAGTTTTATGCCCTGTCCCATGGCTCATGTCATGGGCTTATTCAGTCATGCGCCAACTGTTTCCGTGGTGTAGCGGTTATCACATCTGCCTAACACGCAGAAGGCCCCCGGTTCGATCCCGGGCGGAAACAGGATTAACATATCATCTTTTTTTTAATTCGTTTTTTTTTTTAATTAAATACTTTGTGATATATTTTAAATCACAATTCTTCAAAAAATAATTTATAAGCAAAAAGCAGAAGTATAACAATAATATTATATCGAAAATAAGTAAGAAAGTCGATCAAGCCCGACTGTAACATACTCTGTACCTCTCAAAGATTGTACATAAATGAAAACTTTTAGGTATTGGGTCAAAAAAATGTGTAAGTGCTGCCCAAAACGATATCGACCAGTGCTGCCCATCGTAATTATTTGTTTTGCTTATAACTGCACTATCGTTCATCTGATCTGGAAATGGTGTATAGTGGATCGATATGAAATGACGATTAAAAGGTATGCCTTAACGGTTTGAACAATCTATCTTTAAAATTATAGGAGATATGACTTTTTTTTAAATTGTGGGGGTGGCAACTCTGCTATTGTTCATCTGATAGGAAAACGAAGTATGAGAGTTTAATAAGTTTTGATGAGTAGAATATATGTCTAGAAGGTTCGAACAATCTATCTCTAAAATTGTGGGAGTTTTGAGGTTTTTTTTTAAATTGCGGGGTGGCAAAAGTAATGATGAGTAGAATATATGTTTAGAAGGTTCGAACAATCGATCTCCAAAATTGTGGGAGTTTTCAGGAGTTTTTCAAATTGTGTGGGTGGCAACTATCGTTCATCTGATCGGAAAGCGATGTATAGGGGTTCGATAAGTATTGATGAGTAGAATATATGACTATAGGGTTTGAACAACATATCTCCAAATTTGTGGAAGATATGACGTTTTTTTCAAATTGCGGGGGCGTCAGGGGGCGTGACAAAAATTAAAACTAAAGTTGATCTGCCTACAAGTATAAGAATTATATGTTCTATACACTTCAAACCTCTATCTCTTACCATCTCAGAGATCTCTTCGTTCATACGGAGAGACGGACATGGATATATCGACTCGGCTGTTGATGCTGATCAAGAATATATATAGTTTATAGGGTCGGAGATGCTTCCTTCTGCCTGTTACATACATTTGCACAAACTCAATATACTCTTTGTACCTTCGGTACAAATGAATGTACACCTCCATTTATTTGACGGAAGTCTTCGAAAGAAATTCGCAAAACCAACCGCCGAATACGAATCATTCTCCATCATGACAATGCGAGCACTCACTAGCGGCTTTTTAACCAGCCAAAACGTCAAATTGATGGGTCATCCGTCGTACAACCCTGATTTAGTACCCAATATTTTCTTTTTATTCCAAATCATCAAAAATAAACTGCGTGGTAAAGGGTTTTCTACGCCGTACGAAGCTGTTGACGCATTTAAAACCCATGTTTTAGTCGTGCCTCAATTGGTTTAAGCGAATGAAAAAGTGCATACATACATTTCAATGAAAATATTTTATAAAATAATAAAGCCAATTTTATTTAAAAATGTTTGTTATTATTTCCCGAAATAAAAGTAGTACAACACGTAGAAATGTAACAATTCTAAAAAGATTTGCCTAAGAAACCATTGTTTTACAGTCAATATCGAACCTGCGATTTTGAACGTGATAAATTTCATAATTTTATACAGTTTTTGTTTAAATTTTCTCTGAATTATATGAAATTACCGAAATGAATATCTTATGTATGTGAATTCTATTTCCTTCAAAACCAGGGATGCAACCCGGTCGAGAACTAAGACTGGTTTAATTCAGTAGTTCACAAAATTCTTAAACAATTGGTGCGGTTTAGATAATGGTTTTGGGAGCTAACCGAACCGCTATTATTATGATAAAGTGGTTCACGCTTATTATAATATCAGGGTGGTTCCAATTGCCGATTATTCAAAATTTAGATTGCACTTTATAGGAAAAAATGTTGTTTGTTTTGCAATTATATTCGAAATAAAATTCTTAATAAGGGATTTTCAATACCCTCAAAATCTAAACATATACATATGTACTAATTATTTTAATTCCGATATTTAGCCGCTTGCTATAAGTTCCACCCGTAAAAGTAAAAGTCTGACTATATTCAGAACGAAAAAGCGCGTACCAATCCCTCTACCTATATAAACGCCAAGTTGAAAGAATATTAGGTATACAGAGGAAATTTGCCTTCGCCTTCGCTGCAAACCTAGAAAAGCTCTGACATTACCCAAGCTTGCATAAATTATTATTTGGCATCCAATCTAAGAGAAAATCAGATTATACTATATTTAATTGTATAAACCTTGCACTTTTGTCTTATTCAAACAATTAAACTATTTTATAAATTTAGTAATACAAAACAATAAAATTAAAAGGATTAAAAAATTGTTCAACTGTTTCCGCCCGGGATCGAACCGGGGGCCTTCTGCGTGTTAGGCAGATGTGATAACCGCTACACCACGGAAACCGTTGAAAGCTCGCCGCCCAGCTACCGCTTTTATAGATAGGGTGGCATAAATGCATACAAACATTTTGTCGGCAAACAATTGCAAACAAAAGGCCAATAATAATAACTAACACAAATGTTTAGCTTAGGAGATAATAATAATGTTTGAAATGTTTTATTTATAGCGAGGCAAAAACAATTAAAATAATTTTTGCTAGATCAACTTGTTTGTCTTTTAGAAAAAGAATGAGAGAAAGGGAAGTTTTTTTCGTTTAACTTGATTGTTTGGATTAATTAAGTGATAAGAGAAAGTTCAGTAAAATAAATATATTCAATTTAATTTCTTTTTTGAATAACTAGAATCGACAGCATATCTACCATTGGCCAAAAAAAGTTTTTTCGATTTTTGCAATGCCTGGCTAAAAGTAAAAAGTTAATTGCCAATAAGAATTTAACAAAATGTTTACATTTTGCTTATTTCCGTAGCATGATTCATAATAGAATACGGAAATTTATTCAGACATCTTCCGGATTCCAAACATTGTTTTGAAAATTGTTTGAAAATTCGAAAGGCAATTAAATTGTAATAAAGCTAAATAAAAAACTTGGAATATGAGACTGCGAATACGAGGGTTGCCTTTTATATTTTAGAAATAATAAAAGAGGACAGTAATTTATGATTGAAAATAGCTTTATTCTTTTTTAAAAAAATCTTCGATACTCTTTTTCGTTCGGTAGCTAAAATAACTTAAATTTTTGTGGTAGAACCCGACAAATAGTTCAATTAGCGTGTAAATAGGATACTTCGTGTGGAGATATAATCGATTTAGATAATTCAAATAAATAATTTTAAAGTCGATAGAAAAGTCTACTGCTGATAGCACCGGTTGGCACTTGAGATAGCTATACAGCGAACCTGCTTTGTGTGTTTTGTTTGTAATTCAAAGATAACCAACTCTGATTGGCAATTCACGAATTTAAGCTTAATTAAAATAATAAATGTTGCAGGATTTCCCAAAATGCATTGTTCTTTAATATTATCGATCTCGATTTTGATAAAGATCAACCACCCTAGTTTCAAGTTAGGCCCTTCGAAAACTAATGGCAAAAAATATGATTGTATACCACTTAGAATTAACCGAGCTACACTCAAAAAATATATATATGTACCGAAACCCCTGATTTTCGTTCTAAATGTTTGTTTTGTCTCATACCGAGTTAAAAACGCTTTTATTAGATCCGGACGTTTTTGGAATGGCAATTTTTTTTTGTGAAGTCAGTTCAGATAATATTGGATCGGTGCATCAATTAGTAAATTCGCGGATCAAAAATAATATTTTAATTCGTTGTAGTTTTAAATCAGCATTATTTGGTTTACAACTTCGAGAAGGTTTAAAAAGCAGCAGAAAAAGTTAAGATGTACAAATGCTTTACAAACTTTGTGGATATACGTATAAGGCATTTCCCTTACCCTTTTTCTTGTCAGCCTTGAAATAGGATACCAAGTTTATGGTAATTACAATATTGTTGACCGAATACATAAAAGCGAATTGTTTGTAATATCAGAAAGCTGAAAAATTAAAACAAAATTCTCCATTCCCCATATTTTGGTTTAGAACCCGGAATAATCCCGCAACGATTTTTATTTTGGTATACCGGTACAAGTGAATATTTTTTAATATTCGAAAAATTTATTTGCTTTAAGATATCTAAAAAATAAACGGACGTAATGGAATTAAAAATATTTTTCGGTCGCAGTAACATAATACTATACGGTAAAGTACAATATTTTTCAATAGTCGTAATGTGATGTTATAATTGCTTCTAAGATATCTGAAAAGTGAAATGGGTTTTTTATACTCTGTACCGAAGGTACAAAGAGTATATTGGGTTTGTGCAAATGTATGTAACAGCCAGAAAGAAGCATCATTTTACTAAAGTATATATATTCCTGATCAGCATCAACAGCCGAGTCGATATAGCCTGCCTCCCCCGCAATTTGAAAAAACATTCATATCTTCCACAATTTTGGAGTTAGGTTGTCCTTCTAGACATATATTCGTCTTATCAATACCTATCGAGCCCCCATATATTGTTTTTCGATCCGACGAACAATAGTAGAGTTGCCACCCCCACAATTTGAAAAATCCTAAAATTTACCACAATTTAAAGATTGTTTGGTTGAACCTTCTAGGGATATATTTGTTAACTTTTCGATTCTAATACATCGAGAACAATAAACGGTAGTCGAGTTATAAGAAAAATAATTACGCTGGAACACTGGCCGCTATCGTAGCAAAGTTTGTGTGACCCACACGTAATTGCCAGTTATAGAAAAGCTACAGAGTAAATTACAGTCGGGCTTGACCGACAGTCTTACTTGTTGTATTTTAAATATTGATCTCTAGTCGTGTCTTATTTTTGGAAGAATAATTTTGCTAAAAGCTCCTGGTCGCGCTTTTAATGTCATCAGAAAAGAGGCATAGAAATAAGGAATTCGAAATTCTTTTGTCGCCTCCTTGTCGCTCGCCTTAAAAAGTCTTTGTCGGCCTAAAAATGTTGATGAAAATTTGTCTAAAATGCCATTACTACAGATTTTGCAGCATTAAGAACCAAAGCTATGGGTCCATACAGAATCAGCTTAAATGGTGCAGAAAAAGGTCTTTTTAACTAAATTTTCATCAAAATATGGTTTCAAATATTTGGGACCTTAGCTTTAATTCAAACAATACAATCAGCGGTTTAGCTATACACGTGTATGTGGCAACCGCTATGAAAATGAAACAACGCAACTTAATATGCTGTCGGTGTACTATTATAGCGCTGCTACAGCGGCTTGAGCTAACAGACTATTCGACTGCTTTAAAGTGATTAATATCTGCAATATTATATGTACGTTGACTAACAGACTATTCAACCAAATTATCAAAGTATTAACTGCTCTTTGGCTATTGAATACATTTTTTTTTGGAGGTGAAAATGCATGCTCGATTCATGGCAAATGTCCTTAAAATCGCTTACTGAATTAATATTTGTAACTTTTTCAACAGGAATATTTTGGTACAGATGTTAAAGACCAAATTTCATTTAATATCTGAGAGCGCTTGTCAAACTACACTAAAAGATAATTGCTGTACCATGATTGTACAATATATAAAAAATATTTAAAAGATTTTACATTGGAAAATGGAAAATTTTACAAATAAAGAAAATACAAATATTTTTTTAACCAAATCTTATTAGTTTTTTAATGTTTAAGTTTGCAACAGTTCAGGTTATATTCGGTTGGGACTTTTGAAAAATTTCGGAAACTCCGACTCCGGAGCGGTTCGACTCTCAATTTAACAATTCTCGAAAACAAAGTAGGTGTCATAAATCTAAGGACTTTCTGAGCTTCCCGCGTAATGGGTAGGCACTCTTTATAATAAATTTCAATGGTACAGAATTGGCATACTGAATTCCGTTGTGGTGGTAACGTCGTAACGATACGCCGAAATCCACAAATCGTTGATTTTAAAACTTCCCTCTATTAATATATGTTTATCAAGAGATCCTTTTTCAAAATCCAAATATATTCCACATTAAAACTTTTCTAGCTTCTTTTTATGTATAAATCCTATTGTTTCAAAAAATTTAGTTTTTTCTATGGATCCCCCATAACAGTGATACATCCTACACAGAAAACAAGCTAAAACTCATCCAATTAGCTTTACAATTACTTTAAACCAGCTTCGCAAGCTTAAAATAACTTAAGTGGACAAAGACACTTCCTTCTACGAGTTAAAAACTTCTGCACAGTAAATTCCTTAGATTATAAAAAAGGTTTAATGCTTAAATACAAATTTATAAATTTTTCTCTTCACATTTCTTAAAGAAATTCTTACATCCCGTTTTATTTAAGGATAACCGAAATACCAGACATATTTGTTTCAACAATTTCCTTATGTTATGCTCTCTATTTTCAATTCATTTAGTTTATGCCCAAAACAAAACAGAAAATTGCAAAGTCCTTTGCCTTTGCACACCCACACAATTTTACTCTCACTTTGATGGTTTGTTTTTTGCTGTTAACCTTTTTCGCATTTCACTTTTGCCGTTTTTTTTGTGATTTTTTGTTTTGCCTTGGCGGGAAGTGAATTTGTCTCATGCGAATGACTTTGCAAAGGCAAATGGCGAACTAAAAATGAGCGGGGGTTAAAGGTGAGGACTGACTGGCTGACTGACTGACTGGCTGTCTGCCACATAAATTGCTGCCCACTTGATGGCACACGCTGCGTATGAGCAATGTGGGAAAATGCACTGCGAGTTCGAAATTTGTGTATGTATGTGTGAGTTGATTTCAAGTGCATGACAATTTGCCTGCCAGTTGTTAACACTTGCTTACCTGTTCGTATTGCTTTCCGAAAAATTCAAAAATTCGTCAAATACTTTGAGGCTTGCGTTTAAGGTTGTTGTTTTTTTAAGGGCACGTTTGTGTCACGCTTAGTGTTTTCCTATTATTGCACACATATTGTTGTTGCTATTGCTGTTGTTGCACGGGAAAAGTCCTTGAACGCTCAACTGACCTGACACGATACACACACAAAACAATCAAAGTAGGCAAATAATTGTCCTTCGCAATATGTCTAACACACGCGATTTGGCCAAATGTTTATACTATAGTTCTAGTTTGGTTCTTTTTTGATTATTACTCGAATTACTACAAATATTTTTGTCTTATTTTATATGCCTAATTATAAAGGATATGCTCAGCTTAAATTCATTTCCAAGCTACCTCCGCAAGGACTCGCTACCAACTGACAACGCCAACTGAATTTCATTTTCACTTTTCATGAGTTGCGGAGATTACTCTTTTACTTTTTTTTTTTTTTGTTCTTCTTTGGCCAACAACACAGACAACATTTGTTTTTGTTTTCGGTATTTGTTGCTGTGTTTGTGTGAGTGGGTGGCCAAAAAATTTTGAGCATAATATGAATGAAACAAGAACACAAACTGAGGGGGTGCTCTCAAAACACGCGACAGCCTGCACGAGACATGCGCCCTACGACGGAGAGAGAGAGAGGGAGAAAGTTGTGAATGTCATTTTTGAATCTACATAAATGTGGCGCCACAAAGAAAAGCTTTTTAAAATGTCGAACGAATTGATAAAGAAAGCTTTAACCCTAGAACGGTTTATGGTCAAAACTAAAGTGGACCTTTTTTGGGGTACATTCTTACCCCATTAGATTGTATGAGAATCTATTAAATTTAAAAGTATATTGAATATTTATACATAGGATCTTTGAGGTACATTCTTACTCCAGTATATTTTCATAAGAATCAATTAAATTTAAATGGATTTTTATGTGTTCATAATATCGTTTAACAGAGCATTGTTGTATTTTATGTAATTAAGTAAGCAGTCAACTTACAGTATAATTAGGTAAAAAATAATTAGAATGTACCGAAAAGAAAGTGCACACTTACAATCGCACATTTTTCGCAATGTAAGCATCATTTCATGCCATGTGAAGCTTGAATGATTCTCTTAATTTTTCGTATTTTACCTCAATTTTTTTTCTTATGACGAAACCACAGATCGCTGATCAAGTTCTCGCTAAAATTCCGCTCAAGTACTGTACCGATAATGAAATGTTGTTTAAAAAGATACCTTATTGCAATAAAGTGAATAAACGTTGATAGAGCTAAAAATATTTCTTATAATTCAGTTCGGTAAAAACTTTTTACCATTTTATCGTAAGAACAATATGATAACAATATTTAGAACAGATCTGGATACTAAAAGCAACAAAAATACTACATTTTTCTGCTCAAATGGAGAACAACCCAATTGCTCCTGAGCTTTGACCAATATATCGCTATTGGGCATTTGCCAAATCGAATTTGAAAAAGTATAGTGGAGTTGCTGAAAATCTGAAAGAGCTTTAAAAAATACTGCGTAATGTCAAGAGGGAATGCTTAAACAAAAGTGTTTTAAGTTTAATGAAAGAAGTAAATTAAAAATTTATATATAAATAAAATGAATCATTTTGTTTCAAAAGTTTTTCCAAAATTTAAGGTTATTATATTTATCTTAAATACAAAAGAAAAATTTATAAAATTGGAATATAAATCTTGAAGTTATAAGAAGAGGAGCACGCGTGACGTGAATTTTATCGTGTCACGGTGTGTAACGACGCTTTATGACGTGATCGTGAGAAAACACAGCCATTCGAGCGTGTGCATCCGTGATCCGTGCGTGATTCGTGCGTCGTACCTTGTGAACGTATTTACGAACTTTTTTGGTTTATCGTTCGTGATCAGTCGTGACCTCTTTTCGTGAATCGTGCGTTACGTGATGATAAAAAATAAGTAGACAACGGACTTAGCATATTTTCAGATTGAATTTAATCCTAGTATGCCAGGGTGATTGTGTTGAAGAGGCAAAAAAAGCACAAAATGGTCTGCTCAAATCACAAAAAGGTTCTTTAAAAACAAATTTCTTTTTCGGTCCTAATGAATAAAGAAATAGTTTGATCTCTCGGGATTTGGTTTACATGGTACGTTCCACAGTAGGATTAAAACCATGGTATACGCCCTGAAAAGTGCATATGATACAATGAGACTAGGTGGTGACTCCAGACTAGCGCCTCCAGGAGACCGAAGTATTTATAGAATTATTTCGAAAATGTATTAATTCTGTCTGATATAATGTTTAATTATTCTTAAATCTTGCGATGTACCCGTTGGGAGGGTTCTAGGTTTAAAGAAAGCGACAACGGACATGTCTATATCAACATGTCTGATCAAGCGTTACAAACATCTGGACAAAAATATAATACCATCTATAAGGATAAAAAAATTTAATTTTTTGAAATGGAAATAAATTAACTTTTAAAAATTCAATCACATTTTAGCTTACGTTTGTGGGCGTGGCAACAGACACGAATTTGACGGAACCCGGTTTATTTGGCTGAGCGCAATGAGCTTTACTATCGGTGTGCTGACGTTATACACAATATATAGCGACACGCCGAACTTTGTTTTAAAGCACTGCATTTTATCCAAAAGTACTCAACAAGTTCCTTGACAACGGTCAAGGTCGTCAAAATAGCCATTGGTTTTACAGATAACCTCTGTACTTTACTAAAATACACCGAGAAATTTTGTATAGGTTTGGAATCAGTTCGTAGCCAAATTTATACATTTTTGCCAAGACATGATGGAAAATATTTATTAATTTTCATTTCATCGCTTTGCCCTTTTCAAGATAATTGGAGAGAATTAGGAATTTGGTACATCCCTAAAAAGCGTTGCCTCCTTTAGTCCTGATTCCCCAGAAGCTGTTTACTATTTGAACTGTTCTTTCAAGTAAAGTAATGGATCCAAGTATTATCTACAACTAATTACGAAACGGCGCGAAAACGTATTTTAATTTCTCAGACTTATAGTTTGATTAAAATAGTTACGTTTTCTTATTTAGGCCAATGATTAATCGGTCGACCCACGTTATAGGTTTTCTCAAGGTCTTCTATTTTTTAGTGATGATCTTAAATCTTTTACCGAATTATTTCAGGTTTTTAAACAAACAAAAAATAGTCGCTGGCGGCTTAAAATTCAAAAAGTCGCTGACTTATCATCTAAATAAAATTTTGACCGATGACCTATATTTTCTGAGTGTAGACTTTCATCTTTCTAATCATTTATTGAGATTTATGCAATAATAAATTGTGGTTCACGACATTCCTGAATTTTGGGATCATAGAACAAGCCAGGTGTACAATCTAGGGTTATGCCACGACCATTCATACAATAATAATAGGCATCCCTACGAGACTTGTGTTCAATGAAGTGAGCTCCCTTAGCTGGACAGACTATATCGGCACGACGTGGAGGGGAACGAGAAAACGGTTGAATATTACGCGTTAAAGCTTCGATCTAAAAATATAAAAAGAAAGATATATATATATATAAAAAAAATTTGTAAACGATAAACTTACCGTACAATCCACATTCTCTTTATAATCACAACTCTGGATTTTGGGATTATAGAGCAAACCACTGGAACACTCTTGAGCCCAAGCCTTGCCATTGGAACATATATAATATTTACTACATTGCGCCTTACTGGCCAAATAGATAATATTCTCGGGTTGCATATCGGCCGAACATTCATTTGACACACAATCCACATACTGAGGGAAATCGCAACGATCAGTTAGATTATTATATTGTAATCTATCGGGACATTGCCGGAGAACGGGTAATCCATAATAGCATAGAACATATTTGGTGCAGGTGTTGTCATAACAGTAACTGCTCAATTCGTAATCCTTGCAAGTGGGCAGACACTGTACCCAACTACGATAGGTACACACTTGGAACTCATAGTCAAAACCAACTTCACATGGTTCAGATTCGCTGAGACACAGTTGGGGATTTTTTAACTCCATCTCAAGGCAGCTACCGTTTTCAAAAATAACGCCATCTAAAGAGAAAGAGAGAAAGAGTTAATTTTAAAATATTTTTCTAGATTTTTCTACAAATATGTGAATAAAGATACCAATGTCTCGTTGGTACTAGATTACTCACTTCGACATTCGATATACTTCTCACAGCTGTCCACAAAGGGCAACATAACACCATCGGCAATATTGGCACAAACATTAATGGATGTATTCCTATACACATCATATTCCTCAGGTTGATCCTCTTCACCATCACGATCGCCCTCGTTACCGGGAGTTGGAGCTGTCACGCCATTCCCTTCATCACCATGAACCTTGGTTACGACTAGCAACAGAGCCAAGCCGCACAATATCAACCACTTCACTGTTTGAATAGAATATTGACAGCACATAAAACAGATTTATAAAAATTTGTATTCTCTCTCCTACTCACTCCTTGTTAGCTCAACGAGATCCGAAACTCAACTGTTCAATATCAGTATGGAAAACTTTCATTTTATTCTATCATACATGGTGTATTTTTTTAGACTTTTTCTCTTTTTTGCATGAGATGTTAAATAATGAGTTCGCAGAAAAACGGAGTTTTTTATCACTTAACAAAGTTATCAATTGAGGCACGCGTATCGAGATTGTGTGGCTGATGGCTCCTACAGGAAAACTACATTTCAATTTGAATTTGCGATAAAAAAAATTAAAAATAAAAAAGCTAAGATTGTGAAGCAATGATATTGTAAGATAATATTTTTTGCATTATAAAAAAAGAAGCACATATGCACAGTGTGGCCTTTAGTCTTTTTTCTTTGCATAAATTATATCCTCTGAATAAACAGAATTTCGCTTAAGTGTCTAAAAAAATTTCCGTAATTCGACCTCAACAGATAAAAACGAACTAGAATTTAGAAACAATTCAACCCGACAATTTCGCCTTAATGCCGATTTCTCATCTTCCTTATAGAACTATCCCACACGTAAAAAAAATAACTAAAATCGTACAAATAACTGAAATTGTAAGTTTATTTTTCTTAACTTATATTAAATCTTTCTAAAAAGCAGAAAAATATTTCTCAATTAATATTCGAAATAATCAGCCATAAAATTTTGTGTATCCCAGCCAAAAATAGAGATCTTTCGCAATTTGGATAGATTTGAACCCATACTATAAGACTACGGTCCAATATAGCCAATAATACGCTGGTAAAATACTCAAGGAGGTATATCAGTTCTAAAATACTTTACTTTAGAAAATAATATTTTTAAATTGGAGGTCGAAATTTTTTCAAAATTAAGAAACTTTAATTCTTAAATTTGTATTAATATTTTCCTAACATTTCCATATTTAAGGGAGGATTATATATTATATATCTTCAAAAATTTAATAATTTAATTCTAGTTTTTCTTTAAAGGCGAATTTTTAAATTGTAATCCTTATTTTTAGTGTATATATTTTACTAGTTGAAATATATATTTGAAATTATCATAAGTTAGTAAGATAAATAATAAGAAACCGAAACAGTACCGGTATTAGCGTTTCAGTATGGATCCGGTTTTTTCGGTTCATTTTATAACGATTAAGGGTTTTCGGTTCTCAGGGAAATTTTTATATCGCTTCCGGTTTCGATACCGTAAAGTGGCTTAAAACGGTAAATTTCGGTTTACGGTTACGTTATTATTCCCTGATTGAAACCAAGGCCATAAGAAATTTAAATAAATTTGCATCCGATTTTCCGACCATTATTTTATATAGCTGTCATATAACGTGTCTGGCCGACATGCACAAACTTTGTTCTATTTTTAACTATTGAATTGAAATTCGGTTTAGTACACAGAAAAATCAAGAGGAGTTATATTCCAGTTTGAAAAATTGATTTGATCCCGCATTCGAATTAAAGTTTCAAGTACGAAAGACTTGGAACAATCCTAGAATTCTTGTGTCAATCTGAAATGGCTTATTTCAAGTTCGGATCCTACTTGAAAATCAAGTCTATAAATTTCTGGAACTCAAGTCAATCTCTTTTTCAGACTTAGTTTGAAGAAATTTGGTGATCGACCTACTTTTGAAAACGTTTGGGATTGATTTTTATCATGTCTCGAATCAAACGCTCCAAAATGGATCTTTTTTTCTCATTGGAGCACTGGAGCCTTTTTCTGCAAAATGGAGCTCTTTGAGCAAGGCGAAACATTTTTTAAAAGGTTCAAAATTTTAAATTTAACGCTTAACCAGCACCAAAAATAATCGAATAGAACAATCAGATAAGTAAATATCGCTTAATAATTAAACCCTATAATAGAGAGCAAGAAGATTTTTTGATATCTGATGATAAATATACTGTTTTCAGCACGTTAGATCATTTACCTCTATTAAGTTAAGTCCATTTGGGCCTTTTAATTACTTTTTTATGTAAAGCAATTAAGGTTAAATTAATATTTGGATTTTTGACCATAAACAAATAAGAGAAATTGTTATTTTTATTGAAAATTTCAGTATATACCATGGTCCTTAACCTTCAAGTTTTATTCTCGTTTCTACTTTAGAAGTAATAAAAATGAATTAAATCGACGACTGTGGTCGTCGGTTCTTTTCATTCATTTCGCAGATAAAATTTTATCCCTAAAAGTACAAATTTATGCCGGAATGCTCCATGCAATAAAAACACAACCCGTCCTAAAAAGGCCCATTTTCGACACGAAAAGGCAAAGCCATCTTCCTCTGTGACGAAGTTCAAATACAAAATTTTGCAGAACTTTTTGAAAGCGGAAGTATTCATAAAAGCAAAAAATATTGTCCTACTATATCCCATTTTCTGACTGGTCGGTCATACGGCAGCAATGATAAAGCCAGAATAGTAGACAATGGACAAAATTATAATTTGCAACTTCTTAAGGGGTGAGCCTGCTTCAGGAGGTCTGAAAGAGGCGTTTTTTCTAGATTTTTTTGTGAGTGAATAAATTAATTGAGCTCTACAACATTTTTTGTGTGATTTAATATATATTTGAAGAATACAAAACAATTTTTTTTAGTTGAAGTATTCCATAAAATTTGGTGGGCTTGGAAGAAGTTTACCAATGGCGGGAAAGAAAAGTCGAATAGAATTTAAATTATTATATTTTTTGAAACAAATTATACTAGGCAACAGCCAAAAAGGCTACTGAAACCGATTTTTGATTATAAATATGGGTTACCAATAGACGAAAACATTATTTCAGATTTTTCTGCTGTGAAAATTATTTTTAAATAATTTGCAAATTTTCCGTTTTTTATTTGGACAAGTTTTTGTCAGTGGTTTTACATATTTCGCCATAGCTTGACAGAGAACTGTTGTAAAGTTCTGTATGGAACCCTGCCTGAAGGCAGGCTTGCTCAAATGGGTATATCTCGTCCATTTATCCACATATCTTAGCTTGTTTGTCGCTCGATTAATGTATTACTACGATCAAAGATGAAAAACCACTATTTTTTTTTGTTTAAAAAATTTCAAAAAATCTATGTTTTGAGTTAAACACAAAAAACTATTTCCTTAAAATATGAATTGTCTGACTTATTTGTAGTCTTATTTATTGGCATTAATTTTTTTTCTTCTGCATTTTCAAATCGGAAATATGGCCAAATATGTAAAACCACTGACAAATAAATGGCCTAAATAAAATACGGATAATTTTAAAAATCTTAAAAAATGGATTTTGTTATGTTTCATTTTAAAGAATTATAAATAAAGAAATATAAAACAATAATTTCATGTACTTTTTTTTACATTTTTGCCATTTTTGGAGCATTTTTTTCTTCAATTGAGCCTAATTAACATTTTTTGGAGCATTAAAAAGGAAAAATTTGGAAAAATAACACAACAAAAACAATCCAGCGATTTTTACATTTTTAAGCCAAATAATTAAACAACTCGACGAACAGGATTTTATATAACAACAAAACAATTAAAATATCAAAGGATTGACAATAGGATTACTGGTTTATTGAATAATTATGTTTTGTTTACTAATTTCAAAGATCTGGCAAAATATTTTGATTTTGTATAAAGAATTTGCTCACATATATGAATTGAAGCTGAATTTTTAACTCAACTTTTTAACCCATAAAATTAAAAATACTCAGGAACCGTACTATCTTTTTAAAAAATTAAGACTTTATTTCTCCCTGAACCCAAATGTTATGCTCGGAGAGGCAGTTCTTTGTAAATGCTATTCGTCTGTGAAACGATTTACCTCGCCAACTTAAAACTATTAGAAGCACCCAACAGTTTAATCCACAGCTGAAAAAACACTACAGAATTATAAAAATGAATTTAACAATATTACAAAAAATAAAAATTTATAAATAATTTTTTTATTATGTCCATTTTGTTTTATCAAAATTCAAAGTATTAGGCTAAGTTAGTAATTAGTTTTTTTTTCTTTCTAAAATTAAAAATGAAATTTGTTTACACCGTAGTGACTGGTACAATCAAAATAAGTATTCTTGTAGAGCTAGGCTAAATTACAAATAAAATTAAATAAATTTAATAAATTAATAACGGATACAGCGTCACGTCGGAACTTGACGTTTACATTTGGGAGGCAATGATTCGAATTATTTGATTATTTTATTTTTGTTTTTGGCATCATTCTATTTTCAAACTATTGTTTAAATTTGAGTTTCCTTTTAGCAGAAAATCAGTGAAATCAAAAAAAAAACTAAAACAAAATTTAAAATACGCAACGAATTAGTGATGTCAGCTTATTCTTACAAATTTGTATATAAAAAAGAAAATTAAGAAAAATTTCAACCGGTTCCTTTTTAGGTTACTTTAGATTATTTCTAAAGTATGCGAAATTAGCCAAAAAACTTAAAAGTGGCAACACTAGAACGACACTACGAAAATCAATATAAAGGCGATATGAAAATTAAACAAAATAATAAGTACAAACAATGATATTTGTAGCAATTAAAATAAAATTACGAAAGCGCTAAAACAGATGATGTCTTGTTAGTATGATTAATCAGACTCGACTGACTCCAAACTCTAATTGCTTGTCTAGCAAATTGATGTGGTTTTCTCCTAGCCTACTGATTATATGTTTTTTTTTGCTGTGAAACATTTTATAAGCCAAATGGCAAAAATATTACTACGTTTATGCTTTTGCCCCTCAAAGTATGCAAACTTTATTTTCTACAATTATTTTTTGAACAAGATAATTTAATGTCAGGTATGGCAGCATCTTGCCCCGCCCCCGCAATATGAAAAACCTTATATCTTCCACAATTTTGGAGTTTGCTTGTTCGGACCTTCTAAAGAATTATTCCACTCATCAATATTTATCGACCCACCATACTTAATTTCGCGATCAGATAAACGCTAGAAGAGTTGACACCCCCGCAATTTGAAAAATATCTCACATTTCCCAAATTTTTGAAGATGGATTGTTCAAACCTTCGTGACATATACTTTAATTATCATATTTTATCGAAACACTATACACTTTTTCTCGATCAGATGACCGATAGTTGAGTGGCCACCCCCGCAATTTGAACAAAATCTCATATCTCTCACAATTTTGAAGATCGAATTTTGAAGACATATTGTTCAAACATTCTAGACATATATTTTAATCATAATTTTCATATCTCTCATATCTCTCACAATTTTAAAGATAGATTGCTCGAACCTTCTAGACTTATATTTTAATAATTATTACTTATCGATCCTACACACACCGTTTCTCGATCAGATGAACTATAATAAAATTGTTGCCGCGCAATATATTAAATTCTATCATGTCTAACACTAAACAGACACCCCAGAGGTAAAAATTGTTGTTCAACAGTTACTTATATGTATAAAAACATGCATAATCTTAATAAATTGCACCTCAATGTATTCTTTGATTCTACATTGGTATAATTAATGAATATAGTTTTGAAAATGTGTATGTATGCCTGATTACAAGGGAATCAAACCGAATCGTATTTCGGTTCCGGTTCTGGTACGTACAAAAACTAATGTTTCGGTAAATAGTTCTGTTTTGGTTCTAGTTTATTTCGGTATTCGGTTCCGTATCGGTACCTTGGTTTTTTATATCGGTGTACCGGTATGTACCGGTAATTTAAAAATTCTTTAAATCAAAGATATAATAGAACAAATAGCAACCTACACAACAGAATGTATTTATAAAGAAGAAAAATTAATCATAATAAACTTTACCCCGGAAAACATATGTCCTAATAATACTTGTGTAACTGGAAGAGGTAGAAAAACTTTTGATGAACTCTTTAACTTTTTTTATGCAGCTAAAATTACCGATCACAATTTAACCCTGCTGTAAGGTTAAGCCCATTTGGTCCAATTATTAATTCGTTTCCTTTGTAAATTCAAAAACCGGAAAATCCCACAACTAGTTTTTACATTAACTGTGTATAATAAAGGATAAATTAATAAAATTTAGAAGTCATTGAACCAAAATAGATGCAAAGAATAAGATATATTGTTATTTTGATTCAAAATTTCAGTATATAACAGATGGTCCCTTAACCTAACATTTGTAAGTTTTAGCTAACCTACATTTTCTTAATTTTGTAAGCGTATTACTCGGAGGAAATCCCTGATTGAAGCAATAAAACTGAAATAACAAAAAAAAAACTCAGAACTGAAACTGTACTGGTAAAATGATTCGGTTCTTTTTGGTCATTTCGGTTCCAAAAAAAAAGTTCCGAAATAACGGTTCTCAAAAAATAAATAATAACGGTTCCGGTTACTGTTCTGACGTTTAATCGATTCTTTTCGGTTTGCGGTTCCGGTTCGGGTTCCGGTTTGACATCCTGCTTAACACTAATTAATGTTTAATGTATACCAATAATTGGTTTGACAAGCTTATTAAATGCACAAACGCCATTACTAATTTTCAGTTAACGATTTTACGTAAATTATAACCGAGTTAAATAAATAGATATAACTTATAAGAACAAATTATGCATACTTTAAGGGACATTTTTCGTGATAAAGTTTGCATGCATAAACGTAGTAACAGCTAATGTTTTCTAGTATTTTTATGCATCATCTTTATGGCATTCTTTATGTCGCCGCATCTGGCCACACTGAAAAATGTGAAATTAAAAATTACTTCATTTAAGCAAAACGATATTTGTATGCTGAGCAACAAAAGCATTTAGTAAGAAATAATGTAAAACCGGAACCTCATACATTTTTCGTCAACTTAAGCAACAACAAGTTTGAGATTAAAAGGCAAAAATCCAGAAATTTGTTATTTTGTTTGTAGACACCTGCAGGTAAACACAACAAAAGCAAACAGAAGTTGCTGGAAGATTCTAGGGGGGAAGGCAATTCAAGAACGTAAGAAACCAAAAAGAATAAATATAACAAAAATGTTTGAGAACTTGCTCGGAATATTCCGTAAACGTCGCCGCTGCGACGAGGAGAGAGATGGAGGAGGAAGGGGCGGCGGCGTAGGTGTGGAAAGACCACCGCCTGCTGATGGACCAGATGTTCATATTGATGATGACTACTCGGACTGGTCCGATGATTATTTTACCAACAGCAACAACAACACACAAATCGATAGGTAATTAAATGCTAAATGAATAATCTTCTATCTCTCTTCTTACAGTCTGTGCGTTTGAGTGTGTGTTTAAGAGAGAGAGAGAGGGAGAGCGCGGGTAAACAATCAAAATAAAGCTACAGCAACTACAACAAACGCAACACCCACACAAAAAAAAAAAATCTTAAGACATTCCCAAAAACAAAAATTACCCAAAAACAGACAACACAGTAGGCAGGGACTCGGTTGCCTTTTTTTGGAGAAAGTGTTGAAAGCCAGCACCCAACGGAAGATTCATTTCACTCTGGATCAGCCGCAGGAGATGGATGTTGATGTGCCTGCTGCACACCCACACCACAACTCCACCTCATCTGCATCATCATCTTCAGCAGCGGGCAACATATTTCATTCGGAATCATCAATGAATTTCGATTATTTACAAGGATTACGTGCTGGGGCAACCACAAGCGGCGGCGGCGCTGGAACCAGCAGCAGCAGCAGTGGCAATCACTCCTATGGACTTGTCGACGACAGTAGAGCCCTGGACAGGTTGTTATTCCATCCATCCATCCAACACAAACTACAAATAATAATTTATTTTGTATACCCTGTACCAAAGGTACATAGGGTATGACGAGTTTGTGCAAAGGGAAGCATCTTTGACCCTCTAAAGTTTATATAATCTTGATGCGCATCAACTCCCTATAAAATCATGTCTGTCCGTCTGTATAAAAGCACCAATCTCAGAGCTAGAGATTCCAAATTTGCTATTAGGATTCCCTATTAATTTATTTAAAATTTTTATCAACCAGTTTGGAGAAAGCCTCATATCTCCCATATCTCAGTATATAGAGGAAACAGCTTTATTTAACGATCCAACAAATTTGGGAACGATTAAATGAGCGATGGCAAAGTTATAAGCAAAACATACCATACCCAATCCCTCAGTTTTAAGGCGATCGAATGGCTATATCATTAATCTGTCCTAGAAGCGTTGTATATTCTTTTAGATACTGCTTGGGTATATAAACTTTAACAGGTACAGGGTACATTACTGTCTGGCTTGACCGACATTCTTTTTAGTTTATTTTTTTTATAACTTCTTTTATCTTCACACTTTGCTACTACCTCAGCCTCATTTGATTCATAATTGGTAGATTGGTGGTAGCTGGGGGACGCCCACACTCGGTCTCACCAGCTCTTTGTGCGGGCGCCTCTTAAGTTTCTTTTTTTGTAGATTTCTATTTGGCCATAAATTGACTGCCTAACCATATTTCTTTGCTTGTTTCGTTTCATATCCATTCTCTAATGACAAGACCCTACAATGCCAGCGAAAGGTATATCACTTATTTTCGATTTAACAGTACTTGGAAGGCAAAACTAATTTTTGGTTTATTTTGTAGAATTGTCAGCATTATGGATCACCTGGATGCTCGTGTGGAAAAGTTACGCAAAGATGCTTTGAATTTACAGGAGAAAAAAGACTACCTCTTGATGTCCATGGATCTCATCAAAAGCAACGAAATGATACAAAGCATGAGTGAGGGTAAGAATTCAAATAAAGTATACATTAGATCATAGGTCCTAGATGAAATATAGAAAAAAATTTAGGTCACACATTGCTTAAACCTAATGGGTTATGCATCAAAACATGTGTGTTAGTTAGGAAGGATTCATACAATCAGGCATGTAGGTTTGTATTCAGTCCAATTGCGTAGCTGACCAGGTTATTAGTTGAAAGCAATTCTGCAAACCAATCCGGAATGGAACCTATTCGGCTCAGGTTTTATGAATTGCTGGTTCATGAACCTAAACCATCTACATTTTTTTAACCCTCGAATCTGAACCCGAACCGAACCGCTTATTAAAACAAAAGGTTCGGTTTAATAATTTTTAAAAGGAATAAAATTCCTAAAGGGATTATTAAAATTAAACTTTAAATGACTATGTTGCTATAATCGCTTATTATGTATAAAGTTTGTTAAAGCAACAATGGTTCCAAACATTCTGTATAGTTCTGTATGCATAATGAACATAGAGAGATTAGCTATATGTATATGTGTATGTGCGTCTCTCATGTCTTGTACTTCTTCGTTAAGCAGCATAATTAGAGGTACAGTCGCACATATCAATAGCTAGCATAGTCATTCGTCGTAAAGTATTGAACAGTATCAGTCAAACCGCGCAAATCCGAATCATTCTTTGTGAATAAACATATGTACACAAAAAAAAGATATTTTTTGATGATTCATTAAATATTTTTCATATCCATTTTTTTCACCCATTTGAAATTAAATGTTAAACTGATCCAATGGAGCTGAAAAATATCCAAAGGATGTGAAAATGGAGCTGGAAAATATCAAAAGGATGTGTAAACTTTAAAAGGATATGCATTCCAATATCCCCAAAAAAGAATATGTCCATATCCAGTCCAAATGGTTGTTTTTTTTTTCAGAGTAGGATTCCAACCTATAAAACTCCTACCAATCACTCTACCTGCTGCCATAACTTAAATCCCCAACAGATGACCGACTGACTGCAATAAAAAAGAAAGTTTATGAGAGCTAGAGAATCCATGAATAAATATCAAATACAAAATATATTAATGATGTTATGGATTCCTTTAAAAATTGTCCATCGAAAACAATATAAAATTCTAAAAAGTTGTTTTTTTTTAATTTTTCAATAATGAATTTTTGAAAAAATATCCAGAAAATAAAAATCACTGAGTAATTTTAAATTTTTATTTTTAAAAATCAATCGTGATTTTTTCTGAATAAAAACCACTCATAAGTTTTATAATTGATTTTTATAATAAAAATCAAAAATGAATATTTAAAAATAATTTTTTTAAATAAAAAATCAAAAATAACATTCCGATTAATTTGTAAAAATATAAATCAAAAATATCGGTTCATTACATATTCCGAAAGTCCATAAAAAACAAAAATATTTATATATTTTATGTATGTGTAGGACATCTACTTCCCAATGATTTTTTTAGTTTAAAATTTAACCGTTATTTTCGGTCCCTGATTTACTGTCGTCTGAATAAAAGTTTCGAAGTCTTGAAATTCCGTACTTGTAGTCGTTATAAGTATTTACCCTGGCCTAATACGATTTTAATTCTATCTAAAAATATGCAAAATCCACTCTTTAGTTATAAGTGTAGGATGAGCATTATTGAACACTTCAATTATTTTAAGTAAAATTGGCTGTTATTGGAGCCCCAAGCCGAGCTTCTCTCTATCTTTGGTTATATGTTCCCTTAAGGTGTATGTTCTTCCATTTTTGGTTTAAATTTAACACCATCCAAACTTAATATAATATCAACTTGATTCAAAACATCATTCCTAATGATATCTTCAAAATCTTGTTTTTTTACCACATTGAAAGTCACGTGGAAAGTCATTTAATCTGCCTTAACCATAGTTTTAAAATAGACCACTTTCTTAAGATGTTTGATGTCATCGATTAGCTTGACTTTATTCACTTTGAAAAACGCATCTTCTCCTAATTACATCAATTTTGATTAACTTGTATTAACTTAGATTAGGCAAATCTTAAAAATGACTAATGCCGGCTAAATGATATGATTAAATCATTTAATTTTCTTCAAACCAATTGAAACGTTTAATTTAATCGAAAAACAAGCTATTCCTTTTTGTTCATGTGAACGGAGGTTCTAAACAAATACTGTGATTCAGAAGATCCACCGAAGCCAAAGGTTCCCAAACGTTATAAACCTCCGAACCGAACCTCTTCTAAAATTTTTTACATTTGCTGTCTTGGTTGAAGTCAGGCTAGAACCCCAGATATGCAATTGAAAAGATCACCATTTCCAAATCGCGTCGATATCCATAAATATATAAAAGAGAGGATAATCCTGACAGTCGGGTAACAAAAGGTAATTCAATTCTGTTCCTGCATTGCCCGTAATTCCGTCGAATCTCAACATTTCAAGTTGACGGCCTGCCTTTTTCTTCAATTTCACCGAAAAGAATGTACGGCAGTTCGAAAAATTTTCAAAAAGTCCTTTATATATTTAGATCCTCCGATGTTGTTCCACCTTTTGTTTAAGTCTGTCCGGCAAGTGCATTTTCCGAACCTTCACAGCTACCGCAGTCTGTTCTGGGATCGACCGTCGAATCTCAATCCAGGTTAATAAAGTAAGTTTTGTTGAATTCCTGAAAGAACTTTGTTAGAGATTACAGTGGGGCATTTTCCAAATTTTGGACGGAAAGTTTAAAAAACGAGAGGGCAAAGCTAACTTGGACTGTGCCGAAGTTTTAATACACTTGAAAAACTTTACTCCAACTGATTTAACCGGTAAAATATATATAGGATATAGATATCAGATATCTAAAATTTTTAAATCATTGATAATAAAAATTTGATACCATAAAAAAAAACTTTTCTTATTAAAACACATGTGAAAGCATATAAAACTAATATATACCAAGATTGGGGAAGCTACGATAGAAAACAAAAAAGTTTTTCTCACTATAAGTAGTTTTTTGACCGACCGTTTTTATGGAAGCTATATAATATAGTCATCCGATTTTGATTAACTTTTCCTGTATCATGTGAAAGCATATAAAACTAACATATACCAAGATTAGTGACGCTACGATGGAAAACAAAAAAAATTTTCTAACTAGAACTAGTTCTTAGACCGATCGTTCCTATGGCAGCTATATGAAATAGTCATCCGATCCGGCCAGTTCCGACATATTAGTTGCGTGCAGTAAAAAGAAGACTATGTGCAAAATTTCAGCTCGATAGCTTCAAAACTGAGGAACAAGTTTGCGTAGGAACAGACAGACGGAGAGACGGAATTGAACTCAGCTCGTCGTCCTGATTAAGAATATATATAGTTTATGTGGTCTCCGTTCGTTACAAACTTCTGGGCAAAATTATAGCTTTTCTTTGCTATAAGTTTTGAAAATCATATTAATATTCAAGATATTATGACTTTGAAATTTCCTTCCAATTTCTTTGAATTTAAGAGGCTTTTAACCAAAACCACCCCAGGATCAATAAGTTTAGGTATTTTTGGTTTAAAAATATTTTATTTTTGTACCTTAAATATATTAAATTCTGACAAACATTCTTAATTCTATTCTTACAGCCGAGCGCGAGGAAATTATGCTATACATACAGCGCGTCAGCTCACGCTTGGCCACTGTGGAACTAAATGTACGAACTGTGCGTGACACTTCCCAGGAGGATTCGCTTAGTCAGATAAATGCTTTAATCGATACCATGATCAAAATGGGTGATCCGGTCATAGCCCGCCAACGTTGCCAATTATATTTGAATGCCTGCTGCAGCAGCACAATGGATCCGTGCGGACATATGGATACACTGCCCGAAGCGGATTTGGGTCCAATTGATAAGAAATTCGAGAGTGCTCTATTAGGTTGCACTCTGGATGATCAGAAGAACATTAAGAAACGATTGCAGGCCTTGATGGGATATCTGAATAAGCAAACTGTTAGCAATTAATATTCGTTAATCTAGACCATTTTTATGCACTTTTTTGGGCCATGATAAATACAAATTTAAGCGAATTACCATTAAATACATGAATAGCATTATTAATAAACCAAAAAAAACAAAACAAATTACATCACAATGAAACGAAAAATAAACAAAAAGTAAACAATAATTTCTACAATTTGGCTTAAGTTGTAACTTGTTTATGTATAACTTATTGTTAAACAAAAATGTGTGTTTAATATTAGTTTATGTTGTAGACGAATTTATGAAAATATTCTTGATTAATTTAACTTATCTCTATTGAACAAATAAGTAACTAAATTATTTGTTGTTATATTTTCACAATAAACCGGGATAGCAAATATCCTGAGGCTTAAGCACACGATCGCTTAAGACCCAGACAGCGCCTTCGGCTCCAAAAAATATTTGTTGTATATTTTTGGAAGTCAAGTAGATAATTTCATTTCCCTCGGCGGTAAGATTGGCCAGTTGAGAGCAACGTACCACAGCTCCAAATTTGGGCATGACATAGAAAAGTGAACCGGAACCCAGGTAATCCATCAGCATGCTACGACTGCCACCCAAGAGGCTGCCCAGGTGTGTAAGTTGTATGGCATTGTTTTCCCCATTTAATTTCAATTTTCTTTCCGAACTATAGAGTCCACCATCCTGATCGGACACTATAAGTTCACCTTTAAGTCCAAATGTAAAATCCATGGGTTTTATAGGGAATGTCTGCTCCATGGTCTCATATTTATGACTCTCGAGATCACGACGATGCCAGGTCTGTTCCAGTATATCATAGGCCAGTATCAGCGGCTTATTACCCAGAATAAAATAAATATGACGCTCAACTTCACAGCTACTGGCCTTGGGTCCCATTTGTACCACCAGACTCTGGGTATCATTCACTCCTATATACTGGCCGCAATCAATTCTCAACAATTCCACATTGTTTCGTATCAAATCGAAAACAAACAGCTTGGGTGCACACTTACTGCCCGGCCAGCCCACATCCATGACCCACAAACGACTCATACTGTCCACCTGAGACCAGTGAGCCTGCTGCATAAGCGTACAATCCACATGAACACCATTGGCATGCACCTCCACGCTGGGAAAGATTAGAGTTCGCATGGGCAAATATGGAACGGGCCATTGTGCCTCAATCAAGGTGGGAAAATCTTTACTCTCCACACTTATACAGAGAAAAACACGCGAGAAATGCATGGACAAGTGACGCACATTATAACTGGACACATTCAGACCCGCCTGGGACAATAACCAGGCTCCATTCACCGACGCTTGGCACAGAATTAGGCTAATGCCGAGTAGACTGGGTGTCAACATTGCTGAAGTACGATTGGGAACTGAACCAAGTTAAACAAAATGTTGACGTTTAAGAAATGGCTTAAAAAATTGTCGAGCTCAGCACTTGGTGTTATGTTTCCATAGAGCGACGGCGACATGGAAGTAACGACGGCCTGGAAAATGCATTTCATTCTCTATTTACGTATTATGTTTGGGCCAGAAAAGAAAAGAGACTAACCAACAATACAAAAATTGTTAACGATCTCTGTTAAATATATGAGTCAGAGTTATGGCATAGCTTCTGGGGAAACCCACAATATGTTATGATATAATGTACTTATGCTGAATTAATTCACCAACGGAAATTACATTTTTTTTTTTTGCTCAAATTGGAACACTTGAAGACCTTCCTAAACTCGCAAGCTGTGTTGAACAAAATATGGGATATCCAACAAGGATTCTTTGTTAAGAGTTTTTCCAATGTTTTTGATACCTTTCTTTACATCACAAATCTTTAATTTTCTTCCGCTAGATCGGTTGTTTCGCCCAGTGTGCTGTGGTTACATTGGTAAAATTTGGTTGCAAAATCAGACCTCCGCAAAAATTCGTTGAGTTTGCAGCCCTACTAAATATACAGATTTACGAGCGACCCAACCGTTTTTTTTTTTTTTTTGAGTACCGGTATTTTGGAACCTTTATTATTGGATCCGAAAAGAACCGAAACATTGTACCGGTACAGTTTCGGTTCTAAGTTTTTTTTTTGGTTATTTCAATTTTATTGCTTCAATCAGGGAATTCCTCAGGGGTATAACGCAGGGCAAACTTAAAAAAAAAACATAAAAATTTTTGGTTAAGGGAACCATGGTTGATATATACTAAAATTTTCAATAAAAATAATAATTTCATCTTATTTATTTGCGTCTATTTTGATTTAATAATTACTAAATATTATTAATTTATTCATAATTTTTGCATTTACAAAGGAAACGAATGAATAACACTAGCTGACAAAAATAAAAAAAATTACAGACCCATTGAAGCTGTTATTTTTGTATGATGTACTTTGGAATGCTGAGCTCAAAGGTTAAATTCAACAGTTTTTGTATGGATGCGTTTTTCAGTTAGAATTTTTTTCAGTTTTTTCGGTAGGTACCCTTACATTTTATGACATATCTCGAGATAGAAACTTTAGATGTCGTCGAGCAAGGTATTATTATCTAAAGGGTATGCAATTTTCAATAATCTTGTTGAAGATCATTTTCCAATCGATTTAGTATTTAAAAAAAAATCGATTTTTCTAAAAAACCGTGCAAATTTTGTTTTCCTAAAATCTGTAAAAGGTTGAAGCTGATAAAAATAAATTGTTTTTTTCTTTGTTCTTACGAATAGCACTTCAACGAAGAAAATAAGGCATTGGTAAAGAATATCTATGGATAAATAAAGGAGCTGTGAGAAATTGAGTACAAGTACTAACAGCCAAATTTCATTGTTTTATGTATTTATTAGAAAATATTTTTATTTTTTCTGTGATTTGGCTTCTATTCGAACTCGTACATTGAGCAAAAAGCAATTTTTAAGAATAAAAGAAACAATTTTTTGATTTTTATTTTCAACCATTTACAGATTTTAGAAAATCAAATTTTTCACGTTTTTGAGAAATATTTTTGCTTCTTACTTTTAAACTACTAAACCGATTGGAAAATGTTCTTTGACTAGATTATTGGGAATTGCATAACCTTTTGATTAATCCCTTGCTTGAATTCATCTAAAGTTTGTAACTCGAGATATGGCTTTAAAGGTATGGGTACCTACCGAAAAACTGAAAAAAAATTCTAACTCAAAAACGTATCCATACAAAATTTTTTGAAATTCATTTTTGAGTTCAGCATACCAAAATACATCATTAAAAAATAATGGCTTCAATGGGTCTTTTTCGCTGTAAACTAGTGTAATTGGACCAATTAACCAAACAGCAGGTTCAAATTGTGATCGGTAACGTTATCTGAAAACAGTGTACTTAACATTTCATCAGATATCAAAAGTTCTTCTTGCTCTTCCAGTTACACAAGTATTATTAGGACATTTGTTTTCTGGGGTAAAGTTTATTATGTTTAATTTTCTTTCTTTATAACTACTTTCTGTTGTTTAGGTTGCTATCCGTTCTATTATATCATCGGTTTAAAGGATTTTTAAATTATACCGGTACTTACCGGTATACCGAAATAAAATCCAAGGTACCGATACGGAACCGAATACCGAAATAAACTAGAACCTAAACAGAACCTTTTACCGAAACATTCGTTTTGGTACGTACCAGAACCGGAACCGATATTCGATTCGGTTTGATTCCCTGGATAAAGCTCTTTATTTTGCCTCAAAATGTCTCAATGTTATTAATCTAGTTTGTTCTTTGAATTATGAAAACGCCATGAAATGGAAGGAGTTTTTCCAAATCCATCCTCATAACCACGGTCTGTTTTACGTTGTTCTTCCATGTTGCTTATAAAGATTATAAATTGTACGAACAGCTCGTTTTCCGATCAGGTTGCTTGTTTCCCAATTTAATACATAAATTATTTTTTGACACTTTCGGAATTTCCTTGATAGTTTTAACTTAAAAAACTTTTAAGTTAAATTAAGGGGAATTTGAAATTTTAAAGACCATTGTGCCTCGCGAAAAACTTAAAATATCCAATTTTGGTTTTCTATGAAATTCTTTATTAAATATACTAAAATTTTTGAGCCAAGAACTGCAAAAGAATTTTCTCCAAAAAAATTTCATACAAGGCAGGTCGCTCTAATGTACACCCGGATATGGTCATGGCGGCAGATCACCTTTTACTTCGCCAAATGCGGACGTTTTTGCTTCAAATTAAGTTGATTCTGTCCCCCAGCTCTAAATAATTCGGTGGTTATCGTCTAACAATTTTCAAGCATATCGTGCGATTGACTCTCGACCCAAAGATGCTGTCGCCATGACCTTTATGGCCGACAGATGCACCTTGGCGTTCTTAAATGCACGTTCCCCGGAGAAGTACATTGATTTGACTTCCTAGTCTCATTAACGGTTACAAAATGGCGCGAAAACTCATTCAAATTGCGGTTGAACATCATTTGAAGTGGTCTTATGATTGAGTTTCAAGAAACGTGGTATCCATCACGCGGATTGGTCAGTTTAGATGCATACAGTTTCACTTGCTTTTATACTTATGACGATCTCCTTTGAATTTACTTTTCGAGCATTAATTTGCAGTCTTCCTAGTACTTATCAATTGATAAAATTGATAAAATTTCCTTGCTTCATTTACGTTGAAATTCACGAGGTTGTCT